>CM075853.1:29444794-30644794 GCA_037975125.1 Latrodectus hesperus | reverse complement strand
GTCTAATTAGCCCTCGTGTGCAAAAAAATGACCGTTGAGCGACAAACACAAACCAACTCTGTTCATTACAAAATATTAAATTTATGAAAAACCAAATATTTATGATATTTACCATTTTTTTAAAAATTTAGAATTCATAAATTTAGATATTTTAATAGGTATAAATTTTAAACTGTCTATCTTAATATATTTTACAAATTAATTTTAATTTAAAATGCCAGTTTTTTCCTTTCTCAAAAACTGACTAATAAAAATTGTTCCTGTCTGTCTATGAAGTATCATTAATTATGGTCAAAAAATGTGTTTAAAATTATAAATTTATATTAATAACATTGCATATGTATTTTATTATCAATGTTAAATTAATTCTTGTCTAACAAAAGTAGCTTTAGAGTTTCAAAACAAACCTAACAAGCTATATTTATCAATTACTCTTTCCAACATCGCTTTCATTCTCACTAGACCAGAGAAAGTTATTGTATTAATATAGCATTATTTTCTAAATTAACATACTTGTTATAAAATTGCACAAAAAAATTTAAATAAAAACATTTTGCATAATCCAAATAAATCTGAAGTAGTATTTAATACTACTTCAGATTTATTTGGATTATACAAAATACTAACAAGGAATATACAAGATACTGCAGGAGAAATCTAATATTTGGTAAATAACTTAGTATATTATCTCCAATATCTAAATTACTGGGTATTTTTATGTGAATAAATTATTTTAGAATAATATTTTAAAATAGTTTTCATATTTTTTCTTTCAGCTATATAGTTAGCATAGGCATTGTTGATAAACTTTCCCAGTTTTTTAACAGCATTCAAATGCCTATAAACAATGAAGATGAAACTGCTGCTTTTCTTATAGATTGTATTCATTTCCTGACAACTCTAATTAAACTCAGTGGTGATTGGTTAGTATAAACTTACAGTTAATAAATTTTTTAATCATTTTAATATGTTATTAAATTACTATTAATTATGTCATTATTTACACTATTATAAATTTATAAAAATGGAATTTAAGAAACCTCAATTTATAAAATTAATCATTAATTTATCAGTTAACATTTGGCAGTTTCATTCTCTTCAGAACGATTGAAGATTATATCCAAAATTACAGCTGGGGAGTATGATTAAATTCACCTATTCTTAGGCATGGAATCGTGTATGGTAAAATAAAACATCAAGTTCATCTTCAAAAATAGCAATTACTTTTTTACCATTTAATGCCAACTTTGTTTAAGCAAAGCAAGAAGCGAATAAAAGTCAAACAACACTGAGTATCTCATCCCACCATTGAAATCATTTGAAATGCTTTATATAACACTAAAATATTATTGCTCTAAATTTGTTGAATAGCTGTTCCTTCATGAAAACTTTTAATCAGAAATGTTTCATTAGATGAAATTGCTCTTGATCATTAATTATCTATGCAAATATTTAAGAAAATGGTATTATTTTGTGCCATTTTGCCCATATCAAAAGTAATTTCTTAACTTTCAAAAATTTTAATTAAAGAGTTTGTGAATAAAAATATTACATTAAGGGAAAAAAAATATAAATATAATTCAATTTATTGATTATTTATTGAAAAATAAATTACTATATTTTGCTTTGAATTGATGTACCCTATTAGGTTTTATTTAATTTCATTTAAAAGTTGGAAAATTTTGCTAATTTCTTTCCCCAGAAAGTTAGCTGGTGCACTCTATATTGGACATAAAGCACATAAAGAATACAAAATAGGAAGTATAATTAAATTTTATTTTCTTAATTTTTTATTTTGTTTTATAAATATTAGAAGGTTTACAAAGTAGAACATAATTTTCCAATTTGCTTCGTTATTTTAAGTGGTATTTTTCATCTTAATATTCTTAGTATTTATGTTTTGTTAGTGACTGTTTGTGAATGCATGAATACTTGATTCTTTGACATAAAAAATTTGCTACAAAGCATGTAACTTTGTTATCTTCTCCATTAATTTTTCTACTTCAAGTGTTTTAGACTTCATCTTAATTATAATTTATTATTAGTTGTAACAGTATAGAATTATGATTGTGTCATAGCATAAACTAACTATCTTTGAAAATAACCTTGAGAAATAGATTCATAACTACATTTGTGTTTTGAGAAAGTTATATAAATGTATAACTAATTATAAATTTATATTTTTAAAGTTTAACTGCATTACTTAGGAAATTCACAGGTATTATTTTACTATTTTGACTGTTATGGCATTGACAACTATTTTAAGTAATCTTTTCCATTTGGTTGAAGATCTATATGCAATCACACAAACAATGTGGCAGAAATTTTTCAAATTACATGAATATAATAGTTACTTTATTTAAAAATTTATTTTTAATTTTAAGAAGTTTTGTATGAGTCAAGTATTTTTATATACATTCTTTTTGTTTCAAGTCTTTTATTAAATATGCATAAAATTTTAACTTAGCTTAAATGCCTCCACCAACAATAAAATGGAAGATTCTACTCAGTTAGTTGCTACTTTCCGAGTAACTAATATGGTTGGTGTTGTGTCTTTCTTGTATGGATTGCTTTTACACAATGGTTCATCTTCCCGAGAAGAAGTACCACCATCACGTCTTTCTAAGCCAATTGAAGTACTCGCACATGCTGCTATTCAGATGTTCAATAACATGGCTGTTATGAATTTACAAGCTTTACAAGTATGTATGGTTGAAAAAAAATAACTTTTGTACTTTCTTGTGTAGCTATATTTGTGTAAACAAAAATTTTAGAAAAAGTGTATAAAACAATTTCCATACCAGTTTTAACAATAATATTATTAAAAATTAATCTAAAGTTATGAAAATAATAAAAATGTAAAATGCTGATGTTGTATGATCTGGATATCTTGCTTTCTCCCCTTAGAAATAATTAATCATAAAGATCTTTCAACGTATCAAGATATTATAAAAAGATATATGAGAATAATTAATCAAATTAAGTAATATTTCATTTTTTATTTATCAATATAAATTAAAATAATTTAGTATTAGAATTACAAGTCTTTTTGAGCCATTACAATTGTTTTCTAAATTGTAATTGCTGAAAAGTTTTAAAATAAATATTAGTTATGTTCCTTATCATAATAAGGTCCAAAAAATTTCATGAAATTTATATTTTGAAACTATTTCTTATTAAATTAATCATTGTTATATTAAGAAAATTTTAAATCTTTGGTTTCAGTAAAAATATTAAGATTTTAAACAATTTTATTAAAATAATATTGAAAGTATTTAAAGAATATTTAGAATTCATAAAGTATAATAAATATAATGAATTTTATACAATTTTAAATATTATCTAGTAAATTATTAAATAAATGTGGTCCAGTAAGAGGGAAGAATCAATATTAAATGATACATGTGTTGCTCTAATGAAATAAATAAGAAAGCAAAAATATTTATTTTGAAATACATCTTTCATTAGAATGAGTATTGTAAGATTTTTAATTTCATGTTATTAAAAGTAAAAATAATAACAAATAGAAAACAATTGAATTTTCTGTTATTATTCAGGAACATTTTTGTTTCAGAATTTTATAGAAAAAAAATGTATATTTTTCATTTATTTATTTATATATTTATTATTATTTTTTTTTTGAATTTTTATAATATATTCATATTTCTGTAGATTAATTTTTGATAAATAAGCCTGTAATGTATCTAAATGTATAATTTTATTTGTAACTAGACTTTATTGATAGTAAATTTTTATAATTCATTTATTAAAATTTTATGTTGATTACTTAATACCAAAAAAATAATAAAATATGAGTACAATAGCTTGGTACAAATATATTTTTTAATATCAGAATAAAAGCTTATATTTATATTATTCCTATTTATTTGTTTTCTTCAACCTCACGTGTTCTGATGCATAATGAAAACTATTTTATGTTAATATTTTTTTTCAATTTTTGGTAACATCATACATTTATTATTTTCATAGTTTTTATTATAAAATTTGTATAAAGTACTATATAAACATTATTATAAATTGTATATCATCTATAAACTGCATAATTTACAGCAAAATTAAAATTAACAGTTTTTTTTTATTTTGGTATATTAAAATACATATAAATGTGTTCAAGAAAAAAAATTATTTGTATTAATTTTCTTTGGTAGAATTATTATGTAGAACTCTTTTAATTCTTGAAGTCTTCTCTAAAATTATAAATAAAATCCTTTATTTTAAGAACATTTTATATTTTATGTAGTAAATGTTCAAATTTTGTTTTTATGCAGCTAAAATTATCAAGAAATATAAACAAAATCTAAATAGTATTTTTTATTTTTCAAATTATTTATCTTAAAGTTAGAAAAAAAAGAGTAAATCTTGATGTGAATTAGGATTTTATAAGTATTTCTATGAATTTTTTTTTCTTTTGGTAGAGTATTTTGGGTAGTGAAGGTATATCTCTTCAACTGCGACATATTATCAGCCATTTGTTGTGGTATTGTAGCCACTTATCTGCCGATGATCTACTTCATGAAATCATTGTTCTTGTGGGTTATTTCACTGTTCTCAATCCAGAAAACCAAGTAAGTAATTTAAAATATCTTATAAAATGTTTTAGCCACACTCGTAAATATTTTATATTTGCTTATAATGATAAATTTTGTTTCGTAATGTATGTTATATTTTTCAACTTATATTTCTATATCCATATGATCATGTAATAATTTTTTACTCAAAAGCTTAATTTTTATAAAAATAATGAAATATTTATTTTTAAACATTCAATTTATGTATTACTGTTAGACCTATGTTTCCCAACATTTTCTGTAGTTTGAAAATCTTCTCACATTATTATTTCTACAAGTTAAATTCAAATTATAGGCATATAAAATTAGTACACCATATGCATAACGATCGTATGCAGGTGAAATATGCAAGTAATTTGTTAGTTTTTCAGCACATTCATGCATAGCAACTGTAACAACACCTATAATGTTTATCAAAAATAACATATACTATAGATTCATAAATAATATATTTTCAAATAAGAAAATTATTATGGCTTGAGTAATAAAGTAGACATGTCTAATTGTTATTCAGATTGTATTTTTGCCTATTGGGATTGCTATTTATTCTGTCATAGTATTGCCAATCCTATTGTTTGAAATATTGTTACTATCAATGGAAAGTAGAATTAAATAGCTCATAATAATAACGCAAACCTCTGTGCAGTTTTTCAATGGCCTGCTAATAATGAGAGCTAAGAGGTCTGGCATTTTTTTTTTTTACTTAGTCTTGTGGGCTCATACTGCTAAGTCACTAACCTTGAGTCAAGTAGTGGAATCATTTAAAAGACAAGTATACACACAATTAGTGGTTACTGCAGACTACTGGTAAGGCAGTGCTCTTCAGAGTATTGAGCAATGGAAAATGAATGTTGTACTTCTGCCTTTTCTGTGCACATCTGTCGCCATAGGTACTCAAGAAATTTCAGAGTTTCCTTCCTTGTTACTCATAAATACGGCTTGCTATATATGAAAAGGTTTCCTTGAAGGTAATCACCCAATAAGCATTAAAATGCTTTAGATCATTTGGCAGTTCACTGCTTGGTGTCAAAATATTTACATTTAAAGTTCTAAAAAATTTTATTTTTGGATTGTTAGGAGCTTACCCTTGGATTGCTCCATAGATAGCACTTAGAATGGTGTGGTCGACAATGAACCTTGATACAGGAATGGTACTAAATCTTTATTTCACATGAATTTTAACTTTGTAAATTGCATCATAGTTGCTCTATCTATGCTTGGTGTGATTGTAAAGAATGCAGTTTGCAATCTTTCATTCAGCATCTTCATAATGGTCATTACATTGGGGGATACTATTATATACATATGTCAGTCTGCTTTATTTCCCCTCATTTGCTATTACTTTGATTTGAAACCACTACATTCCTGATGTCTTTGAGTCTAAGTGTTGCTTTGTCTTAATGCTATATTTCAGTAAGAACAGTGTAGGACCTAATGTTATCTAGATTATTCTGACTTTTCTTAATACAAAACATGTTTAGCTGAACTTTCCACAATTTTCTCCTGATTTTTGATCAAGGAAAAATATTTAATTAGTGGTTACCCAGCAACTGACATCTTAGTTATTACTATTGCCGTGAACTGTGGCATAGTGTTGAAGTTATATAGTTTAAGTGACATGTGTACAGCCCATTTGATACCATTCCTTAGCAGGTGATCTCTGTTTTTTTATCAAGAGTTTCTCCATTATATATTTATTTCTGAGGGATATATTTTTGAATTTTGTTAAAATTCAATATAATTTATTGTATGTGTCTATTATAAATCTTCGTTTGTATTGCTTTTTGTTGTAATTTAATTAGTAATGTCTCATAAGAAATTTTGTACCAAAGAATATTTTCAAATATGTGTAGTAATTCAACTACAGTAAATCATGAAAGATTTTTGTCGATAAAAATATTAGCCAATAATATATAATTTAACTTGAAAGTAAAAATTTATTATGTACTTAAATATTTTATATATGTTCTTAAATATTTTAAAGTTTTTAATAACAAATAAAATTTCTAATCTATGGAAATGTGGAAAACTTCTTAATTATGTAAATATATAGAATCTTTTAACTTACAATTGTAAATTCATAGTTCTCATAGATATGTGTGAGAAACATAAAATTTACATTTCTTAAGAATTATTTTTCTCATGTATTCAGATACATATATCCATTTCTTATACATTCCAGTCCATCATTCAAGCAGGACAAAGGCCAACGGTTCTTCAACAATTGTGTTGTTTACCTTTCCTTTACTTTAGTGATCCTGAACTCACAGATATACTTTTTCCAACATTAATAACTTGCTGCTATAATAATTCTGCAAATAAGACTATACTACAGCAAGAGATGACTTCAGAGCTACTTGCTAATTATATTGAGGTGATTGTTATTAATTTTTATTACATTGTATTACATTTTTAATTCATTGTATTTTATTTTTAAGAACGCAAGCATAATATTTAATGTTTTCTTTTAATTTCATGTAGTATTTCACTGAAATATCTATACTTGTGTTTAAACTAATTTCTTTATCTTTAAATTTTATTTTATGTATAGAATTAATTTAGAGATTTGAAGATACCTGTGTATTAAGCAAATTAAAATCCATATCATTAAATAAATTTATTATCTTTATATTTCATGAGGTGGGCAGTTTGATGAGTCTGTGACTTAGAAAAAGGTGCAATTTTAATCGCACTTTTATTATTATATTTTCAATTTATTGTTAAAGCAGCGTTCATGAAATTTGCAGAAAATATTTTCAATGATTTGAGTTTATTGTATTCAAAAGCACATAAATAAAGTCTTTATTTTGGCTATAAAGAAAGAAAAAAAAGAATATCATGTATTGATCTAGCATTTTTTCCATCAAAAAACAATTACTAAAACTGGAGAAAAGTTGAAAAATATTTTGAAGACTGCTCCATCACATTGTATGCTTCACAACTGGCATACAAAATTGTATTAAGGTCATACAAATACAACAGATCTTGAGCATTCTGGACATCCAATTAATGTCATGACTGAAGAACTGATCAACAGTATCAGTCATATTTCTCATATTAGAAGCACATTGTTTGAAAGTGCATGAGATAGATAATGAGGTAAACCTGTCAAGTGAACATATAATCAGTATTTTGCATGAACATTTGGATATGAAAATGTTATGATTGAACTGTGTAAGATGAGTTCTATGATTACTGACAGTAAATTAAAAGTTGACTTGTGTAACCATTTGGAAGCAGTGTTTTGACAAGTTCAAGCACCATCTGAGCAAATTTTTGCTGTGTTATATTGCATTTATTGAAATTTGGATATATTACTACACACCAAAAATAAAAGAGCAATCTAAACAGTAGATTTCTTTCAGTGAACCTGCTTCAGAAAAAGCAAAAGCAATTTCATCAACTAAAAAGATGAAACTGTTATAACTCTGGGATTCAAAATATATAATTCTTATTGACTATTTGAAGAAAAAAAACTATCATCAAATAGCAACCCTATTTGTTTAAGAAAAAAGTGTTTTTTCATTACGATAATATACCTATTCACTTGTTTGCTATCACAGCCACTAAATTAAATTCAGTTATGCTGAAAATTGTTATCTCATTCACACTACTCACCAGGCTTAGACTAATTTTTTTTTCCTTTTTTTTCTAAATAATTGAAAAATTTCTTGATGGAGAAATATTTTCTTCAACTTCTAAAATTATTAACTGTGCCATGTATGGTTGTTTGGATTATTTTTTGACAAATTTAAAAAAGTTAAGAGTGTTTTGAAAAATATATCATTATGAAAGGCGTATATGTTGTAAAATAAAATTTATTTTGACATGTATATTGTTTTTTTTTTTTATTTCAAAGTTTGATGATGTATCGTGTATAATAGAAAGCATGGTTGCTTATTCAACCACACATACTGTTGCAAATGTCATAGAACTATTATTGCACACTTGTTCATCTTGCAAACATTCTTTTAGACTTAGGGCTTACAGCAGCTAAACAGTCTACTAAGTCTAAAAGGTAACATGTTTGTCTTCTTGGTTGTTAATGATAATGATTGCCTGAGATCTACCACCACATTCCTTATAATCCTCCTAAACTTCTCAATACAAAATTCTATTCATAGTCATGGACCTTGACTGATACTGTGATACGATAAACCCCAATATTTTACTATACATTTTACCTTTGTGGAATCAAAAATGTGTTGATTTCTATTTCTCCTTGCATCACAATAACTTTTTAACAGCCAACAATATACTAATGCAAATTGTACGTAAGAAATTTGCCGTACAATTTATTTATTTAAACATATTGTCAGTGTTCCTATTGCTATTTATTTTACATAAATGGTTTGAACAGTAAATCATTTGCTTATCACAGAATCTTTTACCTGTCTTGTAAATTTCACATTATGTCATCTTCTTGCTGCTGCAATTTAATGGCCAGCAATGTTATTTTTATCACATAAGAGTTTATCTTAAAAGTCATACTTTCTAAATTATATTTAAATAAATTTTGTTGTAATTTCAAGAGCATGCAAATCACAAATGCAAGACTCACTTTTGTATTAATATAATGTTAAAATCTTGGTGTAATTAAATGTTTTTATTTTTAGGTTAAATACTTGAATTTCGAAGATAGCAATAATACCTCCAGCAAAAGCAAAAACTGTACGTATGGATTTTTGTAAAAGTAAATAGCCAAATATATTCTGTAGGATGAAATAACAAAATTTTAACATGTATTTCCAGGTTTTGCTGATATTAGCTTTAAGAAATATTGGTCATTTCCAGTTCGATTTCCTAAATGTCATTGGTCTTCAGCTAAACAATACTTCTCTGTGAAATAAAACTCCGTTCAAGTATAAAAAAATTTTCTCTATACTTAAGTTAAATAATTCATAATTTGAATGTTTTATTGTAATATTTTGCTCACTTAATTTCACTGCTTCAAATTTTTTTCAGTGTCCTTTTATTTGTGTGCTGTTTGGTATATTTTGAATTAAAATTTTTGTGTCCTCATGACACACAAAAACTTCATTGTTAACTAGCCAGAAGTATCAAAAACTCAAACAAATATGTGTTATTATTTGTTGCTTGTAAAATTTTAAGATCATTTATCCAATATTGTTTATAAATGAGATACAAACAAGATATTAATTGGGACTTTTATTCCCTAAGACATTGAATAAAGACTCATTAAGACATTGAGACTCATTAAATATTAATCAGATTAGGTTAATTGAATAGCTTTTCTTTATTTTTAAACATGATGTTAATTAGCACAGATATTCCACATTTTCTTTAATAATAATTTTGATATTAACTTCAATGACATTTTCTGTTGTTTCTTTTTGACAATAAAAGAATCAACATATAGAAATATTTATAAATATGTTTAAAATTTAGCTTCAATTTATAAATTCTAAATTAATTTGATGCTTAAGTGTTTACAATGTAATTTTAAAATACTAGTACTTTTTTATATTTCTGTCATGGAAAATAAATTCTCACTTATTTCAATTGGTGTAAAATGAATTATACAGGTTAACATTTCTTGAGGCGTAAGAAGATTTATATGAATTAAAATTAAGTGGTAAATATTTATACTAAATCCTTCTTGTGTATTAAACTTTCTAAATTTTACTCACAATATAGCTGTTTTAGAAACAAATATTATACTGAAAAATTTTATTCAAATTCTTAATGACCCAAAACAAATATTCTTGACACTTTTAACTGTACATCAAAGGCATTATGAAAATTAAGTTATGTCAGTAAAAGCAAATTAATTGTAATTCTGTATGTGTGTGTTTGTTTGCATACAGAATGTAGTATTCATTATACTAACATACATTTTTCCAATATTCAGTGCTTTGATGTATATAATTTTGCATAAAAAAATAGATTTGTGATGTTTTCTTCTAAAAAATTATCACACGTTTAAACTTGTTTGCATGCTATATAGTAGCTTTATTATTAAATTTTACATAAAGAAGTTCAAAAATAAGTTAATAATTTACTGTTACTGTAATTGTTTTTTATGTGTATAGTACCTTTTTTTGTCATTCAAACTTCAAAAAACGATTTTGATTGTTGTTGTTGTTACTTAACTCAGGTTGTCTAGCTAGGCTAGACAACCCCCATAAAACCAAAAATATTTAAAAAATGTGATGGGTCCCGAAGAACATCATCTTTTTTAAAATTTAGGCAGGTTAAGATATGTCCAGGGCAGGCCATATTGACGGAACACCAAGGACAGTCTGGAAATGTCCTTTGCCCCTGCTGAAAGGTGATTCCTCTCATGTGCCCACTAGATAATGGGAAAAGGCAGTTTGATAAGATTGAAGGTCTCACCTGGTCTTTTGGCGAAGTACCATGGATGGTTAGGAGGAATTTTAATAAGCTTATTGAATTTGGTTTTTGCCAGGGAAAAAATCTCACTAGATGTGAACTCTCCTTCTGGGTTTACTCCCTCCTCTGATGCCGATCTGGCCAAGAAATCCGCTCTTTCATTCCCCTCTACTCTCACGTGTGAAGGGATCCATTGGAAATGCACTGTGTGTTCGGGTGACAGTCTCTCAAGAAGATTTAGTATGTCCAGGCTAGTTTGATCTCCAATTTAAAAGATGCTGGATTGAAGCACCACTGTCAATATCCTTCATTGATCCTCTACCTAGCTCTGATCTAAACACGGAACAATTATCTGGGTTTCTTATTTTAAATTCTAGTTCTCCGGAGATTGTGTTTATGTACACCACACTGCCCTGAGACTCCCCCCACACCTTTACTACCATCTGTATAGATTTTCAAAGAACATGGAGGGATTGTTTCAACTGCCAGTTATTTAACGAGAGCTGGAATCTCTGTTTTTTGTCACAATTGTTAGGAACTCCTCATGGAAGTATATTCCATCAAGTTCTAATCCAGTTTCCAGTGGTATCAATGAGTGACCCTCTACATACGAAGAAGGGGCTGTGTTTCTTTAATCGTTGGTTGCTGGTCCAATCTAGGAGGTAGCTAGAAGTTCTGTGCTGCTTGTTATAGCTAATTAGCTTGTTATAATATTTTGTAAGACACAGAATTCTTCTGAGAAAAAGGCAGCAAATTACTTTCGTAATTCACAATTTCATTTGGACAACTATGATGTAGCCCTGTGATGGCTCTAGCTGGGCTGTGCTGCATCCTCTCAAGCTTATCCAGACTGGTCTTGAAAGCACAGGAATAGATAGGGAAACCAGACTCTAGTATTGGTCTAACAAAGGAGATGTATGTAGTGCAAAGTGTGCTAGCTTCTGCACCCCAATCTCGACCTGATATAAATTTTAAAATATTCAACCTTTTTCTAGTCTTGAGCACTTGTCCTTCAATATGTTTATTACTTGTAATTTCCTGATCTAGGATATAACCAAGGTATTTGGCATTTTTATTATAGTTCAATTGAGTTCTATTCATTAATATTCGAGGATGATAATTGAAAAGATATCTGTTGGTTGTAAAAAAGGTAGAAACTGATTTTGAAGCATTAAAAATCAATTTGTGTTGTTCAGCAAAGGAGTAAGTCCCATCCATAGCATTATTGAGTTTAAGTTCAATGTCTGAGCTTGAGTTGTAGATGATGATATCCGCAAAAATTCCCACTTTACAATATTGATAATTTCTTTTTCAATACCACAGATGTATAAGGAAAACAATACTGGACTCAAGACTGAGCCCTGAGTAACTCCTTGTTTTATTCCGAAAGGATGCGATAGGGTGTTATTGTACTTAACTCTAATTGGTCTATCCCAGAGAAAATCGGATATCCACAGGAGTACCTTGTCCTCAATGTCAAATGAGTCTTGTAGTTTGACAATCATGAGTTGGTGCGAAACTCTGTCAAAGGCCCTAGACATATCCAAGAGGACAGCTCCAGTGTGATTGATGGGCTTCATGTTTTGTGCATTCCGAACATTTTGACAAACAAACAAGATCTGGTTAATAGTGCTATGCCCACTTCTGTATCCATACTGCTCTCTTGGAATCAAGTTACTGGTATCTAAATGTAATTTTAGTCTAGCAAGGATTAGCCTCTCCATGAGTTTATGCACAAGCGAGGTAAGAGCAATTGGTCAGAAACTCCCAGGAGCCTAGCCTCTTTACAAGGTTTTAAGATAGGCACAATGGTTGCTCTTTTCAATTCTCTAGAGAGACAGCCAAGATTCCATGAAAGATTGAAAATATCCAAAAGTCTCCTCTGTCCATGAGGTCCCAGATGGCTAATCATGAAGCCATGGATGGCATCTGGGCCAGGAGTTTAAAGCAGATCCATAGCTCTCAAAGCCGAATGCAGCTCTTTCAGAGAAAAATCTCTAATGAATATTGATCTACCAGTATTAGAAGTACGGTATCTATGGATATATCTTTTTGATTTATTTTTAATGGCAACATCATTATGGTTAAACTCTAGGTTTCCCATATTTTTATAGAACTCTCCCAGCAAATCCGCAGCCTCCTTATCATCTTGTGCAACCGCGCCATCGAAAGTTAGAATTGCATCACACGTTTTGTGGCTGATTATAACTAAGTATCTGTGCCAGTCGCCAAAGTTTGGAGTTCTAGCATCGATATTACTACTCATATTTGTCCATGTATTCCTTTTAAGGTTAATGTATGTCTGCTTAATGATTGTGTAGTTTAGATAGCTCAACTTTATCCGTTGGATCAAAAGTTTGTGAGAGCTTCCTGTGCAAGGCGTTTCTCTTAAGGATGAGGACTCTCATCTCGGGATCCCTATGTTGGAAAAAAGATTTTCAGACTTTTTTCCAACATAGAGATCCATGCTTCCCATCAAATAATCTCTAAAGGAATAAAATTTCCTTTAGAGATTATTTGATGGGAAGCATGGATGATAGCTTGTTGAAAATTACTCCACTCCTGTTCATTTTGATTATTAAATAATTTATATTCAAAATAAAAATTTTATTGATTGCATCAATCATTCAAAAAAATTTTTTAATATTTTGTGGAGCTGCTGACTTAAGTTTTGGTAAAAAAGTTTCAGAAACTTTAAACATACTCCTATTCTTGTTTTTTTTTTCTATCTATGTGGTTATGCAAAATAATTTGGTATGAAATACTATGAATCATAATTATAAATCAATAAAAAGCAATAAGCTTTATTTATTCTTTTAACTACCATGATAACAGTTCATGCCTAGACTTTCTATTATAAATGACTATAATTAAATATTTATTGTAATACTAATTACATATTTTTATTTTATTTAGTTTCTTATCAATCGCAATTGGATAATATTTAAAAGAGCTTTTATTGTATGATGTTGCCAAGACTTAGAAGATATACAATTTGTAGAGGAAAATGTGCATTTGTATATATATCTATATTAATGTCTATTTAATATGCATTTATTTTGCTAGTATATAACAATGTTTAGTATTGTATGAATATTGTAATATATTTCTAACATTCAAGCTTGTATTTAACTATTTCCATTAAAATTGCAATTAGAAAGGAATTATTTTGCTGAATTTCAAATTATTGCCTTCATTGAATAACAGTGTACCTTTGTTACAAAAACTTTTATTACAAAATAAAGTTTACGCATACAATAAATACATTTTAAAATATTCCTTAACATCTGTACAATTATAATGTATGCAAATAGTTAAATGAAAATCATAAATTTTTTTCTTATAATTTGTAAAATCCTTTGGAGCAAAAATTATTTGCTTGCATACTCATCAATTTTTTCAGTCATTTCTGGAACTGCTTTAAATAAATCTGCCACCAATCCTATGTCTGCTACTTGAAAAATTGGTGCTTCTGGATCTTTATTTATTGCAACAATTGTTTTAGAATCTTTCATTCCTGCTAAATGTTGAATAGCCCCTGAAATCCCAATAGCTATGTACAATTCCTGTAAAAGAATTTAATAAAATTTATTCTTTAAAAAGGAGCCTAATATTTAAATTAAAGAATGAAGTTATTATTGAAAATTTCATAACTAAGTGAGTTTTATAATTTCACTAAAGTAGTTACAATAAATACAATCCGCATACATAACATTTAATGTTCTAAAATTTATTCAAGTCTCACATATGATTTAAAATAAGAAATAAAAAATGATGAAAAATAAGACTTACAGGTTACTAGATAAAATTATTTTAAGCATAGTTAGCTCTTATATGCATCAGTATTGGCTTTATAGATTTACCACTGCATCAAATATTGTCATATCATTTTATAGTTTTCTTTTAATAGCCAAGCTCTTGAAATCTCATAGCGTGTTTTATTTTACCCTCCAAATATCTAAATAATTTTCCAACAGGTAAACCAAAAGTGTATATCATTTTCCAATTTTACTATTAGTTTCATAACTTTACTACATTTTGTGTTCACACTTTTGACAGATGTATTTGGCCCTTCATTCATAAATTCATTAAAGTACATACATTTTCCTCCTTACTATACTTGGTCACAGTAATCCCATACATATAACTTAACTTTTTCTCTTTATTAACAGTAGATAGATCAGTGAGTTGCTCTAATATTGAAGATCAGATAGACAATAATGTTAATTGGTGTGATCAATTAGCACTTTTTGGAACATGAGTCACATCTTTAAAATTTATTTTTGACCCAATTTAAGAAAGTTTTGAACCTACTAGTTGCAAGCTGGTCTGCTGTTCATCGCCAACTAAACAAAACAAAACTTGTGGCACAATATGGGAAAGGCCTACAGTGCCCACATCTGTTTTCCTGACCAAGGACCCTTGGGTGCCAAGCATATGTCCCAGTTAGGTGGTCACCCTAATGTAAACCCCCCCCCATGTTTATTTCTCAAACATGCTTGATACTCATTTTATTGGTTGGTTGGTTTGTTGCTCAACGGTTATTTTTTGCGCACGAGGGCTAATAAGACTGGGACCTACGGTTTAAAGTGGATTCCGAACCACTACAAACATCCATGCCCAAGGTGGGATTCGAACCCATGAACTGTTGAACTGAAGGCAAAAGCGCTAACCATTCGGCTGCCAGCTGGGCACTCATTTTATTGACCCACTGGAAGAATGAAAGTCTGAGTCAACCTTGCCCAGCCAGAGGATCAAACCTCAGACCAGTAACTTGGGAGCACAGAGCTCCCAAAGCACAGGTTTGAGGCTATCAGGCTTGCTTTTCATTTCCTTCAATGTCATTTACTAGTGCACCACTGAAGATTTCAATAAATGCACGAAATAAGGAATAGAATTAAATTCTGTAAATGCATTCTTTTTTTTCTATTAAGCTCATATTACAAAGAGAACAGGATAATAAAATTATATAGGGTGCTTCTAATGAACATAGGAACAACAAAACTGACGACAAAAAAATTTCAATGAGAATACTTTTATTTTTTGTCGATTTCAATAAAGTTCATGAAATGCAAACCTATTTTTCTTTAGATTTTTAGTGAAACATAAACTAACTTTTTCAAACACTTTGAAAAGTGTTAAAAAACGCAATCCATGTTAGCAAACATTGAATAGCTTTTGCTCAAGCTTAAATAATTAATTATAAAAAGTAATTATTTAAAAGATTTCTGTATAACAAAATGTCAAAGAAAATTTACTACATGAAAAAACTATTTTTACTAGCAGGTTTTTATAAATTTATTAGATAAAATATCTGAGGATTATGTGCAGTTTACAAGTATAAAATTTTTTAATCAAAAAATCTATTTTTCCTTGTTTTAATGGTAACTAATATTAGTAAATACATTTTTCTCTCAAAGTACATTAATTGTCTAACAGTATTATATTAGATAACTAAGTAAACTTACTGGAGCAACAATTTTCCCAGTCTGTCCAACTTGCATGTCATTAGGCACAAAACCTGCATCTACAGCAGCACGAGAAGCACCTACAGCTGCTTGTAACTTATCAGCAAGAGCATAGAGTAATTTAAAATTATCTCCACTCTTTAAACCTCTACCTAGAAATTTTTTGTAAGGAATAATAAATCAGAATTTGGCTTTTAAAAAACTATACAATTAAAAACAAATACTTTGAGAAATTTTAATTATTAGTCAAAATTGCATAATATTGCTTATTAAAATGAAATGTAGACGGAAAGCCTTCCTTTTCTGAATGCACATAGTATTGTAAATATAATTATTTATGAAAATTAAAAAAAAAATATGTATGGAATATAAAACTTGTATACATTTCATTCATTTCTTCCATTTACATTTAAAGCTTATTGAAATTTTTGGAGATTTCCTTTTCAGAATGTTTTGTAAACCTTAAGTTATTATTATGTCTCCTAAAGTAGTTTTTATAATTATAAGTGATAAAAAATTCTTAAAATTAGCTAATTTGAACAAAGCATCGATTTATCTTAATTTAGTGCATACAATTCCAAATCATTAAGTGTTTCTAATGAAGAACACAAATTAAACTGGGACCTACAATTTAAACTAGATTTCGAACCACTATAGACATCCATATCTGAGGTGGGAATCAAACCCACAAATTGTTGAACCTAATTATTCATTCAAGTTTAGCTTGAAAAGTATGATATAGTATAACTATTATCATTTCAAACTTTACTATAGCTTAATTATTAAAATATAATAAGTGCCTCAATGAATAACACACAGATCATTAAATTGAGAAGAAAAATCAATAAATTATTAACTTACCACCAGAAACTACTTTCTTAGCACTGGTTAATTCAGGTCTTTCACTTTTTGAAAGTTCTTGGCTTTCCCATTGGGAAATATCATTCTTTATGTCACATTCAGGAGCTAAGAGAAAAATGAGTAATGACTTAAAAGTATTTCTTAAAACCATGATTTAAAATGTGTTTCTTATAATAAAAAAATCCCTTTTAATCTCTATAATAGAAAAAAGTTATAAGAATGTGTTACTATTTGATTGATTTTCATTAATCAACAAATAACCTTGAGAAAATAACTGCTATATCCAAATATTTATCGAAAGAACAATCAATGATATAATAAGCAATAATAGTAATGTTGCTCATGACACTTGAACAAGCCAAGCTCGCTATGCCTTTGGCAGTGCAAATTAAGTCAAAAGAGAGCGTCTTTCTTTGGATCAGAGCACCACGAAGGTGAAAGTACGATTTTGCTTTTTTTAATGTGCCTCGTAATTATGAACCAAGGACACACCTGATCTGGCACCCTCCTCTCCACATCCACGCCACACCAGCGGAAGGACTTTGGACACACATTTTAACGTGGACACAGCCCCAACCCACAGAGTTCCAGTAACCCAGTGGTCACCCTCCCAACCACTGCCCAAGGCAAATGATGCTTCACTTTGCTGAGCTTACGGGAAGCGGTGTGAAGCTACTGAGCCAATGGAGCTGGAAGGCTGTGGTAGCCTAGTGGTTAGGGTATCAGCCTTCCATCCGGAAGAGTGGTGTTCCATTCCCAATGCCGCCAAAGACCCACCGAGTACATGCGATATACATGCTTGTTAAATCTGTGGAATCGAAAGTCCTGTGGTCGGTCGTTGAGCAGTTACAATGGGTGCAATGGTCTGGAGAAAATTTACTCCCCCTTCAGATCAATGCCAAAATTGAGGGAGTGGATCCTCTGGTGCTGCCATCTATTGAAGGATTGAAGAGCAAAGTCATACTTTCACCTTCGTGGTACTCTGATTAAAACGAAAGACGCTCCCAATTGACTTAAATTCGCATAGCCAAGACATAGCGAGCTTAGCTTGTCCAAGTGTCATTAGTAACAACATATATACATACAATGTTCTAGTAATAATCATAATAGTTATTGAGATAGATTATTTATAACACATACATATATATATATATATATATATATATATATTTAATAATTATATTGATATTAAAAATATCATGTACATTTTTATGTGCATTAAATATATATATATATATATATATATTTAATGTACATAAAAATGTACAAGATATTTTTAATATCACCTATTATCCTTAGAATAGCAAATACATCTCTTATTAAATAACATGAAAAGGTCTTAACATTTTGAAACTAATCCTTTTTTTTTTCCTTGTATATAAATCAAGGAAAAAACATGTGCATCTCACATTTGTTTTTTAAATATACTGTCAAATTTCAAGAAAATTAAATCAATAAATTATTATCACTATTTTAATTTTGTTAAAAAAAATTAAATTTTAAAAATAATTGTTTTAAATTATTTTATAATAATTATTTTTAAATTTTTTAAAATATTTCTTTAATAACTTATTTTCTTGATTTATGATCATATGGTTTTAATTTGTTTTTATTTAAAAATCACAAATATATAATGTATATTATTTTAAAAGAAATCCTTTTTCTTTTAAAAAAATTAACTAAGCCTTTTTAAAAAAGATCCCGAGTCATCAATAATCTGGAAATTTCAGAACTTTTCTGACAGTTTAATTCTTTTCAACTTTAGCATAACTAGCTAATTTTTCAAGAAAACAAATGTATCTTCAAAATAATTTGATATGTAACAGATTTAGTGTCAAATTTAAATTCAATTCTTTAATCACAAGAACCTAGATTAATGTATATATATATCATAAAAATCATTAGTTTAGTTGCTTAATTTAACCGTGCACCTACCATTATTATTTTTCTTTATCATAATTATATGTATATATATATATATATATATATATATATATATATATATATATATATATATATATATATATATATATATATATATTTTTTTTTTTTTTTTTTTTTTGAGAAATACAAGTTTTGATTTTGCTTATTATTCAGTTTCATACACATGCATAATTGCAATCTACACACAATATAATTTTGCATTTTTAAATTCATAATAGTAGTATTGTTGTGCAAAGCTTTATATCAACAACTCAAGATACAGTTTCTTTTGTATGTTGTTCTGTGAATATAACTCATAGATTATGCATGATTAGTTTGGTATTAAGATACAGTTAAATTCAAAATAAAATGTAAATCAAGGATAATGTATAGATGATTATATAATATTTAATTAATACATAGTGGGATAATATCGATTTAAAAATGCTATAATATCAATTTTTAAAATTTGATAACAAATGAATAAAAATAAATTTAATAGCAAATGAAAATTATTAAAAAAAATATCATTAAAAAATCAAATTATTGAAAAAATACTATTTTTTAATTTGATATTATATGTTACATACTTTTTTGACAAAACAAAAATTATAGATTTATTTTCGTAACATACTAAGATATTGGATGTTGAAAACATTTGCCCATTATATTTTGTCCCATTTATTGCCATTTCCGACGCTCGTAAAAATAAAATGATTGTCATTGTTGCATACACCGACATTACAATGGAACAAAATAAATGTTATAAAATTGTTTCAAAAATTTAAGTAGATTTATAGCTGCATATCATCTATGACCTCGCAAGTAAATAACTACAAAAATTAACTTTTGTGTAATATTAATATATATTTTATATATAGGTCAGATTATAATCATCATTCCCTCAATGTTTACTTACTCTGGCTTTTATTTTTAATATTATAGTGAATTTTTGACATTAGCTTATAATAGTTTTTATGATCAAAGAAAAATCTGATATGATGTACTTTTGTAAAATTTGACTGCAGGTGATCTGAGCCTCATCTTATACTCATATGAACTGAAATTGGGACAAAAAAGACTATGTAAACAAGGTGAAATGTTTTGCTAAAAATAGCAATAAACAAAATAAAATAAACTTGTTAAAAAAACATGTATTTTAAACACATAAACATAATATTTTATTTATGCTCTGTATGATAAAAAATAATTCCCATAAAAATATTTTCATAATTTTGAAGGATTGTATTTATTCATAAAATATTTTTATGCTTTTTAGGCATATTATGATTTTGGAATCTTCATGATGCAAGTGGAAAATTGATTCTTGAATTGCATAACATGATGCATTACCTAATTACCCAAACCATGCATTCCAGAGCAAATTGAAAATATATATGTTTTCTCTGACTGACAACAAACATTAAAAATATTCAAACAGACCTATGGCTCTTACATGTTATGAGTAACACAAAAGGGTGCATTCAAATATTATATGAGAAATTTTTTGATAAAGATGTATAATGAGTTGAACCAAATTTAACATTACTATCTTAAAGTACTGACTATTGACATAATTTGCTTGTTCAGATTTTTCAATAATAGTTATTTTTTAACATTTCCTAATGCTTGTTTCATATCATACTTTATAACTATGTGCTAGTAATTATTTTGAATTTAAAGAATGTTAATTCATTTATCCATTTTTTCTTAAACAAATCACCTACTGCAAGCAGTAGGCATTGGACAGAAATTAAAAATTTCTCAAGACATTTTTTAAATGTTTATGAGTTGAGAAAAATTTTATCAAATCTGATAACACTAAAAATTGTGATTAATAAAAAATTGAAAGCAAAAATGAATGTTGTTTTTTAATGAATTTATGTTTTATTTTAAATGCATTGATGACTATGATCATTAAAAAAATATAAGTAAACTACTAATTTCTGAAAATAAAATTTCACAACATTTTAGTAATTAATAAAATTGAACAGAATGTATATTGTAATATGAAAAATGTAAAAATACAGACAATCTGATATAGTTGAACTAAAATTAAATTGTTTGAACACTTGTGTAGAACTATGTACCAAGCTTAATTAAACAGAAACATTCATAAATCAGAAATAAAACGAAAGGAAAATCAACTATCATGTAGCGCAATTTTATTTAAAAGTGGATTTCAAATTACAGCAAACACCCATGTCAAGAGACAACTGAACTAACAATGTTGAAATAAAAATCAGTGTTAACTATCTAACCACAAGAATTCACTGAATTGTACTTTAAGATAGTAATGTATGGAAAAAATCTATTCCAGATTGCTTTGACTTATTGTCAAACGTTTATAATAGCCAATATATAAAGATAAAAAAATAATTATATAAATACTTTATCAGAAACATAAAAACAAAAGAAAATCAAGGTTTCCTTTAGCTTTACTAATAAAGTTTTTACCTGCAATACTACTTATTGCAAAGTGAAAATCATAAAATATCAACTATAATATACATTAATTATTAAAGCATTTTACCAAAGAAATTTATTGAAAGTGAGAATAGTGATTTGATAAAAAAAAATTTACAATTGAAAAACCTCACCTTTTTCAGCTGGGGCATCTTTTTCTCCTAAAGCACAAGCTGAAAAGTTTGTTCCTCTAACAGTAAGTAATTTGACAGCATCCTTTGATTTGATTGTTTGGATAGCATTACCTGAATAATGATCAAATCTGTTTAAAATCATATTAATCAACTCAACAAGAACAAGTTAATATCTTTAAATATTTTACAGTTGAAGTGAATTTATAAATATTTAACAGACAGTATTTTAAACCAAAAATTTAATTCATATAATTTATTTCAAATAATAAACTAAACTTGAATTTTTAAATCTCAAAATAGTAATTAGGCAAATTTTTCTGGGATTTAAAAATAGATTGAGTCTAAAATATTAAAAGAATAAATAAAAACAAAAACCATCCTTATGTAAAATGTTAAAAGTTTATAACTGATTTTATAGACTATTTTTGGAAATTTCTTACTGAGTCAATTATCATTGCTGATATTTTTTAATTATCGTTCTTTAAAAAGTAAATAAATTTAGAGAAAATGAACTGGAACATCTATTATTCTTTCACAATATTACTTCTTATTTGTACTTAAAAAAACTTCAACTAGTATTTTACAGCTGCATTTAATTAATAAATAATTCTTGAAAGTATTGAAATTATTTTCTTCACTGCTGAGATATTCTGTTACATTTACAACTAAAGAAAAGTGGAATAAGTTTCATTAATTATATTCTATATTACATAAATATCATATATTAAAAGTAAATCAGTTTCCATATTCAGTTCCAATAGAATTAATCTATACATTTCAGGAGTGAGAAAAGATAATTTCTTAATTATAAATGTGTGTATTTGAACTGAAAACCTTTATGAAAATAATATTTATAATGCATACATCTTTTTGGCATAAATCTAGAACTAAGTAATTATGTTTGAATGCTGGATCTCTAAGGATCACTCTAGTTATTTAAAATCTTAATAAAGTTTATATATAATCGCCCCCCTCAATTACTCTTCCAAAATTTATTTAATTTTATTTTTCATTTTCTGCTTATATGAAATTTTTTTTTATAATATTTGAAAATAAACTTCTTCCAAAATATTAATTTTAATCATGTTAAACTACAAAAATTATTAAAGAAAAAGATGAACAAAATTATATGAACATGTTCTATAACTTTATTCAATATAATACTACTATTTTGTTTCTAAACTAATATAAAAATCACTAAAGAAATTATAATTTACCTGCATAAATAGTCCTAATGAAAGTTTCAGGATCTTTAATACCAATAACTTCAGAGATAGGAGATACATCTAATTTTGCTGCAACTCTTGGTATCAAACTCTATAAGAGATAAATAACAATACAAGATAATGATTCAATGTTTTGAAAAATAATAACTTTTATTATTTATTTTTAAGATACTATTTACTTTTATAAGTTCTAATATTATATAATAAATTAACTATTTACTTTTAAGACTAATTTAGGAATGGAAATAAAGATAAATTGAACAATTTAATTAAAGTAATCAAAACAAATCTGTTAAATATTTAAGAGGATTTAATGTTAAATAAAAAAATTTATACTGTTTTTCCAAGATTTTATAAAAATGTTAAGATTAAATCAATAAACTTACAAATAAGATTCACCTTAAATTAATATATTTTAGTCAATATTGTTTTATATCAATATTCCACCTGAAACAGATATTTTCCTCAAAAAAATATTTGTGAAAAAAATAAAATTCTTTCATCAAAAGTAACAAAATATTACTGCCACTAATTTTATTAAATTAATATTTAGATATTAGTAATAAATATATTTAATGGACAACTTGTGAAACAGTTTTAATCTCTATTTAGTTTACTTAAAAATATTTAAAAAATTTCATCAATATAAATACAGCTTAAAAATACACATAAATGTACACCATTAATAATTCAAAATCAAACAAAAAGATTTGCATATTTAACAACAGTAATATTTAGGTGTTCAATTTCACAAACTTAATTCAAATCCCAACAGCAAAATATTAATTAAATCTGGTAAGAATATCATAAAATTAATTAAAAAAAGTTTGTAAGAATATCATAGCAGAAATAAATATTTTAGTTGAAAATCTTTCTATATTTTTCATGTATATAAAAAATAATTATAATACAAACTAAAATTGAAAATTATTAACTTTTTAAAATCAAGTATTAATTTTTTACCTTTTAAATACTCTAAGGATAATACTAAGATAATTATATTAAGCATATAAAAATTTTAGATTGCATAAAAAAATAAATTTAAAGAATGAGAATGAAATAATCTAATTAAATTAATAAAAAATAGACAGGAACTTTATCAAAAAAAGGAATTTATACTCATAAAGCAATATACATTAAACATACAACAAAACTCCATTCATTTTTAAATAAGATAATATATACCTTTCCGAAAGCTGATGCTCCAGCAATGATGTGTGAGAAATTAAATTGTTTCTGGGATGCCAGAATTAATGGTGTGAGACTTTCTAAAAAAAATCAAAAATAAAAATCTATACACAAAAATTATTTATGAATTTAATTGCATATAATAATTTAACATTCATATGTAATTTAAATTCAGCAGTGATATCTGTAAAATAAACATTTTAAAATTTAAAACTAACTCTACTTTTTTGATATTTGCAACTAAATGTAATTCAACATATTTTTTAGCAATCATCATTTGCTTTCACAAAATAAATAAGGTATTTAAACATTTCAGCTTTAATAAGACAATTATAAGATTGTTTTTATAAGTGTCTTATTAAAGCAGAAATGTATAAATACCTTATTTCTACTATTTGTAGGTTAAATTTTTTATGTGCATAATTTACTATGTTAATATTTTAATTAGGAATTTAATTAATTGAACATAATATAAAATAAACTGTTTCTGAGTTTATTCTCTTTTACATTTATGATCTTTATTATATAAAATTCTAATTACAATATTTTAAAGAAATTTGAAAAAAACTTGGTATACATCTTTATTTTATAAAAATGAGAAACTTCTTTCATATAACTTATTTAAAATATGTATTATTTAATAAAAAATTTCTAGCAAATATTCATGTTACACTTTAATACAAATGCAGAACATTAATTTACTGCAGTTTTACTCATTAAATATCAATTTTAAGGACTTGAGCAACTACCTTATTTAAAAACATACTTATCTTTATAAAGTTACCCTTGTTTTATCTCACATATATAGATATAAAAAAAATTCCTAATTTAAAAAAAAAATGATTGAAAGAACAAGAAAACTTATTATTGGGAGCAATAATGGTAACTATAGCAATAAGCAGGAAGATACAAGCAGGATGACTATAGATGTAATTATAATAATGAATTAATAATTTGGTAATATTCTTTGATTCTTTAATAATAATATTCTTTCTCAAAATAATTCTTAAGAGACATGATTATTAAATATTCCTATATCATAAATGAAATACATTACAAATGCAGTTATTTAAGATTTAATATAATTTAAAGATGAAATGCATGAATCTGCAATTCTTATAAAGCAATAGATTTCATTTACAAAGAAATCCTAATTTTATAAAGATACAAAATATTCTTCTAGCATAGTAAAATTAAAAAAATACTCAAAATTCAAAATGATCATTATATTAACACAAAAATTAGGAAACTAGGCTAGAATTATTTTATATAAAAAAATAATATGGAATAACCACACAAAAAAGGGAAATTCTTTTGTACCTTTGCAAAAACAATTTAAGTTTGATAAAAAAATTTTTAAAAAATAAATAAATACTGTAATTAAAATTAATAACTAGATTTAGTTTTATTTGTCCTATTTTTTAAAGCAATTTGTTTAGTGTTTCGTCATACTTTTTAGACAATAGTTTTAACAAAGCATTTTACAATCTTTATCATTTCTAGTTAAAATAACAAAGCAAAAATATTACAGCTTCACTATGTTCAAGGCAACTACCTATCCTATAAGAGAGTTCTATTATTTTAAATAAAGCTTTAAGATGTAGTATTAATAATATATATAATAAATTTTATTATTTGAAGTAAGCATTACTACATGCAACAACCTTTTTCTATATAAGTCCATATATAATAACAATTCAATAAAATTATGTATTTTAGTTACAAAAGAATGTTTTATTTGATCATTTTAGAAACACAGAACTAATTTGTTGCATATGAGCATTCACAAAACATGAATAAATGATTATTATAGAAACAAAGAAATAAGAAAAAGGCCCTCATTTTTATGATTTAAAAATAAATGGAAAAAATTAAAACATTTTTTTCACTATACATTAATAATTCTATTTAATCATATCTGCAGTATGGTACAACATTACCCAGCAAGAGCTGATTATTACTCTTCCTTACCTCCAATAGTTTTTAACGAAAAGAATTTTTACACTTCCCATTTTATTGTTTAGACAATGTTAATAATAGTCTAATACAAATCCTTATTCTTCATATAAAACAGTTGTGTTCCTGATCACAATGCATCTTCATAAAAACAATATTTGCAGTACCACTTTATTCAAAATGTTATTGTTTCATTTTGTAGTTGAATAATAATGTTCTTAAGTTGAAAAATAATCTTCAGTTTCAGATACAAAAACTTCACAAATATCAAAAAAAAAAAAAAATTTCTGCAAATTAAATCACATAACCTGATAAAAAATATTGATATGCCAATTACATAAATGCATACTGGATTTTTAATTCACCTTTTCTAAAAATGATAGAATTGTTCTAGTAAGTTAATATGAAAATGGATTATTATAGGTATAAGTTCAATAAATTCCACACAAGGAAAAAAATACATATTTTTGACATGCTTAAGATTAAAGACTATAATTAATGCCAATTTTGATTCCTTGTTAAAATGATTATGCCATGTAGTGATAAATTTCATGATGTAAGTAATAAACATAGCTATTTTTACAAATCACAGTTTTCCCTTAAAAAGCGATGTACAGATTTTTCACTAGAAATTAAAACCCAAGAAAGCAAGCAGGTTTGAATCACTTGTTATTAATCAATAATTGTACAAGTTATCTGTACTTGCATTCATGACTTACAAATAAAAAATAATGATAAATTTTTATATAAAGTAAAATGGAACAAGTAAATTATGCATAAGACTTTATTTGCACAATTTTGCAATCAATTATGATTTGTTTTTCACCATTAAATCATATTTTTAAAAAACATATTTGAGCAAGAAGACATAAAAATACATATATGTATGCATAATTTTTTCCTGTTTTTGTATATGTAATAAAAAATATTTTATACTTTCGATTTAACTAACATTTCAGGAAACAGTTTAATAAATAAGCAAATTGTTGTACTGATATATATTATATGGCACTAAAGGTACTGAACTACCAGTTGTATTTTATTTTATTGAAGTCACGAATATATTCTTAACCTATACTATATAATAATAATTATAATATTTCATTACATAGTGATATTAATGTAATACAAAAAACAGATGTGTATTTTGAACAAAACAATATGTACATACCAGGCAATAATCCTTTAAAAGCTTCATTGTCAGCAGAAAGAATTTTATTAACACCATCAGCTTTAGCTACTTCACTGACAGCCTGATAAATATGAAAAATATAATCAATTCCAATTTAAAATTACTCTTCCAACAGAAAGCAGATTATAGTATATTTTCTTAATAGCAAATAAATTTTGCAGCACACAAGACCTATTAAGTTTTTAATTTGCAATAACTGATTATAATACATAAAATTATTTAATAATAATATAATGAGACAAATTCATAAAATGAAATTTTTTCTATCATACCGAAGCTGTTTGTGTTCCAGCAACGAGAACTGTCACTTCATTGCCAACTTGCTTTGCAGCAGTAATTGCATTGTAAGTAATTGGAAGAATTTTTCCCTCACTATGCTCAGCAATTACCAAAGTACTCTTAAAACGTCGCAACAATGATAAATTACACTGCAAAAAAATGGTTAAATTAATAATCCAAAAATGTTAAAAACAGTGAAAGATTGAAAGAGTATATATATATATATATATACACATAATTACATACCCACATTAAATAAAAAAATACTTAAACTATATTTTTAATAATTTCATAAAATATTTAAAATAGTTAATAATTTAACCAATTAAAATGCCAGCTAATTGAAATCAGTTATGTTTCACAATTAAGTAAAAAAATTCAGTCAAAGTTTTCAATCATCATTTAAAACTCTATTTTAATTTGATCACTTGAAAAATAAGTTTGAATATAAGAAGAATAAAATCTAAACAGAATGAGAAAACATGAATATTGATGAAAATATTCTAAAACATTTGATATTACAAAATATAGTTAACTGAGTATGCACACAAATAAATATTCATTAAGAGACCCTCCCACACTAAGACAAAATTTAAAAATCATACACATATGTGTGTATTAAAAAAAACTCCCACTTCTACACTTGAGCTTTCGCTTGGTATGCACCCTCTTTACAAGTGGTTGAAGGAGAAGGTATAATAATACAAGTCAGAGGTAGGATTATTCCAGATATTTGTCTTGGAGAAACCTTAATATTGAAATAACTAGTCATCCTTTTGTAAATATGCCTACTGATAACATGATAGTTATATATACTTTTGACAAGCCTCATGAAATCAAATTTCCTTTACAAGAACACTAGAATAATGTCTATATTAGTGAAAACTATACTTATTGGTACATTGATACATCAAAAATGAATTCCAGAACTGGGGCTGGTATTTGCTGTGCAGCTGAAGGTAGAAAGTTGTCATTTCCTTTAGAAAACATACACCTGAATTCCAAGCAGAAATCTTTGCCATTCTCATATACAGCAGAATAAGTTTGGACAGAAGCTATTTTAATAAAAGAATAATTATCTGCTCTGACAGTCAAGATGCATTACTGGTTTTGTAGAAATCTATTTTAACTTCTGTTCTTGTCTAAGACAAGCTACCTTACTCTGTGGATAATAGTTAACAATAATTTCCTTGTCTTAATGTAGATACCCAAGTACTTTGGTGTTCCTGGCAATGAGTTAACTCAAGAGTTGGTGAGGGCTGGATCAACAACCAATTTTTTTGATTCTGAACCAGCATTATGTATATTGCAAAAGAAATCAGAAGAAATGTTTTTGACCTCTTCAGGAAGCAATAATTATTGAAATGTTATAATGATAGCGATCAAAGACAAGCAAAACTAGTAATAATATTTGTTCCGGTAAAAAGAGTTATTGAAGCTATCTAAGGAGAGCAGTAGTACTTCTTACAGGACACTGCCACTTTAAGAGACAACATACCATAATAGGAGTATTAGATGATCTTACTAGCAAGAGTTGTCAGCATATGTAGGAAACTTCGTTACATATTCTACGCGAATATGAAACTTTTTCTGCACATAGATTTGAACACTTGGGTCAGCATTTAATCGAAACTTGGATGCTGCAGGATACCCTCCTTAAATGTCTACTGAATTTTACTTCAGCCTCTGGTTTCTTTAAAAAAATGTCTTCCTTTATGAGGTATAGTAAAATAAATCTATAGTCATAATGTTAGGTTCTTTAGGAACTACCAAAAACCTAAGTCTAATCTAGGTTGGCAAGATAACTGCAGTGATTGGCACGAAAGTTGGAAATCAAAACAAACTAAAGCAGATTCCTAAGATTTTACCAATAAAGGGAAGTGAAAGTATGATAGTGAAAAAATAAAAGAAATTAATATTTCATTCTACAAACTTTTATGTGTTACGAGAAGCATTCACTAAGGTTTCATCTAGACATTAAAATCCATCCCATCTACAAGTTTAATTTAAAAATAAACTGAAGATACAAATAAATTAAGTAAAAATAAAACTTTTCTCCTTACAGAACAAAATTGTTGATACAGACCTATATTAGATAAATTAAATGAAAATAATAAATAAAAACATTAAATTTTATAATAGGTAACTAAAACCTAAAATTGAATTTTGTCAACACTTGGTAAAAAACATGAATATTTAAAATTAATTAATCAGTGGTTTATTTCAATACTGATTTAGAAAGAGAATAACAGATTTTGTGCAGGATAAACATTTTTATCAAGCATTTATCTAATCATTTCTCATATCCTACTTTTTCTGAAATGCAAATAGATTTTTTAAGTTGTTTTGCATAATTTCTAATCATTTATAAGCATTTTTTATAAATATAAATTTTAAAGTGTACTGATATTTTGAAGTAATTTAAAAGTAAATATCTATATGTGTATTTTTGTTGCAAGACTCCCTGTTTATTTAAAGATTAATTTCTTTTCTTTATATATCAGGCAAAAATTAAAAATTTTTAGGGAATACCATCTTGTTTAATTTTTTTTTAAATTTAAAACATTAATTATTAAAGTATATTCTGCATTTTTTATGATTTGTTATTAAAAACCTAGATAATGTTTCATATTTGTCATAACAATATAAAATTTTTTAATTTATAATTAGTAGATCAGAAAACAAATAAATTATATTAGATTCATTGCAAATTTTATAGAAAATACACATTTTAAAGCTCAAATATTGTCATATTTACAGACAATTTTTGGTATTTACATTTCATTTGAAATAAGTTTTAAGTTTTTCCCCTATCTTTATTTACCGACACAAATATTTCTCCATAAATGTACATAATAAATTCCTACTTATTCATGATTAAAATAAATTCTGAAGTTAAAAAGTATAAATATTTTTCAAAACGTATGCAGTGAAAAAAGTATATTGAAATAATCTTCCCATTTGAACTGTTAACTACTTAGTCACTGATAAATTATTTCGTAATTCTTTATCTACTTTTAGGAAGAAAATGATTCACAGATGCATTGCAATTTATTGGAAAACGCTTATATGTGATGAAAAATAAATCTGTACTAGAGCCAAATCCAAGAAACTTAAAAAATTTAACATTTTGCAGAAGAATTTTTACATTGCTGCGTATCTAACAATTACGTAACGCCTAACATAACCTTTGCATTTGACAGCAAATATTTAAGAAATTAAAGCTTATGAATATTCAGCACATGTAATCATATAAAAAAATGTTTGGCAAGAAAAATTTCCGTGAGTGTCTATTTAAGTTAGAAGCAAAAATACTAAAAGTGAAATTTTATTACAAATGCAACTTAATTATATAGATTTTGAAATAATTATTTTATGAACATACAATTACTTATTAATATTGCAGATAATAAGGAAAAAGTAAAGACAAAATTTATACTTTTTTACCCTGAAATTTGGTATTTTTGAACTAATTAAAAAATTTCTTAAATTAAGCAAATATATTTAGAAATGCTTACTTGACTAAGTTTAGATCTGCTCGCAGCAAACATCTTCAGTTTACGAAAAAATATGTGCTTTAAAAAGATTAAATATATATTCCTTCGAAATAATACAGAAATTGTAACACAAACAACTGTTGTATGTGATTAGACAGAAAAAATGTAAACAAGTAATTCTAGACTTAAGCAGAGAAAAATCGATTCCTTAATTTCAAACGAATCACTGTTTATTTAAAAACAAATTCAACATCCCGCTATTTTAACAGGCGGATTCTTTTGACCGAAGACTGCTGCCCTACCATGAAGGAATGTAATTCAAAAAAATGTATTGCAAATAAACTGTTTGAAGACAAAAATGATTAAATGAGCAATCAGTTTGAAAGTTTACAGTGGTGTGAACTTAGTAGAAACAATTATCACCCTTGGCAATTAAAAATTACTTTTATGCGATTAAACATAGGGCCGAAAGAAGCTTGTATGATAAAAATGAATAATTCATTTCATGCTTCTTTAAGTCAATGCCCCATTTCATCAACCGTAGCAAATTTAGTAAAAATCTGGTGTTTTTAGTAGGAACTTATGATCAACTGTTTGTAGTTTAAGTATGGTCTGGGGAACATCCAGACCAAAAAAAATTTTTAAAAACTCTCTGTATCAAGGGTCAGAGCACCACGCATATTCGTATTATGTTATTGAAATTTTGTCAATTATTTTTTTAATGCTTAATTTTCCTTTAGGATAATATCAATAATTTTTTTAACAATTTCATAACAAAGATCAAACTTCATGGTGCAATAAAAATCTTAAACATTGCAAGAATTCAAGAGAATATTTTTTTCTTTTTTACTCGTGCAAATTTATATTCATTATCTTTGCCAAAATATGTTGTGTAAGTCGGCCGTTTCTCATATAAAATATAGTTCAGAAAAATTACCAATCGATAGCTATTTTCATCAGAAATATTTAATTTCCATGATGTTAAAAATGCGATGTTTGTTTGAAAAAGCAAAACTATGACATTTTCACTCATTCTCAAACAGAACAGCAAAATATGTTGATGTGTAAAAAAGAAAATCAGGGGTAAACTTTTAGTTACCAGTATCCTAAAAATCTTATCATATTCCAACCATTATAAGATTTAATTTCTTAGCTTATTTACTCAGCACACAAACAAAAAAGGCTATTACTTTTAGCTAGTATCCTAAAAATCTAATCATTTTTCAACAACTATGAAATTTAATTTCTTAGTCTATTTACACAGCACAAGCAAAAAAGGCTATTACTTGAAAGTAATAGTTTCGCAATGCTTATTAAGTAATTTCAAAATGAATAACTTTTAACCTTAAACAATGTTACCCGTTCATCTTACTTCATAATTTAATTAAGACAATATTGATTCGGCTGAAATCAATTTCAATCAACTCAACTACACTGAGCCTTTTTCATAAAAATGGTAATTCATGTGGAAAGTTTATTTATAAGGTTTACTTAGATTAGTACAAAAATTGTTCATTGTTGAATTTTTGAAAAAATGTCTTGTTTCCCCACTAATGGTTTAATAAAATTGTATTGCAAATTCCTGTTGATTTGACCAAATATGTATAATAATCTAGTCTGCAATAACACAATTTCTTAAGTACATAATACAATTTAAAATCAGTACTCGACTTTTGAAAAGGATTTGGCAGTCAACATTACAGCTCAATTCGTATCCAATTTTCGGGCAGTCAAGTAGTTGCACTGAATATATAGTTGTGAATCACGAATAGTAACAATAAATAATAATTTAAACTATATAAAGTTAAGTAAAAACTAAAAGCATTCCTACATATATAATAGTATTTTTTTGACAAATTTTTCTGTTATATTTATCTTTGAATTACTTAAGCGACATGGATATTATTTCAATCCTTTTATTCAACATTGATTATTTAAAGACCTTTAAATAAGTAATTAAATGATGTCAAAATAGGGTAAAAGACTGATTGACAACTCAAAGAATATCCATCATCTAAAAGAAAATTTCTAGTTGCTTAAAATATTCCAGTTATCAAATTGAAATTTTTAATATAATTTAGTTCAGTATACAAAGGCTGTAATGATTTTTGTTTGGGAAGAGGGAAAATTATTTAAAGGATTTCAGTTGATACAAATTACTCTTCATATTATGAAACTCAAAAAGAGTTATTCTTAAATCGGATTAGTTTGGCATTACACTGCCAATCAACAACCATGTGTTTATCTAGTACACACATTCAGAAAAGTCGGATGAAAAAAATAAAATCATAGCAAGGCCCTGACAGAATGTGCTTAGTGTACACAGACTAGATTATAAACTAATTTGTTTGAATATTAGCTTCAGAAGCTATATAATAGCTTCCAGCAGTTAGTCTCCCCATTATAAAGTCTCAAAATATTTGTTTCAGAATTTATATAGTTAATTTTAATCAAACATCGGTAAATAAACTTGAAATAAAAATATTTAAAGACATCTCAATTTTAAACAAATAGATTTAATTTTAATCAATATGCATAATGTTTTCAAAATGCAGGTCCAGAGAGTAATTTATTGGCATGTACCGAAAGTACATGCAAGTAAATTATTCTGTATATTATTATGATCATGCAGTTTTTCAAACTTTGATTCATTAAAAATTTAGTTAACTTTAGTTTTATATGGGAGAAAAAATAATATTTTCTTTGTTGATTTTTAGATAGTAATTCACTATAAATATATTGGCCGTAAAAATTTCCTTTGTTAAACTAATTAGGAAATAACATTAAATTCTTTTAATTATATTACTTGCTTTTATTTACTTTCATTTATAAGGTTTTTTTTGGTTATCCTTAATTTTCAATTAAAGCTGTATACTAAATATTTTGTGTCATTGTTCGCTTCTTTCTGTTGAAAAATTCAACATTTTTTATTTCTGTCAATTAATTAATTTATTTATATACTAACATTTTACCTTTGTTAAATTATTTTTAAAGTAACTATAAAAATGATTTTAGTGATATAAGAGGTGCTAGCTAATATGTTTTAAGAAATAAGTACCTTGAGACATTTCAAAATAAGAACGTTCTTGTATGGAACTACCCACACAAACAGATATTTATATTGCACAAACATTTACCCCCAAGAAAGTAGGGCATTAGCATTAGCACTCAACGCTAACGTCAGCAGAGCAGTAGAAGAGGCATGAACCCCCTCTGCTGTACATGAAAATTAATACATGAAAATGTATTAGTAAATATCCACTTTTAAAACAATAATTCGTAAATAGGAATTAAAATTATTACTGTGCCTATGAGATCATGTTTAAGACCAGCAATTAGCTCGTAAATTGGTGATTCGTAAAAACAAACATATATATATATAAACACACACACATACAGATATACATGCGTAACTGTAAAAGCTCGTCGAAATCTGGAAAATCCTAGGTAGTTTTAAGGGTAATTTTTCCAAAGTGTCTTGGTAAAAGTTGGGAACATGATAATAAAATAATGTGCAATACTTGTGAAGTTTTATAAATATGATACCATATGAAAAACTGAACTAAAGAACAGTTCTTTAGATAACTATTGAAATTTTAAAATATTTTTTTAAATAATTTAAGTAATAGTTAAAAATTAAATGAGAGCTCAAAAAAAGTAGTAAAAAATTATAAAATTTTAAGATTAAGAGATATGTAGCATACTTTCCTCTCTCTCTCTTTCTTAAATATTATTACTTTAATATAGATTGGAATCTGCTATAAAGTTGATAATTATAGCATTTTTGAAGAATTAAGTAGGTCAGCTGATTTATAAGAACATAGTTTTGTGGTATACTTATTTGAATAGTTGCATTTTCTGTAACCCAACTAAAATTTTCTCGCATACTTATTTTTTCTACATCAGTTTCTTCAATATTTAAAAAATTTTCATTATAAAAGGTAATTAGTTTCATGTATAAACAATGATTTTAACTAAAAAAAATTGTATTGAAAACTTGTCATAAAATTGTAATAACAGCTCTTATTATATTTGGATCTATTTAATATTTCTTAATAATAAATAATTTTTTAACCTTTCGCCCGATTGTTGACTTAGGAAAATTTTATCAGAAGCAATCTTCATCTTCTTTACCTCCTTCTCAAATTCTTACCAAGATTATTCTCTAAGCACTTTCATATTCTGAAGTTTGTTGATAATCACATTTATGTCAGAGCACATACCTAGTTCTTTTTAGCTAAATGGAGACCAGAGAAGCAGATAAAAAAAGATGAAGATTACGTCAACTGAAAATTTTTCCGAAACTTACTTTTGGGTATAAGGATAAAAGTATATAGCTGATTAATCAAATATTTATTGAAAATAGATTCAAAATCAATAACAGCCGTTAATACAGACATTAAAGCTGATAAGTGTTATTTCTTGGTATCAAGTTTGATGGGAAAAAATCGGTGTCCACAAGAAACCTAAAAGCATTTAAGCATAGTAGATGATATTATCGAAGAAATAAGCATACGGTAAATTAGTAGGAAAAAAAATCTTTAGATGTTTAAGGAATTAAAAAATGCTGCTATTTAAAGAAGTATATCCAAAGAATTGTAAGAGATACATTTTTGCAAACTAAGATATCTACTTTGTAATTTAAATTGGCTTAATAGTTAATATTAATGTAATAGGTAGTAAGAAATATTAGTGATAGTATTAAAGGAAATAGATCCCCACTTTTTTTTACTATTTTAAATCTCGCGATTTATTTCTTGAACTATAAGTCCAACTTTTTAATAATTGTCAACATTATTTTAAAATCTATAGAAAATTTTTTAGTAAGAATCGAGAGAATTGTACATTAGTTCAACTTTTCTGCGTGGGATTCATTTATGAAACAGCATAAATACGGCATTTTGTATTTTTTATAACTCTGAAAAATAATGATACGATACAGTTCCTTTAAAATAAACTTAAACCATTACTTTATTTTGATCACGTCTATAATTTATATCATCAAATAAAAATTAAAGTTTATTTTAACTTTTTTGAGACATAATTATATGTTATATCTGCTAAAGGAAAATCCTATCGCAAGCTATCTTTGTTTTCGGGCTTTTATGGGAAATCATTAGTAACCGATAGTTTTCAATCAAATGACTTGATAAAATTCCTCGTAAAGAAATCATATTAAAACAGGATTAAGACTTTTACAAAGTGACGTTTGTAAAAGGTAGAATTGACCAAACTTTGGGCTTTTACAATCATATTTGACACCAACAGTATTTTTTGCAATCAAAAAATTCATTGAAATTCTTTTCGTGTGTTGAAAATAACAAAATTGGAGTCACTATTGTAATCTATAAACTCGTGCTCAGAATGTCATAATAGTTTAACAAGTACAATTTGAAGGCTAGTACTACCTGGAAATCACGTGGATCTATCAACAATGTTGCCATATATGTGTCAGACAGATGACTTATTGAGTATATACCGGTTGTATCAATGATGTGGTAAAAATTTTAGGAGAGTTGGATTTTATTTAGATGATATGAAACTTCATACTAACGTGTAGTCAGAAACATGGTATATGTGCATTTTTAACGTGGTATTGACGATATATAGTACAAGAGAAGAACACGAGCAAGATGAGGAAACTTGTTTATTACTCTTAGTACAACAATAACTAAAGTAAAGAAACCACTATAACTGAAGAAAGTCGAGTGCATTTGCTTAACTAGTCATCCGTGAAATTCAACAAAGAGAAACCTACTCCTGCCCAAATCTTCATTTCAGAACTTTTTGAATGTGGACTTCGTACACAACAAGCATTGGAAGCATAATTGGAGAAAACGCTGAACTTTCAGTTAAGAAGAAAAGGAATGAGTTCCTCGAGAGCGTTTGCAAAACAGGAAAAGGGATGACTTTAAAAAATAAGCGGCTTATTTGATTTAAAAAAAAAAAAAAAAAAAAAAACAGCAATGAATGTCTTCCAGCAGCGAAAAAAACGAGTTTCTAGAAATGATGTTTCGGGCAGTTATGATTGCTTGACTTTTCACCAATAAAGGGAGAACGACAGTATCAAAGAAGGAGCTCGAAATTGCTATCTCGACTGAGATGCAGGTCTCACATCTTTGGTGCATTGAAGATGTAATCCAAAAGTAAATACTGGGCATGTTCTCAATAGGGCCACGATACATGCAATAAGGTTCTCAGAACTGCTAACTCGAGTTGTGGATACCATTGTCTTGACGAAACCCTATATGAAATACTCAACGCAAAGCAGATCTGATGATTTAGTGGGCCAGTGCTCTGGAATATCCTGCATGATCTTTTGTTGACCATACGTTACATTAAGGTGGAAATGCATTTCAGTGTTGTAATGGGCGGGGACCAAAGACCTTTCAGCTTTTTTACTGTTTTAAGAACAATAAAAATGTTTTCTCATTTTGTTTATGTCCCTTTTGACTTGTGTTTTGTGTTGTGATTACCACACCAGGAAAGAATTTATGACCATACATTATTGAGTGATTTCCAATCTATTATTGTGCACTACCTTTTCTAAAAGTTTGTGATTGCTGGACTGATAAATCCTGCTTGTATATTATATTTATCCATATTACTATGTATACAAAAAAATACAAAAAGTTACAAAATTTACATTAGCGACATCCAGATGTTATTAAATAAACAAGCATGCTGGGTTCTTCGAAACACTCCAAATGTTTCAATGCATGTTTCTATTTGAAATACTATATAAAGCGTTAGGAAACGTTCACTTAAAAAGTTGAAGCAATGTAACTGAAAATTAATAAGTTAAAGTTTAAAAATATAATTCCTAGTTTTGGAAAAGGTCTTTTAATTTCACTATGAAACATTAAAATGTCCACAATTCTATAGTCTATGTTTCTTGTCAATTACAGGATAAATTTGTTCTATTCCATCGTTGATTAGGATTTTGCTTGATTAACATTAAATCATTAAACGATAAACTTTCCTCTGTAATTTTCATATACACTTCTTTTGTAGTTTAGATAAATATGTTTGATTCCAAAGTTTCCAAAAATGTTGAAAGATCAAATATATAACTTCCTAATAGTCAAGAAGAAATTTGGTTGTTCTTAACAATTTTTATCTGGAAGAGCGATGGACTGTGAGTGCAGTGCAAATAAAAAAGTCTCCATAAGGGAGAACAGCCAAATCTTCTTGGATATCAGATTTTTAAAATAAAATTCTTGAGTTTCCCTAATCCTCAGCCTGAATTATTTAAGCGGTACATTACTAATAGTCAAAAGGGCTATTTCAACTGTTTTCAAGGTAATATTTTATGGAACTGACTTTAGATTCTCACCGCCTTCTAACATGAAAAGCCTTTGGTAGAATGAAATGACATTTTTCATTTCTTTAAGTAAAAAATGCTTGAAACTCTTCGTATTTCTGCAACGAAATGTGAAAAGCTCCTAATATTATTGACTTAAATTCAAGCATTTTGCATTGAAATATATTTGATGAATTTCTTTGCTGCCAACTGAATAATTGGACTGAATAACTCTTTTGGACTTCATCTCTTTGTTACGAATCCTTTTAGAGCTTCCGAAACAGCATTAGAACTAAGATTTACAACTTCAATGTATATTACCCTAAGAATGAAAGAAACAAAAATGCAAAATAATGCCTTAAAGGGCATTTGCTCACGAGTCGATTTACATGTTATAAGAAATGGGAAATGGGTCAGCGTAGTTAAAAAATATTAAATCTCTTAGAAGAGCACAAATAGGAAACACTTTTCTTCCGTATAATGTGTCTGGGTTATTCAAAGTAATCTGTATGTTTACGAGTACGAAAGATTCCTCGCCAAAGTTTCATAACTAGTATATTCCAGAAACCTATGGTCACATTCTGCTAATCACTAGGTTCCAAGCTTTTAACTGGGAATCAGCAAGATAAGATTTTCCTTCAACATGACCCGAATTCACATCAGGAATGTGATCTTGAATTATTGATATTCTAGTGGCCACATCATTGATAGAAGCTATCCAATTTAATATGATAATTGAATCTGATCATGCAAAGCAATCATTATTTGGAACATATAAACATATGATTACAGGGTTTGCTTAACAAATTTGTTTATTATTGGGCATTTAGGTCAAGGAAGAGACTATACTTTAAAAGTGTCATTATTCTAGTTTTGGTACACAACAGAAGTACTATACTTCTTTCATATTAATGTATTTTAAATAGATAGTTGCAAATTTAGCCTTTTCTGATAGATAACAAAATGTATTTGATTTTTTTCAATGAGAATATTAAACAACAAAACATACACAATTCTTTAAACTGTTAATAAAATTTAATTTCTCACATGAAAAAAATTTAAATTTCCGCTTTCTCTGTGGGTTAATAGAACCCTTTCTTCTAGTTTGTCTAACCATAATTTTCATACAAATATAGCTCAGAAAAAGTAGCACTTGATGCTAACAATCCTAATTAGTCAAAGAGGTGTACTACTACTAAAAGTATTTATAGATGAAATAGCTGAATATAAAAAGCACTAATGGTATTATTACAGAAAATATACTAATAGATGAAATGTTTGAAGAAAGTACTTGTCATCATGATGTTGCCAATTTACTCTTAATAAGTTTTTAATAAATCCTTTATAAGATATAATTAATAAACATTTTATTTGAGTTCAAATGATGAACCTTATAATACTCCTGGCAAGTTTTTTACCCACTTTCGTAAAACAAAACTTCCTCCCTTACTCGTTAACCTATCATTATCGTGAATTAAAACTTAGCAGCTGCCTTAGAAAAAGCACCAGTTAAAAGATCATTGATATAGAAATTTTGTTCTTTCACCCAAGAAGTATGCACAAGACACTGTATAAGCAACAGTTAATATTCGTTATTTTTAAATTGGGTTCCGTGAAATAATTTCTCCAAAATATATATTGAAAACTAGTTATTCTTGATACACATATACTAACAGGTACAATTTCTTGATATTTAGATGAATAGTGTTTGGATGCATTCTGAATCTGAAGGTAATATAAAACAGATCGGGTTTGAGTTGTAGGACCAACAAATTATAAATCACTAAGGGATCACAAAGCAAATTTAACAGATGAGTCATAAATTACACGTAGCTTAGTAATGATGTTTGTAAGATTTAATACAGGTTTATGAGAATATTAATGAAAGAATAGGATAATTATTAGTAGCATGTTTCATAGCTCCTAAATTTAGATATTTCTGAGAAATACTTTGTTTAGTTTGTTTTTATCAAGTTTATTTATTAACTTAATGTTTTGAAACAAAAATCTTTGAGAGACAATTCGCTCGAAATGCCAGTTTTGATGGAGTTTTTTTTAAAAGGATAACTTACTATATATTTAATTTTGATATTTATATGATGAGTAGCATTGAAATTACCTTTATATTTAGCTTCCTTTTTAAAAAGTTTACTTCTTAAGGAACTATATATATTCTTATTTAATTTCATATTGCTTTATGATAAGTAAAAGCATACACCTGAACTGAACAAGGTTGCTTATGAAATTATCCAATTCACACACAATTTTAATCGAAATATTGTGGAAAGTTCTTTACCTTTTTTAAGCCTAAAGAACCATTATTTAAGCCAAAAAGCCAAGGCTAAAAGCATTGACATAAATGCCTTCATTTTTAAAAGAATATCTGTTGAAGCTGACTTTAAGAATTTAAGGTCAGCTAATACTAAGTAAATGAAAAATTGTGAATTTTATTTGGTGGTATTGTTTTATGTGGTAAGTTACTACAAAATTATAAATAAATTATGAATGTTCTGTAAAGAAAGTTATTTCAAATTCTGTATTAGCATGGTAAGCGATTGACATTAAACAAGAAATTTAAAATCCGGCATTTTTTCAACTTAAAATTTTTTTTTCCACATACCTTTGAATGATATCTTGTGACGTACAATCTAATGATGCACGACAATGCACAAAAATGTGAATAGAATTTCCAATTCATATAAATGCAATAATAAAGCTTCATGACTTACATAGCCCTTAATTACAAAATTAAATCAATTTCCTTGGAATAATTAGCAACATGTCACTTTAATTTATTTTAAGGAAGAGTTATGTAGCATACACTTAGAGTTCATTTTGTATTATGGAATGAAGAATATAAAACTGTGTCATTTGATTTTGGCAACAGCATTAATGAGTTATGCTTATGATGGAAGTTTTGCATTAGCTTTAATTTTACATATTCTAACATTATGTATAATAGATAAACAATCTAAAGAAAGTTTGCTAGATATCACAGAGTCAAATATTTTGATAATTGCCAATTTTAGTTTCTAGTCCATTTCCACGCATTATAATTTTCTGTGTAATACAAATAATTACTAATTGTTTATAAGACTAATGAAATAACTTTAATTACTAGATTCTTAAAACTATTTGAAATATACTGTGATATTTTGATTGAGGTGTTCTTTTAAATACGAAATTAAATTATATGTATTTTGAGTTCTTAATTTATCACCTTCTAAATGAAGAATATATCATGTGGGAGGGATTTCATTTAAATTTTCAACTTTAAATGAGTCTAAAATATTTAATGATTTTATGCATTCATTAATAACACCTGTAAATTTTAAATCTGAACTAGGCCAATATCTGGTTACATGTTATGTTAACACTGTTTTAGTGAATGTGGTTACCAAAATGTTTTTGTTTTTAAAGAAATCTCAATCTATTTTATAATTTTAATGTGTTATTGGAAGACGGAAATAGTTTTAAACGCATTAGACTTGGAAGACTTTCCAAATATTGATTTTTTAAGGCATTTGACAAATTATTATCAACATGAATATTGGACTTGTATAAATCTGAGAACGAAAGCAATCTTCTTCGTTAATACTAAATTTTAATTATAACAATTGAGGTAATTTTGTGCACACAAATTGTTTCTTAGTGTCTGTTGAGGAAATTAAGCTAATATCATAATGAATAGCATTCTTAGGATTTCTACTTTCCAAAACTAAATAATCTTAATTGTTTTATATTATTTTAAATTCTTCTGCGTAAGTTCAATATATTTTTCTTCGCAAATAGCATTTATATAAAAGCTACCAAAATTTTCAGCTCTTCATTAGTTCATTTTCTTTTTTAAAAAAATTCAATCATTACACATCAAGAATTTTATTATTTTGTTCTTTTATTTAGCTTAAACTGAACTCCTTTAAAAATTTTTACTTAAATAAAAATGTCTTAAAATCCATTATTTACAAAATTTTTATAGAAAATCACTTGTTCTCAATGAAATCAAAAGAGGAAGCGTGTTGTAATTAGCGCTTGAAAGATGAATTTAGTTTTATGAATTCTTTAATAGTTGGTTTTATTTGTTTTGTGTTTGTTTATTTTTCTGGATCAAATATCCATAGGTCATCCATGAGACTGGATCAAAAATTATGTAAAAAGATATTTATTCGTTGTTTACAAAACAAAACCAGACGGACAATGTTGTGACTAAAGAATACGTGTTAAAAGGAAGTTAAAAAGTTGCAAATACTTATAGCAGAAACATTTAAAATCTGATTATTAAACGCATACACATAAGCATAAAATTGATAAATCAATCAAAGGAAGTTAGAAGATGAATGACCAAATAATAATTGCACAAATTAAACAAACGATATTATGACAAGAAATTATCAATTACAGTATCAAATATTTCTATTACAAGATTATACAACATGGAGATAAATCAAATGTTCTCAGTAAGATGCAAGATAACATTAACAATGATAAAGCAGTGACACTTTTAGCTATGATTTTTATGAAATTACAGATTGTAGTCTGAGCGATGATTGAGGATAGTTTTCAGCCATTGTTTATTCTCAAATCATAATTATTTTAGACAATATAATCTGTTACAAATTGTGTTCTAGAGAAATCAAATTATGTTGTAGTGAGCATGTAAAAGAAATCAAGAAACAGCTTGGGAAAAGCACCAAAAAACGAACAAAGATAGTTGATTTATGTCTTTTACTTGCAGCCAGAGAGTCATTAGCTAATAATATTCAACAGTCCTTGAAATGAGGACAATGTTGTTGGTGGTGTTGCTGATTCCTGTTGTCTAGCAGCGCTAGACAGAGTCTATGACATTGCACACTCTCAGGAAATCAATGACCAATAATGGTCGCTCCAGAAGGTCTTCTTTATCGAGTCCCAAGCACTCAAGGATATGATCCGGAGTGGCTTGGCTTTTGGAACACTTAGCGCAAATTGGAAATTCCTTTTCTTTGCTGTTAAATGTCAATGATCTTAGGTGGCCACTTCGAAAACGTGTTATTGTAGTTTGTTCCAGTCTGCTGCACCGGAGGGATAGAGATCCGCCGGGACGATTACCCTGGTACCAATGGTGCTTAGGGAGAATGGCAAATGCAGACCGAACAAGGCCTTTATGTCTAGAGTATAGTTCAGTATAGGTAAGAGACGCCGGAGTAAGCAAAGGCTTGAGGACAATACCATTGGTTGCACATCATAATATTCATATATCATTGAGATTTCATGTAGTCACCAACAGAAACCTGAGGTAAGCTATTGAGTTTGTAATTATAGAGCAAAATTATATAATTTCTTTGCATATGCAACTGAATTATTATCAATGACTGAAACTCGTTAAAACAAAAGAGTAATTCATTAGAAAACAAGATACTACTTATTTTGTTATCTTAGCCCGATACTATTTGCAAACATAAAACATTGTGACATGTTACTTTTATGGTAGCAATAACAATAATGTGAAATCATTCTTGATTAATACAGGCATTCATAATGATGAAGAAAAATCTTGACCTAAATCATTGCATGAATGATTGAGTAAGCTCTAAGTTAATGAGTTTATGCTATGTAAAATTATTTATATTTGAAACTTTTTTCTTAAATTTCATCATATCCAGTTAAATTATGCACAGTTATATTGAATTCCATTATAAGTATTAAAAATTTTACTATGTCACGAATCAGTGATTTTTGTAGAATGCAAACATTCATTCTAAGGGCAAATCAAAAGCTTCTACCAATATCAGTATAAGCACAAATTTTACAAAAACTGATCCAAATTGTACAATAACAAATTTCTATATTGATATCATTTTTTATTTTAATATTTTTTGCATCGTTTGTATTGTTTAGAATGATACTGTTTGTGTATTAATATGATGTTGTTCTAGAAATGGTTTACTCTTTCCTCAGTAAAGTAAAAGCACAAATATTAAGAAGCGTATCTGATGAAGTATTACTAATACATTAATTTCATGATGTCTTTTATATCGAAAAAAATTTTGATATTGTTACTATGAACAAAGTATATGAAATATCTATAAAATCAGTATTACGGGGATTGTAATTTGGGGACCAATATGGTAATATAAAAATTTTTAAAAATGTTAATCAATATATCATTGCTAGTGAAACGTTGCTTAAGCAACTTCTGAAAGAATGCTTCCATATTTGATAGAACTCCGTTAAGATAAGATTTAGTATCATCTGTAATGCTTCGATGGTGAAGCTTAGTTAACGTAAATGTATAAGGAGGGTAGTTATATGTAGAATGAAGCTGATTAAGAGGAATTGACATAAAGAAGGATTCGTATTTAATGTGAATTGTTATAAATTATGATGAATTATTGTAGGAAGAAATATTTGCATTCTCTTACAATATTAGTCTGTATTCGAATCTCAGAAATTTGTCAAACACGTAAATTAAAATATATTTATTTATCTTTTGAGGATCAGGTATTTTAAAGTTTACTTTTAGGATAGTGAATATCATTATCATGTAAAATTGTGTAGCTCTTACATGATGTAAATGTATAATGGTAACAAATGAAAGTGAAATTATTTTATAATATTCATATTGTTTTAAGAAGCGTGATAAGTTTTATTTATTCAATCAAAATTTGGAAATTTTAATACGTTAGGTAATTGCTTTCAAATTTTATTATATAACATTCCATCAGAAATATCGATATTATGATCGAGTCAACAAATACTTTAATCAAATGATTCTTATGAACAGATCTTGATTCAAAATCCTCAATCTTTGTGTTGTTCCTCTATTTTCAATTCTTTTGAATAATTTAAAACAAAAGTATTGAATAATATAACTCAATACTTAAAATGATTCAAATTTAGGTATTCTAATACGTTAGGTAATCGTTTTCAAATTTTATTACATAACATTTCTTAAAAAATACCGATATAATGAATGAATCCACAAATCTTTTAATGAAATGATTTTTATGGACGAATCGATTCAAAATCTCCAATCTTTGTGTCTTTCCTCTATTTTCGATTCTTTTGAATAATTTTAAATAAAAGTATTGAATAATATTATTCAATACTTAAAAGGATTTGTTCCACTAAAACTAAGCAAAAAGCTGCTTTGAATATGCAACTTAATTTGTTAACTTATATACATTATGTCAAATTTTACATTAGCTTTCAACTGTATTTCATGCTCTCAGCAGCATCTCACAAAAGCACTCCTTACATAAAAGTCTACTTAAGTTTAAAGAGTAATGAAATAAACCAAATTATTAGAATTATACCACTATATTGGAAAACATCAATCTTTATAAATTTTTTAAAATTTATAAAGATTGATGTTTTCTAATATAGTGGTATAGTTTAGTACAAAACACGCATAAATCACTATCTGATGTTATTAAAAGGTTTTCTGTCAGGGTTTTTCAAATGGAATATCGTGAGTTAATTTGATTTTTTTAATGGCAAGAAGCGTTTGGACCCGCATATCGGATAATTTAGTGGTTGAAAAACTGTTGTTAGGGGATTTGCATTTTCATCTCGTGTTGTCTCTCGGAAGACATGTTACATGTTTTCTTAAGGGATAATATCAGAAAAACTTTCAAACACGCACACCGATAAATTTTCAAACAGTAAACATAACTCTCGCAGTTGACATTAAATTCAAGAACTTTCACAGCAAAACGCGTGGTCCCGGTGTAAGATCAAAGTAAACATTGAGAAAAGACATTAGCGAAATGATTGATATGATTGAACGAAGCTTATAGAGAAGATACTAGATACGTTTGTTTAAGTATGGTTGGAAATTTGTTAAAATAGAAACTAGTTGAAATATAATATACGAAATCGAAGCATCAAAATACAATGCGATATTAACTTTTTTTTTTTGGTATAACAGAACATCGTAGATTGTCTTTTATAATAGGCCAGAAAAGTAGAATATAAATTAATTCATTCAGGAGATTAATTTCTCTTTCACGATAATTGTATAAATTTTCAAGCAATTCGCATACAAGTAATAGAAAGTCACCCAATTGATGTGCATGCTTTGTAACATAGTTGTCTGTATGTGTTTTCTGTAGAGAAGTTAGAAGAAACAGGAGATTTACAGTTTGGTAGTTTTTTATAACTGGAATTAAGATTCAAATTCGAGAAAATAAATTATTGTTTTTAAAATTTATGTAAAATGAATGAGTTTTATATAAAATTTAAAAAGGAATAAACTCATGACAAAATATGAATCACCAATCTCAGAAATGAATGACGTATTTTATTTTATAGGTTCAATTGCTATTTATTTAACATTCTATTGTGGATTATTGTTTTGTAAGCCATAGTCACTATCCTAATAATAGTTTTTATTTCTGCTATAGATTGTAAGTAAAATAAGGTTATTTGATCTTGGTATATTTCTCTGTATCTTTTAACCATAAAAAATGAGTTGTATCAATCTCTTAAATGAGTTTCATTGAAGATAAAATTTGATTATTTAAAATCATTAGTGTTATTCTTGATTTACAACTTTTATTTTTAGTTATTTGTGTTTCTTTGGTTTTTGGAATAATTTTTTGTGAGTTGTTTCACACATTTTACTTACAAAAGGAGGAGAGGATTAAAGAAAATTTTATAAATATTTGGATAAAAGATAAATATGCAATTAAATTTGGATTTGTTTACATTTGTGTTCGTACTTTAAGTGAAAAAAATATAATTAAAAAATGCACAATGATTAAAATTCTTTCAATACATAAGAGCATTTATTTTACTTTTATTATTATTTTTTGCTCAATATTTTTTAAAGTATGAATCAATGAGTTAAGTCTATTTTTAAGGAAATTACTGATATAATAAATACAAGTTTTATTTGCATTAAATAATTATTATGATGTTGTGTGTAAGAATTTATTTGTATTTTACTAGCATTAATATTACTTTACAACGCATTATGGGAAATATTGTCAAGTGAAAAAGTCAACAAACAATGGATATTTTCCCCTACAAGTTTCTCAACAAAATAAGAGGAAAAATACAAGTATGAATTAAGCTTATACCCACTTAATAAATGATTCAATGTAACAATAAATTTTTGTGATGTCTTATAATGCGCGTTTTTCGAGACACGATATTGTGTGTTTCTCGAGATGTTAATTTGAAACACTCGTGTCTAAAAGCAGCATACTTTCTTTGCTGAATCTCCTAATGAATTCAAGAAGATTCAGAAAATCATGGCAAATAAATTTCTGAATCTTCATCTGAAATATTTTGATCTCATTATGAGATCAGAATGAACTGAGATTATTTTATTCGCATTAGTCATATCAACATTACAGTTTATCCGATAGTGTCAATGAAAATTTATGGTGGCATGTGCGCTACTTAGTGTGCAGAAGCATTTCATTCTTACTTAACTCAAAGTTTGTGTCACACAGTTTCAAAGAAGTTTATTTTGTACCAATAATGTATGAAAGTTAGTTCTTCTTAGTGTCTTACTTCCTTTTTAAAGCATTTGTTTAATGAATGCTTCTACTGTTTTTATAAATAATCTAATAAAATTTATTTCATGATTTATTCATTACATTGCTAAAATGATGTTGAACATAAAATTAAATTCAAAGTCTGACTATGCTTGAATAGAATCTTGAATAAAGACACGCATGTTTGTTTCATGGTTCATGTACAAATGTTTATCTTAATTACTCAAAAAATTAAACATGCATGAAAATATTTTCAAAAAATCTAAATTATATAGTATTTTTTTAAAAATTTTTTAAAACTTTTTTAAAAAACGAATTGTTATTTCGGTTTTTCATTCAACAGTTAAGTCCAGATTAAATTTTTTATAAATTATTTTTCTGGAGCTTGTAATTCACTGAACGGCAAGCTAACACTGGAGCATTTAACATGAGAATAGACATGCATATCGTGAGGCAAGTTTTCTCTTATTATATAAGAGTTTTTGAAAATTCTTGAGGTGATAAACCTCTTAAATAAAAGGGGAAAAAATAAAAAAGTGAAGCTCTACTAGTTGGAAACGATAGCGATACGAGAGAGAAAGAGGGAGAACGAGAGGGAAAAGTCGAGATAAAAAAACAAGCAAAGAAATCTTGAAATTGTTGACGAGTGAAGTATTTATATCTTGCTCGAGAGACGCTATTGGGCGATTCAGCATCTGGAGCGGAGAAAAGAAGATAGTCTCTGGGATGACGAGGATGAAAGAGGGAAGGGGCCGCATTTAGTGTGAGCACCCAGAGTTGTTGACTGCTCTGGATTGCCTAGGGATGGCATCGCTAGCCTCCCTCGACGCTTCTGTGTACCAACCCGCGCAACTGCTCAACTGGGTGTACCTGACCCTCGCTGACCAACCGCAGTCCAGTGACCAGGTGGGCCCATCCTCTTCCCTGTGCATGCGCATCCTTTCTTCTGTGTTGTCCGGGTGCAAATAAAATTGTACCATAGGTTAGTTACTTATCATGCTCATCAATGAATTGATAAGCAGGCAATCCTAATGGATTACTTATCATTTCTAAGCGGTTTAATGCACACCAATCGTACTTAAATCCTTTTGACAAAAATAGCATTTCATCATGATTGTTTATCTTAAAATTGTTGTTATTACCTACTTTGATTGAAATGTGTAGGAAGTAAATAATGACAGTTATATTGAATTGCAAACTATAATGATGGATATTTGAAAATCTGATGTATTCAAGTTTTAAAGAAGAATATGGAATTTTTTTGTGATGTTTAGCAATCAATTATTTATTTTTAATTCAGTTGAGTTCTGGTATAACAACTTGTTTTGACGTATTATATAGTTTATTTATTCATGCAGGTTAATTAAAATTTTCAATTTAACAGAAAATTAGTTAGTTAAAGTGCATTTTACAGATATTCAGTTTTTAAAAGCAACTTATCTCTGAAAACGAATTCTTTTCTAAATATTTAACATTAAAAAAGATTTATTTTTGTTTGGTAATAACCATTTATTCATCTAAATTTTCCTTATTGAAGATTTGAAATAATTCGATTAATAAGGTAGTTTCAGTTTATATATGTATAAAATGTATATGCATGAATGTATGCGTGTCTGAGTAATATATGTACATTAATAATGAATATTAATCAATTTGCTTTAATATTAACAAACTTAGGGATTGCTGTATTGTGCTAAAGGAAACATATCTTAATATGTTTTAAAACTATTGGCAAGCCTAAAGTTATGACATGTAAATTTACTTAGTATAAATATTTTAATTTCCTTTTCACTAAAAACTTTTAAACAATTAACTATAATTAAAATCATTCTTCGTGATGTTAGATGTTTTAATAATTATATATATATGCATATGTATATATATACATATGTTAGGATTAAAAAACTTAAATTTCTGTATGAAACAATGTTAAATCATAGTCACTATGATTTTCTTTCATCTACTCTAAAATATTAATTCTTACAATTTCATTTAAACTGTTATTTGTTAATTGTTATCGAATTTAATATGAGCACATGAACTACATTTTAAATAAAAATTCCAACAGCTCATAACCAAAAAATATAAAAAGTTTATTTGATTGATATAATAATAAATAAACACACACACACACACTACAAAAGTTAAATTTTAATTTATATGAATTTATTTGTATTATCTATTATATTACATTAAAAGTAAAATAGGATTTAGTATGCAAAAAATTTTATTCAATTTATATTCAAAATTTCATGAGAATAACTTGTGATTTTGCATTGAAATACTAATTGCATGGTTTATTATATACCATTATGCATTTTTTTAATGCACTTGTCACACTTCCTACTTAGCAAACATTATTTTTTAAACATTATGTAATTAATCATATTCTAATATGTAATAACAGTATTATATAATTTATCCAATAGTTAAATATAATAATTATTGGAATATTATATGCAAAATAAAAATTATTATTAGTTGGAACATAATTAGTGTAATTTATGCATTAATTATATTCCAATTACAAAGTTTGCAATGTAATTAATGTATAAATTACATTAATTATAATCCAAACCTTAAAATCTTTAATATTTAATGTTTGAAATATTATTAATGTGTGTTATTAATCAATAATGAGATGGATTAATAATATATTTGTATGCTGACAATTTACACCAAATATCAAATTTGTTTATTAAAGTATTTTGTAATTCTATTTAATATTATTCTAAAGTACTTCATACATACAATAATAAAACAACGAATAAATTTTGATACAATATATTTTCTAGTTTAGCTCTTTACTTAATTTATTTAATATTTTGTTAATTTTTTGTTTTTAACCTATAATTTTTATATTTTTATTAAATTCATATTTAATGTAATGACAAATTGTTTGATTTGAGATTATGCTTTAAAATACTTATAGTTGATTTTGATGTATTTTAATTTATATCTCATTGTAGATATTACTTTTCTTCATCAAATATAAATTTTATAGATTAAAATTAAAAAGATAAATTATATTCAACATTAACAATAAGTAATTGAGGGAGAAAGTTTATGGGCTTACACAGAGATAGGTCTTTTTTTTTATCAAATTTATACATAAAATTTAAAGACATCTTTCTAGTAAACTTTTAAAAAAAATTATAATTATGCTTCAGTTATTTGTTTATTTACTCATTATATATAGTGATTTACTAATTATCATATTTAATTACATTTTTAGTATCAATTTTGTTTATTACTTGCTTCGTTTGTTCGTTATCGTGAAGTAAATGATTGGTAATTGGCAAACAAGAAAAATTTAGTATCGCTCTTAAAATAAGGACAACAAAAATGTTTTGGGATAGCGATTTTTTAAAATTTTATTATTAGATATCGTTTCACCTTACTGTTGCACACAGTCATTAATCTTCTCATAATTAGATGTTCTGTCTTTCAGCAGTTAGGTTTATTTAATACAAAAAGGAAAATAATATTTTTATATTAAAAACAAATTATTTACAATTTTTTATTTGTCTGTAATTCTTGAGAATTCATCGGTTTATTTATATTTTGTGAAACATTTCTCGAATAGTTTGAGTTTACGGAGAAAAATTAAAGAAATTTTAGTTTAAAGAGAAAAATTTAAAAAAATCAGTAAAGAAAATTTCTTGATTGGATATGTATCAAATATTAAAGATTTTTACTAACAAAAGCGAGTTATATTTAGCTGCTGTCCTACATTTGGCATTTTCGTAATTTTAACAAAATTTTTTTAACTTGTGTAAAATTTTCAATTAAGATATGATATTTATAATTATTATTTTTAAGTTTGACCTTTGCTATATGTTCAATTTAACGTTTTTCTTTCAAGTTTTGTTAAATAACATTATATTTTGTTAACAAATGTGTGTTTAGTCGCTGTTTGACGCTTTCGATTTCAACAATGCATGAATTGTTTTTATTTTAAATTTTGGTGTAATTAAAATTTTTGTGTTTTACAAAATATTAAAATTTATTGCTAAAATTTTGATGTTAAATACTTATTTAGAGTTATTACTCTGCTGTTACTTCCTTACATAAACTTAGTTTTTATAATCATCTATTTTATTTGTTATTTTTTATTGGTTTTTATATTTGTTTTCTTCTGAGTAATGCATTTTAAGTATTCTATTGATAGTCATTTTTTAAATAAGAGATTAAAGTTTTCTTATACCATATTTAATTTAAGATTCAAATATACTTAAAACTGATGAATAGACTAACATTATGCAATTAATTAACAAAATTGGCAAGGTGTTAAAAGCTCACAACACTATTGAATTTGTTTATGTAAAACCACTATAGTATTCAATTATGAAATCATTTTGGGAAACACTTTGCGAAGCAGTCTCTGACAAGAAAGTTATTCATCCATATTACTGATAAAGAAAAGAAAATCAATTACTAAGGTGTCGACAATCAAACAATTTTTCATTGAATGAAATATGGAGAGAATTCTGAAAGGGGCTCAAAATAAATAACATGATATATACACATATATTTTTAAGGAAATAGATTCTTAGACAGATCCTCTGTTTATAGCGACTTTATTCACAACAAGAGCATATATATCTCCTTTTGCTTCTTTTATGTGTTTTTCAGAAATCATTTACATGAATTCATCTTTTAATTCTCTCTTTATCTCTTTTTATAGTTAAATTTATTTCTTTATCTATAAATTTAAGTAGGAGAGCTTTTATAATATGATCTTCTTAAAAATAAAAAACTTGCAATTTATATGGTTTTTTATAAATTATTATGGTGTGTTGATCTATAATAGTATTTTAATCTTCTGTTCAAATACAAAAATGATAATCCTATGTCTTCTTCAGGAGTACATTAAGGATTTCTTGTATAATGCACATTGTATAAATGTTTATATTTAATTAAATTGCATGCATATGTTCATTCTACTAAGAAGAAATATTAAAAAAAAGTTTAAAAAATCTGTAGACTTCTTATAGAAGGTAATTTGTATTTAATGTTTGTGCTGCTTGTTTATTAATAGCTTATTTGTTAAAATCGTTGAGGATACTTTATCTTTTATCGGATTTCAAATTAGAATATATATATATATATATATATATATATATATATATATATATATATATATATATATATATATATATATATATATATATATATATATATATATATATATATATATATAACCCTACAGCAACTAAAATATGTCATGATCTATCATGATTGATGATAGGCTATGAGATCTCAGCATATTGAAATCTCCATTATAAAAGAAATTCAAGAATAATGTTACCAATAGACTCTGAAAATGTAAAATGCTTGAATTAAATTTAAACACATTAATAAACGAATATTAATTTTAAAATTTTTATAATTTTTCAAATATTAAAATACGTAAATTTATAATAAATTTTTCTTAAAATTCAATGAAAGCCTTTTGATTTTATATAGGACAGTTAAACTTTATAAATTACAAATTATAAATAAAACAGGAAAATTACAACTTTTCAGAATTTTTTTTAAATATTTATAATTTAACTATAGCAGATGTAACTTTTTTCGCCTCTTCTCAAATAAAGGTTTAGCTATTTTCCTACTTAAAGATGTTCTTGGTTCAGATTTTAATTAAATCGATGAATTATTCTGTTTTCTCATCTTTATATGAATTCAACTTCTCTTTTGCAATTGAATATCCAGTAAAATCCTTCACCTAAATTTCAATGTCCATCATTATATCCTGTTTTTAAAATTATTAGACCACGCGCCATAAAAGTTAATGCTTCTTCATTGTCTCAAATCTCAAGCATTTTACTGAAATGGTGTTTTGATGACACTTATGGAAATAAATTCCACTTCTTGGAAAGCTGAACTGCTCTAGACTATTGAAGGGTTTCTTTTTTCGGATACACAAAATGTACCATACATGAAATCTTTTCATTACTTGTGAAACATGGTGATAAAACTTATAAAATGCAAAGCTTCCTTATTAATTTGCACGCAGAAAATATAAAATTGAGATTCTTTTTCGGCTACTCACTAATATCTGAGATATTTTATTTCAAAAACAGTGATTGACCTTAACACTAGGTCACAGTTTTCCTAAATTCTTTTAATAATGTTATAATCCAAAGATGACACCCCAAGTAGCTGATGAATGCAATGAAATCTAGGACTTTACCAAATGGTTGTAGGATTACATTTCTCCAACACCAAATGTGAGAACCAATAATGAATATTATGCCTTCTATGTAATATATGCTTAAAGTATAAGGCACGAATATTATGCCGCATGATTGTCAAAAGATGATCCCTGCCCCAGATCTAGATCTCTTTAAAATATGTCCAAAAAAGGACCTTTTTATCATACGAATGATTATTAAGTGCAAGCCCTTATGTCATTATATTCTCTGGTAAAAACTACAAAAATAAATGAAATCAACTTCGAGAAAAATATACTTTAGGTTGCCCCTTGGCGAAAATTGGAGATTTTTTTCATCTAGCTTGTTTTAGTACATGTTTGTAGAAACAAAATGGCTTTGAATGCACGATAGACCAACCAGAAATAAACCAACATCGATAACAATATGGCACCAAATATTGCGAGAAACTAAAGGGGCCTTCAGAAGTAAAGGCCACCCTCATTTTTTTTATAAATTGGATTTCCATGGCTAACAGCTTTGAAAAATACCATAAATTATAGTATTTACTCCTTTAAATGTAACCCGTAACTAATGATAAAAATTCATATGGCTAGAGAATTTAGACTTTAATGTGCAAGCAATTATAAGCACTCTTAATCATTTTACATTAAAAAATGGTTAAATTCAATTTTTATTTATTTCGCGCCCTTAAACTTGCCATTTATTGTGAACGGAATTGTTGGCAGAATAAGCTACAATGGTTGTTATTAGCATTAAGCTATAGTATCGTCGAAATTATTAGATTTTCGTATGTTAATAAATTTCATTTACTTATTTTTGGGACTTAATGGTTGATTCAAATTTGTATTACTTATATTACAAAACAGAATGTATCTTTTATTTTATTTTTACATTTTAAAAATTCCCTAGTTATGCTCCCATAAAGTGGTTATTTTCATTTTATGTTTTCACTGTTGTTCTACCATCTCTAAAACTTCTTTGCTCATCAATGTAAAGGTCATGTAGATGACGTTTCACTCATGTTTTCTGTTTTGCAGTGTTACTGCTTTATTTTTTGCAAAAGCAAATTCTTTTAGTTCGTTGCCAAAAACTTGCATCACTAGTTTAAATTGAAAGTATGTGATAATTTGCTTGCAAAATTCCTTCTGTTGTTTAGAAAATGGATGGCTGTTGGAAACTTAAATTGTGTGGTTTCTTTTATCTAATCAGAAAACATTAAAAATACAGTTAAATTAAATTACAACTCTTTTATGTTCTAGTGAAATATTATTGAAACGTAATTCATCGCAACCAAAATTTTTGAATTTACTGAAATTCTTGATAAAACTTTCTATTCTATGATAACTTGTTTCGCATATTTAAAATAAATTTGTTACAAAATTTTCAATATAATAAAATCAATCAAAATTTTCAAAATAAATGGTATTAAAGTTTGCTCAGGTCTCAGATTTTATGGTAAAAATATAAATGAATTTTAACTGTTTCTTCGCTTTTAAATGAATTTTATTTACATAAACATTTTATTTGTTAAGTTATATTAAAAGGTTTATTAGAAATAACCAAATTATAATTAGCTTCAAGGTCAGATGTAATGCATTTTACTTATATAATTATTGTAATTAAATTACGAATAATTAATTAAGTAAAATGGAGGATCTCTTAGAGAGTAAATACGTTGTTGCATAAATCTATAAGATTAATTTGAATTATTATTAAGATTAACATAAAGTAATAAATATGATAAAAATTTTAATGCATTAATAAAAATAAGAAGAGTAAAATTTAATAATGATAGATATAAAAACGTTTTTTAGTATTTATTGTATAATTTTTTAAATGTTTGATTAGTTTGAAAATGTTAATATTAAGAAATCTTTTCTTGATAGAAAAAAATTAAACTCTTTTTTTATTTTGCTTATAATTTCTATCTTTATAAACGAAAAATTGTTGATGAGAAAGCAAGTATGAATGACATCATTGGAATGGTTCAATTGGATGCCATTTAAAACCCATTGGATGATGGAAGCCCCCATGTTAGTGTTTAACAGTTATAAAAAAAACAGTACATCAGTTAAACATAAAATTTGAATGTTACATAATACAGTTAATAATATCATAATTCTTCAGAATTTTAATTGCTCTCTCTATATATACGTTCTGTATTTAAATTAAACTATATATTCAAACTAAAGGAAAACATTTCAAACATTTGATAAAAATATTCCTTTAATAATAACACATTGTGAAATTAAAAATAGTTGATATCCTACTCTTTAATAAAATGATTAATGTTATTAAAATGGTTCATTTTTAGAAATATTAATATATATTACTAAAAATGGGATATTAAATTAAGTTAAAATGTTCATTTAGTTATAATTAAAATTTAAAAACTAAAATGGTTCATTTTTGCGATTAATCTCAACTGGAGTCAAAAGGTAGTAAATATAAAATCAAAATATGATAATTATATATAGCAGGTGGTAGAAATTTTTACATTTTTCCTTTATAAATTATCGTTTGCATAATAATGAGGATAAATCAAAAGCTATTTCTGGATGAATAAATGAAGGCTGATTACAACATGATTGCAGAAGGAATTTATAACAGTCATCGAACGATAAAACTGCTTATCAATATGATGTATAACTTATTTTTACCAACAATATGATTTGTTTTAAACCTCTTAATACAAGTCATAATAAATAAATTTAATATCATCCTCTTAAAAATAGTTAAAAGTTAAATAAATGATTTTGGCTGAAGAAAACGGTTTTCACAGGCTCTTTAAAAACGTCTATAAATTTTTGCAATATTCAAGTTGAAATTGCGTGGTTACAGGCAACATCTTTGATGTGTTTAATAATTTACTCTTAGTCTAGTTATGATGGTTCATCAATGGTGGTTCACATATTTATGTTTCATTCGGAAGACTGCATCGTCAAGAAATAGCGTATGAATTATTTGGTGTACTTTCTTCTCTAAAAATATCCGATAACTTTAGCAAACATTCGTAGATCCATATTAATAAGCTTTCTGAAAATATAACTGTATTACTTCATAAAATATCATTTTCCATCTCTATACTATACATTTGGGATGACTCTAAATATTCCTGGTATGTTATTTCTGGGTAAATATCTTTACAATTAACAAAAATATCTCTGCACTTAACGCAAGGATAAAAGGTGTTGGTATTTTTTATCTTAAAATAATTTTTATGTAATTGAAATAAATATTATACTCTTAGGTTAGACCAGACAGATATCTGTTCAACAATCTATATCCATCTATTTCCAAAGATAAAGATATTGAAACAGCTATTTGATATCAAAACAATTAAGTAAGGATTTTTCTAACAGTGAAAGTTGATCTATGGACGTATTTGACGAATGTTTTTGTGAATATAATGTACCCATATGTATATTTGAATCTGCATTGTTTATTTTTTAAATCATTTTCATTACTTAAAACATTATTTGAAACATATTTATATTTTGTCATCATTTATTTCCAGTGGATATTGTTCGTCCTTTTTTGACACTAATTGCGTGATACTTAATACTTCATGCAAATTATTATTTGGTAATTGTTGAAACTTAGATATTATCAAGTCTAGTTTAATCAAATTTCGGTATACATCACAATATACTACATGGATAATAATATTCAACATATTGTCTATTTTTATTTCCTCGGGCTGGACAAAGTGGACTCAGCCTTTCATCCCTTCAGTGAGTCGATAAATTGAGTATCAAGCGTGCTTGGGAACTAAACACTGAGGGTTTCGCGTTAGGCTGACCACCTAATCGGGACATATGCTTCGAACACCTGGACCCCTCGGTCTGGAAAGCAGAGATGGGCACTGTAAGCTTTGGCCCACATGGGCTGTCGTGCTACAGAGTTTAGTTTAGTAGTCAATTTTAATTTCTCTTAAATTCATTCTCCATATTGTAATCTATATTGTGCATAATGAGGCAGAATATTACACACACAAATGTAAAATGTGAGAATTATTACATATATATGTACAAAGGTTTACTCCTCTGTCCTTATTCTTAAAGTACTATAAAGGTTAGATCACTTATTAATGACCCTTTCTGTCAAATAACGGAGCAAAAGGACCGAAGTATACATTCTTTAAATTACACATGATTGAACCATAAAAAGATAATTTGCTTTATTTAAAAAAGAAAGCTTTTGCACAAAAATATGAAATAATTTGGCGAAATGGATGAGCTTTTTTAAAATAGTCGCTCATTTTTAATAATATAATTCACACATCAAAAGTAAGAGAAGAGGATTGGTACAAACTTGACAGTGAAGTACTTCATCATCTGTACAGTTCTGATTTGTAGCCATAACAATAGCATAACTTCAAAAAAAAAAAACTGTTTCACGGTAGTTAATGCAAATTAAGCTATTGGATTCAACAAACAATATAGATTTGATTTCATAGAATGCTAATTAACTTTTTTTGTAGTTTAAATAACAACGTTAGATGCATAATGCTAAAAGTTTATTACTGTATAAGAAGCATATGAAGGAAAAGAATTTATGTAACTCTTACGTTGAAATAAGAGCGTTATGAGAATACAGAATATTTTCTTCACATTTGATACAGAAAAATAAGAAATAAATTAACACAATGCAAATGCCATCTAACAAAACATTACCATTTATAAATTTTATTATATTTATCTTAATATTAATAATCTAATTAGTTGCAAGTGTAAAATCAGCATCTACCAAAAATTCAACATTTGTTATTTGTATACGTAAATATAACAAGAGAAACATTTTTATTCTTAAATGAAATTTTATTTATGAGTAAAGCGTTTCTGTAAAAATAAAAAAATGTTTCGTAAATATTTTACAGTAGTCTTGAAGACAAACAAAGTAAAGACAACCTAATTTTTCTTTTACGTTCAAAGAAACTCGAAGGCAAGTGGGAGTGCTTATTAAAAATGTTTCCTACCCAAATGCTTGGTTAAAAAAGGCGAAAGATGAAATTTGATACTTCGGAAAGTGAAGAATGAATCCGTGAAACGCTCTCTTGTGTTTGACCTGTGACGTCACTCATATCGCCTACTCCATTTCATGTCCAGACGATGAAAGACATGAAGCATTTATTTCTTCCTTTGTTTCTCAATGTCAATGATAACATTTCTATTTATTTCTTGAGAGTTATTTAGTTCTTTTATTCGGGTATATGAGGCTATCGTTTGGAAGTTTTAAGGGATTGCCAAAATTCGTTTTGTGTTGTTATAAACTTGTGACTAAACTTGACTATAATCCACATATTTTGCAAGATTTCGTTTTATTTTAAAAGTACAATTAGTTGCATAACAAAGAAATATGATTTTCCAATAAAAAATTAAAATTCAAAAAATTAAAAGATAAAGAAATTTTTAATTTGAAAGCGTTATTTATACATCGTATATATAAATATCGCTTTCGAGCAGCATTTGTATACATACATGCATATACTATATGCATAAATCGGCTTATAAATGATTAAGTAAATAGAATATGAATAAAATTTAATGAAGTTAAATACTCAATTCTATACGATTATTTTTAAATCCTTTCAAACAGGAAATACTGTGAAAAGAAATGTCATTCCCATTCACATTTTACTTATAATTTTATTATCATTGAATAAATTATTGAACTTTCTAAATTTTAACTTATAAAGATTAAGAAAAAAATATTTAAAAATTGCTCAGCAAAATATTTTTAAGCAAATTATTTATTGATAAGATCTATACATTTGTATTCAGCCCTTTATCATGCAGTCCTTTATCAAACAAATTATGTTTCGTAGAAAAATTAATACTGTTTCATAGATACTTTTATAGAAATTATAAATAATAAGAAAATAAATAAAGTAAACAAATAAAATAAATAATCAATTATTTAAAATAAATATGAAAAAATTAAACTATCATAGAATGTTAACTAATAAAATTAGGTTTCAATTTCTATTCAGAAATTTTTATTTAAATTTGTTATTTCATGACTATCTATTTTGTGTGTTTTATTAGTAAAATTTATCAATTTATTAGTAAAATTTATCTTAAAATAACAAATTATAAATTTTTGATGATTCGTAAGTTCTTTTTCCATTTTTAAAGTGCGTTTAAAATATTAAACAAATTATTTTATAAAATTTATTAAATTTGTGATTTCTAAAATTAAAAATTGTAAAATTTAATAAAAAATTAAAATAACGGAAGTATATAGTTATCTTTATAAATTGTATACAAATTGTAAATAATCAATTCGTTATTTTAGTCTGTAATAATAAAAATACTTAACTGATTATTATGTTATCGAGAGTATTCTAAAATATTCTAAAATTATAAAACAATTAGTAGAATTCTATACAGTAGTTTTCAATTTAAAACATTGTTCACATTATAAACAAAAGTATTTTAAATAATAAAACAGTTATAATTTACAATTCACAATACTAAGCATTTTATGAAGTTATCAAAAACTTGAAAATAAGTTGTTATCAAATTTCAATAAAATATTTTATTTTATTTTTTCAAATTTTATGTTATCGTTACACGTTTATTAATTATTTTTACACATTCAATTTTGCAATTCATTTAGACTGAAAAATTAATCATTTCAAAATTTATTATAATTTTTTATTAAATAAATATTTTTATACAACAATTCACTTTTTCAGAAACAAAATAAATCAAGTATTAATTGGATTATGATTTTTATTTATAGAATAAATCTACATGGAGTCATTTTTATTTTAAATTACGAAATTTCCCTTTTTAGGAAATAGTTTTTCTTTTGGATTTGTGCATAGGATATGAGAGAGGATACTAGGAGAAATTATGCTCAACCAATCGATCATGATTTATTAATAAAATTTTTGAAATCCTGTATATTTTATATTCTATAACAGATGCTTAAAATAATAAAGTGATTGCCGGCTGGCAGTTTGCTGAGGTACCTGGTTCTAGTGAACCTCAACCCTCATTGGCTATCTGAAAATGAAACAAGGAAGCTATATCGATAAGGAAAAGACATTCTTCAAGAAAACTCCTCCCTTTCATACGCATCCCTAAAGTCCTATTGGTTAATTTTGATAAATAGAATTATGAATTCTGAAAAACAAATAAAATTATCTGAAAAAAATCGTTACGTCTGAAATGATTGCTTTGTAAAAGGAAAAGCTAATATTTCAATATTGATGAAGAACTTTTATTACGCATAAAGACAAATCTACATGATGTATTTGTCGAATATACGTTGCTAACTGAAATTACTAGAAATGGGACTGTAGTCCACTGTAGCTGCTTACAGAAGGCTTGTAGAAACATTTTCTATGTGAAAATGAAACTAGAACAATATTCAAAGTAACAACGTTTGTTTAAATGGAGACAAAATTTGTTTATTTGTATAATAGTCAAAACTATCATAACACCGTAAGTCCATCATAACAAGTTCATTTACAAAGATTGACCATTACCAAATTTAATTGTAAAATTGCTTGTAGAATACCACTTACAAATATATTCGCAAATGATGTCATATCATTATGACAATAAATCGAAGATATAATTTTATTTTATGTTATTATTAACTTATAAATATTATATTTTATTGTTGTTGTTGTTACTAATGACACTTGGACAAGCCAAGCTCACTATGCCTTGGCTAAGCGAATTTTAAAGTCAATTGGGAGCGTCTTTCGTTTTAATCAGAGCACCTTGAAGGTGAAACTACGACTTTTATCTACACACATGCCATAGGTACCTGTTTATAGGGTAGGCAACCATTCACGCCTCACTCATACAAGGAAAGGACAAAGACAGGATAGATAGAAGGTACATCCATACCCGAACTGGGATTCTAACCCAGGACCTCCTTATCCGCAGTCAGGTACGCTGACCACTAGACAAGTTGGGCGGCATTATATTTTAAAGTATTAAATACATATTTCGAATTTCATTTACAAAGTTATTTAAACAACAATTAGAATGAAGGAATGCAATGATTATGATATTTTATGGATTGAATGCTAACATGGTGTATAGATAAACATACTAGTCTCCAAAGAGCGTATCATATCAGATGTTCTAATTTTACAAGTACAAATAAGTTAGTAAATATGAGGGAAATTTTTAAAAATACTTTTTAAAATATTTTCGACTTAAAAAAGCAAATATCTATGTTTGAAACAAAATGCTTTTCAAATTTTTGTAATGCACCTATATGTGTGCATGAGCATTTCTTAAGACTAAAATAATCAAATCCATGTAATATTTATTTTAGAAGTTATTATGCAATCCTTATTTATATTTCCAATTGACATATTATGCATCATACTGAGAAATACCAGATAGTGTTTATTAACATTATGCATCAATAATATCATGACAGTATATAATCAAAAGTGGGACGAAAACTGGTTCTTAAGAACAATGCAAAATTGCTAAAAAATGTTAATTTTAAGAATGATACATTATTTTTTAATTGTTTTGTCGATATTTAACCTACGTAAATCTAAGAAACCTACCTTACATGGAATGTTCTGCCAATTTTCTGATTCATTATTTCATAGTATCTACACTAAAATTTCCTTTTTTAACAGGTAAATGTGCTATACCTTTTCAACAATAGAAAATTTAGCAATAAATTAATTAGAAAGATAAAATGCTAAGTTAAAAACTGGGTTAAACATATAACAGCTAATTTTAAGTTTTCCTGAAAAAATCAAAATATTTTAAAATTGAATAATTTCATAAAAATATATACTACAGTAAAGGAATTTTTTTCTTTAATTTATCAATAAATTTTTATATTAAGTAATAATTTTCCTTTACTAAATTGAAGCAAAATTAAATTTGTAACTTTTTACGTTTGAGAAATATTTTTGTAATTGTTCTGTCTCTGTTTTCAGCATATATTTTGAAGTCAAAACATACTTAAATATTTAGAAATTTTTATCTTTCTTTCAACTCCTTATTGCCAAAAGCAACTTAGAAGCAGCGCTAAGCGAAAAATTCCCGTAAGCCCCGATCGGAGTCCATAACACTTTCTTGCCACGCGTTTCTAAATATAAACTCATTTTTTTTGCTACTTATTTTTTCTTTTTTCTCATGTATCCTACTACTGAGTCGCGAATTACTTAACCCCCAGAACTTAAATTCTATTCTTTTATCTGCTTAAAAAACTGAAACTCCGTAGTGGCGCCAAGTAAGAATTTTGTTTAATGAATTGGAGGAAGTGGGTCGGTGAACAAAACAATGAAATCTTTTGGCAGTACCGCCATGTTATTTTAGCAACAAAGCATATACTATTCGACAATGAAGTTAATGGCGATTATTTTTGTCGTGAGGGGCTCATTAGAGGTGATAAGTTCAGATTAAACCCGAGCCCGTCAATAATACTGCGCTTTAGATATTTCAACAACTTTTTCATACAATTTTACAACTCTACAAATTTCTATTCGACAATGCCGGAGGTGAGGCGAAGACCTGAGTCTGATAGAATAGAACACTAAGTCTTTTGAAAATAGCAGAAAGAAAACAATTTAAATCGAATAATTTGTCTTAGAAAAAAAAGCTTGTTACTCTTTGAAAGAATCATTAAAGAAAGTATAATAATTGCGTTGAAAAATTTGTATACTCCAGCAAGTTTTTTCTTCAGAAATGCATTGGATTCCTGAAGTGATCTTAAAGTACCTGCATCCTTTGGTACTACTGTCTCTAATTTCAAGGTTTTTAACTAAAATTGTTAGGCCGTCTTCTATATAGAAAGCAAAATGAGTCTGAATTTTTCCAATATATAAAATCAGTTTTGTCTATATTAACTATAATAATATCAAGTTTATTCTATCTTCTCAGGTTAAAAAAATTTGCAAGTAGCTTACAAATTTAAAACGTATATTAATCGAAAACATTCCATCAATTGAAGTGTCTAAGCCAAAACTAAACTGAAAAATAATTGGCTCTTTTATGTATTAGTGCTTGTTATTGTGAAATAATCCCATTGCAGCGCTGAGAGCGCCATCTGTAAAAAGAAGAAATAGTTAGTTGATGATTTGTATCGAATATACGTATTTTGATTCTGTCGATAGGAATTATATTTTGAGTTAATGTTTATCTATAGTTGTGAATCACATTTAAGTTTTAATAAAATTTTGAAAATAGAAACTAGACAACGATCACTCGATTCTTTTACAGTTATCAATATTCAGAAATATATATAGTTAATTGCTAAATTAGTTTCTAATCTATTATATTCAGTATAATATTGAATAGGAAAAGTGTTTATGGTTTGTAATCATTTTTAATTTATTAAAGCCTGTATAATATTTTTTATTTATTAAAACCTGCATAATATTCTTTCGGAAAAATATCCGTACTGTGTTATCATAAAAAGTATTTAAAAATATATAAAATGTCTACGTCATTTTTATTTCTGTTAAATATTTTCATTTTTAATAATCTGAAATGAGTTGACCCTCATATATTTTTAATGATATATAAGATATTTTATTTTAAACTAATTTTAAAAATTTTTTAAATAACCTCGATTTTAACCATCTCTTTATTTTTTTCTTTCTTCCTCATATTTTCTGCCATCAGCGCTCGAAGTGGAAGTACATCATAGAGAATTATTTTTAGAAATGAACCTTTTTTAATCTTTTTTGCTTATTTAGAACTTCTTATCTTCGGAATCTTTAAAATGAACATGACAAAAATAACCTTAGGTGTCTTTGACAAAACAATCATCAAGGAAGCTTTAGCTTATATTTTCTTTTATGAAGTGTGAAATATTTATAAAAGTATTTAAATAATTATTCATCTGTTAGAAAAAGTTCAGTTAAAAGGCACATGAAAAACTGAATATAAGCTACAAAAGGATGAACACGTTATACAATAGAAATGTTATCAAATATTGATAAATTTAAACTAGAATGAAATATATAATTAGTAATATATTAATATTATATAATTGCACCAAGTTTTTGGCAGTTTATATGTTGTCATTAATTTAACGACTAATTTCAGTAAGACATATTAAATGCTCTTTTTAAGAAGCTTTTCACTTTTCTTAATGTATGTCCTTCGAAATGATTTTTAATATAAGGTAAAGATAGCTTAAAAAATAAAATTCTGTAAGATGTCTCTATTTAAAAGCATAATAAATACAAACGCAAGCACTAAAAACATTTTGTATCGTTGACTTTATGAAAGCATATTTTTATAATGACAATTTTGGAAAATTCTGCAGGGGATTTAATAAGAAACATATTAAATCTCTTAGGACGAAGATTTAAATTGTATTTCTGGCTATTCCATGCACTTTAGATTAGGTTACTAAGACTCATCTTAAATGAACCATTGTCTTTTATAAAAAAAAAATAAAGATTTATGATGTTGTGGAAATATATAAGTTATCTTTGTACACATGCTGTTAGAAAGGTTAAATTTTGCGTTAGCTGATCCTTAAAGTTTGTAAATGTCATAGAACTGCGTCAGATTTTAGCTTCAAGAATTGTTATTGAAAATAAATTATCTTCCTGGTATTTTGATTCATAAAGTAGTTGGCAGTATTCAACAAGTTTATTGATTACAATTAATTTGGATAGAATCAACAAATCATTTATAAATATTCTCCTCCTCCCAAATTAAACTGAATCAATAATTTCCCCCATCTTCAAAATGATTCTTCAGATAATGAATGAGAAATTCTAAGATTTGTTACGCTTCTAATAATTTTATTCATAAATGAAAATACATCTACAATAGATAAAAAAATAAAGATATTTTTCTTATCTATTGTTGAAATAATATATTAGTTAGGTATTTGTAATATAATTTTACAAATACCTAACTAATATAATATGCTTCGATTTATATTTAATCAAAACTATTATTTAAGTCAAAAACTAAAGAGTTGTGTTTAAATATAAATTATGTAATGTATATAATATTTTAATGTTTGTGTTTATATATTTAATAATAATACACCATTTATTTTGACTTGCAGACCAAATATGGAATATCACCTGTTTATAATGGACTAACTAGCCCCAACAGCTATGGTGGCTATACAAACGGAGGTTTCAACAGTCCCGTTGGAACTATTAACGAACTGACAGATCTATTCAATGATCTTAGTTTTGACTGCAAACCTACCAAACGACCTCCCCCCAGTTATTTGTGCCACCTGTGTTTCAAGAAAGGACACTACATTAAAGACTGCCCTCAGGTATTTGATGACTTTCATGATATGGATTTTGTGTCTTATACAACTATCTATTTTAAACAAGCATTTAACTATGACAGTTTGTTTAAAATATATCAATAATTAAAATATATATAAAGCTTGACAAATAATTAAGTTTGCAAACATGACTGGTGAAACATCTTTAAACATTTGCTATTGCTAAGACGCGTGATTCATGATAAAGTTTATTACTGAAAATCATCTTAAAATGTGCAAATAAGCATAAAATGCTTCTGGTAAAAATTAAGTTTTGAATTTAATTCATAAACATTTGAATATAAATGAGATTACATTTATAAATAAAACTTCATAATCAAAGTCAAAATTACGTAAAGCTAAGTAAGCAATATTCTAAGGCTCCCTTTTCTTGGAATCTAGAAATTCTAGAAGAAAATAATGATAAATTAATAGATTCAATCATTTGATGATTGCTAGAGAATTAAAATATCTTATATTTCTGTTATTGTTCATCAATGATTATGAAAAAATTTAAATATTAAAAATAATTTATGAACGTTTAAAAATAATTTATGAATGAAGGCATTCAATGCTTCGTATTCAGCTTAGATTTAAGTAAAAGCTAAGCAAGCTGTATCTCAGAATTTTACATTTCATTAATGACTTCCAGCTGAGTACCGAAACAAGCTTAAATATGACGATGTTCGCAATATTAGTATATTATTATTGTATCATTGCAAACAATTAACAATAAAGACTTCCAAGCATTGAATGCCCCCAGTTTATCACCCTTAGAGTGAAATATTTATGTTTAAAATGATATTTCGTGGACGTTTCAATTTCCCAAGTATAGGGTCTAGTTTACCAAGAGACTTTTAACAATTTACAAACCTTAATTTTGAACATGGAACCTAAACATTTCATAAATATCTATGAAGCTTAAATGATATTTTCATAATATTTATTGTAAAATATTTTTATGATATAATTCGCTGTATTATAATTCCAAATAATATTTTGTAAAGTATTTGGAATCAAAATAATTTTTATAACTCCCCAATATGTAATAGAAAATTTAAATTTATAGAGCATTTTTTCCTCTTTTAATAGTTGTTATTATTTGAAACACTTCATTATATATATATATATATATATATATATATATATATATATATATATATATATATATATATATATATATATATATATATATATATATATATATATATATATATATATATGTATATATATATATATATATATATATATATATATATATATATATATATATATATATATATATATATATATATATATATATATATATATATATATATATATATATATATATATATATATATATATATATATATATATATATATATATATATAAATGCAATTTATCATCTATATGAAAATATTTTATTATCTTTCATCTTTCTTTTAAATTAGGGAAGAAAAGCTACGTATTGGAATTGTTCTAATGAATTTACGTTGAAATACTAAAATTTATTTTTAATGAATATCAAATTACTTATTCATTTATAAATATTTACTTCGATTACTTTTTTACTTCATTTTTTTAAATTATAACCTTTACGGAGATAGTTGATGGAATTAGATTATCTGTCAAAACTAAAAAAGCGAAAAGAATAATGAATGAATTCTGTGTTTAGAAAATCAGAGATATTGCTTTTATCCCCAGTTAAGGATTTATTTATACGTATATTAAAAAGAATCACGTTGAAAATTTTAATTGAAGATTCACTTCTAAAAAGTAACTTATAATGAATATTTCAATCTATATTTGATTGGCACCTAATACTAATCTAATATTATTAGGTCATTCAAATCAATCTGAACCATTTGTAACAAAATGATCGTTTTCAAGCTATGGCAGATAAAACTATTTGCAGAGATTTATGGGTTAGTGATTTAACTGAAATGACGATTTAAAATCATTTTGATTGTTGATGCTTGGAGTAAAATCGAAAGCAATAACGTTGCGAAATTATCTTGAAAGTATTTATCATATTGTGTATATTTTATTTTACCCAGACTTATTTTTTGCTTTTAATTTATACGATAATATCCTGAAATAATTTCAAAACATTACATATGATTGATTGAAATGTATAAAATTCTAATCAAAATTTCAATCAATATTTGATAGACAGGAAAATGATAACGATTTGTGACAATTATAGCTTGACTAGTACTTGAGTAAAATAAAACAACATGAAAATGAGATTGTCATGAATATTTTTTAAAATTTAATAATTCTCATGTTAATCATTTTATTCTATTTGTAATTTACTTAAAATTAATTTCTTATAATTAATATCAGTTTATGTTCTAATATGCCATATCAAATTGATAACAATATATTGTATATACTATTACAAATACATTTATAAATAATATTTGAATCAATATTTGATTGCCAATCAAACAAGTGAGGTACACGACCATTTTCCACTGATAAAATTGAAAAATATATAAGGGAAGCATTTCCATAAGATAGGAAATTTATAGCACTGTACAATATTTTCAATTAAATATTATGTTAAGAAAGAAAAATTTGTAGGTCATGAAGGTGATGCAGAAATATTCGCGTGTTTGCTCCCACATCACTTCTCGCAGTGATTTCTTTCTTCAGTAAAATTAAATTATTTTTAATACGATTATTAGAAGATAATTGCTTAAGTTTTTAATATTAAGATTTGTGTTTTTCTGCTTGATATCTAGGGAAATAAAAAAAGTTTGACTAAGAAAACTATTTTTCGTTCTCTTTAAAATTATACTATTTTATCAATTTAAGAAGTTGAATAACTTCTGGTTTATTAAGTAAACTTTTACAATAACTATTTTCCACAGTAAACCAGATTTTGCTGACCCAAATGTAATCATAATAAATGTAATGGAATAAGAATGGTTTCATGCGGCAACTCTTTACTATTGCTTTTTTTGGAGATGGAGAATAAACTTGACCAGGAAACATTGGTTTGATTTTTTTTAACTCATCGTTTGTCAAGTAGAATGAGATGAGTGTAATGTTCCATTTTTTCCATAATCTTTGCCTACATATTACAAAACAAAATTATGTATATTTCCCTACATTTTTATTCTCGTTTAGCCTTCAGACAATTAAGGCATCCATACAATCAGTCAATCAAGAATAAAATTTTGGCATCCTTTAGCGGATAACTTACCAGGAGAAAACATTTTCAAAATATTTAACTGTCCGACGTCTACAGTCTTCCGGAAGGACATTGAATAAATAATGGGTCACATTCATGTGTCATCAAAGAAGAAACCTGGAAAATTCTAAAGCAATTACCCTGACCTGTGCTTATGTAGAAATAAGATACACAACTGCCATATCCCATTATTCCTCGAAAGCTGATCGAAATTGTGACTTTTCATTCCAAAGAGAGTGACTTCATCACTTAAAATAAATTGAAGTAAGGAGAAATAATTTAATATTTTCAAGAAATGAATAGTTCTAATTGATTGCGATTTTATAAGCTATAAAGAAAATCTTTATATATTTAAAAATGCATGTTTAAATCATTTGTGCTTGATTTTGGTGTGCGAACATTGTCAGATAGACAGATATTTGTTGCTATTGTTGCTGTTACTTATGACACTTGGACAAGCCAAGCCTAACTATGTTGCCAGCAATGAGAATCTAAGTCCATAGGATGCGTCTTTCGCTTAATCAGAGCACCACGAAGGTGAAAGTATGACTTTGCTCTAAACTCCTCCGATAGATGGCACCACCAGAGTATCCACATTTTATAATATTTAATGCGATTAAATGATATAAAGTTCCAACTTTTTGTATAGATTAAAAACAAATTACAAGTTACAATTGAGACATCAGGAATTAGATATGTTTTCTTTTCATTTGCTGTATTTAGAACACAAACTAGAGTTTGATGAAAATGAAAACTTGAAATGCAATGGGACATATTATTTATTCAACTTCTTTCTTTAATCCAAGCAAAATATCTGTCATTTTGTATTTAGAAAATATTATAAGACATGCTAAGAAAGTGTAGGGGACTAAACTATGATTTACTTGGACTTTTGTAAATTCAATATAAATATATTACATCAGCATTTGATTTGGTTCTAAAAATTTTTTGTGTACAGAAATATTAGTAAAAAGTAGGTGAACATTAATAAAATGCTAAAATAAACGAGGTACTGTACGAAATAAGCTATATAAAAAATATGATTCCTGCTCAAAAGTGACATTTTTTTAGAATCTTTTACCAGGTAGTTTAAAAATTAATTTTGGATTTAGAAATTTATTTTGTTTCAATAACAAAATGTTTTATGAAATGTGAAAATTAGACAGGAATTGTTAGTGCTTAGAAAGAGATTCACGCTCAGATGACAACTAACAAATTGTTTTTCTTAATTGGAATCATAGAATTCCAATGGAGTTGCCATTTTCAATACAGGAAGAGCCATGTGTGAGATTAATGTAGTAACATTAATACCTAATCTATGCCATTAAACTGCTGTCCTGGCTAAAGTCTTGTTTGTAAGTGCGATGTAAAAATTACAGGAAATTTCCAGAGCTGGCATAATTCTTAACTTAAGGTTTGTAGGAACATTATGAGAAAGTTTTGATGTATTTAGCAGCTTCTATCGACAAGAAAAGGCAATTGGAAGTATAATCAAAAAATTTATTTAAAACTAAATGTTATCTGCAATAATTAAAGAACTAGGAACATAATAATTTCTTGGAAGGAAATAAGAATGCTAAGCTACTGAAATCCTTTTGTTCTAAAGTAAGAGACTCAGCTTTATTTTAGGAAAAAAAAATTGGAAAAAAATTGCGAAAAAGAAATACAGTTGTAAGGTTTGAAAATTTTAAAAATGTCATTGAAATAGAGTTCCTACAATATGGGAAATTTAAAATTGGACACGATTGATCGTAATTACACACCACCTTTTATTTTGTAAATTAATATTGTTATTTAATACTTGCAGTGAAATATGATATTTTCATTAAAGTTTTTCTGTTTTGAATAATTTTCGAAATAAACATATGAAATGCAAATTTAAAAAAAATGAATTTTTTTGAAATTAAAATTACTAGGAACTATCTAATGACATTATTTAAGATAAATTAAATTAAAAATTTTTACTTCACATAAAATTAAACAGAATATTTAAGAATATTTTTCAATCAATAATGCATGAATTTACTTCAGAATTTCTGCAAATAATAAAAAGAAATTTGATAATGATAAAATTTTATACGTTTAACTCTTATAAAATACATATTCTGTTGTAATAAATAATGTTGGAGTAAGTAAATACAAAGAAATAATTAATGTTTTAAGTTTTGAAATTAATTTATTTCACTTATGTATAATTGTGATTTATTGCATGTAGTCGAATTTTTTTATTAAATTGTTTATAAAAGTTTAGCTTATTACAAATACTAATAAAGAAACAAAATGTTTTGCCTCATTATTGGTATTTTCAGCAAGAAAAGTGCATGATTAAAGCATTAACTAACAAAACAATGCACCTTTAATTTTATAAATTTAGAGATTTAATTGATCAAAAGCAAAAAATTAATCTATCATACAATCAAAAATTACATTAATAAATTTTTTTCAAAAATGAGTTCCTCTTTAAGAGTTGTTATCTATCTATCTATCTATCTATCTATCTATCTATCTATCTATCTATATATATATATATATATATATATATATATAATATATATATATATATATATGTATATATATATATATTGTTACATATTTATATGTACTTTTCAATATTATGAGAGATATTGTTATAAATGATTAATGCTTATATATATGCTTAATATTTCTACATTTACTAACAAAATTATATTTTATGGTTTCATTATTTGATCAAAATAACAATGAAACTTAAGTATGAGTATCTTTCCAATTCGCAATTGTTAATTTAAAAGTAAAATTGAACATTTTAAAGTTTATTAGAGAAATTTGGTGCTGCCATCTAGTGAACGCATTTAGGCAATTAGTATCAATGTAACATATTTAGATAATTAGTATCCAGTATCAGTTAAGAACTTTAAAATTAAGAAATTAAGGGATATTACAGTTATAATGTTCCTGATCGATAATTACTATATCAATCAAGACATTCTTTCATTTTTTGCAAGTGAAAATAAAAAAACGCTTTTTAAATGAGCTCAGTTCGAATGGATTACGTATAATGTGTTGTGACACAATGGCTTATAAAACATCTCATTTGACTTCTACACGATAATCTTTTTGAGCTTTTGATTGCATGGAGGTCTAAACCATGTATTCATTAGAAGTCTTTAAAATTTAAGTCTGAAACAAGTATATTTCTCAAAATGTGAATTAAGAATTAATAAATATATTTTGATTTCTTGACGATTAATGATTTTTAAAGATGTACATAATACATGTGTAATGGCTATAGATATGATATATTTGCTGAATTTATGATTTTTATACAGGAAATCTCAAATAAAAATTAAATAAATAAATATGAAATATCCTTTAGTTCATGAAGGTCCACGTAGAGCAAAAATTAAGGTCTTCGTATGGAACTGATATGGAACTGATAAAGAAGTATTTCAAAACTTCTAATCAATAACTGGATGTATTTTGATTAAGATTTTAACCCCTTAATAAAGAAAAATACTTAAGAAAGTGTGAATAAGTTGTTAAGACAGTTGGTCGACAACATGTTGTTGTATTATTCAAAAGAATTTTCTTTAATGAGTAAGCATAGCTGCAATATCTAAGCAGTAACACAAATGCCTATATTCAAATGAAAATTTTTCTTTATTTTAAATTTTTGTACCACATTTCATTAAAAATTGAAGTTGGGACTCTATATCAAGCACTTTCCTTGTACTTAAAAAAAAGATATCATTTCTCTTTTTGATGGAGAAACCAATGATTAAAAAATCATCGACGCAAACAACTAATAAACACAGTTTTTATTAAAAATAAAAAAGATATTTTTTTTACAATATAGCAGTATATTAATGACTGAAATGATAAATATTTTTATGCAATAAAAACTAATTTATATTATTTAAATATTGCTTATTTTTAACTTCGATGCGCGACTCTTTTTGATATGATGTCAATGTGATGATATCTTCCATCCTTTTGTTATCTATTAAAACTGAGATAATTTATTATAAGCGATTTGTATCTACAACGCATTTGTTAAAATAAATTCAGGTGTACATGATTGCAATGGTAAATACAAATATTCACAATTATATATTAATGTACTTTATAACTTCAATTTATTAATTATTTTCTTACTATAATTTTTTAAATTTTCAATTTGAAACAAATATTAATATACTTATTTTACTTTCCTACTAAGAAATATCATAGATTTAAATATTAATTGATGGAAGAAATGTAGATATGATTTGAAACTTTTTTTACAGTTATGATAATTCAATTAAAACTCATTTTTCTTAAGAATTTTAATTCTTAGTATTTAGTTCTCATTTCCCGTATTAAATACTAAAAATTATCTTTAAAAGGTAAGATAAATACTCCTAAAATGCGTAAACTAAATATTATTGACAAACTACAACCGCAACATAACTACATATGTAAATATATGCATACATTGCAAATTTGTTTGCAAAATTCATAAAATATAGATTAAAATACTAAATTTTGCACTCAATATTTATTTTAATTATCTATTGATATCTTAAAATTTATAATTTATTGCCAATTTTGAAAATAAATATATTTTTTAAACATTTGCAATAATATATTTTAGAGTTTATCACATAAATTTGTTTCTTACATATGGCTATTCTGATTTCTTGAAATAAACGTTAGCGTTAAAAATTTTTAATCTAAGTGAGATTATATGAATATTTTAAATAACTTAAATAAATATATTAAATAATAATCAGTAAATTTTATATTTATGAAATATAAAATTATGTGTATTAGCATTTAATTCAATATTAAGCATAATACTGGAACACTTTTTGGAAGTAAATTTGCTTTCAGAATTGAATTTTTTCAAATAAGTTGAAATAATTAAATACTTTATCACATTACGAAGATATTAAATGTAACAGATTGTAACTAAATGTGTAAAAGTATTTTTTACGCAATTTATTGCATTATTCTGTTGATGTAATATGTGTGATATGCTTAGATCTGGATACTTATTTAAATCATTATTCATTCAGAAAGTAATTGTATTCTGATAATAGTTTAACCAATTTAATCATAAAAACTTATTTAGGAATATAAAATAAAATTCAGCCGTTTTAAATGCAAAAATTTTTATCATTTTTTAGAACTATGATAATTATTATCTGCTGTTTGAAATAAACATGCTTAATTCATTATATACATTTAGCATAAGTAGTAGTGCTTGCTTTCAAGGACTTTGGTATTTTTTTATAATTATCCTAAATGCTATGTAATGTATATATATATATATATATATATATATATATTATATATATATATATATATATATATATATATATATATATATATATATATATATATATATATATATATATATATATATATATATATATATATATATATATATATATATATATATATATATATATATATATATATATATATATATATATATATATATTTCATTATATACATTACATAACAATTAGGATAATTATTAAAAAAAGCAAAATCCTTGAAAACAAACACTACTACTTTTCAAAAAATTAATATTATGTAAGACTATGTTAAAAATATATGCTCAGTGAAACATGCACACAATAATTGATACAACCATCTTAAATTTTTGCTTAGCTAATCTCAGTTAACTGATAACAAAATAATTTAATACTTATCAATAATATAATTTATTTATAATAGTAATATGTTATGGCTAAAAAGTAATTTAAATTTAAATACTAAACGAATATCTTGATGTAAAGTTAATTTTACTAGGACAGATTTCCCAAAGAATTACACTTTTTATGCATACTGCTGTAATCTCAGCAGAATGAAAAATATATTTACATCAGAATAACTCAAGAATATTATTCAATAAAAATGGGTTTTAATTTTTATTAATGTTTCTTAGCACGAATCATGTGATAGTTAATTCAAAGACAAGCATCGCGTTCTAGCATTTCAAAAGCAAATTATACATATTCCAGACACTGGTACAGCTTTTAGTTATATACTAATATCATTATCATACTTAAAAATTTATTGTAAAAATAAATTTCGGATTTGAAGGTAAAATCTTAATGATTACTATTTCAGATGCATTGAATATGACACTTTTATCTAGAATCTACTAGTCTCCGATACCATGTTGTTATTGTACCTGTATACTTCCCGGTAATATTAGCCCGGAACTTTCTCTACTACACTGATCTTATTATGAATAGCCCACCCTTTTAAGATTTATTGGGTAAAATTACCTTCTGAAAGAACTTTTCTTAGAAAGCTAGGAAAAATCCTTATTCCAAGGAGGAATCTCAGAGAATTCTAAAACATCAATTTGATGTTTATACATGCAAAAGAGAAAAGCCCAATATCTGTATTTAATTGTTTAACTATGATAAGAATCAAACCCGAGATCGAACATGCAAAAGAACGCAATCTCACTTTAATGTAAGAACTCTTCAATTCCCTATCACAAAACGGTGACTTTCCTTACCAGACCAAAGCAGCTTCATTTTTAATATATATATATATATATATATATATATATATATATATATATATATATATATATATATATATATATATATATATATATATATATATATATATATATATATAGTATTTTTATTTTTTCTGAAAAATATTAATTTTTTGTAGCTCTACAATTGAAATGGTCTTTAAGTAAATGAGACACAAGTCAGAGAAGAAATATTACGTTTTGTGTTCTATTAGCAGTGTTTTGTTAGTTTTAAATTGCGTTGGAGATTTAGTCTTTATAATTCGGTACTTTATAAATTAAAGAAAACATTTTCCAGGCCATTTCAACTTGTAAGAGTTACCATAGATCCACCAATTGTGTGTCTATGTCTTAAGATGTTTGTAAGCGATGAGAACTTTTAGTCCTCTGCTTACAGGACTGTGTGTTGTGTGCGCAGGCAAGACCGAAAGGGGAAGGACTCACGCCATACCAGGGCAAGAAGAGGTGCTTTGGCGAGTACAAGTGCCCAAAGTGCAAGAGGAAATGGATGAGTGGCAACAGCTGGGCCAACATGGGACAAGAATGTATCAAGTGCCATATAAACGTATATCCTCATAAACAAGTAAGGCCTACTTTTTCAGCTAAAGTGGCAAAAAAGAATAATGGTTTAAATATTTAAAGGAGAAAATTTTTATTAAATAGTTAGAAATTTCGTTTAGAAGCTGTGAATGTAATGAACACTGGCTGTTTTTTACACATAACTCTTTTTAAATTTTGTAGGATTTTTCATTACCATTAGGAATTCATTCAAAAAATTATCCTAAACTTGGATCCTGCAAAAATGCACTTCAAATCTCATTTTTTAATACGAAATTAAATTTTAATATGCTTATTTCGTTTTTTACATTTAGGGAAACATGCAGGTTAAGAAATATTAGTTAAATTGATTAAAGGTAATAATAATACTATTTTATTTAATAAGTTTTAAAAGTTTTTAATATTTTTTAAATATTCTTTTTATTTTATATTTTATTGTTTGTTAAAAATGGCACAGATGCCTTATAATTCAGGATTCCAAATTCTGAGTTTGGTGATTTTCTTGGCGGATTTTTTTATGTATCTGGTAACCTGGTTTTCATTACGTCATAAATATGGAGACCTATCAGAATTATATGCAGAAAATTCTATTTTGGCAAACTTAGTATTTACGACACCTCGTACGTCACCATACGTCATCCAAGCAACATTTCTTCAACGCCAAAAAAAAATTCATAATTAAAAATCCTGGATTATACGGCATCCGTTAAAAATTTTTAAATACAGTGAAGTTTTAATAGAACAAAGATGATAGGTTTCATTGTATCGACAATCATTCATTGTATCTGAGAAATATCTATTTATTCTGAGTATTTTAACCTTAAATTTTAATATTATTCTTATAAACAATTTTTATTTGTATTTTTATGATTTTTGGTTGCTTTATTTCAGAGGCCCTTAGAAAAACCTGATGGTCTGGACGTATCAGATCAGAGTAAAGAGCATCCTCAACATCTATGTGAGAAATGTAAAACCGTTGGGTATTATTGTCGAAGAGTCCAATAGATTGTCCCAGAATATTTTTCTTATTTTTAATGCGTCATTTTATAGTCTAACTAGTTATTATGTCACTTTTTTTGAAGACAATTTTGCCCTGACTAACTTCATAAAAATGTCACCTATGTTCTAGTAGAAGTGATCAACTCAAAAGAAATTGTAAACTCAGTAATATAAATTGTTATTACTACACAGTTATTAAAAATAAAAATGAGTACTATAATTTTATATATTTTAATTTGTATATTATTATATAGTTAAGATAATTTACTATAATCTATGTTTCTTTATGAATAATTACATTAAAAGCTCTATAAGTGGTTTTTATTTTCAAACAAAAGTTTCACTTCATGAGATTGTAAAAATGACTTGTGCTATCTTTCATCTATTTATATACTTTTATAGTTTTTATATTCCAAAATTAGCGATTTTTGTATAAAGCATATTGAAAGAATACAGATTTAATAAATAAATTCTTTTTGGAAGATTTCTTTTTCTCCTGTCTTTCTAGTTTATTCTCATTTATGAGAAATTCGTAGTTTCAAGAATCATGTTTTTCTGTTCATTTTTGTTGTACAATAAAATAAGAATAATTATTTGTAATGCATAATTTCTTGCACATATCATGAAATGACTAAAAATCATGACGACTATAAATCATAAATGACTAAATTAAATAATGCCTCTACTTTTCATTAAATTTTAGTTTATTTTTCTTATTCATTTTTACAATTGAATGGAGATCAAATATAACAGGTTCGTAGCTACTGATTCAGATATATATCATCAAACGCATATTCTTAGCTTAATATATTTCAATAATTAACTTTATATAATTTTCGTTATCATTTTTCTTTTATTTGGTCACTTTTACTAGTTTAACTAGATCATAAATTTTTATTTCGTAACTAATTATTTTCATAATTGGTTGACATAATATGCGTAACATTATACTGCTTTTGTTAAAATTTCGAGAATTTCATATATTATTTCTAAGCATTAATTCTTTTAAATTTAAGTGTTAAAATTATTATTCAATTTAAATAATCACCTGAGAATCTTTTATGTATTCTTTAAGGAATTCTATATACAATTTGTGCTTATTTAGTTTAAAATATTTCCAAACATATTTGACTAAGAATTTAATATTTTTTTCAATTCATTTAAGAAATGAATGAAGAAAATTTCGTTTACAATTATAAGATATGTAGCAAAAACTGCTTGGATATCCAGTGATAAAATTAATTTAGAAACTAAAAAGTATCTTATTAATACTTTATCACAATCAATTTCTTGATTTAAAAGTCAGAAGCTATTATCTTTTATTACGATATTGAACAAAATGAATATTATCTTATACGAGATAAGGTTAAAGGTAAGTGATTTCTAAGGTCTTTCTTTCATTAACTACATGCTCTGTATTTTTTATGATTTCTACTTTGAAAATAGAGAATTCTATAAGATCTCTGAGAAAGTATTATATTGTGGAAGATATCTGTAAAATTTTTATACTGAATTTTTATACGGCGATATAAGCCAAGATTTTCATATGAAAATGAAGATTTTTAAATAGAGAATATATATAAATGTGATTTGGTATATTTTTTGAAAGATAATTTCGAATATTGTCGATTTTAAAATTATACTATAAGAGTTGTAATCATTTGTCAAAGTAATTATAATGTATATGGTTCACGAAACATAGATGTGTTTTGTATATTGCAGTAAATTTTAATTGCAATTTAGTGTATGATTATATAGTTTAACTTCAGAATTAGATATGTCCTACATTGAAAATTTTATATTTTTTAGTTTCGATTTTAAGAGAGTAGGTAGCAGTTTTCGACTGACCAATACTAGTCTGTTATGTGCTTTTAGTTTAGATTCTAATATTTACTTATAACTTGCTAAATACGAAGAACATCGCCAAGTTATCAGGATTACTACCATATCATTTGTGCCAAGATCATTTTTGGAATTTAACTGTTAAGGTTTGCCAGAAAATGAATGTATGCACTTGCACTTGGCGCCAAATATAAATCAAGATATGTTCTTCATATTAAATTACGTGACTTTTATTAACTTCTTTTTATACCTTGTTTTTTGTGACTAATGATTTTTGGGGTGCCTAATATTATGTATTTTTAAATACACTTGATTTGATAGTCTTAAGAAATGTGTGATTGTAGTGTTATTTGCTCTTTCTTCATAAAGTGACTGAGAAATGTCTCTAAGTGTGATGTATTAATAAGTTTTGTCAGTTGACATACTTTTGAACTTAATATCTGTTTTTGATGTTTGTATTTTTATTTTACTTTAAAATATTTGAAAACTATTATTTATTAAAAATAATTGTGTATATTTTGGAAGAATTACAATCCAAAGAATATTAATTTTGTATATTATGCTCTTTTCTCAGAAAAAAGTGTTTTAGATAAACTTCACATAATGTGTAAGCGAAAAAGAATTCATTATGTTAAAATGTCTGAAATCATTGTTTTCATTATGTTAAAACTCTGTAATATTACTCACATTTAAATACTAAGAAAAAGTGGAAAATAAAAATTATATCTGATTTTATATATTTCTTTATTTGGGTTATAAATTTTAAATATAAACATTTAGATATTTTCAATTCTACTCAATGGAATATATACATAAAATATTTTATGGAAAAACTGATTAATACTTCATTCATAAATTCTTAAATTTTAAAGTATATTTTTCAAATTGTCTAAAAAATGTATACAAAAGCATATTGATTATCAAAAACTAATTTAATTATACTTTTGAAAACGTTGAAAGAATATTATTTAATATTTATAAGAAAGTTCACTCAATTAGAAACGTGTCCAGCAAATTTTTAAAAAATATAATTTTAAGTTTAGGAAAATGAAGGAAAACACAATTTTAGTCAGTACAATTATGTGAATAAGAACTAAAAATTTTTAAATATAATCGGTGAGATTATATTTAAAAATTTTTAGTTCTTATTTACACATTTTGTTTAGGCATGTTTAATATAAAATAACTGGTTTATGAAATAACTCAGTCGCTAAGCTGCAGCTTTGTCTCAAAAAATGAATGTTGAGAAGACTATTTTTCTCGTGATAATAGTCGGTGATAGTTTGTCAGTACAAAATTATAAATTAATGGAATATGAAACGTGGAAGATATGTTTATAGATATTAATTGAAACAAATTATTGAAATTTAAGAATAGGTTACCGAAATTGCAGTTTGATGCATTTTGGCATGTTTAATGCAAAATAATTTATTTATGATATCTTAGTCACTAAAAAGCACAACTTTGACTCTAAAAATTAACTTTGGAGACATTTCCCCCCTCACTATAGTAATCGACAGGATGGTATATGAGTACCAAATTATAAATTAAAGGGTAAAAAAACTTCAAAACTATTTTTCATTTATATTAATAATATAATATTGAATAAATTATTGGAATTATATGAAATATATATAAATAATGAATAATATAAAATATATTGAAATTTAAAAATCAAAATTACATTCCTTGTATTAAATTATAATTTGAAGAAAAATAATTTGAATTCTTAAATTTTTGAAGATTTTTGAAGACAGTTTAATTAAACTATTGGTTAAAAAGTTTAAAATTTTTTAGCAATAAAATGCTAAAAAATGTTTATGCCGTGGTCATTAGCAAATTAATGAAATTGTGGTAATCAGCTTTAATACTGTTATTGTCCATACAGGAGAGCTAAATTAAGCCTATTTTTACAAATTTTGAGAAACAAATTAAACATTAGTAAATAATTTCAAATGCAATATGCATTGTTTGGCTAAATATCAGAGAGAGAAAATTATATTTATTTAAGTTATTCTATATTAAATATTATAAATTTACATCAATATAAGATATTTTATAAGTAATTCCCCTTTGATCTTAGTTATGATAAAGAAATCAAATTTTTGAGTTTAATTAAATTGTTCAATATTCACCACACGATTTTTATAAGACTTGCATATGCATGCATATACAATTTTAAAAGAATATGATTAAATTGTGCCTAATAGGATTTGTTTCCGTTATGTCGACGAGAATGATAGTCACCAAATATGGTATTTGGAATATAATCAACAATATGAAACTATTTGTTCTTAAAGGTACTTTGCAATGAAGAAATATATCATTACATGGAGAACAATTGCCTTAAGTTAACTAATAAATAAAATAGAAATATAATTTTGAACGGGAATTGTATGTGTGATTTCAAATTTTTAAACAATTATTATTTTAGAATTTACACAAACACTAAGTTTTACAAAAAAAAGCTATATAAGTTCCACATGGGTTTGTAAACTTGAACACATGAGAGCGAATTTTGGCTGTGTGGCTATTTGGCTCATTTATTGACAATAAATTTATATTCGTGTATTTATGTGATATAAATTGTTGTTTATTTTATTAAATAAAATATCAAGATATATATTGCTTTTACTTAATTTTTTAATTTAAATCTTGTTCCATTTTTTCAATGACTTCTAAAAAATAGTTTCAACATATATCATAGAAAAAGTGAACATTTTATTTATATCCTAAATATGCTTGTTAAAGCAACCCCCTAAGGAAAAAATTATGCAAAAAATTGCAATTTAAAATTCGAGTATAAAAACTATTCGGAAAATAAATTCTTCACTACTTTTGTAAATGTTTTCATTTTTTAAGATGATGTCTTCCATTTTTGCAGGAATAAAGTTTATATTCGAAATAAAATTTAATGAGAAATCTATCTCAAATGGTTATTTTTAGAATGTTATGTAGAAATTTGATTACAGAGAGATTAATTTTACGAATAGTAACTTAATTATTTTGAACAGGAATTTCTTAAATCTACAAAAGTAATAAATTTAACATTATAATTTTTTCAGACTTACTATGAAGTGATAAATCTTTACTGTGCAAATAACTTGTTCACACAAAACCTGAAATTTATGAGAAAACTTTTTAATCTCATAAAGTAAATTGATGCATAAATTACTGGCAAACTTTTGAGAGTTAACGACTCTTTTGAAATATAATTTAAAAATTTAAATCTTCATATTTTTCCATACAACATCTTATATTGTTAAACAACTTTATAATTTTTCACAAAAAATATTGAGCCAGATTTATATCATAAAAACCACTAAAACTTTTAATCTCAACAATTATATTTTTTGTCATTAAGAGAAATTGCTTAACAAAAATTATTTAATTAAAAACATAGCTTAATATTTTTAAGTAGTATAACTTCATGGATTATAATTTTCCTTTACACTTTTAATTATAATGCAGCATCACATACATTACGTAGATCCTATACGCCGCAATATTTCTATATATGAATAGACTATACTTTATATGTAATAAATGTATATATTTTTTCTATGTATATAAAATTTATGCCATCAATAAATGAATTACTTAGGTAGTTCGGATTTACTTATTGAAGTTTAATTTAAATTTAGTCATTTCAAATTAAATATTTCAAAGAGTTTTTGTTTATTCAAAGGTAATGTTTTTTTAGAAATGATATAAAATTGTACATTCCAATTTATAAAGCGTTCTTTTAATACAAGAAAATAAAATAAAAATTTACGGATGTGCATCATGCCTCATGGATATAAAAATGAAATATTTTATAAGTAAAGAAAAATGAGCATAAAAAATTAGGCAACAAGATATATTTAATTGTTGATATATATATTTAAAAGAAGTAACTATCTTAGGAACTTTTATTATTGGAAAGATGAAAAGTTCTCCTTGTTCATCTTCCATTACAATTTCCGTGACATCATCGAACTCTATTTCATCCTCACAATAACTGTTACTTTAATGCAACAATAACTGTTAAACCATATTCTGTTCCATATAAGTAGTTAAGGTATATTATATACTTTAATAGACTTTAGAAATATGACAGGTATGATTTCTTTTCCTGCTTTTATAATCTATTCACATAAAATTTTTAGAATGGTACAACGCATTTGGTCTTTTTTATAAATGATTTTCGCTCAATAACTGTACAATAACCTCACAATAACTGTTACTTTAATGCAACAATAGCTGTTAAACCATATTCTGTTCCATATAAGTAGTTAAGGTATATTATATACTTTAATAGACTTTAGAAATATGACAGGTATGATTTCTTTTCCTGCTTTTATTATCTATTCACATAAAATTTTTAGAATGGTACAACGCATTTGGTCTTTTTTATAAATGATTTTCGCTTTCGACTATTAACATAATTTAAATTTTTTAGGAATCATATATTAATACACATATCAAATTAATGAACTAATGGATTTATTCCATCAGGAATATTTGTCATGGTTGTGTAACATTCTGTCAACAATTTCCTTCTATTATCCATTAGATGATACCTGAACATGTCCTTAAGTAAAAGACCTTCTGAGTTCTTTGGAGCATATGTACGCTTTTGCAAAACATTTCTTATCCATATTTTCACATGGCTTTTATCTATTCACCCCTTTTTGATGCACACGTGAAAACCTGGGATAGTCTTTTGAATAAATGGTTCAAAGGATAAGACAATTGTACATGTATACTTCAGATTTCTTCGTTAAGAAAAGGCTATATGTTGTGTTGTGAATATGCTAAACAATTTTAAAATAATTTAGTTTTTTAGTGAGTAGAGCTGTGTGTTTTTAATTTAATTGCTAGAATTCAAAATCTTTTACCTTTTTGCAAATACATTAAAAGAAATTTTATGGAAAGTAACCTTTTTTATTCTCAAATAAAACTTATTTGACTGTTGTTGCATATGTTTAATATTTAATAGGAAAACCTGTTTTATATTATTATTGTTTTCATGAAAAAGTCGCCTAGAAATCTTTTAAACAATCGAGTTCAAATTCAAAAGAATTCACTGCTTGTCATTTCTTTTCTGTCTTAAGCACTTAGAAAATAAATAAATTTTCATATAACTTAGTGTTCACACCTTATAAAATCAGAATATTCAGAAATATCAGAACGGGTACAAAGAAAGTTGTTTTTCTCCATGGAAATGGAAAATAAATTGGGAAATTATTGGTAAAGAATTCAGATGATATCTAAAATATTTCATCTACATGTTTGGATGCAAAACAAAGGATAAGCTCCTGGGCTAGAGTAAAAATCCCTCTCTGAAGGGAACGTGTTTACTATTCCATTGGAGAAAGATATTCTCTCTTAAAGAGTCGACGCCCTCTGTGGGGAAAAGATGCCAAATATGTTCGAAGAGGCGGTTTTCTATAATTAGAAACGGAGGATTTGCCAACACGTGCGGCTGTGGTTCGACACAGAGATGAGCTTGACTTGAAATGATCCCAATTTAATTTTTTCTGCAATTTTAATTGGAGCAGAGTAAAGTGAGGAGAGAAGCCAAATTGTAACAAAAGTATTCGATTTATGAAGGTATGAGATGCTTAGTAATTTGTATCAACTGTTCTACTTCAAAATGCATTTTATCATGAGCCAAAGGATAACAATAGGGTTAAAAAAAGTTGACTGATATAGTTTTTTTTCTTAAATTTATACTTATTCATGTCTAATTTTCTTGGCATATACTTACATTTAAATTCAGATAATAGTTACTGGATGTAAATGTTTTATCAACTCGAGTAAAAATGAAAAATAATATAAAAAGTTAAATATTATGTTTGCTGAATAATAGGTGAATGCTATCATATGATATAACCACATGGGCTTTAACATATTTTGAGGAATGATAAAAGTTTTAACTACTTCTTGGGTGAAAATTTTCCAAATTAAAAAAAAATCAGACCAAAAAAAATTTATTAGAAGTATCAAAATGTAAATAATTTTTCGTGTTAAATATCAAAGTATCATATACTTTAACTGTATACAAAAATAAAAATTAACACATGAAATGTAACACAGTTAATATGATATGTTATTATTTTTATTTTTATTACTAATTTTTTATGTAATTAAGCAATCCATTAGAAATATCAAACTAGGTGAATTAATTGTGCGATGTATATTATGTTAATTTTTTATTAAGCGATTTGAATTTGAAATCGACATAGAATTTATAAGTCATAATTTAAGTTTCATTGACATGAATCTAAAAATATTTCAGAATCAAATTTTCGTGAAAAATAAAATCAAAAATGTATAAATTAAAATCCATACTCAATAAACTATTTAACTACCTTTTATAGTAAAAATATTTTCACTGTATTAAATATTTATATTTAAATATTTATGATATTCTACAGTAGAAAACAGGATAATAAAGCAACATTTAATGTATTTGAAATACATTCGTAGGCATTGTTTTAAACTTTTGAACAAAAGTTTAGTAACAAAATCGATGGCTGATCTCAGACAATTCATGACCTTCTCAAAATTGTTCTTCCACACACCTGTCAAAGCAGAGGTTTTCAAAAAATGTCGTGATAAAGCAGTATCACCTTTACTTTATAGGGTTACCGAGTCTGATAAACAACTATAAAAAATACATTTCCTGAAATTTCAATTTAGAAGAAAACATTCAAATGATTTCAAAAAGCATAAATAGCTTTTCAAACATTCGGAGGATATTTTGCAATTTTGAACATTTGAATTTCGTATTTAATGTATCTATAAAAAGAAAATAGTATTTTAAAAATGTTTTTAAAATACATTTTAACTTATTTACTTTATACACAGATATTAAATTTCATTGTTTATTAGGTTTTCCAAAAGCATGTTATTTTTTACTACAATATTACGCTATCGCTTAACGTGGTTTTAATTTGCGTGTTAAAAATTTAGTAATAATGTACGCAAGTATAGTTTCAGTATAAATTCTAGTCCATTCACTTGGTCTTGACAGATATTTAAAAACATACATAAAACGCATATTTTAGAACAAAAATTTATTATTTACAATAATAAAATACATAATTTATTTATTTACAAAAATAAATAATTGAGATTGCACATCACCGAGTTGAACAAAAGCTCAGTTTATTACAATAGACACAAAATTGTATTTGCTAAAATGAATATAAACTATTTTATATATAAATGAAATATTTTATGAAAAAGTTTCGATTTAAGATAATATTTCATAAATATAAATCTTATGTACAAATATATGAACAACTTATAATTTATTGATGCATTAGGTACAATTTATCTTTATCAAATTGGAACTTTAGGTTAATTTTAACAAAGTTTTTATTCAAACTTATTAAAAAAAAGAATACTAAGGATTTGGAAGTTACAGACATATATTCTTTACCATGAAAAATAAGTTTTAAAATTTGAAAATCAATCAGCACAATTCCATTTTTGTTGAAAACAATAATAGTAAGATATGGAATAACATAATTATTATTTAACAAAACTTCCTAATTAATATGAATAGTCTGTTTTAAAATAATAAGAGGATTAATGTAAAAATGTAGGAAATTAATTTGGAAATGAAATTATATTAGAAGAAACACAATTTTATATCTCATTTAAGAGAATATAATTTGACATGCAGAGACTAAATATGAAACAAAATTGAATATTATTATTATATTTATGAATATCATATTGATTTTTCGATTTCATTTCTACTAATTTTTTGATGAGTGATGATAATTTCATAAATTTTGGTCACAAAAAATACTTTTAATTATTATTTTCTAGAGTTAAAAAAATAGAAAAATTATAATTGATATTAGATAAATGGAGGTCGAGTGAAAAAAATGAAGTGCACATGACAGAAGTAAACAATATTTGATTTGCATTATTTTTTATATATATAATTTATTTAACTGTAAAATTATCAGTAACTTAATGATATTTATATTTGAGAAAGTTTGAATTACATTTTAAAAGAAACATCACATAAATGTTTAGCACCATTAGCAGTTTACACATGTTAAAAAAACATTTGGTAGTAAATATCAGATTTGGTGGCTATACTTGCAGCTAAATTGTTTCTTATTTTATTTATGATATTTTTAAATTTCAGTCGTCAATAAAGGTTTTTATTTCATAGAAAAATCAAAATTCAGAGAGCTTATAAATTACAACAGAATGAAATAAAATATTTTGTTAATTAAAAAAATTGATATAATGAGGAGAATAAGTTTATATAAAATAAGTGAGTTATTCTATATAAATTAAAAATTGATAATACATTCCCTCAATAGATTCAGATGCAGAATACTTATTAAATTAAAATCTCTCTCTCTCACAATTAATCATATAACCTAGAATCTATGACTAGATTAAAGATGAGGTGTTCATAAACAAGATGTTGGTTGATACATGTTCATCAGTGACTTCTTAAGAATTGAAGTAAATTGGCTTTACTTTCTTAAAACAGTCATCAAAGCCTATGAATACATTACTCCATCAGGAATGCTCACAATGCATTCGTAATGGAGAAATAGAATTTCTGATGAATCCATAATATAGTCCTTACTGATGATTCTACAACATATTTCTGTACTAGAAGTTCGTTAAGAATACACCGTTAATAAAATCATCTGTAAAAAATGAAAACTTTGTAAGAAGAAATAAAATAATGTATGCACACACAAATGAATATATTTTTTTATTAATATTCGCAGATAAGTGTCTTTTCAAAAAAAAAAACATTTTATTTAACAATAAAAAGTAAATCGTATAAATTCTGAAAAAAGTTATAATCCAAATACCTTGCGTAAAAGACTTAAATATTTCACAACCATTAATTAAAATATTTCACTCTACCATTTACTTCACAACATTGAAAGCAAGAGAATGTCATGTAAAGTTAGTATAATTGTACTAAATATTTTTCAATGAAATAACTTCATTTATAAGTAATGTAAATATACCTGAAATATTCAAAAAGCAATGTTTATGAGGTTATAATAATAAGTTTAGAAAACTTAAAGGGAAAATGCATAAAATCACAAAAACAAATTTAATGAATTTTCGTCCTGTTATATAATCCGTATTATAGATTATGTAAATTTACATCATTAATGACAGAAAAAATTGTTAAACCTTTGAAAAATTATTTATATATTTCAAATATTTGTGTGATGGAAAAAGCAAATTTATTATTAATTTTAATTTATCTCCCTCATTATTACTAATGTTTCTTTCAATACCACACATAATATTCAGATATGAACGAATATGATGATTTTAATTTTCTCTCTCTTTTCAGAATTTAATCAATTTAAGAATTTTGAAGAAAATATGATGATTTTGATTTTCTCTCTCTCTTTTCAGAGTTTAATCAATTTAAGAACTTTCAAGAAAATATGATGATATTGATTTTAGTTTCCTTTGTTACGTAATTTTTGAAATTATGTAACTAATAAATTATAAACTAATAAAATTATAAAAGTATAACTGTCTTTGAAATTGTCAGAAAAAAGAGAAACAAAATATTTAATCGAAATATAATGTTTCCAATATAATTATTAGAATGCTCAATGAAAATTCTTTTATTTATTTATGTTTTTCATGTAATATAAGCTTTTTAGAAAGAAAATAATTTACTAATGCCAATTTCAATTTTAATATTAACCAAAAGTCAAAATTAAACCAAAGTCATCTTAAATATAAACTAAAAAATTAATAAAAACTATTTTACTAAAGTAAGAAACTTAAAATGTCACATCAAATTTTGTAAAGGTAAGTAATTAGAAAAGCATTTATTTCTAACAAATTTTTTCATATAATACAATCAAAAATGTTACAAAATTAGACTTTGTGAAAAATAGAATTTCATACATCAGTTTCAAAGATTTATAAAAAAAAGTTATTAATTTCGAGAAAATGGAAAGTAGAAATATGTTTAAATTAGTTAGACTGATATTAGTTGATGTACTTGAAATGAATATTACTCTGCGATGGAAAATATTAACATGTAAATGACATGTCTTCATATCATAAGATAAGAAGTAAAGTTATCATAAACATTCATTTTACTGTAATATTAAAGATAATTGATTTTTAGCAACAATACCTCTTCAAGAGTCATTGCATTTTCTTTCATTTTCTTTTCAACCGTCACAAATCTTTCTGAAAAAATTTACAAATCATTTTATTGATTAAAATTTTTAAAATCGTGATTTAACTTTAGTTGTCATAGTAAAATTATTTACTTATTTTGTTATGTTTGCATTTTCATTCAAGGTAACAAAATAAAATTTTCAAGAATGTATTAAAAATTATAAGGTTGTCATTTATCTAATTGCTACTAACTTATAGATGCATGCTTTATTAAGATTAATAAGCAAATAGGTACTGTAATTTTATTAATAAATTTAAAGACTTGTTTTTTAACTTAGTATTTAATTGAAAAATTAATCGAATTTAAAAAATGTAGGCTTTATAAAAAATAAAGATACGTGTACAATTAAATTTAAAGAAATTGGAGTTAAAATGTAATAATTACATAAAAAATGTCAATATTTTTATACTAATTTCTCATGAGGATAAAAACGCATCTTCAACTTTTAATTATTAATTAATTAATAATCAAAATAAGTTTTCTTCATTAAACTTATAACATTAAGTTGGATCTTACATACAAAACAAATGCTGTTAAATAACTTTTTCATTACATAAAATATGAAGAATATTGTTACCACAAAATGTCTAAGAACATTGCTGTTATGTTAAAAGGCCATAATAAAACAGCTTGAGCGCATTATAATTAGGAGGTACAGAGATGAGATACTCATTTTCATACAAATTATCTGTATAAATTATTTCACATTATCTCAATTGCATTTTAAAAATCTAGCTTCTTGATTTACAATTCTGACATCTTAAAGATTATTTTCTAAGATAATTATTTTGTTACAACATTTTACTTAAAATGACTAATTTTTGATAAAAAAATAACGACCAAATATAAAAAATAAAATATATTCATTTATTTTTCTTCCAAATACTAAGCTATAAAATATACACATTATTATTTTTCATTAATAATGCACTATAGTGAAATATATTCCTTAATAAATTCAGCTTACTGAATTTTTTATTAACCTTGAATTAAGTAAGTTTTTTGTCAAAATATTATGTTATGAATAATTTTCTAAGAAACTAATATAATTTGTATAATAATAATCTCAATTAATTTTTATTAGAAAAATTATGATTTTAATTTCAAAATGTATACATATATATATATATCAGTTGTTAACATTATATTTTCATTTATAGTCTGTTTTTTCTCTATTATTTTAATTTTTGATGTAACTGTAGATTTAATAAAAATAATGAATTTAGGAATTACACCTAATAAATTAAAGTTACACATATTAATTGAGTTATGATATATTAATATCATAATATTAATTAAGTTATATATTACTATCATTTTCAGCAGTAACGTTTACTTAAATAAATGTTACTGCTAACATATTTTACATTTTTTATGTTACAGTTGGCGTATTTTTAACACTTAAACAGTATCTAAGTAAATGTACTGCTTATGTGTTAAAAATATGCAACTGTTACTGGCAATTTTAAATTTTAATATTAATAATATTACTGTCACTTACAAGATAACTTAAAAGTAGAAATGGAAAGTTGTAAGGCAGACTAATTCTTGATAAGTGATTGAGAAATATTAGACTAATTAAAAAAATTAAATGTATAAAAATATATGCACCATATCAAACCATTTTGCCACCATAAAAATGATTTCATTAATGAATGAAAATCAGTTTACCTCTATAATTGTTACAATAAAAAATTGGAAAATTCCCAGAGAATTCTATTTCAAGCATGCAGAGTAAAATATGAATATTTCATTTGTATCCAATTTTATCACAGCAGCTGGATTTTATCCATGGACTTTTTACTCTGTTGTCAGCGGATTCAAATTAATCATTTTTAGAAACAAGAGAAAAATTGATTACGCGTGAAATTCATATACAAGATCCTTAACATCACTTTCTTATATTCTATTCGAATAGTGCTGACTATTGAAAATATAAAGTTTAGTTTTTGTAAAAAAGTAGCATGGTATTAATTACATTATTTTTCGAATTGTCATTGTCTCAGGACATAAAAATGTTTTTTTTATGCTTAACCTATTTTAAATTATGCATTCTGAATACGGAAGAGCCTTTTTTATAGGTGGTTTTCCTTTTTCTTCTAATATAGCATTGATATTTGAAAAACAAAAGATGACATTCAGTTTCTCATTAATTAAATTTGAAGTAGACTAGTTTTTAAAACAAATGTGTCAAGGTCATCACAGTTTCTAGAATTAGTTGGTATCTTAAAGATACTACTAATTCTAATAACAGCAGAAAATCAGAACAAACGAAAATATAAATCTGATAAAAATAGTTTTAATCTCGAAATTCTTGGTTTAAATTATTATAACAAATTTTAAGTAATTATTGCGTTTTTTCTTAATGATTCATTTACTCAGACAAAGATATAAAAATATTATTTTCGTCTTGAATCAGATATGTTGATTGAAATTTAGCAATGGATGTGTTTTATAAATATGAAGACAAAGCTAAATGTAATCACATAAACAATTTTAATTAAACAAACAACTGCTAAAAAATAAAACAAGAAAAATGATGTACTAAGCATTTAGATATAATATATTTTAACTGTTATATTTAAATTTTCATTAGCATTATTTTCATAAATATATAAATGAACTATTAATTATTAGATGAGTCTGCAAATATTCCTAACTTGAAGGTCATGAGAAAAGTTTGAAATTGAAATACATGCATTTTTAATAGTTTTAATTCAAACATTACGAAAGATTAATTTATTTTTTATTCATGCAATAATGGAAGCGATATATTTCTGGCTAACCCTTTCTGTCAAATTGAAACCTCTAAACATTCAAACACTTCTTAATTTTGAGCCCCAGTTAAGAGGCGAAGTCGACACACTAATCTCTACGACAAACCATACTATTAGAGGGACATTGGGTCTCATAGAACTTCGGACATGCATAGATTATTTTACGATAAAAACTTATTCATTCAATAAAAATTCAAATTAATATTATATAATATTTTTATAAAAGAAATAATTGTCATCAAAATTTTAAAAATGAAAAAGAATTTATTTCTTTGGTTACATTTCCGAAAACTGAAAGCATGGAGTTAACAGAAATTTTGAGGATCTTTAATAGGAAAAAACTCATTTGTCTTAAATTATTCCACGGTATACGCACCATTTGACTACGATAGTCCTTTACAATACAATTATTTCCCGAATTCAAATTTTATTTTAAATAATACTTTTAAAAATTATAGTTATATTTTAAAAAGTTATATTTAGTTAAATTATACGTCTGGTTGGAGAATATATCTAGCTTCGCGTTTAGGTAAAATTGTTTCATTTTTTCTTATTAATTTTTTATTTTCGTGTTGTCTATCTCAGAATTAAGAGTGAGCAATACTTAACTCGAAATAAATAGCTTTAATGACAGGTTAGCAATCAGAACAATTATTTGCATTTCATGAAACTTGAATTACATATTCATGATTCTTGTTAACATAGCTTACACTTTGGTAACATTTTAAAGCAGTGCAATGTCCTACGAATGATTACGAAGGATTAAACATGTTTTAATTATGAGCCTAATGCATTATTCATCAATGAAAATTAATTTATGTATAGTTACAATTCACATAACATGAAATGCATACCTAAAATGAACTTAATTGTGATAAATGATAATTAGAAAGTACATGAAACATTTGTAATTTAAAGAGAAATCACATATTGAGAGCTATATAATTTTGTACTTTATATTTTTACTACGAAAACTGAAGCAGGATTCATTATTTATATTATTAAAAATAAGTATCAGGAATCAATTTACAAACATCGTCAAATGATAGTTAAAATAGAATCAGTGGTGTAAGAACATCCAAACCGAGAAAACTTGACCCTCTCAGTGACTTCTCAAATATATTTGAAACGCCTCACTAACTTCAGAACATAGATTTGATACAAGCGATTATTTAATGCTTTCGATTATTTTTAAATATCTTCATTCCCATATTAATTTTCATGGGTTAGAGTTGTCTACGATCCAATATTTTTAGCCGTAAACTAGAACTCAAACGCCATAAAATCTGTCACCACCAGAAAAGTGATTCCAAACACTGTGGTCTCTATTATTTAGGCATAGTTTTATTTTGTCTGTCTCCGAACCCATTTTAATTTAAATTATTAATTATTTTTTACAAGCCCATTTTAATCAATCTCCGAGTCTAAGCAGTATCATACACGCTCGTACATGCATTATTAATTATTGATTAGCATGCATTACCAATTGTTATATAGCCAAATTTATGTTGAATTCGGCTCTAGAAATTATACTGTGAAGCAAGACGAAAATGCCTATACCGCTTTACAAAAAAGGATTTTCTTTATAAGTTCTTAAGAACTTAGCTTCAATCCTGTTAGATAATTCGCACTCATGAAGTCCGTTTGGCTGATGAGAATATTGTAAAACTATATAATTTTGATAAAAACTATTGTGATAAAATTTAAAGCATTTGCTTTAAATTTTATTGTCCGAATTATATGAATTATTGAAACATTATCTGATGCAGAGATATTTTTCCTTTTAATATGGATTGTTAAACACATATAACATTCATGCTATATTTGAAATAAAATTTCTAATTTCATCAATAAATCCCATTACGTGATTCAAAAATTTTATTTTATATAATGGCACGACAGCCCATGTGGGCCAGTGTCTACAGTGCCCATAACTGTTTTCAAGACCGAGGGCCCTGGGATGCGAAGCATATGTCCCAGTTAGGTGATCAGCCTAACTAGTGAGATCCTCAGTATTTAGTTAGTTCTCAAGCATGCTTTTGGTACTTAGTTTATCCACTCACTGAAGGGAAGCAAGGCAAAGTCGATCATACCCTGGCAGAAGATCGAACCTCGGACCTCTGCCTAGGGAGCGTGAAACGCTGCCACAAAGCCATCGAGCTTCATTTAATCGATTATCTGATAACAATTTTAAAGACGTAATTGTTTCGGGATAATGTCATATTCTTTTAATGACTCTAGGCATGTGGGCATGTAAGTATACTATGGAAGTATTTAATTCCTTCATTTCAAATAAGAAATGATCTTAATTCCTCACAGTTTTTAAACTAGAGAGGTCTAGGTTTCTATTGTTTAATTACACTCATTTGAAATTTTGATGCAAGCTCAATAATATTATTCGACAAGTAACAATCGTAAATAAATAATAATTACTTTTTTCAATTTGAAATTTAAAATACACCTACCGTGAGCCAGGTAAAGTTTGACTAGGGCCAGTAAATATGCTTCCGACGTCAATACACTGTTTTTCGTAAAACGAAGAACAGAGCACTCCAGAACTTTATTACTAACAGTTACGCCTGCAAAAATGAAGTCAATTTAAAAATGAAAACATAACACAGGAAATTTATTTCACTATGCAATAATTGATAAGCTAAAAAGTGCAGTTTTTTTATATATCGTTTATTGAGAAAAAATAGATATAAATTATTTTAAAGATACTTACCAGCATCCCATAAAAGACTTCGGAAATTGAAACTACTAGTTTTACCTCTATTGTTTTGATCATGTTTAGCGAAGGCAACCTGCAATTGAATACAGAATAAGCAATTCGTATAAATATTCAGAGTTTGATACATATATATTATTCTTTAATGAAACATTAACACAATTATCCGTTTATATTAAAAAATTTAAATCTATTCTCTAATATCATTTGTCAGACTTGCACCATAGGATGTTTTAATTATAAATAAAAGAAATACAAATTTGAAATCTATGTTTCGACAAATTTTTTTACAAACGAGGATACAGGGAGACTAATCTTTCACCACAACAAGGCTGGAAACTACTACTCATTTGTCGTTACCCAGTATGCACCAGTGAACCAAATCACGGAGGAGAGTAGCGTTACCCGCACCATACCACCACAAACCCGTTTATAGAGCAGGCCACATTCATACATCGTCTTAGAAGTAAGAACAGAAGAACACAGAGAGAAAGGAACATCCATTCCTGAACCTGGATTTGAACCTGGGACCCACAACTCATGATTTAGGAACGCTAATCACTCAGCCATCTGTCAGTCATAAAGCAATCATAAAATTTGATTTAAAATAAGCACAGAAAATAAAAACTGCAACAAATTTGTATTTCAAATAAAATCATTTAATAAAGAATGAGTTACATGCAGTAAAGAATAAATTAATTAGGGAACTAGCGTTAGGCAAATTCAGAACCTAGCGAGAAGAATGGAAATGCCTTATTCCCATTCTTGAAGAGACATGGGAATAAGGCATTTCCATGAAATAAGAATACTTTTACATTATCATTCATAGTCAGAAGCAAAATATAAGCTTATTTTTAAATGAACTACGAAGGAAATGAATTAGAAAATTTTATCACAGTCAAATCATTGACGTCCGATACATAAATAAGTAATCAAACCAATTGTGTATAGGCTCAGAGTGATTCATCTTTAGTACATACTAATGTTTGAGACCGTGCACAGTGAAATTCATTTGAAGTAATGCATACTGCAAGCAGCAAGTGTTTCTAAAAGTTAATGGCTGTGGTATTCTTATTTAAGGTGTATTCACAGTGGCATCTGGATTTTTGGCCTCTGACATTCATCGCAATTGGTTTTGACATCATCAAAATTACTGACAACCCTCTAATTCATCTGGTCTTCCACAAACATTCATGGATTTTTCTCATGACTTAAGTCATGTCTTCAATTTCAGCAAATACAAAATTGCATTGAGAGATTTGTTCAAACCTTGTATCATCTAATTTCGTAAATTATAAGGATTTGTACAAAAGTCGAGGATAAGTTTTCAGTATGTCACTGAGTCCACTAACCCTTCGCCACAACAAGGCCGAAAATTGCTATTCATTTATCGTTACCCGGTAAGCACCATAGAACCAAATCACAGAGGTGAGAAGCATTACTCTCGATATACCACCACAAACCCGTTTATAGAGTGGGCCACATTCATACATTATCTCAGAAGAACAGAGTAATACAGAGAAAAAGTGACATGCATGCCCGAACCGGGATTCAAACCTGGCTAATAAGCTCAAAAACGCTAACCACTTAACCATTGGTCGGCATAGACGAATTGTAACAATCGTCATTACAAAAGAAAATGTTATATGCTACTAAAAAAGTATTCGTAATTCAATTGCTTTTTAGTGCCTATACGTTTATGGTTAAAATAATAAAATAAATAAATAAATTATTTAATATATAAATAATTTTTAAAAAATACACTCTAAGGATTTTATTAAAACAAACATTTAACTATAAATGTTTATTGTAAATAAAGCTTTTATTGATTTGTGTGAATTATTTAATATTTTGCTTATCTTTTTCACAATCGAAAATTATTAACTTTCTTTTAAACTTGCAAAATATAATCAAAATGTCTTAGTAGTTCTTCAAATTCTGAACAAAATTTTGATTTAAAAAGTTACAAAAATGAAAAAGCTTATTCTTTAAAACTTTTCGTTGATATTTTTTTAAAATATATTGCTACAATTTTATTAATGTATACAAAATTAAAGAAGGAAAAATACAACCACATATTTTTAACTTTTTTTTGTGGAATACATGTAACAGTAAACAGTAAAATCGAGATATTTAAAATTATGGATATTTACTGATATTAATATAATGCAAAATTCCAATACAAAGCAACAAAATTTAAAAAGTTTTTCAATAATTAGTAAATATAAAATGAAAGAGAATAGAGATATATTTCTGATAAAGGTAACTAAACCTGGTTATATTTTTTTAAAATGAACGTTGGCAGCGAAATGCGTTAAGCTTTCCAAATTTAAATAAGAGATGATCGAATTTATAAATTATAAAAATTTTTATATCGTTAATAATTAAAAAATATAAACGAATTTTTATGTTTACTAAGTGTGCATTCAAAGAAAATTTTAATTAACTTTAATTAAACTTAATAATAATTAAATAAACTTAATATAATTAAACTTATAATAGTAAACTTACCCTCCAATATTGTAAGGTATATATTAAACCTGGAAGCTCATTTTTGCTGATTTTTCCTGTTATCATAGGCTAAGCGGTAATTAAGGTTGTAAAACATTTATAAAGTTTTTTTAGTTAAATAAATTAAGAGAAATTTGGATTATTTATTGAAAATAATCTCAGTATAAAAAATATTGATAAACAAATTTAGATACATTAGAATCATACAATTTCTTAAAAAAATTATATATATATATATTTCTTATTTGTTATAGTTTTATTAAGGGATTAAATTCTAAGAGTTTTTTTAGTTAAATATCTTACTTGAAGGGCATATACGATAAACTATATAACTCGACAATTTGTTCTTAAATTATTTAAAACATTTCATGGATAATACTTGCATTGCTATAGTTGCACAAATTAACAATTTATGCAAAATGAGTATAATTATTATTTTATCTGTGAAATTAAGATTAGAGTACTATTCACAAATATAAATATTTCGAAACTATTAAAATTTATAACATTGAAAATTTATGAAAATTCATAAGACTAAATGTTGATAGTAAACTTGGATTCGTTAGTTAACTAAAAAAAACTTATGGAGTCAATTTAAATTTAAGAAATCAGCATTTCATAGAATTATTTTGTTAAATTAAACCCGTTGATAATTTACAAAGATATGATAGTTTAAAATTAATTATATCTTAAAAATTATATATTAAATAAAATATATAATTTTTAAGCATTTTAATTAATGAAATAATTATTCAATAAATACAAGGATAAATAAATATATTCATAAATATTTGAATAAACTTCAGTTTAAATAATTAAGAAAATAATTAATTATCATATAGTATTGATAAATTCTTATAAAATTATATAAAACAAATGTCATGAGCATTGTTTTTATTAACGGAGGAATATTTTAAATTCATCATTGGAAAGGATACATCTCTGAGCATCACGAGATTCCGGCAAAGCTCAAGGCTTGGTTTCTCACACAAGAGATTGAGAGCTAAAACAATATCAAAAATAAAATTCATTATAATCATTGATATAGCTATTTCATCATCAATATCATCATCACAATAATCATTGATTATAATGTTAAGAATTTAACTTTTTATCAGGATAAAAATTAAAAAAAATAAATAAATTTTAAAAAAGAAAAAATAATTTTCATATTCATATAAATTTAAATCATAACATAAAAAATATGAGTACCTGAAAATTTACTTAGTTTGTTTTAACTATTATTTCTGACATTCATTTGATAAATTTGATTAGATACACAATATGTATAACAAATAATATTACATATGTTACCGATAGTTAAAAAAATTGTAAGCATTTGCTTACAACAAAAATGAGCTAATTACACCTGAGCATTCTTAAGAATATATTAGCATTCATATGTCTTTAAGTTTAATCTACTCTATTTTCGGAGCTGTAATAAGTAAAGAGTTTTAACTGTTTTTCATTAGAGTTAAATTGTCGATTTAACATATGTTACTTTCTGTTTCTGCTTGAAAACATGTTTGTTAAGTTGCTTCTAAAAGCGTTTTCATAAAAATGTCTGTCAGCGCAAAAGTTTTTTTACAATACGCAGATTAATCGACCCTTAATTGAACTACCTTGAACATGAAATTCGATACCAACTTGCATAGTTAGTCTAAAAGATTATTCCATAATTTTTCGTGGCAATTTCCTTATTTTCAAATTTTAATTTTGTCATCGGTTAGTCATCATCTATGCTTTAATTAACAAAGAAGCATTTGTCTCTCGTTTGAAAAATGTTATTTATAAAATTATAGAAAAATAAATAGTGCCATAAAATATATAATTCTTACAAACTAAACATCGAATATTTTCCGACAATTTAACTAATTGTTATATTAATTTAAAAGAAAAGATATTTTGAAGCAAAAAATTTTAAAAACTTAAATATATTCCTTTCCTAGTAAATATTATCTTACTGATAAAAGTCAAGCTAATTATTTATTTTAATACAAAACAAAGCTCTAGAAATTTTTTTAGGTTAATGAAAATGAAAATTTATGTTACAATTTTCTCATTTTTGAAACTAATTTTAACTAATAAATGACTGAAAATGTGGATAAAAGCAGATAAATATATTGATTACAGTGAAGAAAAGACATTTTTTGTGGTTTTGTTTAATATAATTTTTCAAAAAATATTTTTTTCTCAATGTAGATATTTATAGGTCTTTGTATAAAAATACAATGCACAATTTTTGTGAAATTTTTTTCATTCTAAAGTAGATGATTTATTCTTCAAAATGAGATGTGCATAATTTCAGAAAACATTCATCTAGAAATATCAATAAAAATAAATAAATGTTTTGTAATATATATTTATGTATGTGTTTATATACATATTAAAATGTTTAAGACAATTTTTCTCGTAATTACATATTGAAACTTTTTTAATTAATACAAATTTATTCTAATTTTGAATTAAATTTATATAAATTCGATAAAATTTATGATATAAAAGAAATGATTTACATTTCCAACTTGAGCGTAATATCTTTTGTAATGCTACTGCATCGATTTCTGAAGGAATCTGTAAAAGATAATATATATATATAAATGATTTACAGATAAATAAATATCAATTTCTAGAGAACAAAGAAATATGTTTTCCTCGTTTAAAAAAAGTTTTATCTATAGTTAAACTCCTACTATGGAAAACCGTTTCCATCATACCTCACTAATTTTAATTTCAGTTGTTTGATAAAGCGCAAAAATTACAAATTCGTTAACGATTCGTAAAAGTGTTTGACGAAATAACAATACATTTTTTGGTAAATATTAATTCTAATTCGTATTGATAAAATATTTCCAAGACAAGCGCATCACATTTCGCAGGTTTTACTTTTTCAATAGAAAACGTATACTTAACTTTAAAAAAAAATAATTTTTGAAAAATAATGATATGTATTTAGTTTTTTTCAAAGCTAAATGCATACCATTATTTTTCTAAATCATATGTATTTAGTTTTTTCTGATTTTCAGCACGAAATAAGGTCTCACGTATATGTCAGCTAAAACCGATGCGAATGATATGTAGAACGTCTGAAAATTTCTTTTATTTATGAAGTTATTAAAGTTTGAAATCGGGAGAACACACACTTTCATCCGCTTTTTAATAAATTTCCGACAGAGGAATGAATTTTTGTGTTGGTAGACAGTGAAATCCGTTTGGCGCGGTTTGTGAAAATTATAATTTCGGAAAAATGAAAGGTAGTAAACATTACATTAAAAAATTTGAAGTTGCAAAAATGCAAAATATGATGAATTCGACGAAATTTTTATTATTTCATTACGCATAACTGAAAGAAGTCTGTTTTAAAAAGAGTGAAAGAACAATATGTCTATGTTCTTGATTTGCATTTTAACATAAGTTACTTTACAGTGAATTGAAATCAGCATGAATCAAGTTATAAATTAATTACAAATGCGGTAATTATAAAATTTTGAAATGAAACTTATTTTCAGCTAGAGACTTGGATCCTGAAATTAGTTTCATGATGTTGTCGTTGTTACTTATATGACACTTGACCAAGCCAAGCACGCTATTTAAGTCAGTATGGTGCGTCTTTCGCTTAACCAGAGCAACACGACAATGAAAGTACGTCTTTGCTATAAACTTCTCCAATAGATGGCACCACCAGAGGTTGGTTGGTTGGGTTTTATGGCGCAAGGTAGGCACCACCAGAGGATTCACTCTCTTAATTCTGACATTGATCAGGAGGTGGGGAAATTTTCTCCAGACCCATTATACAACTAATGGGTCTGGACCATAAGACTTTCGATTCCACGGATTAAACGAGCGCGTATATCGCATTTGCTCAGTGGGTCTTTGGCAGCATTGGGAATCGAACCCGTTCTTTCGGACGGAAGGCCGATGCCCTAACCATTAGGCTACCACGGCTCCATTAGCTTCATTCCATTCCGTGCAAGCTTTCTTAATTTAAACACGGACAAATATTCAGCGAACGAACAAAATGAAATTTTCATTCATTTAATTAATCTTTAGCAAATATCATTATAATAATCTTATCATTTAATAACGTTTTAAATTTTAAAAGTAGTGTTTTGTATATTTAGAGACATTTCTAACTTACCTTGTGCATTAATTTCGTTAATACCGGAAAATCATTCTGAAAGATGAAAAAATTCACATATATTTAAAACATTATAAAAGATATAATTTCTAGAAAAAATCCATTCTGTCTAATATCAGAGAGTAAGGTTATAAAGAAAACTTACTTGAAGAGTCATCATATCAGTGTTGTAAGTGAATGTAAGTTCTCGACAAATCACATTTTCGTCATTCACTTCCCTGAAGAAATAGAAAAATATTGTCAAACACTGTTCTATTTAAAAAGTGAGAGGAGTCATTAGATACCAGGCGAAAATACAAGAAACTCAAAGATGTATTAAATTAGTGCTTAAAATACTTCGTTATATTAAAAAGAGAGTAGATGTCTCTGTATGCGAAGTATTAAAAATTAAACACTATATTGAATACTTAATATAAGATTTGTTCGAAATTATAAATATGGTACAGCTATAAATTAAGCAATTATCTTAAATACAGAATAAAAAGAATGTAAATAAAGATAGAACATATTAAAACACATATTTCTCCAAATATCTCGTATTTCTTTAAGAATTAAAAATGGTTAAACCTTAAGAAAAGATATTTTTTACTCGAGTATTTCGAATTTTAAAATATTAAATTCAGGTAATAAAGGAAAAGACAAATTAATAAGATTTTGCATTTTAATATCATTGACAATGAACATATACAATTATAAATTTTGATTTCGATGTTGTCACACATTTATAATTCCCATCATTATGAAATAATTGAAAATATTATACTTTTTTGATATAATATTGAGAGAACCTTCAGTTTATCAAAGAAATAACTTCATATTTTCCCTTTACTTTCCTATACGAACGAGAAATAAAGCTATAATACAATCATTATATATAACGTGAAAGTGCAAGGCAAAATAAAATTCTCTCAAACAATCTCTTAATAGATATATATATATATAAATAAATATATATATATATATATATATATATATATATATATATATATATATATATATATATATATATATATATATATATATATATATATATATATATATATACACACACATATACATTAAAATAATTACTATAAATAAATATCAGAAAAGTAAAAGGAATCTATGCCTCAAGCAACTTGTTTTTAAAAATAACATTATTAAAAAATCACTCTTAATATTAAATTTAATAAAAAAATATTTGAATAAAGGTGGATTATTCTAGAACCCATGAATTTCCAAATCTCCTAAAATTTTGGGAATGTTTCAAAATGTTTAAGTCTTAAAAATCATTTTCCTTTAGTTGAACCATTCAAAATTTTAATAAAAAAAATTAATTAACAAATTCCATATTTTAATTTCATTATTAGTGGATTAATGGATATATTGAGTTATAGTACTTTAATTTCAATGTAATTATATGTTGTTGTTGTCGTGTGCCAGCTAGACTGGCAATATGGGTGCGCTGTTCCACTTTTTCAACTGAACCCTATTTTGGTGTGGAGTCCGACTTCCTCAGTACACACATGCCATAGAGACCCGTTTATAGGGTAGGTAACCATTCACACCTCATTCATACAAGGAAAGGACAAAGACAGGATAGAGAGAGAGAGAGAAAGTACATCCATGCCCGAACCAGGATTCGAACCCAGGACCTCCCTATCCGTAGTCAGGGAATCTGACCACTAGACAGGGTGGGCGGCAGTGTAATCATATATAAATAATTCTTAAAGTAATGCAGTTGTAGACTATTTTGATAAACATTAAGAGAGAATTTTCTATTCCCTTATGAAATCAATTTCTGACCTGTATCTATTATTCTAATATTGATTCACATAAAAAAGAAAAATTCAAATATAAAATATATTAACATGTTTTAATGTTTGATAAAATGTTTTTAAATGAGAGCAGAAATTTGTTAATCGAAATGATAAGTTAATAATTCCTTTATTAATAAATGGTTTCAACGAATAGAATATATTAGATAAAATTAACTTGTATTATTAAATACTTTTTATAATTTAACTTAAAATTCCAAATTGTTCTCCCATGCTCCGTAATTAATGTGATTTTTTAATTTTTTTCATAGACAAAAGTTACCAATTTTATTTTAAAATTTCTATGAAATAAAATAAGAAATTTCAATGTATTTATATAAAATTGTATTTTATATAAATATACTGAGCTTTTTTTTCATAGAATTTGAAAATTGTTTATCATTTGTGAATATTCTCCGAATTTGGATTTGTTCCTTTTCAAGAAATAAATATCCGATAAAAATCTATTACTACATTAAAAAACTATTATTATAATTTTGTTATCTATTACTTGTTATAAAAATGTGCAAAAATGAGGTAAAATGTTGCAAAAGTATCGTAAAAGAAAATTAAAAGATATTATAGATGAAACAAACTTTTTCAAAATGTGCCTTAACATTAATGAATCAACCATTTTCACATTTATTACTATTCAAATATAAAGAAGAAAATCGTTCAATAACTGAACAGTATTATTTCTTTTTAATTCTCATTTTTTGCTTAATTGGTCATTAGTTGAATATATTAACGGAAATTATGGTCTTATTTTACTTTATTAAAGTTATTTGACATTGCTCTATTTATACTGCTGAGAAAAATTGTTACATTAATTAATTTTGTTATCAATGTAATTGATTTAAATGCACATTTATAACATTAATTTTGCTTACCTGTTTGTTCATGATTTTTTGCGGTAAAAATTTATTTCATAATTTCTCAATTAAAGTGAACCTTAAGCTCACACTAGCTTTATGTTCAGTAAAAAAATCAAACACATTTTAATATAATTTCCATATGATAAATATTCTAATTTTTCTTCGATTATAGACCGTAATAAGATACTTTTGAGACCAGATCTTGTAAAAATAAAGGAACAATTACCTTTTGCGGTTTCATTTATTCAAAGCGAATGAAATTAAACATAACACTAGCATAACAGCTCAAAGGGCTTATTGTTAATGTTAATTGGCTTAAGAACAATATTAAAGACACAATAAGACCTTTATTTCAACAAGACCTTGACATCAATGATAATAAACAGACACGACTGAGAATTGATATGGAATCTAATAGAACAAATCACAAATTATTTTGCAACATAAAATGAATTTAATAAATTTATGATATATTTGCATACACGTATTTGAGTATAAATTTGGTAATAACACTAACTTCATATTTACCTACCAAATGTCAAGTCCTCTTCAAATTGATTGGTATAGGTATTATTTATACGTAAGAAATATTATAATTTTAAATTATCTTTTAAGCCACTTGCAAATGAAAAAATTTACACCAAAATTTATCTGAGTAGTTCCTTTTCGGAATCACACTGCAGATTTGTTTAATAACAATACGTTAATTAAAACCTACAGAAATAACTCAGAAGTTATATTTGCAATCATGCTTTCAACTTACATCTTATTGGATCAGATAAATACAATGAGATATTTTCTGAGTTTAAGATATATTGAAGTGAGTAAATCAAAATTTTGTGTCACTATTAAATGATGAGCACGAAATCCATCCCTTCACCACAACAGCATGGAATAACATTACATTCTATGAATTTAACGTGTATAGACTCTGTCAATATAATATTTGGCAGGATCCAGATGAAATATATTTGTGCCCATTCTCGGCAGTGTGTCCGATATAAGTTCTATAGATCACTGGTAAGATTACGTTTTTTGTAGAGGCAAGTACTAGATAATGATTTGTCATTGATACTAAATAATGGAGAATAGCGGAAAACAGATCATGTTCATTAATATTGTATATGCGCCTCAGTCAGGTTAAATGCTCGGTATTGTACTAATTTCTTCTGCGGCGACACATAAATATGATTCATTATCGATCAAAATGCCTTTTGAAAACATAATGTGTGGTAAATGGATGATCACCCTTAAATTTCAAATACTTCACAATAGCTTTTGGGATTTTGTTATCTGTTACCAAATGCCCATTACGTCAGTCGAAACCATTGATTTAAAGATTTAAGCTAAGCCAATTACTTTTCTAAATTATAACATCTTGAAATCTTTATAGACTTATATTTTCAATGAGAAAAAACTATCATAATTAATTGTTATAAAATAATTTTCTTTCATCAGACACTATATTATCATTTTAGGATTTGCTTCTAATTTTGAGAATACATGGTGATGAGAAATCCATTGCGCAAAAAATGAGATGTAATTTATATAATTGTGAAACAAGCCTACTCACCAAATATTGCTGATTTCATCGGTGAAAATTCTCAAGAGAAATTTTGTCTCACAATTGGGTTGTGAAGTGAAAGGCATGATGACGAAGTCACCCGGTGGCAAAGTGAAAAATATCACTGACTCTCTGATTGGAGGGTGGAGGACGACATCTAGGGCTTGGTGTGTATGCACAAAATGACTATTGATGCGAGATACGTTAGGAGGCACCTAAAATACAAATTCAATTTATATTGATTATGAATAGTTCTTACTAAAATATTGAAAATGGCTTAAGTGAAAATGAATTTTTAAAAAGAAGGAAAAACTGATTCAGAAAATTCTATTGATATTATCAAGGTGATATGAGACAACATTAGAAGAAATTTTAAATTCTTCAAAAAAATATAATATAGTGTAAGTGTAAAGATAAATTTTTCACGTGTAAATATTGCTATAAAGGTATTTTTATACAAATATATATTAATAAATTATAAAGATACCAATATAAAAAATTCTATCAAAGATACAGTATCAAATATATTAGGAGCATTCAACATACTACAAAACTCAGTTTCATGACAGCCCTCATGGGGCCAAGTTCTACAGTGACCATATGTGTTTTCTTGACAGGGAGTCCTGGGGCTGTGAAATATATATCCTGATCAGGTGAAACGCTAGTGTTTCGTTCCCAAGCATGCTTGGTTATCAGTTTTATCACTCCACTGAGGGAACCTCGCCCAGCCGGATTATATGTGGATTAGGAGTGCGAAGCACTTCGACTACACAGCCAGGCAACAATCAATCATCGGCTTTAAAAAATGTACAGCGATTTTATGAAAGATGTAAGACAACTCTTTTATATTAATAAGAAATGAAAACATTTTTTGAAAAAAAATTGTCAAAAGAAGCAGACAATCATTGTTACATTTTACATTTACTTGTCGTTACACTGTCATTTTTGGCATACGAAGATTAATTCAATCCAGGTCTACAGATTAAAACGGGTTCCAAATCATTACAGATTTATATAATTGAGGTAGGAATCAAATCTAAGAAATGCTGAATTGATGACCAATGTATAGGCATTTTAACTACCAGTTCGATCCGATTATGTGATAGTAATATCACTCTTTGTATCACGATACATTAGTTTCATTATAACGAATGATATATTATAACCAAGTTTTTATTCTCTTTAAAACTATCTACAATAATTGAGAGTTCATTGGCCTACATATTTGTTTAAAATTATATTAAATTTTCTCAAACGGGCATTCCCTAACATACAAGCACTAACAGTTTACATGACAGTGTTGTTAATAGCGCATAAATTGCTAGAATATGACTAAAAGAAGGAAATTTAGTCTTTTAAAAGTGTTACAGGCAAGTATCACATAACATTTTTACAAATCTTATTAATGTGATGTGTTGTGATAGAGTTTACAAGTGTAGACAATGTTTTCTTAATTGGCTAACTCAGATTTGGGAATCTAAGCACCATCAAATATTTAAGTTGAATGTTAGACTACTTTTAATACTAGATAAACCTAAATCAAAGTCTTGTTAGAAATCAGTTTACAATGTTATCGCATATATAATTTCAATTACCAAAGCACCAGCACACTATTAAATAAAGTAAGTTACTTTTATAGAAACTTACAGTCTAATTCAAAATTATAAAAGAAAACATAAAATGCAGGTAGGGAATTGGACACCAAGCAGTGTTAAGACTACTTAAAACGCAGTAGTATCTAGATGTATTACACTTCGGAAGTTTCTAGAAGTGTTGCACATCAGACTTAAACACGCTATCACATAATAGAATGTAATCATATTAGAGTTGGTTGATAGTTTTGAGTAATATGTATGATTAACAGTTAAAATCATTTTATGATTTTGAATAGGTAAAATTGCACACATTAGAGTCTGCAATTTTTTTTTTAATTTAAAGACAATAAACTTTATTTCAAATAATAAATGTTTTAAGATTATATTAATACTTCTTATTACATTTAGATAGAAAAGAATGTATATAAATGATAATATTTTTCATCCTCACCTCATATACAGTAAAACCCAGAGGAAGGAGAGGTTGTTTCTTATTTTGTTCCATGTTTTGTGGTCCAAGGGCGTAATATTGAAGAATTGATACGACGACGTGACATTTTTTGGTACCACTTTTCGCTATGTGGACACGAAATTGGGGATTCATTGCAGTTGTGTCTAAAAAATGAGAAATACCATAAGCAAAAATAACAACAAATTAATCAAACATTTGCACAGATTTTATAATTGATATCATCACTTTTTAAGCATGTAATTCTATAAATAATTATAGGCAATTGAGTTTATAAAAGATGGATGTGAATCTGTTGTTAACATATAAATATAAAAGGAATGTATATGCGTAAATTATTTCAGACATCGGAATATGTTTTATTATTATACAAAAATCTATATTCTGAAAGTTAAAATATATAATGATATAATATAATGAAAATAATTTTAATAACTATTAACTTAGATATTCCTCAGCATAAAATGCAATTTCTCTAATTTATTATATAATTATTATATAAAATTATGATATTTCATGATAAAAATTATCAAATGTTTTCGAGTTCACAATATTTGTCACAAGAGAAAATATTTCAATTTTATTTCGCAAAAACAAAAATATTACAAGGAAATATGCTGAATATTTTTTAATATATATATATATATATATATATATATATATATATATATATATATATATATATATATATATATATATATATATATATATATATATATATATATATATATATATATACTCTACAGGCTATTAAAAATGCTTCACCAGGAAGATGATACACCACAAACATCAAATTTGCGCAACGGTTCTAGCAAGCTACTACATGGAAATGGTTATATTTTTAAGGCATACATGCAAAATAGACTGCACTAAAGTGTATATAAAACAGGAGATTTCACAACATATAATTTGACATAGAAATTGCGTTTCTCTCGCCACGGTGGTCTGGTTGGTTAAGGCGTCATTCTCATTATCGGATGATAGTGAGTTCGAATCCCGGCTGACCGAAAATCCTTCGTGTTAGCTAAAGGCGACTAGAGCACGTTAAAAATGGGTGTAGTTGCAATGTCCTCCAAGTGAAATGATACCTCTGGGGATGGCAAGCCAAGTATTGGCGGTCTTCTGCTTGGTCCCTGCTTCAAAATCACGAAGACTCCCTCCGTCTATTTCTATCTAACTGGTAGAGCCCATCTCAGGGCTAGAAACAGGGACGTATGCTGGTGCAACAACAACAACAACCTTGAAGGAGATCAAATTGCAATCTATCGGTTTTGTAAATTATTTTACTGCAACCTTGCTGCACGTGTTCGTTGAGATCCCATGATGGCCAGCAGAGAATGAAATGGTGAGCTTTTGACAATTATTTAAAATGACTTGTATAGGATACATGCGGCTTCCCCATAACTAACAGTTAAGGAAGTATACTTGTTATCCTCTGAACTCGAAAATTTTATATTGCCATGAAATGGATCGTTTACAAAACAAAAAGTGCTAGCATTAACACTTCAATTACATTAACTACCATGAAGATTTTCAGCAATGAGATCATAATTTTGATTGTTCATCCTTGATTTCATAGCAGACAAGGACGTTTCCAAGAATATTAAATCCTGATCGCAAGAATGGGTTCAATCTACTTTTTTCAGATGAATCCTTATACTGCATACGGTGCCATAATATCTGTGTCTATATTTGGAGGAATCTTCAAGAAAGTACCTTGATCTGGCATTCATTCGACTTCTTTATACTAACTCATCACGTGCAGTGACGATATAGAGTGCTGTAGAATTCACCTATATATCATATCTCATTCACACGTTGGACACCAGACATTATACTGACCAAAGTTAGACACTTCTGATGTATTCGGGTTCATGATTTTACCTTATCCTCAAGGGCAATGAAAAACTACGTTTCATGTGGATTGTGAATAGCTACATCTTGCGCTGATTATTCTGAATTTCAATAATATAGGACATGCTCGACTGCTCCATATGATCCATTCTCTTTCTTAATCATTACCAACAGAAGAGGTCATATAAAAGATAGCTGAAAGACAGGCGTGCAACCATTGGTGATAGCGATGAATCGTGAATTCTCATGGGCTTCTCTATTCAAACAAAGTATATGTCATCAAATGTTTGTATGACTTTATGATAGGCATATAAGGCTCTGTTTGACTTTATGATTAGGATTTATTGCTGACAGAAAGCTGTTCTAGGCTTTGATTTCTCAAAACATATTAGTCAATTTCCGGAAATTTCATTAACTTGTTTTACCATTGTATTGCATGCATCCAATAAATATCCTATTATTTGCATCTTTCTTGCTGTAATATTTTTAATAGCCAGTAGTGTATCTACAAACTAAAATTATCTTAAATTATTAAAGCAATACGATTCATCAAATAAACTATATGGAAAAATATTTTATGATATTAAATTTTTAAAATATTAAAGGTACACATAATGAACAAAATAATTTATTTTTGCTTTATTTTTTCTTATTATCACCAAAGAAACATTTTAAAAATAAAACACTTTAATAAATAATCCAAATAAATAATATAACATGGTACAGATTATGGTAGCTTCATGTGTAATTTTAAACTTTATATGGCGCTGTAGCTACTTATTAGGCTGTTTGTTTAACAGTAATACTTTGATAGCCTATTTTCAAAAGACATCTCTGAGCTTTAAAAAAGAGAATTCTATCTTGATCTGATCAATGGTCTCGTGTAAAAGTAAGACCCAGCTAGCTAGAAATGAGTGAGAGCAGATATTTTTTTTGGTAAAGTGTGACGGTAAAGATATAACCAAATCATACAGGTGTCAATCATTCACAATATTAAAACTTTCGCGGTACACTTTCTGACTCTCTATTTTGGTATATAACATAAATTATTATCAATAGCTCTTTTTTAAAGTTGTAGCTCATGTCAGTATAGAAAAGTAAATACTCATGTCGAAACGAATCATTTGAAAGTACCAATGACGAATTCTGAATCACTGAAGTCTCAACTTGCATATTTTCTTTCTAACTTCTATACTGTAAATGCGGAAGGATTAAAGTAGTCATGACCTCTAAGCACTCATAATACTTAATAAGATTGAAATTCATGGTTTAATTAAATTAATTTTATTAAAAGAATTGTTTGAAATTACGCATTTTATTTATTTCTGGTTTTAGAATATATTTAGATAAGTTTATTTGAATGCTGTTTTAAAATGGCGTCAAAAAATTTTAGAGCAAAATTTTATTTTGAAACACACAAATCTCAATGCAAGTTTAATATCAGTATTCGAACTTTAATTAATCAATTTTAATAATATTTTGTATATTGTTTTTTTTTTACTTAATGAGACTCCAACTAAGTACTAATTAAAAATAAGCAAAAAATAACCTATTCTTATTAAAATAACGAAAAATAACGTATCTTAACTAAAAATATAATTCATTTGAATCAATCATTAATAATGAAGTATGTCTGATTTAATGTTAAAATAAGTTTACTCACACTGATAACGCTAATTAGAAGTTAGTTAAAAGGAAACTTTTTCGGCAGTTCCTTAATATATGCAGGTGACAATTAAATTACTCAAATTCAACTTTCTTACCATGAACAAAAACTACATATGCATCATATAATCAATAACTTCCTTTTCGTAGTTATTTAAATAAAGTCTTTCACCCATTCCCAGGTTTAGAAATTAAAGTAAAGGAAATACTTTTTAAATAAAAGTTCGAGGTGAATGAACAGTTTCACAGCCGTTACACAGTGAACATGTTATTTTTTCGAGATAAAAAAAAGTAAGGTAGAGGCCTACCTTTGTGCTGGGGGCCTCCACCGGCGTTGAAGCCTACCCTCCACCGCCTACGAGCTAAGACCGCCCTCCAAGGACGCTTGCTGTGGAGCGCGGACTCCAGCATCCAGTCATCCGGTCCCACGTGGAGAAGATCCAGGAATGTGAAATTGCGGAGAAAATCTTCAAAAGACATCCTGCAAGGTGGAGAAAGTTCAATAAGAGAAGATGCATTACAATGATGATCATCCAACTGATTACCAAATTTATTGATTTATTAGATTCAGACATAATCCGTTTATAATGTTAGTTTTATAAGTAGCCACAAATCGGAATAGGAATTCTGTTCTATTATTTGATAGCATATTTAAATTTCTAAAACACTTGTGAAGATTTGGTTTGAAAGTTTCGTTTACTATCATTAGTCTACTTTCTAACTATATATCTTCTCTCTTTTATTTTAAATAAAATAAAATAAGAAGTTTTTATTTTTTATATTGCCTTCATTTACTAGTTTCTAATCAAAGCTATTCAAATTCATCTTAAAATTACAGATGAAGATTATGGTATTTAACACGAGAAAATAGAAATTTAACAATAAAAACTGAGATTGAAATTAATCAAAATTAGTCAACATTTTACATTGTCACAAGACCAGAGGAATATTAAGTTAAGAAATCTTCTAGCCACCTGTTTCTTGCATAGATCAATTTCAACAAGAATTCAAATTAATCGATATAAATTTAAGTTTATTTGTATAATATCTTGAATTGTATATTTTTAATATCCTAATATATTCAAAGAATAAATTTTTGTACATACTATTTTTGAAAACAAAATTGTTATTTTTTTATTCAATATAGAAATATGCGTAGAATAAGTATGTAATGTAATATGAGATTTAAAATAATTAAATTATAAAATTTTATTTTATTTTTATAATTTAGTTTATAGAAGAAGTAAACTATGAATTTCTTATTATTTGTGTGTGTAATACCTAAAGCAACATCTTATTTTAAAATAATGAATTAAAGTATGTATTAATTTTAAAAACAATATTGATGTTCCTGAATACAGTATAAGAATATTTACAGAATAGGAACATATTACAATACCAAATTTAATACAAATAATTATATAAATAGTGTGTTTATTTTATTTTTATAATTTAATTCTTAGAAAAAAATAAAATATATGCTGGTGCATATTTAATTAACTAAGAAAACTGAGAAAGTAATGCGTTAAATTATATGTCGAATGTCTGTAAGTATAGAAATAAAATTATTTTTCGCTGTATATATATTTAATGATAAAAAGAAAACAATTTATATGACTCTATTTTTCTCGACAAATAGAGAAAAATTAGCAATGATATTTTTTCTTGATAAATAGAGAAAAAGATGTTATTTTATTATTAGTAAAATGCAATGTATTGAGAGTGAAAAAATGTAAGAAGAAAACGTAATATTATCCTTATTCACTTATTTCTCGCCTATATTTGTTGATAGAATTTAATCATTTCTATAAATTATAAATATATAAGAAATAGTGATAAATAAACGACACTTTATTTAAAAGATGTTTTGGCAACAATAAGCCACGAATCGTTTTTAAAAAGCGGAAAAAAGTTCAATAATTTAATAAAGCAATTAACATTAAATCTAATGTTAATTGCTTTATTATATAAATTAATGATGCTTAACACTACTTAATTTTCTTTTATGTAATATTATACATCTTCCTAATAAATAGTTTAATAAACAAGCAAGTAAAAAAATTCAAAATAGGAATTACATCTTTTAATGTTTTACGTGTCTGACTTAATGTAACAAAACCCCTTTACTTACCAGAATTCTCCGTCGTTCCTGATCCTGACACTTAGTAGCTCTTGATCTCTTTCCGGTAAACTGTCCCATTCCCAGGAGCGATCGCTCCAGGGACCATTCCATTCTCCCTTACCCCATGGATTTCGAAGGCGGATCAAAGGAACCTCACCGTTTCGAGTTCTCACCTTAATAAATAATTAAATAAAGATTAACTACTAAGAGAGAGATAAAATAAAATTAATTTTAATTTACATATATATATATATATATATATATATATATATATATATATATATATATATATATATATATATATATATATATATATACTCGGGCTTTATTTATTCAAAACAAGTGTAGAAATAGAAATTATAAAAATTCATATTGTATTCAATTTCAATAAATATCAGTATCACGTAGTTAATAGTGAATTATTCAAAAAACTGTTATAAAGTATAAAGTAGAAGGAATTACGTCATAAAACTAGCAGAATATTGCAATGTAGCTTCATAAATTTATTTTAAAATGTAAGAAAATTAATATGTACCAGATCAGTCTATTATTCCAGGTTTAGTTTTTGGTCCATGAAGTGGTAAAAATAAATTGTAGCATTGCAAGTTATAATGAATTAAAGTATATGGTCTATTGAAGCAAAGAGTTCATAAATAAACATAAGAAAAATAATAGCCAAGTTTATTTGTTAAACAAATTTGATGGTTGAGAAAAATCAGTGAATAATACACTATTCTATATTCACTCGTAGAAAAAAGAAATCTGATACCAAAAAGGCATGGTTTACATGTTTTGATTACAAACTAAATAATAATCCTTACTGACGTAAAGTCAGAGATCTTTTACACATTATAGGAGAAGAAGAAATAGAACACCATAAAGACATTTTTGCCATAACTTGGATTGCTGTTTCAAAAGGCCTTAAAATAAAGAAAAGCACCACACTGTTCCCATTTTGAAAATTTGAGCTTTTCTATTTGTTACTATCAATGAAATATACTATGATAAATGGATATTCTTCCATTATTGAGCCCCTGATCAAAAATATTCTGAAATATAATTCTAGTAACTCCTAATGAATAATCGTTTTGCGGCAGTTACAAGCGAAAAAATATTCTCATTTGATTTATATTGCCAAAATTACTTTTGTCACATTTTATTTTGAATATTTATCATGAACTTTAATTTATGTTAAGAAAAATATATACAACATTTAAAGTGCTTTGATCTATTTAGTTACAGCAGTTTCATAATTACATCAAAAGAAATCAACCCTATTATATTTTTACAAAACTATTTATTACATCTGCTGGTTAGATTATAATTGGTGGTTACATTATATATAATTTTCCATTTTTAAACAATATCGTTTTTACAATAGCTAATATTAAATCCTAAAATTTTAATACTGGTCTATTTATCTATAAATTTGACCTGTATGAACTTCATTAATATGAGAGTGCAAACTTTAATCTCTACAGCAACTGGGACTGATGGTAAAAACATATGAAAAGCATTGGTCGTATGAGTTTTTCATATTTCAAGCAAATTAATTTTTAACTTATGTTTACAATTATTTATTTCATAGAATAAATTAATATTAAATTTAAATTATTATTCTTCATAAAAAACACGTAACAGCATGAATAAAAACCTCCTTTTCATAAGTGATACTTTTTTCCAATAGTAGAATATGCTTCATACAAAACGAAATTTTAAGGTATATTTGAAAATATATTTATTTAATATTTTTTTTGGATTATAAATTACGCAATTTAAGTGTGGCTTATAAAAATATTATAAAACTAAAAACTAGGTTTAAATTGAAAGTATGTTTAAAACTGACAAGTATTTTGTTTCACTATATCCAAAGTATAAAATATAGTTTAAATAATTTTAAATTCTATATTATAGTTTATAGGTAATTGATTATTGATTACTTGTAGGGAAATGATTATTACTTATGATTTATTACAAGATAAAATAGAAAGTGTGAAAATAAATTGATTAATTAGATATAAATAAGGTAGTAAACATGTTCAAGTTTCAATAGAACTAGAAAATCTTTAACAGTTAAAAAAAAATAGAAAAACACCTAAACTTTAGCTAAACAAAGTAAATAATTTCACAGATGTATCAATTAGCATTTATCTTAGGATATTTGTCAGAAATTCAATGTCTTGAACAATTAATTTACCAATTCGTAGTAGTTCCTCAAATATTTATTCCTTTTTTGTACTGAATACCATTCTATAGAAAACATTTTCTAATTTTTATATTACAGTGTTCTCATCCACCAACAAACACAAAACTCTTCGCTTCTCCTAGACAGCAATGTTGATTAATGTTTATTACTGTATAAGGTTTTGTAATTAACCTTATTAATTAGCACTGACACGTTTAAATAAATATGTATACTATAATTTTTGTCTTAAATGTGTAAAGTATAAATACTGTTTATATATTTAAAACATTCGTTTACCCGTATACATGAATATTTCTAAAGGCAAATCCTATTTGGCGATTTTTGAACTATCGCGGAAGGCTCTAATGCGATAAACGAGGGATCACTGCAATAACCAAAATCTGGATATTATTGAAAGGCATTACAAAATATGAAAAAGCAGATATATTATATATAAGCAGATATATTTTGACAGTGTTGCAACTAAATCAGATGAAATAATTCCTCACACGTACACTTTCCGAAATAAGCCCTTAAGCAGTACATGAATTCCTGTTTTAACTGTAAATTCCATAAGACCCACCAAGTCGATTCATTTTCAGCGTAGTAAGCAAAACCGGTTAATTGGCTCTTGAGTATATTTGAAGAAACTAATTAGTAAGGGATAAAGTTTCTTTTAGTCTTGAAAAAATATTATGTATTATGAACCTCACGATCTTATTATTTTTTTATTCGTATTTTGCATTGATCTTGATAAAAATGAAATTCCACTCTTTGACCCCAGTTAGTAAACACAGCAATATTTTTCGTGATGATTCTTTCATCTAATTTACGCTCTAAACAATAAATCTTTCTTTACATTTTTTATTGACGGTTAAAATTATACGTATATACTTATAACCTTATTTGTGGAATATTTTTGTCAAAAACAAAATTGTAGACAAAAATAAATAAAAGGTATTTGACCTCGTTACCAACAATCAAGATTAATGATTTATGCATAAATATTTCTATCTTATAATAAAACGAAAGAGAATAATAGCTCTAGATCTTTTTTCAAGATTTAAAATTCATGAAATTTTAAAAAAAAATAGAACTTTATATATTTTAATAATAAATAATTATCTCTTTACATTTTTGTTGTTGTGAAAATAGAATAATAAATTAAATGATTATATAAATTTTATCACTTATTTATTATCAGTTAGTTATAACAATTATATTTAAAATAGAAGAATGATAATCAATAATAATTCTGTGTTGCAAAATACAACCAACATTTCGTTCAATTGGTTGCTCTTCGGAAATTAAAGTTAAAAAGTCGAGAAAAACACAAAAGATTATTTTTTAGGATTATTAGGAAAACACATTAGGAAAGATTATTAGGATCTTTCCTAATGTGATTAGGAAATATGTGATTAGGAATAATAATTGTTAGGAAAGATTATTAGGAAAACACAAAAGAAATACAAAAGACTAAATTTTCAAAATAAGACCACCAATTCCAAGATACTGAATAATTTAAAGAAGATATAGAATTAAAATATGTAAATCATGTGGCAGTAGCAAAATTGGAAAATTTGCAATAGTGGCGAATAGGAAAGTTTTCAACATGCGCGGGATAAAATTTTATTGCTTTATGTAGAACATTTAGCATTAAGATTAATACGATTTTGTGTTGTTGATAGTTCATCAATAATAGAGAAATTTGAATGCTGATGGATCTTCCACATGCCAGAAATGAGGAAGTATGTAAGGTAAGTAAGACTTGTGCTGCTTGAGTTAATCAGCAATTTTTCTGTAAATCCTATGAAATTGAAGAAGTTGGTCAACTTTTCTTGCAGTAAATTCAATAACATTATATAAGTTTTTTAATATGTTGTCATAACGGTTATACATTAAATTTTAGAGCAATTTAACATTTATAAAATATAAATTATTTAGTACTCGCTCCACAGAACAAAAAAAAAATTACAGAAACAAAGAAAATTCTTGCTTATTTTTATACTTCCAAAAGTTAATAACAGTAAACAGAAAGCAATAAGTTCGAATTTTAATGTTTTGAATATTTTATCCACAAAAACAGACAATAATTGTACAATATTTATTTATGTCTTATTTATGTTCTTAATTCATTTGTACTGCTTCGAGATTAATTTGTTAAGTGACTATGCATAGACAAATTTTAACAACACCAAGGAAAAACACAAACGTATAAATTGTAATATAGTTATGGTTGTTGCACTACCAAAACGTCATTTCCACAGTTATAAATAAAATTTATTTAGTTTACTTATAAATAAAGTTGATTTAGTTTACTTTGTCCCATTATCGTTGATATTGGACTTAATGGAATTAGTCATCTATCACTCATTACAATCAGAGTAAAACTGAATAACTTAAAGAAACTAAAGTTCGTTGTAGCTTGAAGTTGCTTTGCCTCAACTAAAGTAATAGTTTATAGTAGATTCCAAATCATAATATTAATATTCTTGAAAGAAGTCGAACATGAACATATATATATATATTGTGTAATTCAAGTTACTTTATTTTTTCATTTACTATTCTAAAATTTCTAAAAAATTTACTTTTATGTTTTTAATTAAAATAGTCTCCATTTAATTTTACTTTATATATATATCTGTGTGTGTGTGTCTGTGTATGTATGTATATACACGAACTATTGAAATGATGCACAAAGCTCTGACCATTCAGTAATTAATTTAACTTGTTGATAGTGGGTGAAGGAAATTAAGACACTTCATCCTAATTACAATACTATTTTATTTTTTAAAGTTTTAAAACAAAAAAAAAACGAATTTACGTAATTTTTTTACAAATTTGATCACGAATATATGAATACTCTATTAATGAATACATTAGTTTTATAAAATGATTTATGTTACAAAAAATATTTAACAATTAAATACAAGTATGACATCTCACACAGTTATATTCCTTTTAAATTTAAACCTAAATCCAAATGAGTCTAAGCATTTCAATAGCTATTAAACAAAAGTACATGCCCATTGCTTTTGTTTAATAGCTATTGAAATGATTTATAACCGATAATTCATTCATAACTGAAAATAAATAATGAATATCAATTTGTCATATAAATTTAGAAATAAATTCTGAAACAGAAAATAAATAAAAAACACAATAAAGAATTGAAGTACAATCGAAAAAAATTGAATTTTATATTTTTACAAAATTTTAAGCATTGAATAATCAGCATATCGGTAATTTGATTGTGATAAGATTTAACAAAAGTTAAAATTCTATGCAATGAAAGCAATATTTTGTAAAAAAATTACTTAATAACATATACTTATTCAATAATAAAAAATAAATAGTTATTTATCATTGGATAATTAAAAATCTATATATGAACTACTGAAAATTATTTATTATTGAGTAATCAGTGTAGCTATACTTATCATATTAAAAAGAATATTTCTCAGACGTCGATGCGATCCTATTCAAATTCATTACCAAAAAATAGTGTCATTGGGAAAATATTTAAAAATATAACTTAATGACAGTAAGTATCACTATAAATTCGTCATAACAACTATGAGAAAAATAGTTAAGGCCAGGAATTCTCTTTTTTATGCAAATGCAGTTACATGATTACGAATGGGAAAATATTCTGTAATATTTTATAATAGTGGCATCAGATATATTTAAGACACATCTTGAAAACGAAAGAAGTTCCAAATCGCTACTATTCATTAAATATGATGTGATACATACATACACAGATGTTAAGAACTTGATGTTAACTTTACTCTTAACTTGATGTTGAGAATGCATACTTTTTTATTTTATGAAACATATAATATTTAACTATAAAAAACTCGTTAGATAAATCCCAATGAGATTTCAAGTAATTGAATCCAGATGCTGTGAAAACTTGCCATAAAATGTCATGATTTTCGAATGGAACGAGGAAAAAAGTCACAGACGTATGTAAAACAAACACATCTCATCTAAGCCCATGACCTGCTGGTTCCCAATGTCAGAGGTCAATACATGCCGTTATTAAGGACTCTCTTAAATTGTTCTGCTTCTGCATGGGAAACACGCTCGAATCCTTTTGAATCTTAAAACAGAGTGTATGTAATCCTTAAAAGCCTTTCTCCCACGCTTCAGGAAAATGAGCAATCATCCTGGGTCTAACCAGTCACGCACCTTGGGTGAAACCGAAAGCAATTGACGGTTTCAACCTACTTATTTGACCTTAACATGCACAGCATCACAAGAACTTAAAAAGCTTTTGAGCTTTACGTTAAGGATAGTAAAGAATGGTTGCAGATGGCCTGAGTCCGCAAAGTTTTAGATAAACTTAATTTTATGGTCTATTTCAGAGATACTACTAGGAGCATCTTGAAAGGTTGATAAGAATATCAGGAAGTCACAGGAATTTAAAACAATTTCATTGAAATTCTGAGCACAAATTATTCAACTAATGATATCAATCATTGCAATGAATCTAATCTTTCAAAGCTCATTAACTAATTTATTTGAAACGAAATAATTTAGCAGAATTGTCTTGCATTTCAAATCCAATTTTTAATTTGATTGATACATAATAACGGGATTACTCGTAAGTTAGCAACAAATATATTGCTGAGAATTGTCGAGACAGTTTGTATAAAAGGATGTTATGAAAACTATTCGAGTTCTGGAAATAGATTGGTAAATTAAGGTCCAGCAATATCTACGTATCCAAATTTTGAATCAGTGATTAATAATGTGGTTAATATCTCAGCTGTCATTCTCTTGTTCAAACTAGAGGAGAGATAATAGGCAAAATGTATACTCAAAGTAAATAGATCCATTTGATTGAATTAAAGAAGAGAGAACAAGATCGGTTTTAATACAAAACGTATTCCAGCAATTACCCTCCGCAGACAGAGATCATGTTTATAAATACTATCAGTAAAAAAAACAATGCTTGGTTTATGCACGATTGAATGATACTTACAAATTATCCACTAGAGTTTCAAAAATGTGCTTCACAGGCCATGAAAAATTTAAATCTTTATTTACATTTAAACTGTAACAATCATCAATATAAATATTTCATCAATGTTCAATTTATAGGTATGCATGTAAAAATGTCATAATATAATTAAGCAATTAAGCTTTGTGGATCCGGTTTTTCTGCATTTTTAAAGTGATAATTGTTAGTTTTTTATACAAACATCTAAAATTTCTAATTTTCTACAACAACTATTATATAGGATACTAAGACGATTAACAATAACGCGCCACTACACAAAAATAATATTCATAACGTCACCATAAAAATAGGATAGTTTTAGAACTTGCCTGGACGAGACTTCACCAATTCTACATTGATTACTTGATTTCATTGCAAATATATTTATATAAAAACACGTGGCATGATGAGAAAATATCTCTCAAAGAGTAACAAAGAAAATCAATGAGTAACTAACAAACAGCACATATATTTATTGCACATAAAATAATCCTAACACTTGCCGAATTATGGTATTATGTTGATGTTATGAGACATGTGTAACAAGTATATATATACTTGTAAAATTACACTCATACACATACACATATATATACTAAGAATCAATAGAATTCTGCTGAATCTTGTGGCATATATTGTGAAAAGTAACCAGAAAACCATAATTTATCACAGGTATCGGCAACCTTATATCTGTGGCATGCCAAACCAATCTATCAATATAATTTAAACTGTCATTAAATTTTTTTATAAAAAAAGTCAATATTTGAAGTAATGCATAATGATTTAGATAATACATTACAACAATATAGAATTTTTATATTAATTTATAAGTATATGTTAACATAAAATTTAAAAAAATGAAACATAAAAACTTTTTCACACATAAATAAAATAGTCAAAATATATATATTTTAAACACTTATTAAAAAATGGATTCCCTAAATGTCAATATACGTGAACCTTAATCCTGGTACTTAATACTGCAATATTACAAACTGGACAAAATGCAACAATACTACTGAAAATTTTACGGCGTACCTAATTCAGTAGACGTTCCATAGGTTAGCAAAGCTTGATTTGTCAATTGAATACAAAATATCATCAAATATTAACATTATTTTCAATACTGAATAGCATTGAACATTTGTAATAAAATTAAAGAGTTTAAACTACCTTATATACAATTATTTTTTGGATGTGTTTCTGAGTAGAGCTAAACATAAATATAAACAAAATGGCAAATAAAATGAAAACATTATCAAAACAAAACACCATTTTTACAAATATTCTTAAAAGATCAAAGTCCTTTATGGCGGAATAAGCTTGAAAGTATGAGCACATAATAAATTCCCCCTTTTTTATCACAGTTTTAAAATAAATGGTATGAGATTGCTCTTTGAGGTTAGATAAATATCTCTACGCTTAATTGAGGAAGAAGATAAAGCAAGATCTCTACTCACTCTGGCCAAGCCTGTCACACTGTACGCATGCTGCGTAACTAATCCATTTCGTAGTCTAACAGGTGAGCGTTGATCCTAAAAATAGAAACAAAAAATATATATTGAATATCCGCCGAACTTCATTATCTTTGTGCTGTGGTGGAAACCAAAATAAATTTAACATCTTCATCAAAGCGTTAATTCATTATCGTCCACCATCCTTTTGAAAAGAATCGTGATATTTTTATTTTACTGAATCTTTGTATCCACATCATCAAATCAATCACGTGTGCCACCGAGGAATATTTCCTTCGGAATAAAATGCTTCGCTTCTTTAAATGATTAGTTTTTTTTCCAGAAATTTGACAAGAAACTCAAATTTTCAGGAAAGCTTTTATATAACACTAAAAATAATTAATCTTAGATTTTGTTGAAGTGTTATTTAGAAAGAAAAGATTGCCATCAGAAATTGTACAATTGTTTTGCTCATTAGTAGTAATTTTTGTATATTAATTATAAAAAAAACATTCCGCTATTGTGCATAAGAAATTGCTTTTGAATAAGGTATATTTTCATTATTGATTTACCTCTAATAATTAAAAACAGTTTGGCCATATCACAGGTGAAGAAAATAGATCTTTGAAAACATTTTCAGGAAATAGTTCGTAATAAGGGATTGTTTATTTGTGGGTTCCTTAAAAGCAAAATGGCTTTCACTGTCGAACCTACTTGCCTCTGAATGCGAAAGATGCTCTTTTCTCCATATTTTCATAGTTAAAAAATAACAACTAAAAATAATTTCTTGATACATAGTATAGTGCAGATTGTAAGTTAAAAGCATAAAATATTTTCTCTAAAGTTATTTATCAATCAAAATCTTTTTTAGAACGAGTAAAGTATATTTTTAATCGTCATTCTAGACAGGCACATATTGATGAATAAGAGCAAATATTTGATGAGTAAATAGTAAAAAATTAGATGTATTCAAAATTTTCTTTAACTGTATTTTATATATTTGATTCTTAAAAGAAAATACAACTTATAAAATACATTATAATGCATCACTGACAAAAAATATATGGATGTAGTTTTTTTAAATGTTAAGTATACATTTTCTTTGAAAAGCTGTTAAAATAAGAGCCTACTCTTACATTATATGTTTGTTAGTATAAAACTCTGTTTTAAAACAAAATTTTTGTTTTAAATCACAATTATTTCAATTGCCAACACAATTGTTTTAACATCGCTATTGTTTTTAGATGCAATAACTATAATTAAATATGCAAAATGAAATGAATTCCTAAAATGAAATCAAATAGAATAAATATATTTCTCATGTTATTTACAAAATATTTTCCAAGATGAGGATTTTACTTTTAGTGTTCAATAATTAACTCAATGCATAAATACTTAAAAACATTTAAATATTATAACACATTTTTATTTTCCTGATGATTATTTCTTGAATTATTTAAAAGATCGGTAATAATGCTATTAATTAATGTGGAATCAGGTATGAATATAGAATTGTTAATATTTAAATACCCTATAGAGTAAAATAAGATTTATTTACCGTATAAATGCTTGCCGCCAACAGAGTTGATCGTGAAATACAGCTGTTGACTGTTTGAAACATAACGTGAGGATCATGTTCTGGAATTCGAAAGTTCTGAGCCACACCACCTGTCAAGTCTTGCAGAGCTTGAGAAGTTCGTCCGCCCAACAGATTGATGTAACCATTGTAGAATCTTTTTTTTTTTACAAAATTATATAAGTGAAAAAGTCATAAGCCTTAAAATGGAAACTACAACGCATATTAAGAATAAAATACAATAAGCATACTATTTTGTTACATAACCTAAGGAATGGTTGCAATAATTACATTTTTGTTCAAGAATAAAATTGATACATTTTCAAAAAAAATCTTAAAATATATTTGCTTTACATTTATGTTACCTCATATTTTATTCATATTTGTTCCCCAAATTGTTTTAGTGCATAGATTACCAAATACTTTTTTCATCAATTTTTCAAATTGCCTTTAATTTTTTATTTTTACAACACCAAAATATTTCAATTTTCTTTAACCTAAAAGCTTTATCAGTCTATGTAGAAAACGTTATCTGATTTGATAGCTTAGAGTTATAATATAGTAATAGTTTGTCTAATTCATTTCATTCTTATCAATCATTCATTCATTCTTATTAATTTTATGTTACATACATCAACTATAAGTTAATTATTGGTTTGAAAAACACTTTACAGTTTATATGAAATAAGATTTATGAAGCTTAAGTTGCTTAAAAAAGTTTATATACTCAACAAGAGATAAAATCACCATCTTAACTTTTATTCTAAGAATTTATTTTTAAAAAAATTAAAAATTTAAATAATAAGGTTTGAAAAATTGTTTTTAAGTATCCAGTTTAAAAGTAATATTGAAGGGAACATATAATTTAAAAAAACTAAAATAACCTTTGAGATATTTTTTAAAATTTTCTTTATTAAAAAAAGATATCAAAAATGTAAGATATGAAAGTTATTTGAAATATACGATATACAAGTTATTTTTTTCTATAAATTGTAAATAATCATGCGTTTATTCACTTACATTTTAATCATCTGAAGTTTATGAGAATTTCAAGCCTTGTGCATTTGTTTTTATCTTACGAAAGTAATGATTGCACCGAAAAAAGAAAAACAAAGAATAATTGATTGGTTAAGGAAGAGAAAAACTATTTGGAATTTTGCTTTGCAAGAGAGCGTGAAAATACTATTTTGGGGGTGGAATTAAGCGTACTTAATCCTCATTATATGAATTTTTTTAAACACCGATATATTTTGATGCACAAATTATTAAAGAGCTAGGTAAAATACTTTTTTTTCATAATTATAATATATTTTGTCTAAAAGTGTATAATGTTCATACTTGGCGTATGCTTTTTCTAAAAGAGCCGGCCAAAATTCGGTGGGATCTGTGGACCTGAGAAACAGCGGCCGACCTTTAGCTGTTGGAAGTCTGTCATCGACGACCACTTCGACCCAATCTCCGAACCTCCAAAATCTGAATCGGAAAATACCACAATAAGTCTGTTGGAAACTTTGGTCAGGAGGGACAACCCTTTCTAAGAAACGAGGAGTCATTGTCAAGCAAGAGACTGCTGCCACAAGACTGTAATCCCCTATAAAAAATAACTTGAAAATTAAAAGATTTTGAATAGATAGACATCGTTGATTATTCATAAATATGAACTCAAATAACGACAGGCGTAGTTAAATTGCATAAATGACACACTCCTTATTTTCCACTGAGAGCTTTAATTTTTTTCTGAAAATTGTTAAATATGTTAATCTGCAGCTATATATGCTATAAACTGCAACAACATAAGAAACATATAAAAGAATATAAAATTTCACTATTCTTGCTGTAATTAATTTAATGCATAATTTTTAAAATTTTAAAGTAAATTTGAAATCTATGAAAAAAGTTTCGAAATTGATTTATTTATACCTTAAATAAATTAACGAACGCAGAATATAAAATATGAAATAATATGTGTAAAAATATTTACCTAAAAATAACTCTATATCTATTTACAATAAACGGTTATACTTTTCAACAAGTCACTGAAGTTTCCAAGACAAAGGTTTACTAAAAATGTCTAATGGAGTCTGTTGTCTGATACGAGCGCGGCGACGGTAACAACATCCAATAACATTAGAAGGCGAAACTGGATACGCGAAATTTTTTTATCTAATGCGCATCTTTAATGTTCTTTGAGAGAATTCATGCGATATTTTAATAATAAAAAGTATAATTTGACGGTTCTAGTTAACATACTAAAAAAGGTATTCTGTACTACAAATTTATATCATAAATTATAAATTAAGTGTAGATTAATAATTTTTAATTCATTTCCAAAATTCCCACAGACATTTATCTAAATGTCTATTTTTGTTTATAATCAATGTTATGGTTATCGTTATTATTGCTTCGAAAATTATGACATAAATTCAGAAACAATATTGAATATGACAGATTCATTATTCTATAATTTGTTTTAATGATAAGTAGCGAAGCAAGTTTTATGTGATATTTACTGCTAAATAGCATATCAATCAGTATGTTTATAACAATACGATAAGAGTTAGTTCACAATTATCAAAGGCACACTGAAGTTAAAAGAAAAATAGAAGCAAATTTTAAACATCGAATATAAAATAACGTACTAAAAGTCATTTATTCAGATCAACATTCAATACGCAATTTACAAAAAAAAATGGCGGCTTAAGAATATGAATAATTTTGTTCTTTCTGGTGAAAAAACTCGTCAAAAACTAAATATGAATTTCGGTTTCGTTGTTTAAAAAATGGCAATTTTTGACTTTAGTGTTCGAGAACATAGAAGCACCTTACTGATGAACAGGCATGAGGATTTATATAAGTACTATTTGATGCAGGTGTATTTCAAATGAAAAAAGATCTTAATAAAGAATTCAGAGAATCACAAAAACGATTTTTAACCATTTATAAATAATAAGAAAGGTTCAGAAAGAAGAAATACGAGCGTCATATACATTGAGCCAGAGGAACAAAGATGATTGTTCACTGAAATACTTGAATCTGTTAAACAGCAACGTATAAAGTTTTTCTTATGAGATATTGTGATAAAAGGTAAAAAACGGATACGTTATAAATATTTGAATCGTAAAAAAACATTGGATAATTTTTAAAAAGTAAAATCAACGCCGAAAGGAATTATATACTGGAAAAAGTTTCTCTATGTATCTGGTAGGATATGAAGAAGGGTTGACTGTTTCATCGTATAGAAAGAATAATCGTTTTTATATTTCTGAAAACCGTCAACCATTCGATTGAAGTTGAAGATGTTATATAATGGAGAAGAGTATTTTGATGAATAAAGGTATTATTCTCAGTTCCCAATTACATATTCATTTCTCTGAAAAATGGCTTAGAATTCATTATTACAACAATATGTAGTCAATATTTTTAATAATAATTTGTTGGTTGATAAGAGTCATGTCCTCGAATGTCTGGTCTACAATAATAATAAATGCTACAGCTTTAATTATTATTGATTTTAGAATTATTAATGTGATTCTAAAACAATTTAAGCACTATTAAAAAGATTTTGATTTAATTTTAGGCGACATCTTTTAGGAGTCAAGAGATTTAAAAATTAAGGGATTCAAATGTCCCATTTAAATTTAAAAAAGCAATGCTGTTATTTAATTAAATTATTGTTCCCAGATTTATTGCAATTCTAAAAATAATTTAAACAACATTAAAATAATTATATATTTAATTTTTAATCCAGATATATCTATTCACCAGTAATTGTGTAGACTAGTAATTCAATAATTCTTAATATTAAGCTCTCAATAATTCAATAATATTAAGCTGTACGCATATTTTTTAAGATTTTTTTTAGTTTAGAGTTTCCAGAATAACAATCTTAGACCTTATTTAAAGCTAAATACTGTCATCAGCAGTCAATTTATGAATGGTAGATGGCATTTCTTTAAAAATACGTATAACATAACAAAAATTGTAATATAATAGTTTGCGAATGAAATTATTAACATTTTTCTCGTTTTTGTTTTGGAATTTCCACCCACCAAAATTTGCCAAAGTAGAATTGTAGAAAAACAACTATCATCACATTTCTTTCCGATATCATATCTTCAATTGCAAAAATTAATGACGTATATGAAATTCTACTTTAACTGAAACATGACGATCAGATAAATTGTTTTGCAGTCTCTATATTAAAATTTCACTTGTTTTTATTTCTTTGCTTCCTCTTTAAAAAATGTTAGTTTATTTTTAAATTTAAGAAATATAAAGTATGCTGGATAGAAGGAAAAATACAGTTGTAAAAACTTATTGGATAGTAAGAAATTTATTAATCGATTAAACATCTGCCAAAGCATTGGAGCATAAAATGACATCATACCAAATTCTACTATCCAATTTTGCTTTATATATAAATACATTTTTTCGATTAAAATAGCATTAACAGCATTAATATTATTTCTGAGAAAAAAGTCATGTATGAAGATAAAAATTTTAAAAAAGATCTTTCCAAAACACAGCGAAATATTTTTTTTTCCTTTAAATCAAAAGAAGAAAATTTAAAAATCAAATGTAGTCTGTTTTCTTTCAAAATCTGCCTGACTTAGACCATTTTCAAGGGTGTATTCAAGCATTTGGGAAAAGTGATTGAGATTTAAATGTACCAGGAAGTGGAAGAGTGTCGACAGCTTGACATCTTTTTCTAAAAGTTCATGCTCAGCGATCCTTGACGTTTCTAAAAGTTTAATTTCTCGCTCACGCATTCGATTCTGAAATGATCGGAGATCTTAAAGGGCTTCGATTACATGCGTTTGAAGTAACGGTTCTCTTTTGTTCATTAAGTCGTACACAAAAAACTCAAGTTCAATAACCACAGATCCTCTTAAGAGTCCCGCAACGCTTACCAATGTCATTTCCATTGTGTGATAATTATTTCGCGGTTTATTATCGTGCAGACAAGCTATGTCTTCCGCTCCTGTGTCAGAAGATTTTTAATTTGATTTCAGGAAATCTTTCGTCTCGTGTGAAAGTTGCAGATAAAAGATTTATGCTGATGTTTTACATGATGGTAGAAGTGTAAATTCTAAAAAGTTAAAAAGATTGGTGTAGATATAAAAGACACTGGTACAAGAATAAAAATATTTTTTCCAATTTTAAAATATCTAATCCACAAACAAATTCATTATATTTAGTTAAAATACATAATATATTTTTGTGCAATAAAGTTTTACTCTTTAATATAAATTTTAAGAAAACAGATCTGAATGCTGAAAGCAAAAATGTTATGCAAAAAACCCATAACAGTTCAGTTCAGAAAGGATAATCAAATTTATAATATGTTATCAAATCAATATTACTCTTATTAGCTCAACCTTATATATGGGTGGCAGAGAACCTACTGCATATGTAACAATTGCATAATAATTGATTAATCATTTGTCCAATTAAACCCTATTTTTAGAAATTATTTGACAATTTCTTAAAACTAACAGAGTTGATTACCAATTATTCATAATTATAACTACCATAAATTAGTTGCATTATCATGGATCCAATTTAAATTAACGAAACATAATCTAACTTATACATTGGACTTAAGGGAGAATAAAACAATTATTTGTGAAAATTTTGTTGATTTCAGCATTAATTATTTTGAAGCAATTTTCATTCATTATTATATTTAATCAAATAAATTTAATAATATGATTGTAAGTATATGAGTAATTTAATAATATTAAAACCGATGAAGTCCTAAAAGTAACTTATATCTTCAATTATCTTCGAAATTAATAAATGTCTATAAGAAAAAATTAATCACACAAAAAATACTTAAGTTATGAAAAAAATGCATAAAAGTAAGCAGAACAGTAAATTTTACCGGCAGAAAATAAATTTAGGATCAGTAGAATTCATGTCAAATGACGAATCGATATCTAATACGGATATTATTTTTTTTATAAAAATATAACTTTTAAACTGTCAGATTTTCGTAAAAAAAATTTTCTAGCGACTGTTTTAATGGAAATATAATGTATTTAAGTATCACTCGTCGACCATTCTCTCGAAAAATACTTTCGTAAATTTCGTTTATTTGGAGACAAAGATTGCTAGTTAGAGACCATTCCGCCTATGGCCGCATGTGTGCTAAAAATAAGCTCACATTTCATATTTTTTATTTTTACCATAAGCAAGTTTTAATGATTGTGTCACCATGACAATATAATAGTTTGAATAATATGCTATATAATCACAGTGATATAATCATACTATATGAATTATAAATAAGATTTTTGTTTCAAGGGAATATAAGTTAACTGCTCTGTTTTTCTCTCTCACATTTTGAAAAAAGGGTCGACGGGATAGCACTTAAGCATTAAATATGAGATTATTTACCAAGTTCTCCTTGTTCTATATCGAAGCGGGAAGTATTCTCGGAAATAAATCTTGGGCGAGCACATATTTCCTAGAAAGAACAAAAAACATGATTTAGTAAACAGTATAAAAATACAAAAAAATTGGAAAAATATATTAAATATACAAAGATGCATTTGATGTAGTGAAATGAAAAATTCATATTAGATAAAGGATACAGTTAGAGGCCTCTAAATTATATGCAATATATAGAGTACGACAGAAATAAATTTTAAATAAAAATTTTGGATAATAACTGAAAGTGATGAAAATATATGTGCTAACTTTTTTCTACCTGAAAAAAGTACAATGGTGTTGAACTTAATGAATTTCAGAATTAGTTCAATAAATAGATTAAAAAACCTGGGATATATGAAGGATTGTGTAAATTCTTAGTTTATCTGTCCTATGTTTCTTTTAGAATGAGAATTATTTTGAATACATTATGCTCAAGTTTTTGCATCACTTAGTGGATCATGTTCACACCATAGTTTTGTTAGTTTCTTATGAATTTTTTGGTCTTCTATTTAGGAGTTAGATGAACAGATTTCATCATAATATGACTTTTTTGAAATGCTGGAAGCAAAACTCTCAATAAAATTCCTAAAGTAGATATAGTTTTAAGTTTCTAAATTGCACTAAGGACTCAAAATTTTTACGAAAGTTGTCTCTTTATTTGATTTCTGTTTATGGAAATACTTAACTAAAGAAATATTACTTCACTCAAGGGATACAATTTCAAAATACACACGTTTCGAAAGATCAATTATTGTTTCTTAAGAAAATAATACAGACAAAATAAACGTTCCAAATGTTATATAATCTACTTTGGCAGTTAGCACAGTTTCTAAATTCACAAAATATTTTTTTTCATATTTCTAAGAAATTGATACTGAAGATTCTGATTTTGAGCCTCAAAAAGCCATCTTTTTATTCAATTGCTGATAATTTTTTTTGATAATTTTATTCATTTGCTGATAATTTTGTTTAAAAGTCAATCATAGGACTTTTATAAAAAATATAGTGCTCTAAATTTTACATGAATTGTGCAAGTAATTAAGCATATTTAGTGGACTATAATGTAGCGATATTAATACGAAATCGCAAAAATTCGATTGCAGTATACTACCGTATTTATTAGATTTTAAAATGGAAAATAATCTCATTAATTTTCTGATTGAAATGTTTCCGTGGCTTGGAAATGAATTTAAACTGTAAATCATAGATTATTTAGCCTTCTTGTGTAAAAAAGAAACCATAAAGTAAACAAGTTTTACTAATGGGATAAATTCAAATTCTTTATGTTGGGTTTGCATTTAATAAATCATGAAAATAATATCGAGATTTAGTGGATGATATTATTTTTAAATATTGTTCTTTTCTTACACTTTGTTCATAAAAACATAAATTTAGATAAGAATACTTTTGAAAAAAGAATTATATCTGCGATTAGAGCACACAGTGATTTACAGTAGCCATTGTGAGTAATATCAAGAGAAATTTTTACGGAGCAAGTCGAATTCCCTTTTAAAAGCCTAGAAAACTCCCCCACAAACTAATTATCCACAAACCATTATATCTGCACAAAACAGAAAAACAAGCAACACCTATCTTCCATAATTTTTGCCAAAAAACGTGAAAATCAAACAACCCACATTGTTATAAATATTGATACGTGTATGGTAGATTGTTTTGCCCTTTCAGACAAACTAAAATGAATAAATCATATTCACACAAACACATACAACTGAGAAAATAAACCAGTTTCATCTATATATAAATAGAATACTTTTTCTCTGAGTCAGTTAAATTTCTGTAAGATTTCTGAACTCTTGGACACACATGAAATGGAATGCGAAATTCAAATCCGAATATTTGTCTCTTCCTAACATTAAAAATGTTTCATTCGAATGACTTCATTTCGAAATTCGTTTCATTTCAAAATTCTGATATCGACGTTTATAATTCATTTAAACAGAAGTTAATACTGATTTCAACTAACTGTAAAGTTGCTTGTACTGAGGCTTTGAAATTCTGTTCCTTTCAGGAACGGAAGCATTGGTTCTTTTAAAATTTTCATCTGACCACACGTAGTCACTGAAGATAGATAAATATAGAGTTTTAAATTTACTTTGCGTTTGCACTCCAATAGTGTGATATTTTAAAGGATAGTTACTATTTTCTCTTATTTTGTATTGTTTTTGCATGCAGTAGCGACCATAATTTCATTTTTTTCCAATAAGGCACCGATCAGAAATTCATTGGTACGAGGATGAAAGTATTTCCGACTTCATTATTTTATAGCTTAGTAATTAAAAGGAATTTTCAAGCCTTCACACCTCATTACTTTTGTGATTTTCTGATCTGTATGTCAGATCTCATTTTGTAGTTCAAAAAAGCATTTTGAACAAGATTATTTTTCCAAATCGCAGTTTTTCACTAATTGATGAGGACGTATTTTTCACTATTAAGATATAGCTAGCAAAAGCTAGCATACTCAACTCATTTGTGATTAATAAGTTAATTTATATTTTATGATAAGATTTATTGTGAAATTTTTAGGTTTTCCATTTCTGTCCAAAGTCTACATATTTAAAACACACTTTATCAATCTTAAAATCACTGTCATAACTTATTGTTATGACATGTAGGAAGGGTATTATGAAATTGCGCTTAGGATATTATGCTGATTAATAACACATAAATAACTTTAACACCTAAGGATTAGTTAAAGTTTGGTAGCCAATGAACAGTGTTTGAAGACTCTAATTCGATTAGTATTTACATTGGCTCAATTAATATTCTAAAATAAAAACAATGTGAAAATCTCAATAAATTTTCATTGAATATTCCTAGCTATCTCTCTAAGAAGTCCCATTGGATGGGCCATCGTGACACCGAAAGTGGGTGGTCCTTTGTATGTTAGATGCACGAACTAAGCAGAAGATTCCCAGACTTGGCCTGCTACCCCCCCAGAGGTTCACACGGAGGACAATGCGTCCATGTCATATTTTATGGGCCCTAGACTCTGTTATTGAACACGATAGATCATCGATTGGATCGGGATTCGTACTCCCTACATTCCAAGGGGGAGTCGTATTGGCCTGGTTGGTCACGGGGTCGTTCTCCTTATAGGACGGTAGTGAGTTCGAGTACCGACTTAAACCAAAGATCCGTCAAGTTTGCTAAAGGCGGCTGGGACACTTTGAAACAGGGAGTAGTTGCAATGTCCTCCAAGTGACCTTTGGAGATAGTACGTCTATAAAAATACAAACTTTTTAGATAAATGGAAATTCAGTTCTAAAATTGTTTTAAAAAATGAGAACTAATGACAGAAAACATGATTTACAACTGGAGTTAACATATGATAATTTTGTTCAATGAAACTATATTTTTTCACTTTATACCGATTTAAAATAAATACTTTTTTAAAAATGATTGCAAAAACGTATTTTACCGTTGTAACTGTCATTGAACATTTAAAATCAAAAAATGTGGTAGTTTATTTATCAATTATCTCATTGGAATCTAAATAGTAACAGACTACTTTGAATAATTAGTTAAAATGAAAGGGTGGAACAAACATATAAGAATGATTTACGTATTGTACTTCCTATTCATTATTTATTCAGCTTTAAAGAATCAGATGCATGCATTACAACTTTTATATAACTTACAATATGAATTCTTGAATGAATGTTTTGCATTCTTAAGTATATGAAATGATAAATCAAAACAGAGGCAAAACTCATTTGAATTGCTTTTACAATGAAATGTAAGCAGTAATCAATAATTATGATTGTTGTTAAGCATTAAACAACAAAGAACTAATTGTTGCAGATTACACTTCATTTCTAAATTATGGGTTGAATACGAAATTTGTGGGTGGTGATTTATTGAAATAAACGTGTAGGCAGCAGAGCATATAGAAGAAATCATGTTAGTTGCGGAAGCTGCACCCACTTAGAATATATATCAAATTGTAGATTTAAAACTTGATTTCATAGGAATTCACCTACTTGGAAAATAATCAAGAAAATGTCTGTGAAGTAGGAAGCGAAGATTTGCAGTCGATTCGTTTCGTCTCAATTATCAATTTGACGCAATTTAAACAATGTTCGTCGAAACAATCGGTTCATTTAAAACACTGCATAGCGTTTCGTTTAGCGGATATCGCCGAAACTTTTCCTCGAACTTCTTGGACAATTTGAATGATAAAATGATTTTCTAGATAACAATGATAACTAGACATGAAGATAATAAGAATCTCTTTCCTTCTGAATATCCTCAATCAAACTACTCTAACCGGAAAAATCGTTTTAGTTAATGTAAGTAAAATGCATTACTTATTGGTACATTTTATTCTTTTGATATAGGGAAACAATGCGTCATTTTGTTTTCTGGAACATCACATATTCCATATTCGATGATTAGAATTCTCTACATCCAAGTTTTCATTTCCACAAAACTTTAACAATTGAGTATTACAAAAATAAATGAAATTTTGTAAAGAATAATTACAAATTGTAAAATGAAAAAGGAATTTCATTTCTTCAATATTAAGACAGTTAAATGTATGAAAAAGGAATTTCAAGATAATATTTTGTTAAAAATAAAATTCTTTCTCGTTACAAAGCAGAAAGATCATAAATAAATTCTTACAAGTTCAATTATAAGTCCCAATTTACTTATATTGATGAGTTCAATATTTTAATACTTTAATTTATGGGCAATTTTTTCCTTCTCTTTTAGAAATGAACCTATTTCCTAATTTATTGCACATTCCCCGATCATATTGCACGAAAAAGCGTTTGAGCAAATTATGAAAATGTATTAAATTGTTTTTAAAGAAAGATCTATAATTAAATACTTATGAAAGTAATTCTAAGTATTTGATAGATATGTTATATAAAATATACATGCATCCTTACATTAATTAACACCTATAGAAAAATCTGAAATGAATAATATAAACTGAAGAATAAGAACCCCTCGACTGATGATAAATATTTAACCACATACAATGATATGCTTATTAATTCATAATATTCCAATAAATAATGCAACATTATTATTACATGAATATATTTGTTTTATATTGAATATGTACTGTACTACACACATTATGCTTTCCATTAAGGAAAGTATTGGTACTTGATTTTTAAGTCAAGCAATTTCGTGTACGAATATAATATATACCCTTATTTACACACACACACAAATATAGGTATGTATAAATAATTATTGGTTAACCTGTGGTTTGGGTACCCCTTTCTTGCCAGATGGACGATAGACGCGCCAAACGTGGTAACTCTGGCTATTTCATCCTAAATGCACTCCTTGTGGCCCATGCTCATTAACAACTCTTTTGTTTCAGTATTCCTATTGGTCGCTAATTATTTTGATTTTGAAATAACCGTAGAATTTAAAATTTGATGCACGACATTTTATTACCGTTGAATATGACTTGGAGGTAGTACGTGAGTTATTTATTTGTTTCTGTGTATTTTTATCTATTAATTTTTAAAAATATGATAATTTTTCTCCATATTGTAGTGTATTTTTTGTTATACAATTCGTAAAAAAAGCCATTGTTTTTGATTTCGTTGCCATACCAACGGTAAAATTCGTTAAAAACACGGATTTCGGTTCGTCGACATAGAAACGACGTTTTTGCGTAATGTCTACTCAGAGCATTCAAATCCGCGAGACAACACACAAAAACGCGCCAGTTGGCGACTTTTTGAAAATGCGCCAAGCAGGAGACCCAAAGCACATTTTCACCAATTATTGTATGTATTATTATTTAACTGTATAATATATTATGTTATATTATGTATTTAATATATATATATATGTATATATATCTATATATATCATATATATATATATATATATATATATATATATATATATATATATATATAATTAAATAAATTTAACTGCTTAATCCAAGAAAATTAAAAATAAAATCTTTACTCAAAATGTAACGATTATTCCATATTTCAAGCTAAAAATAACGTTGCAGTCATAGTTGAAATTAAAAAATAATATATGATAAATATAAGAATTTCTTTCTTTCATAAATTTGCCTACATTTGTTTGATCTCATAGAAAGTTTGTTAATTCTTTAAATAATTTTAAATTTTTTTTATTTGACACTATGTACATTACATCTTCAAATAAGTCAACAACTGTTTATTATGATCATCACGGTTGTCTTTAATCACCTTCCCCATTTTATTTCCTTTCAAAGTCAAGCACTGCGCCGATAGAAGACTCGATTCAGTCAGTCCACTTGCCGGATAAACACCGACACGTTTTATAGAAAGTGACTGTTCAGTCACGTGATCACGGGGAAAGTGCAATACGAATAAATCACACAAATTCGGAACAATACTTCTCAATGAAAGATCTCGTAAAAAAATCAGACAGGAAGTGGAAGACTGGATACTTTATATTCAAAATGCGAATAACAGTTCAAAGTTGAGGAAAAATAACAGCGGAGAGTGAAAGGTTGAAGTTTGGGAAACAATGAATAGAAAGGAATCAGAAAAGGTATAATTTAGGAGAAAGCCGATTCCTTTCCAAAATTGTTTTTTCATATGAAAGCCGCGGCAAAGAAAATTTTCTTTGCATTATGAATCCACATTCCGTAGCCAATGTCAAGATCACAAAGAAAATTTGAGCGATAGATTCTTAGATATGGTATATTATTTTCAAGTACGATTTTTTTTATGAAATCGAAGAATAGCCTCTTATGAGCATTTTATGAAATATGCTTTCTAACAATAGATGTAAGCACATGTCTGCCTTTTTTCGCTTATAAAACACAAATAATCGAGTTTTATTTATATTGAATATATATTTTAATCGAAGAGTAGCCTCTTATGATCATTTTATGAAATATGTTTTTCAAAAACAGATGTAAACATATGTCTGCCTTTTTCACTTAAAGACTATGTCTTGGGTCAATGCAGAAAAGCCATACCAATGTGGTCAACACCCCCTTAAGAAGCTGGCCATGTTAGTACTTCGCTCCATTTTCTTTCCATTTTCCTTTATTCTATATTTTCTTTGAAATTTTAAACTATATATTGAACATTTTTCCTTCTGTTTACTATATTTTATATTTTCAATGTATTATTCTCCATCTAGTATTTGATTATTATTCTGAATTTGGTTTTTGATTAATTTTATAAAAATGTACTATTAGTTATATATAACTATATAGTACATTTATATATATATATATATATATATATATATATATATATATATATATTATGATATATATTATGATATATATATGAATTATAGATATATAGAAGGGAGATTCAATTATCCATTACTCAGTTATCATACGCTTAAAAATATTTTTTTAATTACAACTGAAGCTTTTGACTTATATTTAAATATTTCAAAATTATTTAAATTTATTAAAGTCAGTGGAATAGACTTTTAGTAATCTGATATTTAGAAAGTTAATGCTACCAGTTAACAGATTCCATCTTTTTAGCATAATTGAAAGATTTTTTTATTAGTAGTGTTCATACAACTTCCTATTTAGAAACTAATTTAATTTTTGTATAGTCATTTAATAGTATTTAAGAAGATGCCGTTGCTTTTTATTCTAAAATAATATATATTTTTTAAAATCGTTGCAAAGTTCTTTGTACATAACATCAAAATGCAGAATTAGTTAATTATATTACACAATTATCGATAATATTTTGTTACTTACAAGCTATGTTTAATGGTGATAAAAAAATTTTCTGCAAATATTTTATTGCTTTAATATTATGCATGAAACTTAAATATTATATTAAATGAGAACGCATTTTTTTCATCGTAAATGGTCATTAACTATGTTCATCATTTTGGTGTTCTCACTTTTTCCGATTAATTCTATTTAATTAATTTAGTTTATTGTGCATTTTCTTCATTATTGAGAACTTATTTAACTTCATAATAATTAAGTAATATAAGATACTACATTCTATATTATAACATATCTACTTACTGAAAATAACTCTAGTTTGAAGAATTATTTAACCATTTTTAATGAACTCTACATTTTTTTGAAGAATTTTTACATTCAGATCTCTTTTGTTAGCGAATACGTGCTCTTTGTGTCCATTCCTGTTATATATATCAAAGATGAGTAACTGAATCATGATTGAAGAGTTGCTTAACTGAAGTCTTTGTTATTAATAGGCTTTTGTCCATTACATGCATATTTCTGACTTATCCGACATTGTGGAGTTATTTAATCCAAAAAACTCCTTTAATCAACGTGTACCTATTCAGTATATATTTGAGTATTTCTATCTTATCTTATTTTGAGCTTTTATTTAACTAGAAATGTTTATTATTGGTTAATTCTTATTCACTGTATTCCTGTCTTACTTAGGTTATTTAACTAGAAATATGTTTATTATTGGTTAATTCTTATTCACTGTATTCCTGTCTTACTTAGGTTATTTAACTATAAATATGTTTATTATTGGTTAATTCTTATTCACTGTATTCCTGTCTTACTTATGATTTGAGAAATTTTTCTTCTTGACTTATTCCTGTTGAATGTGTGTGCATTCCTAGCTTTTCCATCAATGAGGAATTATTTAGTCAGAAATCCTCTTCAATATGGAATTCTCGTATATACAATTCTTAACAATCACCAAACAGTTTTACTTTCATTTCACTAGAAGTATTTATTATCAGTGAATTCTTCTATACATTGCGAATACCTTCCTCCCGTCAATTATTCAGGATTTATTTCACCAGAATTTGTTTTATCGGTAGATTACAACACTGTGTTTCTCAAAGAAAATTAAATATAAACTTTACGATAGAGAAGAATACTAATATCTTAAAACCGAAAGTAGCAATCATTTCTCAACCATAGACAAAAATTCCACAAGAATATTTTTAATCAAAATATTGAGTAATAATCGCTGATACTATCTGGAGAATTTTTTAATTCGTTAGGTAAATTCAGTAACTATTCTTATTACCGTCAATTGTACTTCTTGGTTGTACATCTTTTGCTTATTTCCTGAAATAAGTATTTGTTTACTCAGAAAAATTTTGCGTTTTTCTGAGAATTTGTTTATTTCCCTTTAGAACGTGAATATTTATATTCATTCAGAATTCACTTAAAACTGTAAATCTTATTGAATTAGTGCTAATATACGAAAAGTGAAAATAGAGGACAACAAACAGATACAAAATTTATAACCTGGAATGATGTAGCGGATTTTTTTTAAATGTATACTGTAGTACTTATTTTTATTTACAGTACTTTAAAATATTGAGAATTTTAATTTTGATGAACTAGTTATTAAGCAATTGGGATTTGTAAACAGTTCATATAGAGAACTGATTAATATAAATATAATCATTCATTCTGACAGAATTTGCGAAGTATAGTTGCTTTTACTACTTAGGAATTTTAGTGAAGCAAAAACTTAAAGTAATGTTTATGCAGTTTAAAATATAATGAAGAACATTATAGTTCGATATATTCAGCATAAAACTATTAAATTTATTGATATCAATTGTAGCATATGTTAAAAGGAAGTTTGTCATAAAAATTTAAAAAACTTTTTCGATAATTTTACCCGTAACCGTGGCAAAATATTGATTTTAACTTAGAGAAGTTTACAGATTTCCAAATGTTTTAAATAGTATACATTAAATGGTATCAAATGATATTTCAGACTTATTTTAAGTTTAATGGCTGTTTTATTTAATAAAAATGTAGTTATATATCTATTCGCTATAAATAAAATTCAAAAACATTCTAAATTGTAAATTGTATTAAAATGTTTTTTCCTTAAGTATATTTTATATCATAAGAATAGAAGGAAAATATGCATTCCTAGTCTTAGAATTTGTGATACTTAAAAAAATAAAAGGAAATCACAAGAAACAATAGTACTATTTTATACTTCAAATTCATTTGCAAAATCTTACATTTTACAATAATACTTATTATTTTGAATTTATTATGTATTTCGGGTAATAAGCTTTTTTGTGTTGTGAAAACGTTTTTACAAAAATGATAACTGAAAATATTTGGAAGAAACTTCTAGTAAATCCTTAAGAAAAGTTTGGCTTATCTCATAATTAGCTCTAGGTAAATTGAAAAGTATTTAACTGTGAATTGAAATTTTGAAGGTATTTATTTTAAAGAATGCATTAAATATTCAAATTAATACATATATTCAATACAATAATATGCACTAAATATCAAAATAAAAAATCTTTATTCTCCTAAAGAAATTATCCGAAAAGAAACAACCGAAAATGTGTGAACACTTTGATAGATAAGATAATTGACTTCTCTCATTTTAACAATGAACCTTTTAAAAAGCATTTATCTTTATTTCTTAATGTGATGATTTTTGTATTACAAAATCTCTTTCAATGTGTTCTTGTTAGTTCAATGTGTTCATGTCAAAAGACCTAACTTTAATCCTTGACATTACAGAACATCGGGACTTAGATAATACAAGGTTGTTTTCTGTATATACTTCTATAGAAAAAGTTTTGATTTTTTCTTATGGAATTCAAACAAGCCAAATGTTTCAAAAATATCGCTCCTAAAGGCAAGTATGGAAGACGATAAAAATGTTTTATTAGATAACCAGCCTAATAGATTTCATATACAAAAGTATTCGTTATGAAACGTCAAATATTTTATCCTTTGCATTTTACAAATTGTTTACAATTGATAAGAATGTTTGTTAGAATTTTAACATTTATAGCATTAATACACTCTACAATTTACCTCTCGATAGTTTTATCTATTTTTTTAATTTATAACTTATGAATTGCAAACTCGTCTAATTACCAATTCTCGATGCATCAACCTTTACATGGTGATAAATTTCACCATAAATTTTGGCTTTCCATTAAATGCATTTGAGTTGAAATTTATTTGAACATGAATTTCATTGAAAAGTATTACAGATTTTAATTGAATACACACATTAAAACAAAGCATAGTTTACTTGATTATAAAAATTAGCAGCATAAGAGCATTCTTATAACAATTTTTCATTTAAAAAAGAAAAGATAAGTAAAGGATTTTAAAATTAAAATATATTTTGTAAATTAATCAAAACGCTTTCGTAAATTATAACCAGATTAAATTTTTTAGGTCGAGAAACAATTTACCGAAACAACAAGAAATCTTTCAGTCTTATAAAAGCATTTAGTTTTACATTTGCAACTTGAAAAAATATTCTCAAATCTATTTAAATAAAAATCATAACAATAAAAGATAAAATGTGAATACATATTGAATTTTTAAAGGAATGTCTGCGCGCAATAACTAAAAGAAAAGTGGTAAACCAGATGAAGCAGGAAGTTATCCATATATTAAAATTTTTGCATTCGAAAAGTTGATATGCATGCCAATACGTAATCAAATCTAAGAAAAATTTCCGGTTTCAAAATCAAAAATAAGTTTGAAAGTAATTTTAAATGATAGGCAAATTAAATATGCAAAAAATTTAATGTAAACATTTCCATTGTTTTGTCTGTCAGTTAATACGGTCCATTATTCAGTTTCCATTCTTGAATTTCCTTACTAAAATATTTAAGCAAAATCCCTAAAATTTCATTTAAATAGAATAAAATCTTGTATAAATCAATAAACTAAGTTATGCATTATTTTTCATGTATACATTTACTTTTTTGTTGTTGTTATTTATGACATTTAAGCAAGCCAAGCTTGCTAACCGACGGCTATGCGAAATTAAGTCAGAAGGATACGTTTTTCGTTTAACCAGACCACCACGTAGTTTACCAGAGCACGATGAATTTTCATCATGACGAAAGTGAAAGTACATCTTTGCTCAAAGACTCCTCTGATAGATGGCGCCACCAGAGAATTCACTCACTCCCTCAATTTTGACATTGATCAAGAGGAAAAGGAAATTTTCACCAGACCTTTAACACTCATGTTAACTACTCATCGACCGAGCACAGGACTTTCGATTCCATAGATTTAACGAACACGTGAATCGCATGTACTCGGTGGGTCCTTGGCGGCGTTGGTAATCTGGACGGAAGGCCGATGCGCTAACCCCTATGCTACCATGGCTTTTTAACTTTTTTAAAGATTCTGAACAAAAGTTTTTTTAAAAATATTATACTATTTATTAATATACATCATTAATCGGTATGTGTATTTTTGGTGTATATCTAGTTCTCTGTCATATTAAAATTTACACCACAATTTTTTCCCATATTCTTTTTAAATAAAAACGTTTAAAAAATTTTTCATGAGGACTTTTAGACCATGATGTCTTTCGTCTGTCTATATTAATACTAAGCCGCTGTCTACATAGATAGAATTATGGACTTCATTTCAACAGCTCGTGGATTAGGCTCTCACCTAGAACGAGAGTAATCAGAATTGTTTGGAATTTACTTCAGTCATTAAGTTCCCAATTAAATTACTTCAGCTTCAAAAGAAGAAGTGATCATAGAGTGAAAAATATTCTATGTTAACATACAGTGATAATATTCTATGTTTGAATGAATGGTTAGACAACCATTCATTCAAACATAGAATACAATCCATTTGTCCCAATATACGCGATTAACAAATAAAGGCAATTATACTTCAAATGTGTTTTAATTACAAATGAAACTTTTTAAGCGATTGTTAATAATTATAATTTAACAGCTGAAACTTAAATGCATGTTTACTTAAAACAATGCTAAATATATCTTCATGACGAGTAAAGATAAGATTGTTTTTTCGACTATTTATTATTTATTATTTCTTGGAAATTTAAATAAAAATATATGTAAAAAATTATAATTTATTTCATACTAATTTCTATTTTTATTCAAATTTCAGCATTTAATTAAAATTCTTCTGGCGTTTATTATTTTTTTATTAGAGTTCTAGCTAAAATTTAAAATCTTAAGAGCAATATATTTAAACTCTTACAGTTTACATCAGTAATTTATGCCGTGTAGAAATGATTAAAATGTTGTTTTTTGCAGAAATTTGCAACTTTCATTTTTTTAAATATAGAAACTAATCAAAAAATCTATTCTTCATGGGATAATAAAAATATAGCTAAAATGATTGCGCATGGAATAAAAAATAATAGAGGGTTAACATTTAGATGAAATGTGGACATCACAGAATTAAATATCCATTTTTTTGCTTTGGAAAGAAATACTGAAAAGTATAAAATTAAAAATCACGAAAATGAGAGTTCCATTTGAATTTTCTATGAAAACACTTCAGAACAACTGTGTAATTATCGTCATCTAAAAAAAGATATATGTGAAGTTTATTCACAGATTAAAATAAAAACATCATAATCAAGAAAACTATTCATTTTAATTTAAATTATTTTGATATTTTCTATTTATAATCTTATATGTACTATTTTTCAGAAATGAAAATAAGTAATGTAGTAAAATAAATAAAAATAAAAATAATTTTAACACAAAACTGAAATTACTCCGGAAACAAAAAATATTGCCATGTATGTCTTAGAAAAAACCATTTTTTCAAAGAAATTAATTGATAATTCAAAGATATTAAAACACATCTTGTATGGCAATCGGAAAAAAAGTATCTCTTAAGCTATGATATATATTCTTGTTTCAAATTTCGGGATATACTTTTTCATAAACATATTCAGAGCTTTTAGAATAATGCCACAGAATCTAATTGGCAGAATTACAACTTCTAATTATATAACTTTAGTTTAGGTGATGTGAATTATTATTAGAAATGCCAATTAGAAATTAGAATTTTATTGATAGTCAATAATCTAATGCCTCTCTCTTTCTATCATGTCCTCTATAAGTCATTTCATTATCCAATGCCTCATAATTTTGAATTAAATGAGATAGGTACATTAGATAACTTTTTTTACATCACAACACATCAAAGGTGAAATAATAGCTCCAAGAATACTTAAGCATGCACTTTCGCGAATGTTCATGCACATTCGTAATTCCATGATATTTTCTTGGATCTAAAAAACCAAATCAAAGTGAATCTTTTCTAATCCATTATCAATAAAAAGTACTATTAGAATTATCACATTTCGAAGTATAGAACAGTAGTATAAATGCTTGTTTTTGGTATTTAGTGAAAATAATGTCAATAATTGTCCTACTTATTGCACATTTTGCAGTAGTTGTTTCATTTGTACTAAATATATGTAACAGCATTAAAAGACAGGGTTAAGAAATTTGAGCATAATATTGTCTCTATGAATTATACATTATTTTACAGATAAAGCTTTAACAGAGACGGTCTATTCAATGAACTTAACTGGAGAACGAAAAATAAAGCATTGAAGCATAGTGAATATAATTAGAATTTTCTGTAATTCTTATGATTCATAAAAGATACATTGAAAAGAAAGATGACTGTGAATAAATAGAATTAAAAGATAGTTTTCCATAAATCGTTAATAAAGTTTATTTTGATTTTGATTTTCGTATGTGTAACATGCTTTTTAATATACTTTTATAATAATTCATAAAAATAAGGTCATTAACATTAATTTGATTGTAAATTAACTTAAGGCCAAACTTATATGTTTTTGTTTCCTGCGTTTACATTTGCACGCGTGGATGTTTGAAAGTTTCTCTTTTCTCGCGATACATAAGAATGGCCCACAATCTATGAAGCATCCTTCCGAAAATCAATATGCACAAATGTTTTACAATAGCTTTCTGTTAGGCTTAGCAGTATCAAACTAATAAATTCTTCTATGACTGGCGGCGGTATTTATACCTGATTTGGAGAAAAAATTTTAGAGTTTCGCCAAGGTTTCTGGAAGGTTCTTCAAGGGTATTTCGCTTAATATTAGTCCTAGAGCTTTGATGATGAAATTTTCTCATAAAAAGTCAATTTTTCGTCAAGAGGTCGCCAAATCACCAATTCACTAAAAATGCCGTTTTTACGACAAAATATGTCTTTTTTTCCCAAAATATTTTTTAGATCTGCCTGAGATATTTTAAGAGAAATATTTACAAATTTGTAACAATATATTTCTTTAATTATCTCCAATCTAATATAAAAAGGACTTTATTCCTATATTTTTTAATGGAATACAATTTTGAATGATCAACACTTTTTAAATAAAAATTTGAGATAATTTGTCTAACAATTTTTACATTACATGTAGTAATAATTACAAACAATATTTGTTACTTAAATGAACAAATTTGACTTTTTCGTTTCTAGCAAGATCCATCCACACAAGAATTGCTACTTTTAAGTTCGATTCAATTATTTATCTCTTAAACGTGATATCAATTCTTCTATAAAATGTGAAGAACTTTCAAATTTGTTGTTGTTGCACCAGCATGCTTCCCTGTACCCTAGCTCTGAGATTTGTGCTTGTTGGAGAACCAAAATACAATAAGATAAAATTAGGAATTCAAATCATTGATATCATTCAAGTTTTGTTCAAAGTTGTTGTGTGCGTGCAACAACAGAACGGAAGCGGGAATAGCAATACAGGAACAATTAGGCATTATTGAATTTTAAACGCTTTTAATATTAAAATTGAATGCATTAATTGCTGAAAATTAAGAAATGAAAGTCTGATATTACTGCGAATTTCGTAAAATATCTTATTTACTGTAAATGCTAAACATTTTAAGTCATTCATATCTAGCACTTTGATCCATTAAATAAGTAAAAACTGGTAAGATGAATCACACATATTTCGCTGTAATATTTGCAAAATGGTATATGCATACATATTTCCCAATACACTGAAAAAGACCTGCTTCATTTTCTTCTTGAAAGTGAGTCGTCACTAATATTAAAAAAACTATTAATAAAGAATTCATCAATGTCACATATCAAATGGAACATGTATCGAGCCATAAACTACATAATTTTTCTGCTTTTCTTTTATGATAAATGTCAACTTAAAATTCCTTAAAAGAATTTTTAATATATGGTAAAGGATATAAGTTAAACTAAATCAAAGTAAATCGATTGAAGTAAGTAGTTGAATTTTAATGAAAATAATTCTATAAATCCATGTCTAAAACTGTTGCTTTTTTTTTAAAAAAAATTGAATTATCTTTCACTCAATCATAAGTAGAAAATTTATTTCCGGGAAAAGGATGATCAAAAATTCTCTTTTAGCTTTTTCTCGCTGATGCTATTCTAAATTCATTTCACGTTATTCGAAAATATTTGTTTCGAATATTTGCAATCATAAGAATGTTTATCAAACTGCATATGTCTCAATTTGTATTCAAGATTCGTAGGTTTCGGGATGAATACTAGCGCGAGAGATCATACTAAACCAATCGAATCATATGAGTTACTGAACTAAAACTGGTAATTTAATCATTTCCATAGGTAAAGGCAAAACATGAATCATGTGACACACTGAAATTGATTCTTACCGGATACTGAAAAAAACTACATGAATTATTTATAATTTTTAAGACCCATTGCTCCACTAAACCACTTTTATAAATTTTGCATAATATAACACTTCTTGTATTAAGTTATAATATTGCAAATGATAAGAAACATAAAAAAAATTGTCTTACTTATATAAAATAATAATTTGAGATTATAATTGGACTTAAATCATAATCTGCTGAATATTATGAATACCGATATCTACCAGATAATAATCTCAGTAAACACAAGTCTGCCAAAAATTCTATAATACTATTTATCATATTGTTAAAACAATTTGTAAAAGATCTATGAATATTTTAATTCCTTTCTTAACAACATATAATTTTTAGGGATATTACAAAATATTTTCTCATGAATATTTAAATTTTGTCCTAATATTTCGCAAAGTTTTCAAATCACTTTTATTTTCCTTTAAGATTTAGCAGTTAATAGGGAAAAATTTAGTAGGTCAAATTTATTTATTGATTTATTAACTTTCGTTTGAAATAAATCGCAAACATCTAAAAGTAAAAAGTTAATTCAGAATAATTTCTTCAACATGATTAAATACGATCGATAAATCCAATATATATAAGCATAGAGCAAAGCTATTATCACTGAAAAATTGAATTATGTAACCAATTTTTAAAAAGTTATTTATTATAATCAATTTATATGAACATAAAAATTACATAATTTAACTTATACAAAAATTTTCATTTTCCTATATCGTCTTTTCACACATGTTTTTTCAACTAAATCAAACATTTTTTTGCAAATTTAGATAAATAAGAAATGTTTTAAGGAAATGAAGGAATATTAAAATAATATGATATTTTTAATAGAGAAATACTTTAATAGTTAAAAAATTATATTAGATATTTTCGTTTCCCTATATCAGTTTAAATTGATTTTATCAGTTAATTAAATCAGTTTAATATAAGTTATATCAGTTTATATTTAAAACAATTGATTAATTATTCAAATAAGACACTTTCAGAGTTATTAAAATAAATAACTATCGGTCATAAATGATTTTATAAATCATTTATCAACTAAAAATGATATTTCCAAGCACGAAGCAAAAACTCAGTTTAATTTTTAATCTTTATTTTTCAGTTTAACTTTTTTATTATTTTTGAAACTATATTATTAGAAATTTAGTTTAACAAAATAATTCTTCGGTTATTAATGAATATAATCTTTGATTAATAAACATTTAATCAAATGGCAATCTATTTTAATTCACAGTGGAAACAAGTTTAATTAATTTTTATTTGATTAATATAAATTTTATCAAGTAACTATCAATAGCAATTCATTCAAAAGAATAAATTTTTAAAATTATAAATAATTTTACTTAAATACAAAGTATGTTATGTTCAATTACATATAGCCCTAGCTAAAGTGCTTAAAATTTAGTTTACTTATGGATTATTTTATCTTTAATTGTTAGATGAAGTTAAAAATTTTATTATTTTTTATATTTTAAAGAAATTGTAAGTTTACATAATTTTAATTATAATTATAAAGTTACATTGATAGAAATAACGGAAAAAAATCCCCTCCCACGACTACCACTTGCTTCGATGCAAACGCCGTTGCAAGGCATCAGCTCTGCGTGGGACTAAGGAAAATATGGTGCCTACTGGAGCTTAATCCTGACCGTGGTATCACCTCTATCATCAGCAGAATTCGGACTGGGCCCATGAGGGTTATGAAAATCATGCCCCACGGATCGAGAACATACGCAGAATGCAGGCACTGCACAGGAGTTCCACTGGATCCGAGGCCTCTTCAACTGCATCTATGTCGCCTCGACCCTCTTCAACATCGACCCCAACTGCTGCCATGACACCCTTTATACGGAAAAAGCTGAAGATATGGTCAGGGCAGTGTTCCAAGCCTTTGGTCCCATATGACTTGTCTTCTTTACCTTTTTTTTCTTTTTTCTTTTTGCACTTATCACACGGCAACAACAACAACGGAAACAAAAATATTACTAGCATTTATAAATATGGAATATTTAAAATCGATTTTATTAATAATGCTTAAGAAAAATATGAAACTACTGAATTACAAGTTGACAAGTAATATAACTGCACAATATTTAAAACTATCAGCTCTTTTATTTTCTCATTAGTCCCCGAACAGTTTTACAGTTCAAATATATGGAATCATTGAGTCATTCATAATCACTTCACTCATTCGCCATTTAAGTTTTTAATTTACACAGATATTTTTGGACAAAAAAAATGCAAAATTTAAAACTGTTCAGTGCTGTGAATAAGTTTTAGAAGTTTAAAAATCCTGACTTTAGCTCTTCAAATGGACAAATTTTAAAATTTTTTCTTACATATTATTTAAATATTTTAAACCTTTCTTTAAATACAGTTATATCACGATTTGAGGTAACAACAATAGGCAACGAAATGTTTAGGAATGAACACTCAACATGACTATAAGAATATGATTATAAACATAATCCACACATCTTGGTGAAATTTCGGTAGTTTCAAAGAAGATTCAAAAGAAACAGTGAAATTTCTGAAACCACCGAAATTCTTAGGAAACACGTTTACATTTTAAGCCGATGACTTGACTTTTGACTTTGGATATTATTTTCTTTCCATCTAATTTGCTTAATTATATTTTATCCGATGTACATTTTTGTTACTATCAAATGTAATTCACCTATTATTTTCGTTAATCATAAGCTCTTGTGTCAGTATATGATGTAGACATACAGCTTATTATTTTTTTAATTTTTGCTATGATCGAATATAATGATTATATAACTCTGATAGAATAAATTGTGTAATATAACAGGTATTGAAACTGAATGTAGGATAAAAACATCATGGAAAACTTTGTGTATGGAGACTAATTCTGAACAGTCATTAGGCAAAATATTTGATATAAAATTTATCTTGTCACGAAAACTGTCACTCATCATATTTATAATTAAAATACCGAATAATGAAAACGAAAGTGATATAAAGCAAGATGATTTCTGCAATAAATATTTTAAAATTGTATCGCGGATTTCTCGCTAATATGACCTATGTTCCATGAATGAAATAATCTTCTTTTATTAACAAGATGCAAATGATAGATGCAAAGATAATAAAAAATGAAAACAGCAATTTAAAAAGATAAAAATATGAAAAATGGTAGAAGACAGTTTTCCTAATCTTTGTGAGATAGCGTTGAACTTAAAGGACTTGATATTAATATTTTAAAAGAAGGAGCAAAATCTCACGCCAAATGAATATATCTGACAGTTTATTAACCTATTTAATGGAAACGGATTTGGCATCATAATCATACTTTATGTTGCTTTTGCTTGAAAAATTTCAATTAACGCTTATTGTAATGGTAGGTCACATTTAAAATTTCATTTAATCTAAGAATTCAAAATAATATAAGCATGTAAGCAATGAATTCTATTTCTAAGGCATGAATTTTAAGTAGTTTCTTTTTTTTAGTATTGAATATTCTAAATATATTATTTGATGGTAAACGTAAGCTCTGTAAACTACCTACTGTAAATGCGGTGTCTACCAGGCTAGCCCTAAATGCTCTTTTGTATCTGCAATTTACTTATGGTAGGAGGATTACCTTGCATATCCCCTGCTGTTTCTTGATTTTCGTAGACCTGGTGTAATTGCTACACCAAATGGGATCAGAAATAACAACATATAATAAGTTTCATTTATTGTTTTTATTGCTTTTCCCTATAAGTTAAATCCATATTATTGCTCATATAGAGACAAAATGTGAAATTGATCTTATTTACGCAATTTTAAATATGTTACTATGGAAACAAGAGAATTTCTCTCTTCAAAATGTATTGCAAAATGATGATTATAAAATGCACCTAAATATTTCGGCTTACTTAGAAAGAATTACAGACATATGGATAATTTATCCTCAATAAGAAAATCCTTTAAAATGAAATGTACTTACGTAAGGTCGCACCCATGTTATGGAAGCTTGAGATCTGTGTTTCGTTGTGGGGATCTTTGCAGAGGATGTACTGAATTCAGGGTCTTCGAACAGAATACCCCTTTCCCGACACAATCTTCTCAAATAATGGAACCCAAGTGGAGTGGGTGGTTCACCACTGCTGTAGTTACTGGGAATACTTCTATGAAGCCGGCCATTAGGCACCTCAGATGCGTGGTCATCTGGTGGATCGACCACTGACTGACCCATCAGTTGTCATGGAAATTACCGATTAATCTAGTTTTTAGTACAATTCAAACCATTTCAGCTATCTAAAAATTTCCTGAAAAAAGAATTCTCGATTTAAAATTTTTCTTAACAAAGTCACATTTATATTTTACTGAATTATCCATTATATAATGAGATATCATATTATACAATAAATTTAATTAATAATAAAAACAATGTTCAATAATTTATCAATATGAACACACTGTTTCATGCTTTAAGTAAGCAATCCTCTTAAGAATATCATAATTATTAAAGTTCAATGTATTTACATTAATGTTCATGTTGTATAAGGCACAGTTGTTAAGAGGCATCTTAAATTAATTTGAATATAATGGAGTCCAAAACTTTTTATATGAAATGGAAAATACGTAATATTGCTGGAATTAATAGATAATAATCATCTTTTATTTTATAGAGGAAAAGCCAAATTCAAAGACTATTCAATAATGAAAGATATTTTAAGAACACTGATGTACTTAATGTTTATTAATCAATTAAAAACCGGAAAATGTATCTCTGACATCTCAAAATTATTCATGAAAAAGTAAATATTCATCAAATTAAATTATGTGTGATATCTGTAATTTAAAAAGAAGAGTTGAACTTACATTTGGTATATTGAATAATAAAAGATATAAATTACCGTAAAAAGTAATTGCAGGTCACTCGTTAACACATAGACGGAATTAAATTTAATAATAAAACAATAATAGATCCTGGTATTTAAAAGAGTTTTACCTTAAAATCCATACATCTAAATTCAAATTAACATTTCTAAAAATGGGAAGAACACCGTAAAATAACATAGACAGCAAAGAGAAACTGAAAAGAAAGAAAATATGTACTTGTGTCCACAAACTTAAACTCAATAACAGTCCAGTTTATCTTAACATAAAATGGTAAACATCGAATAAATGTCATCCATCTTTTGTCATCTTAGTCCAAAACTTTCAGGAAGAATGTAATTATGGTAATCCGGCAAAACATTAAAATGTCTATGAAGAACGTCGTCCTTCCAGAATGCAGTGAAAGTGCATGCTTTCGCTTATTTTTTCTAATCATTCTACTTCAAGATTCAAGGAATAACGAGTCATTTCGCAAACGAGGAAAAATTGAACTACCACGAACACGCGATCGTCTAGCCACGGAAGGGAAAGCAAAAACAAGTCTCGAGATGAAACACTCACTACACGTGAAGACACCAAAACTAAAACATTAAAAAAAAATAACGACGGTGATAATCATAAAAAAATAAAACAATAACGAATGTTAAGGTCAGCAGTACGCCTGCAGACACCGAGCGAGTGCAAAACACCGTTACGAAGAAATAAGTCCTCATGAAGAAGAATGCGGAAGCTTTAAAAAAGCTTCCAACAAGAGACTGGAAAATGTAATAATAATATACCGGCAGCTTCTCTAATGCTGCGTTTGTTGAACCGAAGTATATTGAAATTAAATTTAAGTAACGGAGACCTAGAATTGTAAAATAATTTCGGTGCTGTGTCGTATCTGGTGCTATCTGATGTTATTAAAAAAACATCATGGTGAAAATTAGAACTAGATTGAGATATGGTCGTGAGATTTATTTGACCGGGACTGATACATTCAAAACAATGTGATTCTCAAAAGACGAAACAATATTATTTACATCTGAACTAATATTATCTTTGTCGAGCGAATTTAAACGAGGAAACATGTATATACAGCATTGTTGTTTTAATTAGAACTCTGAATTAAATATTTAAGATTTATTTTTTGCTCTCTTTTAAAGATTAAGATCTTTTTATATAAGTTTTGGAATGATAGAAATTTTTTAAGTAATATTAAACTACAGCATATTAATTAAATTACTAAATTCAATATTTTAAAAATTTCTATGTTTGAAGTACAAAAAATTTTTTTTTATTTATTTTTTGTATAGTATTAAGATTTCTTGATGATACACATAAACATTTGATACAATTTAAATTATCTTTTATTTCTTATCGCCAATTAATATCTATTCATTTTTTCCCGGAAAGGGCTTATTTCGACTTTATTTTCTAATGTTTTTATTTTACTTTTTATTAATTAACTACAGTACATATTTACTAAATTCAATATCTTAAACAGACTTTATTAACTAAATTCAATATCATAGAAATTTCTATTTTTGAAGAATAAAAAAATTTGTATTTCTATTTATTTTTCAGTATAGTACTAAGATGTCTTGATAATACATAAAAATGTGATGCATTCTAAACTATCTTTTATTTTTCATCGCAAATTAATTTCAATTAATTTTTTTCGGGAAAGAGCTTTGTTTTCGACTTAACTTTCTCATGCTTTTATTTTAGCCTTTATTAATTATGAAACTCACTCATTCACAACATGATACATTTAATTTTTTCAACTTTTCTCTCACATGTATATATGAGAGCGCACGAGAGAAAACTCCACAACATTCACCTTAAAGACGTATTTACAAAAAAGTATAGCATTAATCTCGCGTTGTTTCACCGTGTGTAGTGTTTGAAAGTGTGTGTGTGTCAATCATTCCACTCCGAAAAATACTGATTTACTATTTAACCTCGGATAACTTATTCTGTTGAAGATAAAAAATCACAAGAAAATAATAGTCGATGGAACATAATGTTTCATGTTATCGAATCTAGTTAGTATAACGTTTGCTATTTTTTTGTAGTTTTTAGTATAACGCATGCTATTTTTTTTGTTAGTATAACGTATGCTGTCTGTGCCGTAGCACTGTATCTCAAGATTGTTAGGGCGCCAATTCTTAATAACGTATATAATTAAGAATTGGCGCCCCAACAATCTTGAGATACAGTGCTACAGCACAGGCAGCGCATTGTTGGAGTCAGCTCAGAGCATAATTTTATTGTTTAATAAATTATTCAGTTAAAATAATCCGAAACCGTAGTTTTATGGTTTAGAAAAGTATTAATCATCTTTCTGAATGATAAAAGATTTTAGGAAGACAACAAGAAGTCTGTTTCAAACAAAAAGTCAAATACAGATATCGATTTCTCTATGTGCTTAAAATTGTTCCTAATGCCTCAATATCTTATAGAATGAATTTTTAAAAGAATTACTAAGAATTCAGAATTTCAGAGTCTTAGAACGCGCAGAATCTTATAGTCATAAGTAAATCTAGTATTTCAATACTTTTTTAGTTCAGAATCATGTTTTTGTAACTATATTAACCTATTTTAAAAAAAAAACCTTTAGAACTTTTTTACAGATAGAAAAGAACATATTTCTTAGCCAACTAGCAGTTTCGGGGTGTATTTTAAAGATAACTTAAGGCATTTATAGTTTTATGTTAGAAAGCTAATCTTATATTTTAAGAAGTCTCTGGTCCATAAAATATTTGTAACTTAACTCTTTGTTAATAAAACTATTGATTTTGTTACCAAATAAAAGCGATATAAAAAAAAACGATTCATTTTTAACAGCCAAAAATCTTTCAAATAACAGAAAAGTAGAAATATGAGAAAACGACAACAAAGATGTCGCTGTTGAAATTTCGATACATTTATTGTCTATGACTGAAATTTTAAAATGATGGATCAGTTTTTCTTCCAAGTTATTTTAAAATTAAATTGTCTTTTTAATAAATCAGTTATAGAAACAAACACCAAAAAAATAACCATTTCTTTTAAAAGTTATTTTGTAGTCTACGATTTGTCAGTTATTCTAGTTCTACACGAGTAGATAAATAATTAAAAAAAACTTTTTGCCTAACTATTAAAAGTTATACCTCAGTGATTGTTTAGATATATTTCATAAGCTTTATTTTTTGAATTCCTACAAATTAAGTTGAAGTCAGATGTTTAATGCTGATAAAATTACTAATAAAAATGCTTGTTACTTTATCAATAAAAATTAATATTTCTTCTAAACCGATAACATCTTACACCAATTATCTAGGTATTTAACTTTCTCTCTCTCTCTCTTACTAACTTGCTGTTATTTCTCTAATCGTCTATTTACAGTTTATCTCTCATAATTTGTAATAATTTGTTGTTCTCTTATCGTCTATATACAGTTTGTTTTGTTTTTATCATTAAAATAATATCAAATTGATTAGAATAATATGAACTTTTGATAACATGTTATCGTTATTTTGTTATCTTTATTTTAATTATTATTTATGTTATCTTTATTTTAAAATTAAAAGTATTTGAATATTACAGAAGATATCTTTCATTTAACCGTGTAAAATTACACGCTTTTAAGTACAAACATCGCTTTTTTAATATTTATTAATAATAATTTTCCAAAAATAAATATCAAAACATAGTAGTGAAATCGATGGCTAATATATGTTAATTTAAAAGAAGCTAGTAAGCTAGTAAAATTTCATAAAGCTCTTTAAGTTTGAATATATATATATTTCACCTCTCCTCTCCTTGTTTCCGACTTACTACTCGATGGATATGGTGGATTTATGGAAATGGTCTGATTCCGTCAAATCTATGGAGATAAGAACCAACCAACCAACAACAATTATTTTTACAATGATACAGATATAACTTAACATTCTGTACTATTATTAGTTAAATATTCTTTTCGCCAAATCGATTGCATTCAACAACAGGAATTTCGTCCAATATTTAATATAATAAAAATACACTGAGTGATTTCTAAATATCATTTTACGTATAAATATTCATTATCTTTCGTAAACATTACAGCATTTTTTATCCATTGTTCATAAAATTTGGGAGTGTAACCCAATAACGCCCCATTTCAAGGTTACATTTGTGTGTCAATAGAGTCATTTTACATTCGTAAAAACATTCTCTACTTCTATAACAAATTATTAAAACCTTTAAAAACATGGTTTCCAAAACTTGATTTATTACACTTAAGATTACATATAACCGAAAAAATTATATAAAAACATAATAACTTCGAAATATTATATACATATATATTAATAAATAAATATATATACATAATTAAAAATTTTCTCATCAAGGTAGAAAATAACTTGAAAAAAATATTTTGTTTCCTTCAAAAGTTAATTTACTACATTAAGTCTCATCAAATTAAAATGCATTAAATACGAAAATATCAACGAAAAAAATATTTAAAATAAAGTTGTCAATATATGACATTATTAATATAGATTTTTATGAAAAAAATAGCTCTTAAATTTTTTTAATCAAAAGTGTTTTTAGGAGTGAGAATTATTATATATTGACCATTGTATACGAAAACTATACTGTAATATTCTACCAATAACTTTTATATTATCTATATGATTACAATCTATGTATGCTATCAATATTTTGTATAATAATTGTAATTACTAGCTGTATACAAAATATTGACAAATGTATTAAAATGTATGAATATATAATATAAGAAAGCAAAAATATGATAGAAACCAGTCCTGACCACTGATCTTACAAATTTCATCAAGGGACATTGGAGGCACACAATAGTCTAACAAGATAACCAGATCTCTCTTTTTTGTATTAACCATTCTTATTTATTTCCTTTCCTGTAAATTCTTTTAATTATGTCATTTGGTTGCACTATTCTATTTGTGCATTTATTTATTTCCAATCACTGCATTTATTAATTTTGTATTTTGAATTTTGTATACTTTAGAAATACATTGGCCTAAATGTTTGGACATTTTATCTTTAGAAGGAAAATTATACTTTATTCCATCATTGTAATATCCTGTACTAAAGTTGCAATGCAAGTATAGGCTTTTTTTTCACATATGTAGGATTTCTAACACGTGTTTTGAATTTTATTGATTCTATTATTTATTTCATTATACTTTTACTATATGTATATAATATTCTCTTTATATAAAGATAAATAGCATTTTCATAAGTGTAATAAATGATTTTACAACCATTCAGTAAATTTTTATTTAGCGGCACGATTTGTCAGCACTTTTACATCAAATCGGAAAACTTTTACTGCTTATTTTAATGTCATATGAGTAGGTGTACATAAACACGTAAAACCAAAAATTAGTGTCTTAACGTCTCCATCAACACCTATTGTGCATGTGATTTTGATCAATTCCATTGAATCCTTTCAGACATCTAAACATTTATCTCCCAAGCTGGCTGCCATCTGCTCCAGGAAACATCATTTACGATACTCTGTCATTAGAATCCTCCACTTGAAATCTCATTAGGTTCTCCCTTCCCTAAATTATTTTAATCTCCACCCGAAAAGATTGTCCTGACAATTCCTTGCCTAACACATGCAAGGGTGTTGAGTGGAAATGGCAAAAGAGTTTCACGGGTGACTGCTTTTACATGCTTTTTTGATTCGGTGACGTCGTTAGGAGGTCGCACTGATGGACCTTGCAAGGTGTCTTCGCTCCAGAAACAATGAAAAATTTTCTTTTGTTATTAATTTCCATCGTGATTTATTCATTTTTTAGTCATGCTATTATATGTGACCCATGTGCTTCATTTGATGCAACAATACGCTGTTACATGTAACCTGTGTGTGAAATATGAGTTGCCTTTCTCTGGTTGGCTATTCACAAAGTGTTAATTTTTATGTATGGAATACCTCAATTGTATAGTATTCTACTAATCTTGATAAGAAAGTATGATTTAACTGATGTATTTAAGTTCACCCATGTAAATTTCAGTGGAAAATTTAACGAAACCCATTAATTATATTTTGAAACTGTAACTATAGAAAATCAACCAAGACGTCGAAATTCCAATCAACTTGAAAAGCCCAAACTCAAAAGTTCTAAAAGAAAGGTTGAGGAAACATTTTTGCACAGATAAATATGAAACGATATTAATCTACTTTATCAAATGAAAGATAATTTAATTGATAATTTTTACATTAAATTACTTAATTCGGTTATTATTATACATTTGTAGAAAAGAAAATTATATCCAAATAAATATTAGTAAAAGTTAAGCTGTGCAAAAAACAAGGTTTACATAAGCATTTCGCGAATTAGTCAAGCATAATTATTCTCATTGAATAATAGACTTTAAGCTCATAATCACTGAATATTAACAATATTAATTTAGTTTTTCTAAGACATAATATTATAATTGGTTTAAAATAAAACTATAAAAAAAGTTAGTAAATTTCTCTTCCAAAATTGCATGGAAACATATTTTTTAGCTGAATTATCTGCTCCATAGTTTAAATTTATCATTTTATTCAAATATTTTGTGCAGGACATATGAACACAAGCCAAATATGTTTCTTGGTAATTTCTGAGAATGCATTTTGAACAGTAAGTTAAATTTAAATTTTAAAGAACGTTAAAAATGCCTAAAATTACCTCACTGATACTCACATACAAAATAAAAAAAAGTATTTCTTACAGCTAAAAGCTTTATGTAAATTGCAAAGAAATTAGTGAAATCAAAAAGCTGACTAAATTCATATAATTAATTATCTATCCCCAGTAAGTATGAAATCACATCACAGAAATTGTTAACATATGGAATTTGTATAACAACAGATATTTAATAAAATTTCAATATTTTAAAAATTATTTATAGCCTTGAATATTAATCCGAACTAAGGACTATATTAATTGAAGAGCAATTCGCCTGACTTATAACCATGGATTAGGCAATGAAGCTCAAATCGACAAATTTACATTAAAATCAAATATTAATAAGCGAATTTTTCAGTTTTTAAAAGGGAGAATCCTTAAGAAGACCATAATTTGCAATGAATTACGATATATCAATAAATTAATTTTTGGACATAGCTTTTTTGCATCATAATGGAAAAAGCATTCTGTTTTAATAGTATTCAACAAGTTAGACAGATTTCATAAATTTTTTCATTAAGACAGATGAATTTTTATCTTTTGCAGTTCTAAAATTTAACTTTTAATTTGTCCTAAATTTTAACTTCTGCATTTTTACTATAAATTGAGGACAAACATTGGTATAGCATTATTTGAAAAATAAAAATCGAACCACCTGTTTATATGAGATATCTAAACTTTTAATTTCCATATGGCTCACACAATTTTGTGTGAGTAAGATAAGGTAAAGCGATAATGAACTTTCACCAACGTTGCCAAAAAACAAACAAGTGAGAACAATTAAATCGCTTAGAAGTTCATCCTTTTACTTTTATTATTACTTATGGCAACGCCTAGTGGTTATAAAAAACAGCGCTACCTTGAAAAAAAATTAGAAAATAAGAAAGAAGGAAAACTGGTCTTGTCTTAAAGCTCCTTGATGCTTGCCTTCACATTGTTGTGTATAGGCAATTAATCAGAAGCCGAACAATGCTTTGACGTTGAGCAACTTTGTAGCACTGTATATTATAGTCAGCGTTGGCACGAACTCAGCGATGTGTGTACAGACATTCTTTTATCCAATCAATAGATAACATTTTCAAAGATTTATAAAGGGTTAAAAAATAAGGAATAATGGCAACACATATTCATTTTAGGATTCTTCTTTTGGCTTTCCCATTCAAGAATTACTTGTACATAGAATCATAACATCTCCTTCATAGCAAAAACAGAATAAAATGTTTTCCCTTTTTTTGGTTTGCAAGAATTTAGAAAAATATCCACCATATTATTCCAGATATAAGTTTCTATCGCAATTTTTTTATTAATAGCGATTATATCAATATTAGAAAATATTTTGATTCATATATTGCAGATAAAAAATTGCTACTATTGTCTACAAAATGTAAGCATATTGAATCTCAATTGAAGATCCTGCCTAAATGTCTCTTAAATTTTTTAAAAATTACAGTAAATACAAGAGTTTATAAATACATGGTTCCATTTTACCAAAAAATAGAACAAATATAATATTTTAGGGGGCAGACACATCTGCTGAAAACAAAAGCTATTTCTATCATAATTAGATCTATCTCTCTATGTTCATGTATCATACTGCGTAAGAACGACTAAAGATTTTCAGTTTAAAATAATATTTTTTGTAAGCATCAAAACGTATTTTTTAAAGAAAAAATCCAATATTTTTAGGTTCATGTACGATAACAATAAAACAATTTTCATTGAATATTGAAAAGATATTAAGTAAATAAAATTTCTTAAAATTTAGTGAAAGAATGCAAAGAATGTAAGTGAATAGGCAACGAATTGCTCACTCCTGCAATGAACAAATTGCATGAATTTTCTCCCAAAACTTTGATTATTCCATAAGACCAAATTTTCTTCAAAGCAATAGTCATTAATTATATCTAGTAGGGGATGTTTTATTAAGTAATATTTACTTGTATCTTTAAAATAGGAATAATCAAAACCCCTAAATGTACATAGATAAGTTAATGTAAGTCCCATTGTCTGAAGTTTTTGAAAATTTTCTTTAATTGGATGATTATAATAGTTGAACATGAATGAAATATTTCTCTTTTTATTCGAAATTTAAGCGGGATGAATTCTTTAATAAAAAATATTTTGAATTTCATGATACAGAATTTGCTTGGATAAATATAGAGAGCATTTAGTAGTATTACTTTATGACTTATATTTTCTGTCAATCCATCGAAATATTTTAAAGTTTTCAAAACTTTCATTAACAATTAAATGATTTTCGCTGCTGGTTTTCACAGGAAGGTAAACACAAACATGTACTATATTACTTGATGCATTTTCAAATTTTACTTACGAATTTTATAAGAATCTAAAAACAATTGTTAGATTGGTACCTAGTTAAGAACAAAAGAATGACACAGAAAATTACAGATTTGTGTACTTATACAATGAATATAAATTTATATGTATAATATAGATATACGAATCGGATAAAATGCTAGTTTCTTTTTGCTGAAATGTCTCCCTAAAGTAATGTATTTTAAATAGTTAAGGCATAAATGCTTATCGGTAGAATAGAAACAAAGTAATATTTAGGCAGTACAGGATAAATGAATTAATGACACGCCTTGAATGGAATATCTTTGATTATTGAATGCCAGGTAAGTAGTACACAATTAGGCAACAATAAAAATTATATTTAATGAAGATTATATTATTTTTTCATCACTTTAAAAAATCGATCACATTAAAGTAGCATAATATTCTGTTGACAAATATTTCATAAGACCACGAAGCTTGATGTTCCAAATAACTGTAATCAGAATGGTAATTAGATTTAAAATTCGATTTCTCTAAGCTTCCATCGCATTAACTTTTAATTTACAATAGATCTGAAACTAACTGATGTGAAAAGACTATTTCAATATGATAATCCATGGCATTTTCAATAACTCATCCTACATTGTCACACAATATAAGAGAATATGATAATCTTCTCAAATGTTTATTTTTTAAAGCAAAGTAAGAACTGGATTTACATTTTGTTTTAAAACTTCAGTAAAAATAGTGAAGTTGATCAAACAAAAGCAAAATAATATCTAATATCTTTTAAATATGTAATACGGATAGCCACAATTCTTTTCGAAATTATTCTAACTTGTAGTGAGAATGAGATAATTAATAAAAAAATAGTTTCGACTTAAGGGCATTACATTTTTCTTCTTGAAAAAAAATAGATATAGTTCAATAAACGAAAGAAAGAGAAAGCGTGTGTTAATAATCTCTTTCAGAGCTCAAAGGACTCTGTCATTTTGACTGCTCTGTCGCATCTGGAGACACGCTAACTTAGGCACGAAACACCATTATTTCAAGAAGAGTGAAAAACAGAGATGGGAGCAGATGTTTGTTATGCAAGGAGAAAAACATCTGCCGAGAAAATCGAAACACGTGCGCGGAAAAATTCCCGAGATTATATAGTTTTTTCTCAAATACTTATGGGATTTCTTTTAGCTTCAAAAGAAAGCGATTTGATTAGATCTTGCTAATTTGTGTATAAATTGCCTAATGGCTCTTTTTAAGTTTTGTTTCGTAAATTCCTTGTCACATGTATTAAATAATGATGCATGTTTGTGTTATGCCTATAAACTTGCATGTTAATCTGCTTTTAGAAAAACATGATGCAGAAAAATAAGGACAATCAAAGTACATGTCAAGACTGAGGGCGCTGGTAAACATGCATCTGTTTAGTAAAATTTTAAAGCAAACTTTATTACAAACTATTGGCCAAAATAAAAGTATGTGCTTTTTTTCTCCATTGCTCACATGTAAATCGATTTAACAGTGGACATCGGTGCATTATGAAGTTTACCAATTATAACATAAAGTAAAAATTGCAAACAGATTATCAGTGCTTTTATTTTATTCGCCTCTAGATATTAGAAATTGAAATGCTTTTTGTGAAAATGAGTTAAATGAAGCCATATGTTATATTTAGGCATCGACTTTCCTTTTCTGGTTAAATCATCCAGCAAATCTCGATCAAACTCATAATTTTTGTTTCACAGTTTCTTTTGAGTTTCGTTTGCATTTAATCTTTTCAATTTTTAACCAAATAATTTCGGTTAGAAAAGAAACATATAATGAAATCAATGTATGCTTTATTTAAAGCTATAAATCTTTTTTGCTTATTTCCATTTAGTCACTTGAAATTATCTAATGAAAGTGATTATGAATTATAAAAATTTAATGTTTTTAATGAAAGTAGAGCAATCCCAATTATTTACAATTTATTAAATTAATCATGTTTACTAGATTTTCATCTTTACTTTTATATAAAATGAAATCGGATTACAATATTATGGTTTTACGTCGAATATTAGTTTGACTGTAACAAATTTCTGCCTTCCTCTATACTTTGTAAACATCAAAAAAGTTAGACTTTAGAAAAAGAATTTATGATTCTAGAATTTTCCAGTGCGCTAGATAGAAATATTTTCATACTACGTTAGCTAGCAAATTTAAACAATTTTAAACAGAATCTATTTCTAATAATACAAGAATTATAGGGGGGATAATTAAAATGCTATACACTCAATAAAAAAGCTAAACACAAATTTAAAATGAAAAGTGTGTCGTGATTTCTTTCAAGATTTCAATTATGATATATTGCTGTGCTAAGAAAGTAATTTTTATGTAAGAAAAAGAGTGTATTTAATTCTAATAATGATACATATTCCAAGGTTTCTCGATTTTCAGAAAGAAATGAATTTATTTAAATATTAAGATTTTATTCAAAATATGCATGTTAATTTCTCATTAATGAGATTGATAAATGAATTGCGGAAAAATATCGAGATAATATAATCGTGATAAATTAATTTCTCTGCTTATATTTCGTGATATACTGATATTCTATCTATTCTTAGGATATGGAAAATTTTAAGGTCTGGATATTATATTTAAATTAAGAAAGTCTAATTACAAATCAATTTTGTTCTGAAATGGAGAAAGATGTGTATTTTTTAACAAGAGGACTTGTGTGCTCCTCACTTTACCATTAATAGAAAAAGTTTGAATTTGGAACTTTAAGCGAAGAATTCTTTCCAAAGTAAAATAAGAACGAAAATGCATCTTGAATATTAAAGATATTTCTAATGAAGTAGTAACTTTTATCGAGAACATTCACTGAAAAATTTCTTCACTTCGAAAAGAGAATCTATATTTATATTTTTTTATATTATTGCATGTTGAAGGTAAATTATCTTTCAACTTTTAATTCACGTCTAAACTGTCATTTACTGCGCACGACAATCCTTCACGCACTGTGAAACAACGATTGTAGCAAAGAAAAACGCGCGTGTTTTACGCAATTTTTGTGCTTCGCTAACTTCCAATACAATGACAAGAAACTCTCCAAATTTGATTCAATGTAATATTTCTAATGATAAACAAATGAATAGTCAAAAGCTGAATCGGCTTTTGAAATGGCATCGTGGCATTGAATTTCTAAAATTCACTTCATGGAAAAAGAAAATATAAAAATTTTGTTGCAGTGTTACAACACCGTGAACGCATCTTCTTATTCAAAACATTTTCATTTTGGTGGTCGGTTGTAAGTGCTTCATGTTTTCCCTCATTACACGTGACATTAGGGTGCCAATTAAGAAAATAAATTATAGCTACAGCTAATTTCTGCAAGACAAGACTTCAGCAAAAAATATTTTTCATATCACGAATAAGTAATATCACCAAAGCTGACAACCACTGATTTTATGTGTTACAAGACACGAAGTCTAATTTCTGGAGCTTCTGAATGATAAGGTAATTTGTCTTCCAAATTAGGCTCAGAATTAATACAGTACTTTCATGTCGCAGAGAAAAACAATTTTCCACACTTCTCTCTGTGTAAAGTAATTACAGTGGCACTTTGCAGAATGGGAATGACACCTAAATTACAGGATAGGAGGAGTTATGATGGCTAAAATATACACTACTGTAATTTAGTTTTTACCTTGTAAAGTATTTTTCTTGACTGCACTGTAAGTTTTTTCCCATTTGTTTAGTGATTTTAACTGTGTGTGTGAGCTATGATTACTTAATATTTTAATATAAAATTTTTTCTAATGAAGTAGAATTAAAAATATTAATTTATTTCCCCAATATGAGAAAAATCTAAGATCTCAATCACGAAATAAAAAGTTGAAGTTATTTTTATATTCTTATGTAATTGTAATGTAATTATTCAATTAATTGTTTTCAAGGTTATCAGAAAATAATGAGAAAAAAGCCTAAAAGACGCAAGAGAAAACGAATAATTGTGTCAAAGTGATTAAATTATCTGCAAATAACTTGTAGACATTGATTTTAAAAAATATTATTTCTTCATTTCTATAATTTCTTTTCAAATTATACACCTGACAAAAATATTAGTATTTTTATAAAAATATTAATTTTCTAAATAATCATAGCATAATTCAGTGAAAAGTGTTTTAGTACTTAAGAAAGAGTTCAAATTAGCAGCATTCTGTGAATTTATTATTAATTATGAAATTCTTTCCGTAATGTATTTTATTGTTTAAAGAGTGTTTTAAATACATACTTAGTTTAAAATAAAGGCTATTTCCTTTCTCATAAAACTAATTGAATATGTATTTAATAACTAGCAAAAATTTTAATAACTGGATATAAATATATTTTTAACCTTTTCAAAACATTTTTAAGTTATTTTTTGAATTTATAAAAGCTTTTTTCCTAACTGAAACATGATCCTGATTTTTCATGAAGTTTCTTCAATTAATAGAATGCCAATAGCATCATTTTGTAAAACACTTCCTTTAATAAAAAAGAAAGTGAAAATAGAATTATTGCATTCAGTTTTCTTTAAATTAAATGTATTGAGAATTAAGACTTACATGTATGTCTATATATAGAGAGAGGGAGAGAGATTTGTAGACACATGCTTCAGTTGAATTTTTGAAAGATGAAATTTCAAAGTATGAATGGATATAAAACATTTTATAATTAAACTAGTCTGTGGAATTAAGAACTCCAATTACTGTGTGTTACATAATTTTTAACTTAGAATTCACTTACCTCAGTTTAATTTAAAATGAAAAGTTTGAAACAATCCCATTATTTAAAGAGATAAAAAAAGAACATACTTCAATTTAATTGAAAAAAACTTAATTCATATTATATATCATATCTGTATTCATTATAAATTTAAAGTTCTTGACCATGTACTTGACATATGTTCTTGACATATATCTTCCTAACATATCTTCCTATTTAACTATGTAAAGATTAGTATTTCTGATATAAAACATGAACCGTAAGATTATGTCTCTGAAAGAAAATCAAATATGATATTCATCTGAACATCAACGCACGATTCTTGGATGATGATTTCACGGTCAAAACAATTTACTCTTGAAGAAACAAGACGAGACTTTATCCCAGATTTGATTCAAAGTGTTAAACCATTGGCAGTCAAATGACCACATCAGGGTTCCTTTAGCAGCACATTTTGTTCCCATCAGCTGCCCACTCAGGCGTTTTGTCTCGGTCATACTGGACCACTCTGCAATCCACTTCTCACGGTCGTCAAAACCGCCGCTCTAATCTAGGTTTTTGGTGCAGAAGATGATCAGAAACAGGAAGTTACGTAATTGAGATATGTGCTTAAGAAATAGTTAAGTCTGACTGATATAGTATATTACTTTAACTAAAATATAAACTTCACTTACAGATTAGAACAGAACAATGGTGTTAGAAGAAGGAACTAAATCTTAAATAATACCTTCAGAATGATGCAACCAGGATGCAAAATTATTAAGTAGTTCGCTTACAGTAAATTGCTTGAAGTCAAAAATTAGTTTTTGTTGGCACAAGTTGATAGATGATCTGTAAGGTACATTATATTTGTTATTCGATTTTTTTTTTAGAAAAAAATGTGTGTGTAACTAAAAAATTCATTTTTCAATTATAATTAATAAAGCTCTAAATATGCATTTTAATATTATTCATTAATACATTTTATCAAAAAGGCAGTTTAGTTACACATAAAAATTGAAATATAATATTAATTTTTTCCATCAAAATTTATGAAGTTAAAGTAAGATTTTTACACAAATCTTTTACTGTCACTTAAAGTATGAAAAATTAAGTAAAAATTTGAGCTAACAAATTTATTTAAATTTATTAACAATTAATTTTGATTAAGTTCATTAAAAGAATTTTCAAATAAGTTTAACTTTTGAATTAGTTTTGTATTACTATAAAGTCATTGAAATGAAAAAAATTCTTAAATTTGTAAATGAAATTACAGAATCCGAGGAATAAATAACGAAAATAAATAACGAGGAATAAATCCGAGAAATAATAAGGTAACCAGCCTCTTTTCTCGAAAATGAGCATCTTTTAAATATTGAATTTTGAATTATATATATATTTTATATATATAAATGTTTCAATTATATATATTTCAAAAAGATAAGTACTTAAAAACTACTACAAAAGCTATAGCCAATTATAACATTCAAGTACATAAATTTGAAAAAGCAAAATATTTAAAACATAAATATAACATATGAGAAATTTATGAATTACACTAATAGCTTAATTTTCGCTATCCTAACGGATATTTAGATATAATAAATTTGTTCAAATAATAATATTTTTTAAAAAATGTTTGGGAAGTACAGATTTTTGTGTTGTGTGCGTTTAAAATGCAATCACATATTTTATAAAGATTCCATCAAAATTAATAAACTCAATATTTTTGGTCATTGAACCGTAATCTCTTCTTATATAAAATGTTTCCGATTAGAAATAATCAGATTGATCCTTAGTTTGACATCATTTTCACACTTTAATATTCGGAATCTGTTCAAAACCAAATTAAATTCAGAACTCAAAAAATAAATATTGAGTAATTTATTTGATTGTGCTACAATTGATTCTGAAAATTCTTTATTGCGAGTGAGCCCTTATTTAAATCTTAAATGAATGAGTTAAGCTAACCATATATGTTTTTAGCGTTATTTTCAGTTATACTTTAAAAAACGTCACAACATAAAATTTGACTGTATTTCATGAATCTTTTCTAAGCTTGAAGTCATTCGTTACATAACAACATGATATTTTAAATATTGTTATATAAGGATTTACTACAATAATAAAACAAATATTTTATAGAACTATTAAATAAAGAAAGCGCCACCTTCTTCACTCTCTTATATTTTAACCATGAATAGAAATTTGAAAATTAAAACCTCATTTATAAAAAATGAACCTAATTGAGACACGAAAATTTAAATACAGTAGTATAATTAAAGACCCACATTTAAACAATGCTGATAATGTTTTCCTGGTAAGAATCATAAAAGGAAATTTATTCATTTTAAACTTCAAGAGAGTTGAGCTCAAAGAAACAAAAAAGAAAAATTTCAATTCATTACAAATAAAAATGAGAAAAAAAATTATATATACATAATCTGGAAATCAGATGAAACAATGCCAAAACTCCATAACGAGAAAAATTTCAATGACAAAGCAATTCTCTAGAAGGCAATTGAGCTAGTTTTAATAAATTGAAATTATATACCATTTGATGAACACAAGATCACAAAAGTAAGATTCTCCAAGTGAACTGAATGAACCCAAGGAAGAATTGCCAATGAACCTTTTCTAATGGGATGAAAAACTAATCTTCCTCACCTGTCCATTCAAGCTCATGGTCAATAATCAAGTCACGACTTGAAGTCCCATACAGACACACGAGTTACAGTAACTTCCTAAAGATACAGTTCTTTCTTACAGTGAAGGAGACTGGGAAGTATCGTGCTCTTCGATGAGCTCATATCAAAAAATTATGCCGTTCACGACTTCGTCATTTTGGTCAAATTTTTCTTTTCAAGATTCATTTGCGTTTTCTAATCGGGTGTTTGGATTGAAGCATGGGAAAACAACTCTTAAGGGCTTTGGGGAAAACGTTTTCTTCGAAAGATTAACGATCCACTTATTAAAAGTGATTAAGTTTTATCTCGTACTTATGTAGTAGCATTACTTCCCGAAATTAAGCCATATTTTTAAGCAATTTGCGCTAAATATGTGATTCTTATTGAACATAAATACTTTCTAATAGCAATGATATCTTGACTACTACCCAAATCTAAGAAAATAACATAATTATGTACGCAGTATTTTAAAATAAACACAAATACGTTTAATAAAAGTAACTTTTCAACTTTATTAAAAAGTAACCTTATAAAAAATCACTAAAATTGGCAACGTAGTTTTCAGTAATTCTTTTCAACTCTAAAAAATAAAGCGATATTAACAGCATTTTTTAAGCTTTAAGAAATTTTAAATTATTTCCTATGCATATATAAATTAATGTAAAACTTCTTATACACTACTTTCTAACTTAAATTTTCAAATAAAATAATTAATTGTATTAAAATAATGATTTAATTAGTAAATGCCACTTATTATTTTTGTAAAAGTTTCACTTCAAATTCTGGCGAACGTATTTCAAATAGCAAAAATGAAGTATAAATGTTAAGTGATGTCATATTTCTTAAAGCCATGTTTAAAAAGTCTTGTGGTATATTCTTAGGATTGCAATACACATAAATCATACGTGGATACAATCATTCATAACTCAAATAATTTAATCTATTCAAGATAAAAATTTGTACCCAAAACATTAGGCAAATTAATTTTCAATGAGTTTCATATAAAGTAATCCAGAAAACAACAATCATTTACATGTGATTTATCTCATGAGTTCATGCCAAGAGTGTGGATGGAAATATCTCAGGTTGGGTCCTGATATTTGCTCATTTAAAGATGGATATCACACTTCAATTTTGTAAAGAAATATTAAAGTTGATTCTCTTGGGAGAAATTATGCATATATGCTGCCTTTTGAGATTCCTAAATACAATCTATAACCAATAAAAAGTTCTCTTTTTATTAATTGTGCATTATATAAACTTACATGATTCATATCAGATTTAAACCATATAAGTGACAGAAAAAATTTCGAAATCTCAGCATAATTTTCAGTGTCTTACGCAGTGATTTATAATATGAGGACAGCGTAATAAAAGTAATAATGAAAACTAATTAAAATATTTTTCTAGTCGTTACTCTTTCTTGAGTGCTATTTTACTTTTTTTCCCAAAATTATATTTCTCATTCCCATCCATAATTATATTGCATGAAAACTTTCTTTATTTCTTTTCATTGTACCATATCTAATACAATTCTTAGATTTAATTGCAGATTTTGTAATAAAGAAAGTGACTCCCTTAAACAAAACGAAATTTATGATATTGATATCAGATTGTTAATTTTATCATAAGCATTTCATCAACATATAATTAACACGCATTTTCTTATTTTTCTTCTATTTTTATTCTTAATTAATGCGATTAATTACTGCGTAGCCATTTTTACTCTCATTTACTATTCATCTGTCTACAAAACAAAACATTCAATTGCATTGTTTTATCGATAATTACTGACACCTTTTAAAAATTGATAGTCTCAACTATTGTTTAAGGTATTAAAAATTTCATTAATCAAATATAATGGAGCATGTTATTTATGTACTCTCGTGCCTTATTTAGAAATTTGAACTTCTAGAGAAAAGAATGTACTTAATAGTATCCTAATTAAAAAATTTTAAAAATATATTTATCATCAGGTCTTTAATCAATGAGAAGTGTGTGTGTGTGTATCTGATAGCATTTATAAGTTTTTCATGAAAATTCATGAAGTCAGCAAGAAAACATAATAAAATGTCAAACAAATTAAAGTAACGGAGTTGATGGATCACACTTTTACTTCAATTTAACAATCCGCGGATTCAAATCTACTGCACGAGAAAAGGTTAGCTGCTGTTCAGAATTTACATCAAACTGCAGTACTTCGTTGAATAAATTATGGAGTACAAAAAGTGACAACAAACTCATTAAAAATGCAAGAAGCATTAAAATTTCAATGATTTTTCAATACCCCTAAATTTCGAAATGAAAGTTTCTTTTTCAATCAATGTAAATTAGATTAAATAAATCATCGCAAGTGTTTTTAAAGTAAAACTTTGACATCCACATATTTGACATGTTAGTCGAAAAGAGTTTGTTTCGCTTTACCCAAAAAATATTTCACTTATTTTACTTATGATGATAAATGATGCCTTATTCACCAAAATCTCTGAATTGTCGAATAAACTTACAACATGAACTAGGCAAATACAAAGAAATGCAGCAGATGCTATAAGACAGACAAGCAGTATCATTTATAGGTTTGATTCCAGAAAGAAACACGAATTGTTGAGTGTCAATCAGAACAAACTTCTTGGCGTACGACCACAACAAAAAATTATTTATATATATCATGTTAAAAACGTCTTCAAGATGAGACAGGCAGTTAGTTGTTGATACAGCATGCTTCTTTGAGCTTAGTACCTGAGTTGAGCTCGACCAGTTAGAGTCAGCCGGGTGGGAGTTGTCATAATTTGGAAGCAGGGACCAATCAGAAGACTCCCAATACTTGGCCTACCACCTCCAGAGGTATCAATTTCACATGAAGGACATTGCGATCATAACATATTAAATCTATCCCAATCGGCATTAATAAACACGACAGATCTTTGATTAGGGCGGCATTCGAACTCACTACCAACTGATAACAAGTACGAACATCTTGATCAACCAGCCTATCATGGCCATCAATAGACAGCATATTGTTGTTGAACCAACTTGCTTTCCTGTACCTAATAGTACCTAATATGCAACATGTTTTGGCAACAGAACAAGGGTAGTAGCTAAACAAGCAAACAGGCAAAGCAAACCGGGATAAGATTCATCAAGTTGACTTCTGTGCTTTTAAGTCAATAATGTGCATTGATCTCAAGATAACGTGCAGATCAGTAATGTTGAACTGTTGAATATTGATATCAGATATAAAATAATTGTATAAAACGCTATTAACTGAAGAGCTTCTGTTCAGTTTTATGTGTGACATGAGACTCGTTTTGATGCGGAAAGAAAGAAGCTCTTGAAATAGTTTTACATTTGTCCTTAAAAGAAAATACAGAATAAACTTAACACACATCTCGTCTTGTGAGAAACGCCCTTGAATCTAAAATAATAAAGCGTTTGGTAGGTCCAACATCCATTCCTGACATAAATCCGATAAGTCTGCCAAAGATTCAAATAATGAGTTACAGATAAAACTATGGCTTCTTATTATCAGTACACTTCCTCGGGAATGAAACGTATTCCAAAATGACTGTTTGATAATCGCATCCTGTCTGTACAAAATAAATATATATAGATATGACATTGTAACTATTCGAGAAAACCATTAGAAGTTAAAACAATATAAATTAAAAATTAATAAAAGAAAGTAAAACTGTAAACAGAACAAGTAAACAGTAAGAAAAATGAAATTAAGCTATAAATTTACCTTAGTGTCTTAGTTGTTCGCGAGAGCCATCAAATATCATGCAACATTTTCAAACAATACTTTTTGTGTTATTTGCCTGAATCCGTGCTTCACAAAAACAACTTGCCCTAAAGCATACTTTCACTAATCGCTTTTGAGAATTCATTTCTAATGCATTTTTGTGGCTCATTTTTTTTTCCATTTTGCGTTTGTTACACGTATATTCTGCATTTTATAATCATTGCATGGCTGTCAGCAACGAAATTTTTTGCATGCTGTTTTGACGTTTTTGATTATTATTGCATACATAAGAATTTCTTGCTATTTTTCCATTAAAAAACTCTTTCATATAAAATTATATTTTTATTTCATTGTCTTGAAATAAATACGAAAACCATAACTATAACAAATCAGAAATAATTTCAATTTTTATTTCAAGTAGTGAGAATTATTCAATGTAAAATTCATGAAGCTGAATAAGCAAAACCGCTTAAGATTTCTTTGATTATATACTTAAGCTTTCTTTGTAGAAAGTGATATTAGTTAGGTTTTGTTTTTAGAATTTTATAATTTAAAATGCCTCTTTATTTGACGAATGTTTTGATTTTTCACTGCAAATCTGATATTTGATTATGTACTTCTTAAGCTTTCTTTGACAGTAGAAAGTGATATTCGTTAGATTTAGTTTTTAGAATATTAACAATTTAAAATGATTCTTTAAAGGACGAATATTTTGATATTTCTGTAATCTGATAATTTATTCAAGGAGGAAAAAATTTCCTCGTTAAATATAATTAAAAATTTTTAGTTTAATATATTAATTAATTTTCAAGGTATTTTATCAGAAAGTTAATTATATTTGGATTAAAAGCTTAAGCAAAAATAGCTAATTTCTTTATAATCTAGTAAATTTTAAAATATTTGCGCTGAAAAATGATTAAAGCCTTATAATTCTCTCAAACTAATTGGTTACTACTTGTATTGTTCCTGATTTATGATTAAATTTCTTAATCAGAGTTATTAGATTTGAATTCAGATGAGAAAATATGAAGATTGACCGGAGCCACATAACCTTTTCCTGATAAAATCTATAAAATTCTGTTTGAGTAATCAGACTGGTACCAATCATCTATTTCTAGATACTTGGTAATGCAACGTTATTACAAGTTACACAGTTGCAATTCATGATTAACAATGGTGTTGTGGAATATGATAACTTTTTCACCGAAGTTTTTCTTTTTTTGTTTTTGTGAAGTTTTTGCGATTAGATACTCATAGATTTGAGTTTTTCATTGGTAGGATTTTTGAAGAATAATTCCGATGTATGTTGATATATATAACTTGAATCTCGCCAATCAAGTATTGTTTTAAGGACTACCAGATGAGACATCAACCCCAGCCCTGGATCTTAGTTCAGATAATCAAATAGTCATTGTTTCTAGAAACTCTTAAATATTATTCTTTTAAAAGTGTAAAAACTACGTTGGAGTTCAATTCTTTAAAGTATAAAAGTATTTTTTGAAAATTATTATTTTCGACTTTTTAATGCAGACAATTAAAAATTTCCAAATAATAAGTGCTCTGAAAAACATTTATTAATATATTAAAATTCACTAAAAGGGAATAAAAATATGTAGGATTAAAATGGAAAGTAGGTTGCATATTTCTTTTGATGAAATCTAAAGACATCTTCAAGTATAAAAAAAATCGTAAAATGATTATTGAAATTATGTGGAATAAATGCATTATATAACAATTATATCCTTTTAATTACATTTTAAAACTAAAATTATTCTTGCCTATAGTATTAAAGTTCAAGAACAAAATTAATTTCTTAATCTCATATGTCTTAGATCTGACTTCCTGACTAAATCTCCATCTTAAACTCGATGTCAGTGTTCCAAATTTTGTTTTAATTTTAAATACATTGCCCAAAAGAATATCATCACAAAATGGAACTCAATTTTCTTTTTCTCTCCCAACTGTAAATGGACTAAATCTGTTTTCGCTTCTGTTTTCTGCAGAATTAGGAACTATTGGTTTGATACTGACTTTAAAATTATTCAATTCTTCGCCGGGCATGGGGAATTGAATGTCTACCTCAACCATTTTCATCTCCGATTTTGTCGACCTAGTGAAGAAAGAGACTTTTGATTTTTTTTAGAAATTTATCCATTCAGTAATTTAACTCCTCTTATTTTTTTGTATCTTGTTTTTTCCTCTCTATCTTTCTCTCTCTCTTTCATCTCATGTTTTACTTTAGTTGTTATGTAATACCTTGTTGTACTTAAGGGCCCTGTGTACACTAAGGGATATTTTTGTTTTTACACAAATAAAATATATCATACAAATATAATCTAAATTGTTAAATAAGTTGATGGCATTCTTCAAATTGTCTGAATGGGAATTGAAACGCAATTATTAGTAATAATACTTTATTCAATTTCCCAAGAGGCCTTAAGTTGTGACAATGATTAATTACATTACTGAATTATTTAAAATGTATCAATAATTTCACGGTTACAAATCTATTTTATTTTATCCAAATACAGAGCTAATTTTAAGTTTTATATTTGTGAATTATTTAATTTCTAAGCACTATTGAGTATTTTTAGCAAGTTTATACTATTAAATTCATACATAATAAAAATTAAATCAATACATAATAAAAGTCAGAAGTGAAAAGTTGATATAAACATAGAAACAATCAATATTACGCATACAGTAATATAGTATTGTGATTAGAAAAAATATATATACATTATTCTATTTGACACTCTTACATCGTATTTAACCTCTGAATTGAATATAACAAAAATTAAAAGTATCTATTTTTTAATATTCTCTTAAATAGTAGGAAAATTTATTTTTGAAATTATTTCACATAAAACGGAAATAAAAATTATTTATTACGAAACATTTGGTAAAGTTTTTAATTATCCTCAAGAAATATCAAATTTCCTTTTCAGAATGAATAATAACATGATTTCTACATGAGAGTCACTAAAAGAATATAAATATATCAGCTCTCCCTTAAAAATTTCAAATATGTTTTCAAATATAAGATTCAAATTTTTCATCGTTTCTAGACGTATATAAAATTTGCCTTTACCTCGAAACATTTATGATTAAAGTATGTAAATTTTATTATTTTTGGTATGATGTACTCTTTAATTCAGATTACTCAAATTACTTTTCTATTTTAAATGTATAGTAGTAAAAGATAGCATTCATTTTTTTAAATAATTTTAAACAATTACAACATAATTTATTCGAATAATATTATAATTGTTTCATGCATTGTTTATTAATACTTCTATTTAAAATGTAACTGTAATGCTTTCTTCGATGTTTTTTTAACAAATTTTGCAAATAGATTTTCAATCTATTTTTAAAAATGATATCCCGTTGGTTTCTCCCAGAAGACAACGCATGGTGGATATTCATATGTCGTAGAACGCATTGGGATATTACGTTATTTACTACGTTATGCCAAAATTGACTGATAATGCTGATATTGCTTTTAAAAAATCATGAAAAAATCATTTATTATCAAGAAAGATAATTAGGTATTAACATCACTCAATTTTTTGCTGGCTTGAAAATATGGGAGCGTATATAAAGTAAAGTTATAGCCTATTGGGCTTCATCTGTTTAATAAAATTTACTTGAAATGAGTTTAGAGAAATTGACTGCAAAGGATAATCTTTGAAACAACTGATATATTATTCATTGTATTTCATCGTCTTCTTTTCACTACAACTTTTCTAGTTTATGAATGTTATCTCTTCTCAATGCTTAACAGAAGTTTTTAAGGATTCATATCTTGTGATTAAGACAAAAACCATCACTACGTGTACAAAATCTTAGACGAAATTTCAATTCTGCTTATTGTGAGATTCTTTGGGAGAATAATTCTTAAATTGCAATTTGAATAAAAGTATAGAAATAGATATTAAAACAATGCTGCGTGATAAGATGCGCAGAAGCAATTTTAAGACCTGTTAAAATTGTTGTCTTAAAAAGATTACCTTAACACCAATATTTTTATCACGTGACATTACGCTGAAATTTTTTATATGTGTAAAAATATCTAAAACTGAAGTGAAGCTTTATTTAAGAGGAAATAAAATTATAATGAATATCAGATATAATGCTAAAAAAATAATTTATTATTTACGAAAACTATAATTTCACCAAACTATCAGCAGAAATTCCCAAAAATATTATTTCAGAAATACTAGTTAAGAAATGCATAATTTACGTAGTTTTAAGAGTTTTGTTTTATTAAATTTGAATAGACATTTTATCAATTTTTTGGTTTTTTAAAATTAAGTACCCACTTGATGGACGTTGAATTTATTATAAATTCCATTACTGCAAAATTTTATTTCTTAAGGAAAAAACTTTCATTCAAAAATTAATTTTAAAAGACAACTTTATACTAACAGAATTAAATAGATAAAACAACTTTCAAAACAGAAATATAGTAATCTATTCTAACTATAATTGATAAATACAAGGTAAATTCTATTGTGCAACGAGATCTGAAATTGAAACGAAATTTTATCTGAGCGGATATGATAATTATAATAATGAATATGAAGTATAGTTAAAAAAACCATCGGTGTGAATATATCTATTAGATCCAAAAAGATGTGCATGGCTTTTTTCTGAGCTTTCCTTTTTGCAGTTTAAGTATATAAGAAATTGTCTTTGAAAAGTCTGTATATTTGTGAACCATAATGATGGAAATTCAAAGACAATTTAACAGAATGTTTCATATTGTAGCTCAGTAATGCTTTCAAAACATCATATGTGGATTCTGAAGATAGCTAGAATAACTTCTAAAAATAATTAATATTAATTATATAATTATAACAACTACTATGAAGAGAACAATGAATTTATACGTATGTAGACTAATTAAGTGTACCTTTATGACACATTTTTTAACCAAATTTTTCTAACTGTTAACTACACTATGATGTGAGTCGGTCTTCAAAAACAATTCTATAGAAAGAAACTTAAGAGAAATATTTTCTTCATTTTCTCACTGAATTGAGAGTGTTTCTTTTTAAATTTTCCTCAACACATTATCAATTGAAATACATTTTAAATATTGAGACTGAACACGAAATTTTACAATAATCATGAACTTTGAAAATCTTTATATTTGATTACTATTAAGAGTATCACAAGTGTAATGAATTAATTGAATATTTTTACAATTAGATATTAACATAATTATATTTAACATTAATTTTTCAAAAACTTTTTTTATTTAAGAAAACATTTAGAAGAAATATTAAATAAGGAATCTTAGAAGCGAAATTCAAGAACTTGTAGAAATTTCATTCTATTAAAGCTTAGTATATCGTTTATCATGCTGTTTAGAATGAGAGGAGAACTATAAAACACTTTATTTAACAAATAACCATCACAAATAAATTTTATTTTTATTTCACATCCAAAAAGTTTTAAAACTTTTTTTACGATTTTAAGTTAACATGCTTAGTCTAGTTTCCTTTTTTTATCATTTTTATTATACTAAAGTTATTATTTTCAAAAACCACTTACAAATATAAAACTAATGATAAATGTTTTTCTAATCTATGAAAATCCTAATACTTAATCAGCACAAATACTTGAATCTTTTTTTTAGTATTTTATTAAATTTTTTCATAGTAACATTTTATCGTTATACATTTTAAGTCCTTAAATTTATATCCATTCCAATTATGTTTAAATCAAATTACAAATTATTATTTGATTAAATATAGTTATAATAATTACTTATGATAAATTAATGATTAGAAACATGTAAAAATGACTTTCTTAATTGAAATAAGTTGTTACTGAATAATAAAATTTCGATTAAAAAACGATGAGATACATTGTAAAAGTATTAATACAACAAGTTCTAAAATCTTAATTTCTTGGGAATTTTTTATTGATAAGAAAAATGTAAAATTTGTAAGCCGTAGAGTAAAACTGAAGAGCCAAATATAAGGTATGAATTATTTTCTTATATAAAGATAATTACTATTCATTTTTTCCTTTTTTAGAATATTTTTGTCTTAAACTATATATTTGTTTCTTAGGAAAATTTTTTCCGAATTGTAAGAGATACTAGTTTTTCGAAATCAAAGGAATGATAAAAGGGATTTGATAGAGGGAAAGAAAATGTAAACAGCCTCGAATAAGTATATCATAAAACCATTTTCAGTTTATGCAAATTATGTAACATTTTGTCTTATTCGATGCAAATTTTATTCTATTATAAATGGAGTAAATATTTAATTATGTATAAAACACATTGATAATAGAAATTTTATCAAAAAATGGTTACAATCTTTAATAAATACCATATTTTTAATTAATATAGTTGTTAGATATTAATATTGCAGTTGAAGTAACCAAATTAATATTTAATTGTTATTAATTCTATTTAATTAAAATAATTAAATAAATTATTAATAACTAATTTTATAAAATACAAATGTTAATTTTTGAATAAATAATTCTAAATAAATTTATTTTATTTTACTAAAATAATAAATACATTATAAAAATGATATTATTTTTACAAAAATAATAAAAGATTATTTTATACGAATATAAAAAATTCAATTTGTGTGTAAAGTTGTAACCAATAATTCATCTTGTTAGTATAAAAATATTTTAAATGAGTTTTTATGAATAAAATTTTAGTTTTATTTTATAATTTTACATTATTATCCATAAATTTTCAATTGTTTCATTGCTATTAAAGTACTCATTTATATTTTAGGGAATAAAGTATTAAAAAATATTGTATTTCTAAATTTTCATCGTATGGCAGCTGTCATTAAAATAACTGATTACATAACAATATAATATATTTTCTACAATAATGAATAATTGTTTGAACATTTTGTGATAATATTTTATACAAATGTTTACATGATTTTTTAATTTTGCATGATTCCTTGTAAGAAAAAGGTTAATTTCTTTTTTTAAATACATAATTCAATGTTTAAAATCATTTTGCATCCATAAAAAATAAAAGTGGATTAAAATACAGAAGATTCGAATATATCAATATGTTTATTAAAAATGCAGGAAATTATTGTAATAAAATCAGATAAAAATATTTTAAAATCTTAAAACATTAATGAATCAGAAATTTCCTAAAAGTCTCATATTTTTAACGTTTTAAAGTTAAAAAAAAATTAATCCTTAAAACAAATTCATAGTTGGATTTCATAAAGTGAAATATATATCAACAAAATCAGATACAATTACATACCTTCACGTTAATAAATCTTTAAATATTCCGGTTTGAAGATGAAGAAAAGGAAATTTCGAATTCGATACACAACCACAAAGAAAAGACGTCCGATCAAGTTCGAGACTGAAGTCGTTTTGTTTTCATTGACGAGAAGTTCAGTTCTACAATATCAAATTAGTTTCGGTATACCGGCTGCCGGATGTGCGCATGCGCAGTGCAAGTGTGGCCGACTTGCTGTTCGGTTACCCAAATAGCGTCACGAGTTTCAAATTAGTATATTCCAATTTATATATAAACTGACCGGCGCGGTGCACACGATCAAGTTCAGATGATCAATGAAACGCTCGCACTCCGCTGAATACAGCGACCGAAAGGGAGTAGGCCTGGTCTATTGAATATTTTTTTCCAAGGACAAGAAAACCAGTTCTATTTTCATTTTATTATTAAGACTCAGAACGGTGGCATCGCCGAAAATTCTCAGGGAAGGAAAACCGAATGCGAAAGTTCTGAACTTCACGGTGTTTTTATTAAAGTAGTTTCGAAATTTGTGGGTTGTAGTTTCTCTTAAATGTAATATTACTTTTTTTCTACATTTGATGTGTGAGAATAGAAATTATTTTTTTTTATGATTCGTTGTATATAAGGGTCACTGGATTCGGTCCATATTTAATGGGAATGGTTTTATTTTTGCTTCGCGTAAGGAAACTTCAGAAGTATATAATCATCATAAAATAAAATAGGAAATGATGGCAGAATGTTTCACCTTTTGATGAAGACCGATTAGTAAACGCATCTGATGGAATTAGGTAACATTTCTCAGGTTGGTGTGAACAAAATCAGGAAATATCGGAAGAGACTTTTTTTGGCATACTCATTAACGATAAAAAGAGTAATTTACTAATGAACGTAGAAATATAAAAACATTGTTTTTCATTAGCAGTGATTTCTTAGAATCATTTTTTCCCGGGAAAAGGCAGAGGAATAAAAGAATTTAATTTCAGTTTTGTTGAATAGAAAGGGTTAGTAAACTTAAGAAACATTGAACATACATCTAATCAGTAGTATACTTTGATTTACAAACAATATTTTATAATAAAATACCTTAATAATTGTAATTTAAATCAACATACCTTATAAAAAATAAATAAATATTAATGACTTTAAATATTATATAGCATACATTAAAGGTTTATGTTTGTCAGATTATTCAAATCAAATCTAATAATTTTTTTTAAATATGTGTTTGAATGCATCACTATTTGGACTAATTATCATTGAAATAGTTGTTGTTGTTGACTAGTGACACTTGTACAAACCAAGCTCGCTATGCTATGCGAATTAAGTCGATTGGGAGCGTCTTTCGTTTTTAATCAGAGCACCATGTAGGTGAAAGCACGACTTTGCTCTACATACTTACCATAGGTACCCATTTATAGGGTAAGCAACCATTCACACCTCATTCATACAAGGAAAGGACAAAGACAGGATAGATAGAGAGAGAAAGTATATCCATGCCCGAACCGGGATTCGAACCCAGGACCTCCTTATCCGCTGTCAGGTACTCTGACCACTAGACTGGTCGGTTTGAAATAGTAAAAATTTTATATAAAATTCCGTTTCGGAAATCTTTTCGGAAAATTTTGTTATCAGAAAAGTCATTTTTCCTGAATCCATAATTTATTTAAGCAGAAACGTTTCGCATTAAGTTTAAGCATTTATTTAACTCACTTTTTTATTTTGTTATTTTTTGATAATGTAGCATAATTTTTACATAACAATTATGGATGGATATTTACGTCTTTTATGTCACAGAAATTGATCTCCGTAAAAGAATGTGCTCTTCATTTCTTTAATAAACAATTATTCATACACGTCTTTATGTATTCAAATTCAGTAAATGGATAAAATAGTGGGATACAAGAATATTAATACTTCAATAAACAAACTGTATAATATTTTTATTCGAGAATAAAAAATCAACAAATAATACAAGCGTCTCTACACTAAAATTTCAGCCCCAATAATGATAAACTTATAAGGACTTATGAATTATGTAGTATCATGAATTATTATTAATTATGCGTCTACTCATGAATAATGTTATATAAGCTGGCAAATGCCAATTAAATCCCCAAACACGTAACTTTATTACTTTAACAGATTTTCACTGCCAAGTATATATGTATAGGCTGGAAAACAAACGCTGTGTTTCACAATACATTATCAACATAATATTTCATAGAACAGGGAAAAGAATATGTATGTAAATGTATGTGTGTGTGTGACTACCACACACGAATTGCTCGCACCGTGTAGACTAGGGAATGCAGCTGCTATAGTAACAAGAGTATTATTTTCAAATGGGGATTAAAAAAAGCTATAATGAATTGACTGTATTTAGGATAATACCTTCCTTATTCTCAAGGAGTCTAGTAAGCCAAAGTTAATACTTGTGTCTTTTTTCCACTGTAACAGACAAGTACAGGCAAATTAGAGGGAATTATTTTAGCGGTACACAGACAGTAGTTTATTACAATAATTTGATTTTCATTCTATGAATTGCTATATGAAATCAACATACTTGAGAATTATTAAATAGTAAAAAATCCAACTTGTGACAGAAGTAAAATATTTTTCCTTTTTGAGGAATAAAAAATAAAAGAAGCTCTATTTTTCATAAAAATTCCTTCCACTTCTCGTGAGTCATAATTGAGTTCTACAATAAGATTTTACACAAATAAAAAGTAAACTACTTGAAGAAGTTGTGAGAAAAAATGAAAGCATATGACTACCACAGTTTTGTAAAAATTCCTTTTTTTAATTAATTAAAAATTAATAAAAGAATTTTAATTAATAATTAAAACTTTTATCTGAGCTATTAAAATTTAAAATCCATGTAACCTTAAGGAATCCTGGAAAAATTTTAATTATTGAATTTCAATATGAAATATCCTTGAGAAATCTTTTACTAACTCTTTATAAGTAATAATATAAATTATTTTTATAATGGCAGCACTTAAAAGAAGTTTTGAAGAATCGTTAGAAATTACTGATAAAAATAATAACTGAAAATGTAATTATTATTAAAGCTTATTGAATTTTCTAATTCTTGTATATTAGCTTAAACTTTTAAAGCGGATGGCATGAAAAATCTTTGGAAGAATCTGCAAAGAAAATAGGCTATTGGTTTTTGTTTTATAAATTTAAAAGAACCTCATTTTCTAGCACTTATAAATCTTAATTTTGATTTAAAAATTTACATTAGGAAATGTAGGATATGAGCAACTTCAATGAATAGTACAAGTCTTATTAATTAATAAAAATAAATAATATTTATTTTTATTATTAAAATTTTAAGAAAGTTTTTCCAAGCATGTAGATAAAATTGCAACCTGTAAATTAATATTTTTCCATATAGGGCCTGAACAGTTTTGAATGATGAAAAAAGTTATTGAATTTAAATATCAAGATTTTACAAAAGAAAATTTTTTCATGTGCATCTAAGTATTTTCTATTCATTTATGTGTAAATTAATAAATGAATATTTGGGAACATAAGATAAAAACCATATTTGAGGAATCAAGAATCGAATAAAATAATAATTTTCATAAAACATTTTCTAAACAGTTAAACTTTAACTGCTTATAAATTTCCAAATTTGATTAATGTAGATTTGATTATTATTCGCATACACGAAAATATGGAAAAGTCTTTGGGCAATTTAAAAGTAATAGATTTTTTACAGAAAAAAAATTCAAATAATTTCGCACTACAAGATTTTCCGGTGTTTGAAAAGTTAAAATTTTGGCTCTTCAAACACCAGCATGAAACATTTTAAAAAAAATTATTATTTTCATCTAGTACCATTAAATAAATGCTTCGGTAAACGATGTGAAATTTAATAAACTTCTAAATATCTTGGAATTTAAATTAAAAAAAGCAAATTTAGAAAAGGAAGCAATAGCCCATTAAAAAGCGAATGCTATGCAAATTATTAGTTTTAAAAACTAGTCATACATTGTTCAATTCCTTTAAATTACTGAGTATTAAGTGCATTATTTGAATTTTGAAATCACTAAATATAATCAAAATTTTTCTCTTCCTAATAGATAGAAGCTATTTTAAAGTTTTAAGATTTATGGAGTAGTATTTCCTATATAAAGTGTTCTTTTCTTAGATATGGTCCATATTTTAGCGTTACACTAAGAAAGTAACCTGAAGAATTCCTTAGAATTTATTCCGATAAATGTGGAAGCAGAAACCATAAATGCAATATTTATCGTTTGTTGAACAGCAGTTGTTACGACCTAATGCAGAATTATCTATTCGAGAAAAATACCCCCAACCTTCCCACCAATAGGCTACAGTAAATTCTAAAATTCTCTTTTCATTGCTTCTATTTGAATTACTCAATCCAATAAAAAAATCAGCCCAACAACATTTTACTTTTATTTTTGATTATTTACGATTGTTGCACTTGCGATGAGGAGTTATCGTATCTTTTTTTATTATATTGATCTGTTCTTGAAATCCATCTTAGTCAAAGATTGATGTGGCAATTGTGATCATGTTGGAAATTATCTTGTAATATTTTCTTACGATTTCACTTTACCAATCACCAATAGTTCATTGACTAGTTCTTTTGTAAGGCTAATCCAAAAATCTCCTTATTACTCCATTTTTAATAAAATGGATGGCCGACTTGATACTGGTAACATTTTATTTTTTCTCTTTCATGCTGGAAACATTAGATTTTAATCTTTTAATGTGAAATGTCAATTGAGTTTAGTAATCGAAATTATGATTCTTACTCAATGATGGCATGATGTGGATACGGATCTGTAAAAATGCTTTTATTTGAGACTTGATTCCGCCAAATTCTGTCATTCTCAGATTATGTATACACAAAATAATTTTGTAATGTTAAATATGAAACGGAATTTTAAGTAAGAGTATTCCAACAAAGCTGTCAATTGATCGCTGTTGCAAATTGTGGGCCAGAAACCGATGTTTAGTAGATTCTGTTGGCAAAAATAATCACGTTAGGATATAAATATTATTTCTTCAAAGTCTTTAAAAGAATCAGCAAACATGCAGAAGAGAAATATTTCTTTTAAAATTCATTAAATTTTTCTTAAAAAATTTTTAATATTAGTTAAATTTAACTTTTTATTCGGAATACTTAAGATGTTTATATTGATTCTGACAACTGAAATTTTGCTTTTTTTTTTACCTTAAAGAGACTTAAAAATTATCTGTGAACAATTATTTTTAATTATCTAAACTGAATAAATTTCTAGACATAGAAAGATTAAAATTTCTGAATTGAGTTTAAGTACCTATATAAAAGCTTCGACTCCAAACATGAGAAATAGTGATATTCTGAAAATTAATATATATATATATATATATATATATATATATATATATATATATATATATATATATATATATATATATATATATATATATATATATATATATATATATATATATATATATATATATATATATATATATATATATATATATATATATATATATATATATAATGTAAACAAGAAAGTTCTTGCCGTTTTATAATGACCCAAAATAACATAACCTATAGAAAGCATAGTTTGTTGTTAGTCATCAAAATAATCATAATCGGCATCTAGCACCTTTTGTCAAAGTGTCTCCATTTGTGAAATTCCCTTGCGGAAAAACGCGGCTGTCTTGGACGCAAAGAAGTCCATGCGTGCTATCGCAAGCCCGCTTTATTAGTGAAGGATTTTCCGTAAAGATTATTGTCCTTTAAGTGGAAAAGGTATAGATCTGATGGTTCAAGTTCAGGTGAGTAAAGAGGATGGCACAAATTCTCCCAACCAAATGGTATGGTATTCCAGGCTATCCGCGCGACATGCAGCCTCGCGTTATCGGCCAGGAACAGTGCATCTCAATTAACTGGTGCTTCTGTTAGATTACCTATTGCACACGTTCCAGTTGTTGCGAGTTCAGATCCGCGGTTACCGTTTGGCCCATTGTTAGCAACTGATAGTGAACCACTAGACAACTAGTCCACCAGACATAAAGCGTGATCTTTAGTGCGTGCATTGGTGGCATTAAGCTGTGCTGGACAGTATTCTGGGGGGGGGACAACTAATATTTGGAATGCTTGGGAGTGTCATACAGGACCTTATTTTTGTCAATGGTCCGCACTCTATTGAACAGGGATTCTCTACAATGACGAGAAAGCAACGATAAACATGCCGCCATTTGCTGTTGCTTAAGAACGTCCAACAGCGTATGAAGAACTCACTTTCTCAGCCTGCACGTCTTACCAAAGCGGTGAACATGAAGTCTAATCATTTCACCGGAAACGTTAAATTATCTGGCAAGTTCACCAAGCGTTTGACTCCTGTACTCCTCATTGGCCACCTGCAGAGCTTCCTCATCCAAGGACTGTGGTCGTCCACTGCGAGCTTCATCACAAAGAGACAAATCCCCCATCCTGAATTTGTGAAACCAGCGTCTTGAAGTACTTTCATTCACAACACTGTCCCCAAATTCTTGACATATTCGGCGACTTGATGTAGCAGTTGATAAACTCACTTTGAAGTCCTAAAACAAACAAAACCGAACGACCTTCTTCGATTCGTCTATTTTCTTCGCAACTGTAGCAGTTACAATTGATGGACATGCCCGGTGGATCTGCTTTCATAACGACTGATATAGATTTGATAGTTTTATTTCTAATGACTGGCTGCCTTTAGGATGTACCCATTCAACGCTATAAAGGGTAAAGGTGATGGCATCTGATACAGTGAGGCTACCCTTGGTTGTGCCATCTTCGCCCCGAAAGTGAAAGGATAAAGAAAGATAAACAGAGAGAGAGAGAAAGAAACAGCCATGCCCGAACCAGGATTCGAACCCCGAGCCTAATGCTTCGAAGTTACCGACAATTACCTCTCCACCATCGGTCGGTGATTTGAAAATAGAATGTAAAAAATATCTAAATAAACTAGATTTATAAACACATACAGTCTTAAAAGAAATTTGTACAGTAATTTTTTATACAGCAAATAAATTTTCTATTTCAAAATATTTTATCAAAACTCATCTTTTAATAGTGAGTGAGACTTTTTTTAAAATAATATTTACTATAAAATATTCCCAATTATATCTATTTTTAATATCAAATTTTAAAAAAATAGAAAAGTCTATATTTTTAAGAAGACAATAGCAGTCTGAGTAATAGTATTTAAGAAAATTGGCAATTTACATTTTTCTTCGTATTGCAATATAATCAGATAAAGAATGTTATGAAAGTTATGTATCTGCATATATATATACATATATATATATATATATATATATATATATATATATATATATATATATATATATGCATTAAAATTAAATTACTTTGAATACAAGGCTTAATTTAATTTGAGGCATACTTGCGTAAAAACTGCCTTCATACTATCCATTAATACAAATTATTTGACAGTTGACGCTTGTTAAGCGAAAGGTATTTCCTGTGGTATTTATGTGTGACTTGCTATTGCACTATAATTCAATTCATTGCTTTATTTTATATAATTTGTCAAACTAAACAATATGACACACCATAAAAGATTCTCTTCTAAAACTTCTTATCAATTCGTTTGCTTATTTGATTTTTTTTAATGATAAAAAGTGTTCTCTTACAATTCTTTTCAAAATGATATCGAAAGTAATTATTATCAATATAAAGGAAAAATCTTGTTTTGTTTGTTTTACTCTGACAATCGACAAAAGCGCAGGAAACGTCTTCAGTGTTTTTTCCGCTCAATTCATTCAGCCGCGAAGGTGAACAGCTCCAGGAAAAGAAATTGTTTCACATGTGAATTCCTCAATGAAATAAGTCCTCAAATGAGTCCTCAATGAAATAAGTCCTCTTGCAAAAAATTTGTAGCAATTATTAACTGTTATAATGCTAAACATCATTATTTACATGAAACGTTCATAATATTTTTAAAACGATAATGGCATGAGTGAAATTTATAAAACTAAAGAAATTTTTTTCAGTCAGTCATATTCATGATGAAGTAAGAAATACATTTAAGAAATAAATGAATGATTTTGATTAATAATATAAAGTAATTTCGTTATTGCTTTGCTCTGCTTAAAAATATTTATCATAGCATTAGTGAAATGTATTCGAAACTTTTGAAATAATGTTACTCAAATAATGGATTTAAGTTCATTTATACTGTAGTTATACAAAACATTCGTCCCAATGATACAGAATATGAATACACTTATTAATACCAAAAGAAGAAAATGTAAATATTTTAATACTAAAATGATAAAATTAGCAAACAAGCTTTTGTTTCGATGTGGAGACATTTTTGACACAAAAATGTTTTCGATATAAAAATGAAAACTTTGTTTTCCTTATAATTTATACATATATTTGTTAATAGTAGAAAAATCATTCCATTAAAACTTGCTATTCCAATGAAATTAAGATTCTAAAACAAACATAATTATTTTAAAGACTTTAACATTTTATTTAAAATAAATAATATTAAGTATATATCGAAGTAGCATAAATAATATAATACGAAATATTTTTATGTCCGTAGATTGTCGTGTTCTTAATGACAAAATATTCAATTACAAAATATAATGTAGTTACTTATATACTGTAGTTTTTTTTAATTTTTTGCCAAGAATCAAATTAACTGATCTCGATTTTAGTGCATTACCTCAACGATGCGCGATAGACTGCCGACAAAATATTTTTGAAGAATTAAATATTCACATCAATGTTTTTAAAGCAGTTTTTAATAAAGTCATATTAAAATCAATACCAATCATATTATAAAAAATATGTTAGTTTTACAAGAAATTTATAGTGAAAGATAAATCATATAAATCATTATTTGACTTATTTAAAGGGAAAGATAGTACCCTGCTAATAAAGTAAATTTGCTAGTTTTAAAGTATATTTGCTTCATAGTGTATGTGTGTGTATATATATATATATATATATATATATATATGTGTGTGTGTGTGTGTGTGTGTGTGTGTGTGTGTGTGTGTGTGTGTGTGTGTGTGTGTGTGTGTGTGTGTGTGTGTGTGTGTGTGTGTGTGTGTGTGTGTGTGTGTGTGTGTGTGTGTGCACATTCAAAATAATATAGCATTAAATATATATAATTAGTTTAATTTCACTGCTCTTTTTTTGCTCTATTTTAAAGAAAACAACAAGTTGCTTTTACATACTTCTTTATTTAAGAAAATAGTGTACTGTTTAATAAAGAAACAGTGTATATAATATATTTATGACTTTATATAATTTTTATTCTTTCTAAAAATTTATAAAATGCAAATGATATTATTATTAACGATATTTTTTATCTATTTACTGCACTAATTTTTTGGTTGCGTATAATTTTCTATCTGAATTATTTATTTGTTTCTTTTATATGTTTTCTTTAGTATTTCATGCTTTAATCCTATTTTCAATTAGTATTATCACAAAAATTGGCTTTTAAGTTATAAAAGGAAGTAATAATTTTCAAATTGTATAGTAAAAACCAATATACAAAACTTTCAAACATTAGAACAATTTCAAAATTACTTTTTGCTGACTTAGTGGCATTCATCAATTAACATATGATAAGTTTTATCTCTGTAGTTAAAAGATTATGATTATGATTGTTGTGAGGATTATGATGTTATATGTTTGACCACATAAAATCATAATCCTCGCCATATTTTGAAAGCTCATAAATAATTTATGAACTATAATATATGCAGAGTGGAATTTGAAATCTGTAATCTTTCTTATGTATAGAATGGGTTGCAATACGTGACTTATTTGTGCTGATAAATGATAGCTATTTATTAAAATTGTTAAAAATTAACATCAAGTATATAGAAATGTTGTATTTTTAAGAAGTAATTTGTGAAATATACATTGATTACATAGAAGCACTGTATAAATAAAAATTTATTTTTCATTTGCTTTCAACAGAAACGAAATACTTAAATTAAGAGACTACATATGATTTGTTTATTTTCAACAAATGATTCATCAATTCTATCTGTCAGTTTCTTTTAACATTATTGTATATCTTTCACAACACTTAAGTCAAAAAAAGAGGTTTGCGTATAAAGTTCTTTATGTTAGATCATTATAATAACATATTGAAGAATAATAGGTTTAGGTGTATGTTCTTGCAACATATCTTGATTTCCATTTTTCTTTAAAATCTGTACATAAATTCTTCATTCACGATTTTTTCATCTAAAGGTTGTTGATTTAGACAAATTATAATGTACGAATCTATAATAAGATTTAACATCAACAAGTTAAGCTTGTTTTCATCAATACTTGTTTGATTTTCAATGTACTTTTTTCAAAGAAAATGTATTTCGAAAGATTGTTTGTGTAGGCGAATCCTCCCGAACCCACCCTTTCAATCCAGATGTTGTTGGATTCGATTCGCAAAGATGTTTATGATGGTAATCTTTATTTTAAACACCAGACATTATCCTCCAAGTACATGCGCTGGTATATTGCGGCGTACCAATCGTACTCCAGGATAGTGACGTACCAACACTTCGTTCTGTAAAAGAAAAAACAATAAATATTAATTGTGGCACTTAACACATTACTAAAGATTTAAATTTGACGGCACAGAAACCATATAATCCAGGATGCCAAAATCTGAGTTTGGCGATTTTTTAATGGGTTTTCCTATGTATTTGGCAACCTGGTTTTTACTACGTCATAGATATGGAGATCTATAAAAATTATGCACAGAAAATTCTAGTTTTGCAATTCTAGTATTTACGTCATAACGCACGTCCCAATACGTCATCTTGGTAACATTTCTTCATTGCCAAAATAATACAGAATTTAGAATTCTGGATTATACGGTATCTGTGCCAAATTTGACATTTTATAATTGTTATGAGAATTGTTTTTAAAAAAGCATACATTTAAATCATTTTTAATGAAAATTTTAAAGAATAATTTAATGGTATATTTACCCTGATGGGGATATCTGGGAGCTCGAGGAGGAGCTGGAGGAACATGGCATCATCCATGGGCCTCATCTCTGGCTCATCATCATCCTGGAAATCGACGATGGGTAACTCCCATTCAACATGTCGGTTCCTCCTCCTGAAAAAATGGTATAGTATTAAAAAATTTTAATTTTTAAAGAATTATATACTTATGGGTAATTACCGCTTAGTATGTATATATAGACAATTCAATTTGCTCTTCAAACGTCTACGTGAACAAGTATTTTAGTTTTATACTTAAATTGAGGGTAATGTATGAACTTAATTCATGCAAATTAAACTAAACTAAACTCCGTGGCATGACAGCCCATGTGGGCCAAGGCGTACAGTACTCATAACTGTTTCCATGAACAAGGACACTGGGGTGCGAAGCATATGTCGCAGTTAGATGGTCAGCTTAACGTGAGACCTCAGTGTTTAGTTCCCAAACATGCTTGATAGTCAGTTTATCTACCCACTGAAGGAATGAAAGGCTGAGTTGACCTTGCTCAGCCCGAGGGTCGAACCTCGGACCAGAGCCTTGGGAGCATGAAACGCTGCCACAAAGCCACCGAGCTTCATTCATACAAATTACCTACTTTTATTATATTACCTTTTTTTGGCACGACGCTGTACCGAAACATTAAAATTACATGGATTTGGTGTAGAATCAGGTACTACATGGTTTGGCGATAAACTTCAATTTCTGGTAATCCAGTCAATCATTTCTTTGCATAGCTTTTGTGCAGTGGCCATCTTGTTAGTCACATCTTGGCATCAAAAATATCGCCAAAGAATCAAGAGGTACCCGATTGTAAACTTTTAACATATAACACCATTATAAGACATACATTAGGCATTTATCTTTTATAATAGAGTAATATTAATTTAATATAATTTCTATTTTGTCCTAATATTTAGAATATTCCAAAGCAAGTACAAAGAATTTAAACATCAAATTTAAATATTTAAGTAAGCACTTTAAAATGATACATAATTTTTAATTTTATGAAAAAAACATCGATAATAATTGTAAAATATTATTCAATATTAAAATTTTAGCTTTTAAATATAGCTCTGATTATAATATCATTTTAGTTGCATATTATGATGTTTACGCATTTTGATTCACGAAAAAGACAACGGTAAAATTATTTTTCAAGAAATTATTTTTTCTAAATTCTTGGAAAATTAAAAACATTGCTTCAAACGTTTTTGATTAAAAAAAATATTTAAATTCTCCAAAACTATTTAAAGCCCTTTTAATTGGAGATCACATTAACTACATTAATATTATGAAGAAAATTTATGTTGGAGTAAATGGTGGATTGAAATAAAAGCAATATAATAAGAAATGCACCACTATAAGACTGGTAAAAACAAAAGAACTTGAATAAGTTAGGGATTATTTACGTGTAAATTAAAAATGAAAAACTGTACATTCAAATATGCTTCTTTTCCTATTTGAGATGGTGTTTTCAATTTTTTATGTGGAATGCAAGTGATTAAGTACTAAATAAAAATTTAGATTGTGTTCTTTATTTTGAAATTTGTATTAATTGTGCAATCTTCAATCCAATAAAAATAAAAATATGGCGTAAATACTTGGGTTAACAAAGCAGAACTTTCAGCATAATTCTTATAGGTCTCCATCTCTATGGCGTAATAAAAATCAGGTTGCCAGATACATAAGAAATCCGCCAAAACATCATGATTCTTGCGCAAAAAAATTATTAATAATAGATGCAATGAGTTTTAAATTTTTATTCTATGATATATTACAATATTTGAATTCGGCTATATATGAAATGTATAGTATATTATATTATAAATTGTATATATAATTAATTATAGTATAAAAACACAATATGGCACACGTGCCGTATAATCCATGATTCCAAATTCTGAATTTTTTGGCGATGAAAAATGTTGCCGAGATGACGTATCATGACGTGCGCGATGACGTAAATGCTAGGGTTACCAAAATATAATTTTCTGCATAGTTCTTATAGATCTTCATATGTATGACGAAATAAAAACGAGGTTGCCAAATACATAAGCAAATCCGCCAAAAAATCGCTAATCTCAGAATTTGAAATCATGGATTATACGGCATCTGTGCCGAATTATTGATGACCTATTTTCTATTTATATTTTGTCTTATAAGCAAATCTTATATTTTGATTGAAAATAAATTTATTAAACTATATTATTATACTATACTATATTAAATATATTTATTAAACTATGTATTTCAATGCTGCTTATATTTTTAAACAAAGCATATTTTTATTCATCTCAATTTCTCTTAAGAACAAAAACAGTTGAATATTTTAAGACTGTTTTATTTTCAAATTTTAACTAGACACTTTCACGGACTTCATCAAATGTTGTATCTAATACATTTGAACTTTAAAAATCAGAGTATTTTTCAATATTTATATGTGAAAACATATTGTCTAGTTACTGATTTAAGGACATTAATTTGGGGTTTACTTACCATAACTTCCTTATCCAATTAAATGCTCGTGAGCACATATCTATATGCCACAAGCTATTTTTAAAAACAATAAACGTAAGAAAACAAATATCTCAATATAACTTTTGACCCTTCAATCAGAAGAATTCGCAAGCAAATGAGCTTTTGAGTAAATACAATTAATAACAATTGAATTTTTAACAATTGTTGAATTATTGCAGAGCATTATTGAATTTGATTTAATTTTGAGTGTAACTATGCATATGCACATTGTTTCCTTCAATATTAAATCATAATAATGAATACGTTAGTAACAATAAAAAATTAATTGCGTATAAAAATATTGCACTAAAAATAATTTTACAGGAGAGTAATAATTTAATAATGTCAAATGTGAGAACCCATATTCATACTATAAAATAGTAAAGAAGCTTTCCTTTTTTCATCTGGAAAACTCCCATTATTGTAACAGTTAGTAATACCAATGAATCCATGGAATGGTACAAAATCAGTTGCTATAGTTCTGCTGCACAGAAAATTTTCTCTATTAATATAATTCAGTATAATTCATAAATTTATTTAAACTTTCATGAACTTTAAATGTAAGTTCTTCATATATACATACATATATATATATATATATATATATATATATATATATATATATATATATATATATATATATATATATATATATGAATATATCTGTAAATATATGTGTTTGTGTGTGTGTGCATGCATACATATACAGGGTGATTCTAAATTATTTTTACAAATTAAGAGGGTGATAGTATCCATCCTTACAATCAATTCATAGGAACATTGGATCGCATTCCACTCAGAGAAAAAAGGAAAGTAGAAGCGCATCAAGAATCTATCACAAATTTACCGTATGCAAATTTCCACAAAGATAAAGCCCCATTTTGCACTTATTGGTTACCGAAAAATCCCAATCAGAATATACGTTAACCTTCAAAAACGGTGGACATTATAGTTAAATACTGTCTAAATAACATAGTCCGAAACGTTTCGTGAAAGATATGGCGTTGTACACTCACAAAGTGCAATCTTTGCAGACAGATTATTATCCTTTCTGGGCAGACTTTGTGCAGAAGATGCTGGTGATGAAGAATAACAATCCAAGATTTCCTGCTTTAGTATTAATTAGTGATGAAGCAACATTCAGCAGAGAAGGCATTTTCAACTAGAGCAATCAACACGATTGGTCTGACAACAATCCCAATAGTACACCCCTCGTAGATACCAGCAGAAATATTCCGTGAAATCTAGGCAGATATCCTTGGTGATTGCCTGGTAGGCCTTTACATCAGGCCAGACCATTTGACCGGTGGCATACTAAATCTTCTTGAGAGACTGTCGTCCTAACACACAATGCATTTCCAATGGATCACTTCACACGTGGGAGTAGAGAGGAATGAAAGAGCGAATTTCTTGGCCAGATCGGGGTCAGAGGAGGGAGTAAACCCAGGAGAAGAGCTCACATCTAGTAAGATTTCTTCTCTGGCAAAAACTGAATTCAATAAGCTTATGGAAATTCCTTCCAACCATTCATGGTACTTCGCCAAAAGACCGGGTGAGACCTTCTATCTGAGACCAACATCTTATCAAACTGCCTTTTCCCGCTATCTGTGTAGGCACATGAGAGGAATCACCTTTCAGCATGGGCAAAGGACATTTCCAGACTGTCCTTGGTGTTCCGTCAATATGACCTCCCCTGGACGTATCTTAACCTGCCTAAATTTTAAAAAAAGACGATGTCCTTCGGGACCCATCACATTTTTTAGACATTTTAGATATTTTTGGTTTTATGAGGGTTAGATAAGTAACAACAACAACATGTGCTTCCAAGTTTATTGCAAGCTGCTACAGCTCCACTTCCCTTTAAGAGATGTGGTTTATGCACGATGGAGCCCCAGCACATTTTTCCATCACTTTTTGAGAGTCACGATGGATTAGACGTAGTGGACTTGTGGCTTGGCCTCCTCGCTCACCGGACCTCAACATTAGTGTATGAGAAGCCTGTTGACTCAGCTGAAGATCTCGAGGCTAGAATCATTGTTGCCTCAAGCAAAATTAACACGACACAAGGAATCTTGGAGAGGGTCATTCCTTCCCCGCTGTCAACTGAGCAACGACACACGTGGTCAGCATTTTGAGCATTTTCTGTGAGGCTTTCACTAAACTATATATATGATTCTGAAACTTTTGATGTTATTCATTTACTTACCCAACACTGTTGTAACTTCAGGTGTGAATTCCTCTTTTCTGCCTTTCAGAGTGGAATGCGACACTATGTTCCTATGTAATTATTGCTTGTCTGGATGCGTACTAACAACCTTCTTAATTTGTAAAAACAATTTAGAATCCCCCTGCTGCGTACACACACACGCACACACACTCACAGACACACACACAAACATATATATATATATATATATATATATATATATATATATATATATATATATATATATATATATATATATATATATATATATATATATATATATATATATATATATATATATATATATATTGTAACTGTTAAAATTGATTAGAGAGAAGGATTTTGGCAGAGTAATTAAATATTGTGAGTGGAATGCGACACTTTGTTCCTATGTAATTATTGCTTCTCTGGATGGGAACTACCAACCTTCTTAATTTGTAAAAACAATTTAGAATCCCCCTGCTGCGTACACACACACACACACACACACACACACACACATATATATATGTATATATATATATATATATATATATATATATATATATATATATATATATATATATATATATATATATATATATATATATATATATATATATATTGTTACAAATTTGTAAATAATGATTATATTTGTCTTAAAATATCTCAGACAGATCAGAAATTCTCACATTTTGGGCAAAAATTGCGGTATTTAGACGTGTTGTAGTTTAAAAGCGGATTTCCTAATAATTTGGCGACTTGGCGACAGTTGGCGAGATTCTTGGCGACTTGGCGACGGTTGGCGAGATTTTTGGCGACTTGGCGAGAAATCGATACTTTTGGAAACATCCATCACCTAAGCTCTAGGACCAATATTTTTCGAGATAGCCTAGAAGCTTCCAGAACCTTGGCGAAATTGGTAGATTTCTCCGCCAAGTCAGGTATAAATACCGCAGCCCGACATGGAGGAGAGAGTGAGAGTTTTTGTGAAGACAGAGGAGTTTTGTGAAGACAGTCAGTGAGTGAAGACAATTAGTTGTGACTGCTAATTGTTCTCTGTCTGAGGTATTTGAGACCTGTGATTAGAAGCTGTTTCTTATTATATCTGACGAATTGTAGCTGTATAATTGTGATTGTTACAGCGGGAATTTCGTTTATCTAGTGAAGTTTTTACGAATAAAAGTCTTGTGTTCATTAAGTGGTTGCTTTATTCAACTCTCAATCAACACGAACCCGTGGAGCTCGGTACAACTGGTGTCAGAATCGGGGTTGAAGAGTTGATGCAGCGTGTCACAAGAAAAATGGATATGGATTTAATGAAAAGTCTTCTCGAAAAATTAGCGGAGCAGATGGCTGAGATGAAAGCTGGACAAGAAGAGATGAAAGCTAGACAAGAAGAGATGAAAGCTAGACAAGAAGAGATGAAAGCTGGACAAGAAGAGATTAAAACCGAGATGATGAAAGAGATAAAATCTGGACAGGAGGAGATGAAAGCTGGACAAGAAGAGATTAAAACCGAGGTGATGAAAGAGATAAAATCTGGACAGGAGGAGCTTAAAAAGGAACTTAAGAAGGACATTGTAAGTGTTAAAGAAGAATTCTCCAACATCATTCAGGAGAAGATGAATGCAATGGAAGATAAGGTAACTTCAGTTGAAACTAAAGTTTTGAAGACAGAGAAGAAAGTTAAAGAAGCATTAGACAATATGAATAAGAAGATTGAAAGCTTGGAGAAGCAAATGTCAAACAAACATGAGGAACCCAACGTGGCATTTGTGCCTTCCCTAGCCAATATTAAACTTTCAACATTTGATGGGAAATCATCCTGGCAAGTATACAAGACCCAGTTTATGATGGTAGCGGAAGCTAATGGATGGAATCCCCGAGCCCAAGCTTTTCACCTGGCGGCTTCGTTAAGAGGAGACGCGGCTGACATTCTCGAGACGCTTCCGGAGGAGCAGAGGCACGATTTCCAAGCCCTATCGAGTGCGCTTGAGCTGCGGTTTGGAGATAAGTGCACTAAAGAATATAGCAGACTACAGTTAAAGTCCCGCTATCAAAAAGCGGGTGAAAGTCTGCAAGAATTGGCTGCCGATATTCAGCGACTTTCCCATCTAGCATTTTCCGACTGCCCAGCTGAGATACGTCAAGATTTGGCCCTCCATCACTTCATCGATAGTGTGCGGGATCCGGAGATACAGAAAACACTTAGACTCGCCGATGTCAAAGATATCGGATCTGCCCTAGTCTACGCACATAAGATAGAGGCTGCCCAGCAAGCCACGCGTAAAGACCAGTACTACATCAGAGCCGTCTCTGCTACTGATACGAACTATGATCTAAGAAAGCAAATTGAAGATCTGCAGCGAAAATTGCGTAGCTTAGAATTGAGTAAAGGTGGCAGAAACACGAAAATTCAGTGTTGGACTTGCGGTGGAGTCGGACACGTCCGTAGATACTGTCCAAAACAAAAAGATGGTGGAATTTCTAAAATGGAAATACGTCAACGCAAAGAAACTCTTCATGGAAATACTGATGTATTATCAAGGAAACCGTATAACAAAAGCTGCCGATATTGTTCTAGAGAAGAGAAGAACTATCAGTTAGTAAATCCTTCGGTACGGCAAGTTAATGTTTCACCTCCATCGAAACCAGACCCATGGAGTGATAAAGAACTTAGAGAAGCCCAAAAAGAAGACCCAGATATAAACCCAATTTTAGAATTAAAAGAATCTTCCAGTATGAAACCAAGTTGGCAGGATATCTCTACCTACAGTCCTACTGCTAAACAATATTGGGCTCTTTGGGACTCACTCCATATAAGAAATGGTGTCTTATACAGGAAATGGGAATCCGATGATGGACGTAAATTCAAATGGCAGCTTGTTCTTCCAAAATCAAGAATTTCAGATGTTTTGAAAGAATTGCATAGTAGCTCAACTGGAGGCCATTTTGGAGTAATGAAAACTCTACAGAAAGTTCGAGAACGCTTCTATTGGAGCAAAACGAGACAAGATGTAGAGAAATGGTGCCAATCTTGTGATGACTGTGCGGCACGTAAAGGACCGAAGAAACGTAGCCGAGGAAGGTTGCAGCGGTACAACGTAGGAGCACCTTTTGAGAGGATAGCATTGGACATTTTGGGTCCTTTACCACGATCCTCAAATGGCAACAAATACATACTAGTTGTCATGGACTACTTTACTAAGTGGCCTGAAGCGTTTGCAATCCCCGATCAAGAGGCGACTACAGTAGCCGAGGTTCTAGTGCATCAATGGGTTTCCAGATTCGGCACACCCTTACAAATTCATTCTGATCAAGGGACAAATTTCACCTCTGTTGTGTTTAAAGGAATGTGTCAAATTCTCGGAATAGACAAGACGCAGACCACGCCACTACACCCACAATCGGACGGCATGGTAGAGAGATTTAACAGAACCATCTTGAATAATCTCTCACTTATGGTTTCCAGAAATCAGCAAGATTGGGATTTGAAGCTACCGCTGTTTCTGCTTGCATATCGCAGTGCTGTCCATGAGACTACCGGATATACTCCTTCACAGATGCTCTTTGGTCGCGAACTTCGTCTCCCTTGTGATCTTCAGTTTGGTCGTCCACCGGATACATCTTCATCGCCAGAGGAATACCTTCGAGACCTTCAGGCACGTCTTGAAGATGTCCATAACTTCGCTCGAGACCGAATCAACCTGACGACCGAAAGAATGAAGACAAGGTATGACACAAGAGCGACAGGACGTGAATTTCAAGAAGGTGACAAAGTTTGGTTGTGGAACCCGATTCGACGTAAAGGACTTTCTCCAAAGCTGCAAGCCAACTGGGAAGGTCCCTACACAGTCCTAAAAAGACTGAACGACGTCGTGGTTCGTATAAGAAAATCATCTGCTTCAAAACCAAAGGTAGTACATTATGATAGATTAGCTCCTTATCGTAATGTAGAGTAAAAATCAGTAGACCATGGTCTGTTTGTAAATAGTATAGATAATTTTAATCTTTTCTATTTTCTTGTATTTTTAGTGTATGTAATGTGCTCTGTATCCTCTTGAAATGTAAATTCTTTTATATTAAATTTAGCCTCCTATCAGGGGATTGTACTGCCCGGGACGTGCAGTCCTTGAGAGGGGGCAATGTTACAAATTTGTAAATAATGATTATATTTGTCTTAAAATATCTCAGACAGATCAGAAATTCTCACATTTTGGGCAAAAATTGCGGTATTTAGACGTGTTGTAGTTTAAAAGCGGATTTCCTAATAATTTGGCGACTTGGCGACAGTTGGCGAGATTCTTGGCGACTTGGCGACGGTTGGCGAGATTTTTGGCGACTTGGCGAGAAATCGATACTTTTGGAAACATCCATCACCTAAGCTCTAGGACCAATATTTTTCGAGATAGCCTAGAAGCTTCCAGAACCTTGGCGAAATTGGTAGATTTCTCCGCCAAGTCAGGTATAAATACCGCAGCCCGACATGGAGGAGAGAGTAGAGTTTTTGTGAAGACAGAGGAGTTTTGTGAAGACAGTCAGTGAGTGAAGACAATTAGTTGTGACTGCTAATTGTTCTCTGTCTGAGGTATTTGAGACCTGTGATTAGAAGCTGTTTCTTATTATATCTGACGAATTGTAGCTGTATAATTGTGATTGTTACAGCGGGAATTTCGTTTATCTAGTGAAGTTTTTACGAATAAAAGTCTTGTGTTCATTAAGTGGTTGCTTTATTCAACTCTCAATCAACACGAACCCGTGGAGCTCGGTACAATATATATATATATATATATTGTAACTATTAAAATTGATTAGAGAGAAGGATTTTGGCAGAGTAATTAAATATTTTACCCATTATTTTAATTAATTCTGAGCAATAAAGAATAAATTTCTATAATTCTTATCATTTTTATATTTATATATAAAGGAAGTTTTATAAGAAAATTAAACAAATTCATATAAATTTTAAAAATTGTTAGGCACCACTTAGTTACTATGCTTTCGAATACAAACTAAAATTTAAGTAAGTAAAAAACTGTTAATGTGATTAAAATATGTATCAAATAGTGAAGTGCAAATTACTGTTGGAATGATAAAATTTAATATATAATGAAATACATTTGTTATTATTGTTATTACTTAAAATATTTATCGATCTATTTTTAATCGGGTCATAAATTTTGAGTTATTAAAGTGTTTATTTCTTTGAAATTGAAATTTCCATTCTATTATGAATTTATTCAATTCGAAAACATTCTTTTAAGAATTATTATGAATAAATGAAATACCCTATGAATAAAAAAACAACTGTATTCATTGCAATTGCTTTCATTAAATATACTACGTGTGTGTCAAATACCCCTTTTATTTACTTGATTTATTAAAAAAGCCAAATTATGCTAGAAATTAACAGCATTCTATCGTTTAACTTACAAGCTGGAAGTAAATTAGAGAACATCAATTATGATATGATTAGGGGGAGTATTTCGAAAGGGATACTACTAACATCATCAATTTAGTAACTTGACATCAGATATAAAAGATATCTAACTGGAATGAAAGCAATGCTTTGTGTGCAAACGATTTCTGTTTCAAAAACTGTGTGTTGAGCCTCCATTTCTCAAACGATAACTCGCCTCGCGTTTGACTGGCATAATGAGGCTTCGCAGCTCGTACAATAATTGTCCTCCAGGGACAAAATGCTCAGGTGAAAGAAAAAAAGTAATAAGCAATGGTTAATGACACGCCGAAGCTGCAAACGGGGTTCAACGCTCCTTTTCCTGCAGAAGGGAAGTGAAAGTACAAAACGGCCATAGGGCAGAGATGAGCTTTGAGCTGAAAGGTCAATAGAATCTATAATCCATTACGGTCATCGGTTGATCGTTTTAACCATTTGGCCTTCTTGATGGACTGAATGTTGCCAGGAAGTTATTCCCAAGTCAAGCTGTTTTGGTATTCCCTCTTGGTATGGGGAGTCAGGAACGCGAAAGGAATACGAGCGAAAAGCCCCAGGTGGTGTTTTCATAGAAACACTTTCCCATTTTTATTTCGTTTCCTATGACTTTTAAATTTGCCAAATATAATTTGCAATGAAATAAAATATTTTTCTAGCGGTAATTTCAAATATGTTTTTGGAATGTCACCAATTTGATTGAAATTCTTCGTTATTTATTTGAACTCCTGTTGAAATATTTAAGGAATTTGATTTTATATTGCATGCTTGCGTAACTACTAATAATTAAGTTGCTCCAAACCAGGCACAAACTTGTTTATGCATTCCATGCCCACATGATTTGAAATTTGTTTTATATTTAGTTTATAACACATTAAAGAAGAGAAATTACCAATTAAAAGTTTTAAAAGAAATCAAAATTTATAAAAATACATTTTTTAATTTAGCGTTTATTCATTTTAGAAAACTGTTTCTTTGATACTAATAAATATATTTTGTCACTGAAAGAATTTTCTTTCGAAATTTTCAATGAAATAAATTTATACATTTTTAGTTCTTCCTAATTCTTCGCAAGATTTCTCTCTTTATTTAAAGATTATATTTTTCAAATGTCCATAAAAATAAATATTTTAAAATGTCAAACCTAAGAATACTTACATTTCAAAGATTGATGTAGAACTTTCATAATCTTATTTTTAAATAATTGGACTATTACTTAAAAATATAATTCAATAGTACTTAATGGATTGAATAAGTAAAGTATTTCACATTGCGTTTTCTACGGTTATTTAAACATTGAAAATCACGTGTATTGTATACCGTTTTTATCTATTGCTAATTTTATTATTATCTATTGATAAATATTAAAAAATACAAAAAAGTGACCTCTCTAAGGCATTATGTAACTGATATTCTTCGAAGACAAATTTATTTATATGGGAATAAAATTCTTGTTGCTTTATTTTTTGTGTTGTACGAGACGTACGTGATATCTTGGTTTGTGATACTTATTCTCGTCCAAGTACCAAAAAAACAAATTTACTGATTGCGAGCAGTATTTTGGGCAGATTGATCATTTACTCCACTAATGCACTATTCGAATGCCGGATTAATATCTATCTGGGCTGACTTTCGTTGATTCAGTCAAAGCTTGTAATACAAAGAAGATTTATGTACTTTACATATTTGTCGAGTCTAACGTCTCTGTGCTGGTTTGGGTAGAGTAGGGAAACAAAGTGCCAGCTCACTTGTCGATTTGGCCACTTGAACTTGGTTTAAGAATAAAATGAATTTCATGGATGTTAAATGGGATATAAGTTAATCAGAAAAAGGAATATTGTTCACGATATCACCACATCGCTATGTATATAAAAATAATAGGGCGCTCCGTGGCTGAATGGTCAAAGGCATCACTGCTAATCGCTTGAGAGCGTAGGAGTGTGGGTTCGATTCCCACCGTGGCCCTGGGTGTTTTCTTCGTTATTCTTCTGTGGTTGTACATCTGTCATTGTGCTATTTGTCCTAATATCGACGAAGACTTACAAGCGGATCTCAAGAATCAAGCATACAAGTCTGAATATATGTAATGTAATAAAATAAATAAATAAATAAAAATAATAATGTTCTTTTTAATATGATATGCAACACAAATTAATGAGCAATAAGTTACTTATTTAAATAAAAATTTACTAGGAATTAAAATATATTAAAACAAAAATAAATATCTTACATAGCGAGATTAAAAGCCGATTTGAAGTTAAAAATAAAAAGCTCGATCAAGCATCACTGAAGTAAAAATTGATTTGAATAGACGATGAATAAAAAAATAATGGAATTGAAATCACTGATAAAATAAATAAAAAGAAAAAGACTTAAACACTTTACACTTGTGCTTATCAAGTCAACAGTAAAATTTGGATTAAATATCATGATCACTTTTAGAGATTTATTATGATTTTACGAAACTTTATTTACTTTTTAATGTTTTGACTAAGAATAGTAATACTATACTCATTAATATTAAGAAATTTCTTATTGACTTCTCATTTTTAAGTTGTTTTAAATTGGCTGTAGTAAAATATATTAAATAAAAAAGAGACGTATTTTTTCACTAATTGTTAATAAGTATCTAATTTTCATTCATTTTACTCTCTTAAATTAATACCATTTATAAATTTATTAATATAATAGTTAAAATATTGCAAGTTTGTAAAAATAAAAAGTGAAAAACTGTTGATATTTTTAAAGGATAAATGGATTTTCTATTTTACTTTCTTCCTAGTAAATATACTTGTGTGTATAAAGAATAAAACTTACCAAAATATCTTCAGGTATTCTTAATATGATATACAAAAGCGGAAATTATACTTGTAAAGTTATACGTAAAACCTCATTCATATTTATATTTGTAAAATTACACACAAACGTCATTTTTGAAGCACACAAAAAAAAAGAATTTGGAAATGCAGAGTCAAGTCACATCATATAGCAATTGACAATATTAGATATCAATAGCATAAAGCCAATAAAATTGTGTCCTGCCACATTAGTGGTATATGAAGCAGAAATTCTAGAATGGTTGACTACATCGTAGAATAAATCATTCATCCGTTTTTTCTTTTACCACTCAGTTTTTGTCTGTTCATTACTTCTGGTATACTTTTGTTGTATAGGAACACATGTCAATTGTTAATTTATGTTTTAATCTGCTACATTGCAAATAATTTCTCACTCGAAAAGTGCATTACCATTCATATATAATATTATATTATATACTGATAAAATTATCTAACTGTGATGAGTAAAATTTTAAGAGAAGATTTCGCATCACGAGTGATCGTATTTTGGATACAACACTGTGAATCATTCACAAATTGACAGTTAATGATTACCATGATTGAAATTGCAGCTTTGTATGTTTGTCGCTCAATGGTTATTTGTTGGACATAAGGGGTAAATAAATCAAGACCACGGCTTAAACGGGATTCCGAACCACAATAAACATCCAGGCCCAAGATGGGATTCGAGCCAACGAAATGTTGAACCGAAAGCAAGAGAGCTAACCATTTAGCAGCCAACCCGGCATTTGAAATAGCAACATCAAAGTAAATAAATACACTGGAAACTGTAGTACAATATTAATTAATCATTCAGGAAAGAGATGAAACATAACTTTTGGTAATGAACGAGGACTAACTTAGGCCCAACAGTTGAGCAACTAGGTAGCTACCAATCCTGTTACATATCACCATTAATATCACGAATCCCGGTACGAATGAGAATATTAGAGGACCATCAGATTAATGATACTTGACCTAGTAAACAGTGACTGTATTATTTGCTGGTAAATACATAAGAAACTGATTATAATTTACATGATCAGAATTATAGATAAAAAAAAAGTCATAAGATCAAATAACTTCTAAACTATACTGGTATAATTCTATTTTAAGAATTAGAGATTTTAAAATTCTATTCTTTTGTTAAGAATCTTTATTCCAGGATTTAGAATGTGTTAATTTTAAATAAATTTTCAGATTTCCCTGCACAGATGTTGTATGAGCCAGGATGCCGAATTGTGATGTTTTTTTTATTTTTGGTAGATTTTCTTATGTATCTGGTAACCTGGTTTTTATTACGTCATATACCTGTATATGGAAACCTTTAAAGTTTATGCAGAAAATTCTATTTTGGCAAACCTAGAATTTACGCCATAGCGCAAATCGCAATATGTAATCTTGGCAACATTTCTTCATCACCAAAAATATTCAGACTTTGGAATCCTGGATTATACGGTATCTGTGCCAGATCTCCCATGATAAATCAATAATATATTGACTAGAATAAAATTACTTAAAATATTTTATTAAACTTTGAATGCTGTTTTAGGTTTTAACCAACCGAAAAAGTTTTTCGCTTATCAGTGATTTATTAAACTGTATTTTACGAACTTAATTGACATTTAATATTAGTTCAAATTCAAATAAACTGCTCTTCATTTCCATTGCAGAAAATTTAACATCAATTAAAATTTCTCATCTTTTAAAATTTCTTCGTTTTAATTTAAATGAGATCAAAAAGTATAAAATAACCTTATGCAATTAAACATAACTATTTTATCCTTTATTTTTTAAGTAAATTATATATTTTTAAAGAGAAATTTCATATTTATCTGATAAAAATAAGATATAAATGAACAGCCACCAATAAAAACATTTTACACCATTATTTGACAATATATGGTATATCCCCCAAGAGATTTCTTGCCAAATCTGCCGCCATTTGTTTTGATTATATTGTTTACGATTTCCCTTTGATGTTGCCAATTTCAATTTTTGTTGCTTTTTCGGATTTTTATTTTTTATTTTTTTATTCATTTTTTTTTTTGGCAGGTTTGATTTTTCTCAAGTTTTGCGTCTTTTTTGTGTCAGTGTCATATATACGGTTTTTTTTAAGTGGAAACAGCGTTAGAATTTCTTGAAAAAAGTCATAAAAGTCGCCCATGAGAGGGGGAAGGTGCCCTACTAGTTCCCAATATATTAATCAAGATATTATCTAATATCATTGTTGAGCATTAAGTGACAAAGTATCAATGCCGATCCATCCTTTCTCAGGAAAACTTTAATAAAAATTTCAAATATGAAATAATATATATGCGAAACAAAATGCTGATCACAAATAAGTCATTATATCATTTCGTGACGGAAAGATATAGCAAATTTCAAATGCATTGTTCATTAGATTTATTTTGAATTCACTGAAGAATCACGTGATCCCCATTTTCCAATAACATGGATACAATATAATACCTCAGTGACGTTCTTACAAACTATAATTTGCTTAGTTACTTATAAAAAGTTTTAATAGTTAATTGCTTAAGCATTTTAAATTACGTAACCTGAACTGATGGTAACACTACTGTCCTCAATCTTAGCTATTATTGAGTTTAGTCTGTTTGTCGCTCAGTGATTGCTTTTTGCACACGAAGACTAATTAGACAAGGACATACAGTTTAAAGCGAAATTCCAAATGATTACAAACATCAAAGCCAAAGGTAGGATTCGAACCCACGAACTGTAGCCACTATTGAATAATAAGCATAAGGTGTTTAGGTTCTTCGTTTCCTTTGCTTGCAAAAGAAATTTCCGAATTTCGTACTTTGCGACAAATAAATATGGACTATAATTTTAATGGAAGGAAAATGGAGAAAATTTTCTATGAAATCTCAATGCTACATTTCAAAAGGTTTCAGTTTTTAAAGTATCCCTACATAAGATAAATATTTACTACTTTAATCTAGTAATTTTATAACTAGTTACAAAAATCTGTTTTAGTTAAAATGGAAAAAATAATTAAATTTGCGACCATGAACCAGGAGCTTCGAAGTTCAAATTACATATTAATTTAAATAACAAATTTTCAAGTTATAATTTAAAAATTTCATTCATATTATTTGGCACTGCTTCAAATAGATGGAGAAATTTCTTGGAATTTTACTCACAATTCAGGCTCATGTTTTAACAAGAGGAAAGTAAACTTTTAAAATTGTTTATCTAGCTTAATATGCAAATTGGATGAAAGAAAAACATCAATTAGATCTCAGTTTCACTTTTAAGCGTTGTTCCAGCAGACAAGGTGAAGCTTCTGTTTTTAGTACAAATACCTTGAGTATTTCCAAGTTTTATTCTCCTATAAAACAATAGTGATCATTTTTCCGTAATCATTCCTTGTGAAGCTAAGATTTCCAAAAAGATAAATTTGTTCTTAGAAATGTTGACATTTTGAGTCTATTCATGTACTCAAGAAGTGAAATTGAAGTAATGAAACGTGATAAAATGATACGAAGAAAATTGTAATGACTAACATTTCATCTCATAAGGTATGAAATAATTTGAAAGGTGAGGAATCTCAGTTTATCATACAATCAGACATTATCAAATTCAAAAATGGAAGAAAATGTAATCTAATTACAAGAAGTGACATTTCTTGAAAGTCTAAGCTTTTTATTATAAAAAGTTTTTATTTAATTGCTTAACAATAAATAGTGAAAACAATTTATATAGGACTGTGATAGGACTTAATCGTACAGTAAAACAATTTAAATTCCTAGTTCAAAAAATTTTTGTATCATGAAATTCAATAATGTGGAAGAGTTAAAGAAATAAAGTCAGAGAAACATTTCTTGAAATTATGTAAAAATAACTTATTATTTTGAAGTTTTTTTTATAAAAAAACAATTATATATGTTATTGAAACTTTCTTATTTTGAGAGATAATAAAGCAATTTAAGAAAGGATAAAAACCCAAGTCATTGTGTAAAAATTATCAAAAAAAAAATTAAAAAGCCATCTTATATATAAAAAAATTCTTTTCACAAACGTAATTTCATGCATTTACAATTCCAAATAAATAGAAAATCCTTGTATATGAAAATAAATTTGAGATTTAAACACTGTTTTCTATGTTTAAACATTTTTGTCAATTTATTAGTCTATGCAAATTACAGACTGAATAAGTTAAAAATAACCTAAAAAAATTTATACTAGAAATCTGTTAGATAAAATGTTAATATATGTATGCTGAATAAAATAATGCGTTAAAATTCCGTTTAGATGCGGAATACATTATATGGTGCATCTGGTGACAATAAATTGTCTTTTTAACCATTTTCAAATGACGAGTTCATTCAGTTGGGCCCACTCATGCTCACTCGTTGTTGCAGTAGCATATTTTCCTGTAGTTTCGCTCTAACAGTTATATAGAAGCAGCCGAGTGAAATCTTCGTGATTTTGCAGGGACCAAGCAAAAGATTCCCAATACTTGGCTTGCCAACCCCAGTGGTATTATTTCACTTGGAAGACATTGCGAACAGTCCCAGTTTTAACGTGCCCCAGCCTCCACTATAGAACACGATGGATCTTCGGTCAGCCGGAACTTGAACTGATTACCTTCCTATAATGAGAACGACGTCCTAATCAACCAAACCTCTGCGGCCTCCTCTCATGTCTAGTGGTTGAACAGTGTTTCTTCAAAAGGAAAGGTCCAAGGTTCGATCAAAGTTACTGTTGAAAGGGAAGATGGATATTTGTTTCCGGCATTCACATCGGTTGAAAAGGTGCGAAGGAGTTTTTTTGGGTCCACTACCTTGAGATACAAGAATATGGCCCACTACCTGTGAAACATCCCACTGAAGGAAAATATACAGTCCATATTTTTTTTAAAAAGCTATTCAACTATTTGCAACTTTTAGGGCATCCTGTATGCTATGGTCCAAGCATTAAATAGACACCTGCTTCACCACACTGTTATGTAATGGAGAAACAATGGTAGAAAATTATGCTTTACTGATTTAAATTATTTTTGTTTTTAGTATTTCTGTGCTATTTAATTTTATTAGAATATAGCATTTGTGGAACTTTGAACTGGAAGGTAAAGCTTTTACCGTCAACGTTACAGCTGTTTGTAATGTATATTTGATGACAAATGAAAACAAAGTAAGAAGAACCATCTGAATTTGAATTTATGATAGAGTTAAATTAGGAAATTTAATTAAACTCACTGAAGATTTATTTTATGAAAAAAATTTAATATGAGAGAGAAATTATATGTTACGGGAAAAATGAATACAAATTAATAAAAGAAATATAAGCTATTTTTTGTTAACAATGTAACACAAAGTATATGTATCACATTTAAATTTTTAATTTCCTAAATAGCTTTTAATTGGATACATTCGAGTTGAAATTTATTGTAAAGTATTTAGGGCTTTTTTGATAGTAAAAAAAGCAAAGTTCCTGGAATATATGATTTTACTTTATAATTCAAGATGAAGAAAAATGTGTCAAAAAATTTAGTCTTTAAAATTTTATTAGAATTATTGCAATGCCCTCGAAATGTCCCTCGAAACCTAAATGACTTTTTTAAGACATCTTAATATAAATAAATCTTGACAACGTATAAAGAATCTTAGTAAGGCAGCCCAGTGTCCTCCAATTGAAAAAGAGTGCTTTATCAAGCTAAGTATGGGAGTCTTCTGCTTGGTTCCTGCTTCAAAATTGTGAGAAATCCCCCTATTTTGAGATTATAAGGCTGCTAATGTTGTTGAAATTACACGGTTGTAGTTAAGTTCTGGAATAGAGTTTTTCTTATCTATTAAATTTTTCATAGATGTTGTACATAAATACTTCCAACTTACAATGTTTATAATTTACAATTACATCCCTTGAAAATTATAAATATTTCTAAATCTCTCAAACAGAACTGTCGAATTATTCAGTACTCTAAACAAAAGACAAAGATTAAATATTTAATCTAATAAATGTCGTTAACATGAATGGGAATATGTTGACCTGATATTAATACGAAGCCCTCTAAGGGAAATATTAGCTATTCAACACTTTTTTTACTCAAACAATTACTTTCCCAAGTAATTATATAATTAAAAATGTAATCTAACAGTTAAACTTGCAATTTTCACTTAAGCAAAAAATATTGCTAGAAACAAGTACTAACGAATCGTACAGATTTAATCAAAATTTCCTATGAACATCAAAAATCGATTTCTTGCTCATTTTCACATTTATACGCTACATTTATCGAAGCATGGTACCTTAACTAATGAGCGACTAGGAATCTTCAATCCGCTTTCTGAGTGAAATGAAACTGGTACCTAAGACATGGTTACAAGACGATGTAAACTTTGTGCTTGCTGTTCCATAGAATAAAAGGATACGCAAAAATGATTTAGAAAGCAATTATGCAGGTTAATGAATTTTTTATTTTCTTTTAACACTGAAACGATAATTTTTGTAAGAAAAACTTTTTTAATGTTTAATACTCAGCAAACATGTAACCATTGGTGACAATGGTTGATGCCCTAAAAAACACCCAATCACAATTCGTGGCATAATTGAGGAAAATTTCATACGATAAATGTATTTATACAATTACTTTGAGATTTATTTTTAACTTAAATATGAATATTGTCTTATGCATGAAATTATAAGCACAAAATTTTCGAAACAATTAACTTTTCAAATTTGTGCTGTTTATTATTAGTTAGAATTATTATTTAGATATTTTTATTTCTACTTAAAAAAATATTTTTTTTTAATTTTGATGAAGTATCTAATATTAAATTTCCCAGCAGATCTTTACATTAATATTCAAAATCCAAGATCAAATGGTAGAGAAATTAATGCAAGAAATTCGTAGGTATCACAAAAAGACTTTAATAAATTTTACGGTTGTGCTGTCAGAATATAACAAAAAGCATATTGTGATTAATCTTCAGGCTGTGACCTGAAGGATACTTACAGAAAAAGCAGACATAGCCACATTAATATTACTTAACGAAAATGTTAACAAAATAGATAAGAACTTACTTTTCGAATGCAGAAGGTGTGCAACAAGTCCTTGTCCAATATTTAATAAGACTGAAACAGCAAAACTGTATTCCATTGCTCTAATGTTGGATTCTAAGATTCCTCTTCATTGTCCCGTACTACAACTTCTTACACTGGATTTCCTACAGTTATTTTTCCGATCGATAGTAATGCTTATATAGAGAAAGTTCTCAATTAATTTTTCAAAAGAATAATTACTAGAACAAAGGATGCCAAGTAAACATTTGTGTTATAAGAGTTTACAATACACGCATTTCGGGGCTTTTCCATTGCTAGAAACTAAAGCATAAAGGATATTTGCCTTTTTTGATTCCTAAAAAGAAATTTTTTTCCTTTTGCAATGTCTTTGCCAGAAAAATCCCGTTTTATTTACTTTGATATACCTGAGAGGAATGTCCTCATGCGAATGATTGTCACGATTTTGGGTATAATTTTAAAATAAAAACTAATTAATCATGACCAGAGAGACTATAATGTCTGTAACCTCTGGCTAAATCTTTTGGAACACCCAGTTTAATGATATAAAGTTTTATAATTTATATATTAACGTTGTTGTTTATATATTAACGAAACAACTGTCAACAGTGAGAAGGAAAATACAAAAAAAATACTTCTCAGACAAAATAAAGTCATGAGCGGAAAAAAGTGGAACATTTAAAATTTTTCATTTCTAGAATTCTAATCAAATTTAAAAAATAGAAAGATGAAACGTTAATCGTTATACTGCGTTGAGTAAAAGTTGTAATAACTTACTTTGCTTACATATATTGTAGTTGTGAAACAGTTATCAACCCATAAAATATAATAAATTATTTTGTGAAAATGAAGAGTGAACACAATTTTGAAAGGAGGTCCTATAAATTAATTTTTAAATTTATGACTGATTCCATAACTTGAAAAAGAATAACATAAATTCAGTTATTAAAAATGCATAAAACTAAAAATAATAATGGAAATGGACTAATGTCCCTTTAAAAAAGCTTCATTCTCAAAAAAGCCAACGATAATCAATTGAGGAAACGTAATGCATTTTAATGAGGTTAATGTTACGTTCTTGAATTCAAAGCACAATGTATATAATGATATTATTTGTTTTCGTTTTTTATGGGAAAAATAGTTATGTTTCAACAAATCATGGCTCAAAAGAAAAAGGTAACCACATAAAGGTTTAAAAAGTACCCTAATTAAATATCAGTAACAGCTGGAAATCGTCACAATTCAAGAAGAAATTTTTACGATGGATAAAACACTGTTTAGATTTGTCGACATGGTTATACACAATAAAGATTAATCAGTAAATGGAATTTAATTATGTTTGTAATATTAGAAGTCTTGATTAGAAAGGTACTAAAACTTCCATTGATGTACCTTTCAAAAGGAATGTATAAAAAATGCAAAGTTAAAGGAATAGTAATGTGATGCAAAACACATTTTTCAGCCTTCATCACAGTGTAAAATTGAACTAGCGTGTTTTTAAAACATTAAATTGCTTTGTAAGGTCCTTTGAGACTACTTCTAACCATGCTTGCATTTTGATTTCTAAGCATCCATAAAATAATGGAACATATATTTCTGTATCTATCTACGATCTCTTGAAGAAAGCATTGTTGAAAGTAGAAAATTATGAATAAAAACCAAAGAATTTAATTAAATTGAACAAATCCATTAGGTAATATAAATTCCTGCATATTCAATAAAAGAAATGAATTTTAAACAATATATTATAGACAAAACGATTCAAAATATATCACACTGATAAAAAAGAAACTAGTACATATCTCCAGAAATGTCCTTATGAAATTAAAATCAATTCTGACGCAGATTGTGCAAATTAATAATTTCTGTATTTTATGCCTATAAAGAACATCATTAAAGATGTTTACGTACTTAGAAAAAACAGATTTTTTTAATTTTTGTTCCATTAAAAGTGACAAGAGTGATTTTTGCTTGTTTTTTCTTTTTATTATTATTCATATATGTAATTATTACCAGAGAATGTCCAATTTACTTTTTATTTTTTTTAAAGAATTGTGTGCATATAGAGAGATAGTTTATTCTAATTACATTCATTTTTTTCTTGATATTTAATTCTTTCATTAAAAAAATGTGTAACAATCACAAATCATTTACAAAATTTCAGCCTGTAAACCATGATCTTAAGTCTCCTTCTCCTACTTCATTAAAAGGAAATTTATGTTTGTTGTTGTTTAAAATCCCAGATGGTGTAGCTAAGCTAAACCATCTCCATAAAACCAAAAATCATTTAAAAAATCTAAAAAAATAAAATAGGATTCTCCAAAACCTCGTTCACAGTAAAATCCAGACAGTCAAGAATATGTCTCCTGGAAGGACTGGTCAGCCTTGCACCAGTGACTCTCCAGAAAGACTTGGCCCTGTTGAAAAGAAAGCCATTATTGCTTTCTTTTCAACAGGCTGTTATATCATGTGGACACTCAAATCATGGTAATGGGAAAGGAGCAGCTTCAATTGATCCAAGGACCTGGGGCACAGAAGCGAGAAGTCTGACTTAGCCCCGAGCACCTGCTAGCTTTAGCTGGACATAATGGAATGACCTTCACGCCTAGAGTGACCCTACCAGGAGAATATACTCCCAACGTACTTCACCATTCCGTCCAGGAACACTCCCCCCGGCCACGATGAACCAGCTAAGCAGGACTCGGGAAGGAAATTTATATTAGGAGGAAATTTATAAACTAGGAAAAGGAAATGTTTTTAGTATTTTTGATTTTATCACTGAATAGATCAATAGTTAACCGATGATGTGATACATAATGCTACACATTTCAAAGACAAACTAAAATAAGGAAATATAAAGTTTTGCCCTTAATCCAGTGATTCAGATTAAAGTTTTAAATAACATTATATCTTGTTTTTTAATATTTTTTCCATTTGCTTGAGCAGAAGAAGAGTTATTTGAGACATTGCAATTGCTTCAGTGTTTCATGATCAAGTAAAATAGTTTCAATATTTTTAAGCTATCTGGAAGTGTTGCTTAAAAAGTTATTTTGAAGATTAATTTATTATAGCAAATTTCTAAATAAAAACAATGAATGTGAGGAATTTTGTTTCGGAATAATACTGCTTATTATCCAAATAAAAGAGCTAACTATTGTTTATAACCATTTGTTTTAATCACAGAATATAAATATAATTTTCTTACACAAAGAGTTAAAATAGGTAAAATTTTATCCAAATTATGTTCTTCCATATTTTAGAATTAAGCAAAAAATTTCGTTATAATAAGTAATAATTAAATGTAAAACGAATTGTCGCTGAAATGAATTTTTCGTTCATTTATTATTTTTACTATTTAACTAGCCACGCAATTTGTCTAGTGGTCAGCGTGCCTGACTACGGATAGGGAGGTCCCAAACTACGAATCCCAGTTCGGGTATGGATGTACTTTCTTTTTCTATCTATCCTGTTTTGATCTTTCCTTGATTGAATGGTTGCCTATCCTATATACGAGTATTTATGGCATGTGTGTACTGAGGAAGTCGGTCTCCACACCTAAATATGGTTCAGTTGGAAAAGTGGAGCAGTGCACCCCATAATGCCAGCCTAGCTGGCACGATGACAATAACAAAAACTATTTCATTAACATCATCGTACAACAAATATATGAACTTTATACTGCATTGATTATCTGCAGTCGGAAAATCCACAAGTAGTATGGATAGGACTGAAGGTGTGTTGGATGTCCAAATTGCTGTCAATGATAACCAAATTGCAGTTCTGGTCTTGTGCGCAATCATTAGATTTTGCATTGCATTTTTGACTATTGGTCTTCCAGAATTTTCATTATGCTGATAAGTTCCGTGAAGTAATAATTTTACCTGCTACTTGTTTGTAAAACAAGTTTACTCATTTTGATAATGGAATCTTATTCACGAAGTCGTACAATTATTTTTAAGATCTTTATAAGAGCTTTATTAAGATCTTTCATAAAGACTTCATTGGTTATTACTCTAGGACAGTGAGAGAAGATAAACTTACAGCACTGTTGCTTGTTTTATAGTATACAAACTGCTCAGTAGAGAAATGCTACGTTTTGATCGGATTGAAGTTCACTGGCTTTGTACATTCTTCTTCACATTTTCTTGTATTCTTCTTCAAACTTCATATTTTCTTGCCAAAATGTGCGCATACGTAATTATCATTACAATATCTTAATAATAATTATCAACTCAAAACTTCTTCCATAAAATATTTATAAAAATATGCATAAATCCTTTGTCATTTTAAGTTTGGTATTTTACTATCATCAAATAACAAGAAACAGAGTTCAAGCTTAACTTGCTAAACTGTATACGATATGTTAATTATCTTGCTTATCGAAATTAATTAATACATAGAGCATTTTATTAGGTCCTGCCCTAGTTATAAGGATAAACTGGAATAGCCCTTTCTGCATCCTAAGCAGATAACATTTACTAAAATTATGTGCAAGAAAAGGAAATTTAACTAATTAATGTTTAATTAATGTTCGTTATTTTGCTTAAAAATTTTAAATATTAGAAATGTTTGGATACACGAATGCTTATTTAAAACATTTAAACTTTCGGAAAAGAAGAAAATATCTTTAATATTTGAATGAACTGTTTATTAATTTTATCTTCATTTTTCCAAACATATCTAGAGTTTTGTTCTGAGTTGATTGATAAACAAAGGAAAATTGGATGTCGCACTTCTATTTCGCACAGGATTATCTGTTGCCAATGGAGAACATAAATTTATAATTTTTTTCTCTGCATTGCATGGTTATAGCTCGATTTTTTTATCCTTTCAGAAATCAATACATTGTTTCTTTTCATTAAGATTAGCGGAACTTCAAGTTGTTTGACAATATATTATGCAGTTTACACGTCTTCTGCAGCACATTTGTCATTTAATGATTAAAATGGTTCATTAATTAATAAATTTTGATTATAATCTGCGAATCACAATTTTTGGTAACACGTTTGTTTTTAATTCAGAATTTCATAAATAAAATTCTTATAGGTAAAGATAATCTTTTAAGAAATTAATTTTTATTATGTGAGTTTTTATTAGGCTTTATTTTCTCAAATCTATTAATTAAATCCAATATTTTAATTTCAAGTAATTTTTTTCTTAATAAAAAGATTTGAAGACTTAATTACTCTGATATCTTTAGACTTTGAATTTTTTAATTTTTTTATTGTTGTACATAGTAAATAAAATAATTCAGAAAATGATATTTGAAAGTTTTTATATTAATTCCGTTGAAATATATATATATATATATATATATATATATATATATATATATATATATATATATATATATATATATATATATATATATATATATATATATATATATATATATATATATATATATATATATATATATATATATATATATATATATATATATATATATATATATATATATATATATATATATATATATATATATATATATATATATATATATATAATCCTCGTGATATAAGTATATTCTTCTTTCCAATTTAAACAGTTTATTGAAAATATTAAGTTATAAGTATATTTTATATAATATCATTTTTCAACGGAATTAATATAAAAACTTTCAAATATCATTTTCTGAATTAATTTATTTACTATGTACAACAATAAAAAAATTAAAAAATTCAAAGTCTAAAGATATCAGAGTAATTAAATCTTCAAATCTTTTTAATAAAGAAAAAAATTACTTGAAATTAAAATATTGGATTTAATTAATAGATTTGAGAAAATAAAGCCTAATAAAAACTCACATAATAAGAAATTAATTTCTTAAAAGATTATCTTTACCTATAAGAATTTTATTTATGAAATTCTGAATTAAAAACAAATGTGTTACCAAAAATTGTGATTCGCTGATTATAATCAAAATTTATTAATTGATGAACCATTTTAATCATTAATTGATAAATGTGTTGCAGAAGACTTGTAAACTGCATAATATATTGTCAAACAACTTGAAGTTCCTCTAATCTTTATGAATAGAAGCAATATATTGATTTTTCTGAAAGGATAAAACAATCCAGCCATAACCATGCAATGCAGAGAAAAAAAATTATAAATTTATGTTCTCCATTGGCAACAGATAATCCTGTGCGAAATAGAATTGCGACATCCAATTTTTCTTTGTTTATCAATCACAAGAGGAAACGTGATCTTTCAGTCTATAGTTGATTCTGGAACAAATCTAACATAAATGGCAAGAACATAGAAAACATGACATTACAACTTATCCTTTCTTAAAGTAATTTTTCTTAATTAATAATTTAATGTGTAATACAATTAGTTTGATGAATTTCTATAAGGAAGTAAAATTAAAACTTTCACAAAATATAGAATTAAATCATGCCTCATATTACAATAAAAATAATCAGATATTTGTCTCAAAATTGTTGTATTGAAAAATTAAACTGTTTAAAAACTAAATTATATTGGTTAATTATTTTTACATGTGACAGAGCAAATTTCAGTGATCTTCTTAATAGTCAGTGATCTTCTTCTTTGCATCAATAAGTTTATTTAATTTATTCATCAATATTTCAAAGAAATTTTCAAGCAATGAATTATATATTTCGATATATATACGTGTCTATACATTCATTTTCGCTACTTTTCTGAAATATATTTTTCCCAACACATTTTTCTGAACAAATAGCGTCATCTTCCTTTGATAATACAAACCAAATTGGTTTTTCTTGCTGTTATACAATATTTATATAAATCGTTAAAATTATTATTAATAATTTTTTTTTCAAAAAGTTAGTTTACTTTAATTTTAACCTTCCAATGAATATTGATAATTTATTTTGAAGATCAAGTTAAATATTTCAAAGTAACTTACAACCTATTTTAAAACCTGATGCATAAAAATGTAATTAAATTTATGTTATAATGTATTTTTTTTTATTTTTTTTTTATTTGGGAAAACAAAAATATCTCCCTGTGCACCAAGGAATACCACACAGGGCCCGAAGGTACAACAAATGTACTACAAAACAAATCCAAATAATACATGAGATGAAAAAAGTAATAATAAAAGAAAGCAGAGAGAAAAAAAGAGATATAAAATGAAGCAATTTTCTGAATTTCCTTTCATATTAGGTTTCAATTTTTTGATCCACACACATAAATAATTCAATAGATTTTAATTTTAATTTCAACCAAGTTAATAAATCTAATAATTTAAAATCTTTCAAAAATTTAACAAAAACAAATATTATTGCTACTTATTTGAATTAATTTGTTATATTTTTCTATAAATTGCTTCATCTTAATTTTCTATTAATAATTACATGATTTCTAATACAAAGTAGCTAGTTTCATTAATTATTTAAATCATTTTAATTTTCTTTTGAATTTCTGTACTTATTTCAGTATTTTAGCAATAATCTGATAATTATTTAAGAATCTTTTGCCTCTGTAAAATTAATCCATAGGTAAATTATTTTGAATAGTAATTAATTACAAGTAATATTTTCCACAGTTTATACAAAATTGATTTAGCCACATTTCTGTTCTGCTTATAAAGAAAAGAAATTTTCTATCATATTATTGGGAAAATTTTGCAAAAGATTTCGTCTTAAATATCAGGATAAACAGAAAATACAAGATTTGTACCTGTACAATTGTGTACTTATTTACTTGTGTATATTAGGGTATAAAAATATTTTCTGCTTACGAAACTGCTTACACACACACACAGACACAATCTAAAATGTAAATTACGCAAATATGCATAATATTTTTGATATATTTTCAAATATTTATTATATGGTCGATATATGGTTTGATATATCTCCAAATATTTATTATATTCGGTTTATTTTTAAAATTTTTCATCATTGAATCAATTCTCAGACCCTTAAATGGATATCTTTACTTAGAAGATAGATAAAATTTCTCGTACGATCACTAAAAATTATTTATGTGTTATAAATTATCATTATTACTTATAGTAGATTACTTATTATTATATGCAGCAGATGGCAGCACCAGAACTGACCTTTATTATTTATCAAGTTTTTAAAAATAATATCCACAAAAAATATATTTGTATCCATACACTTTTTTTCGGAAGAAATTCTATAAAATAAATAAATTAATATATTATATTTTTTATTTAATTCTCTTGTAATATACTATTTTCCAAATTAATTTGATATAAAATAGGAAGAAATTGTTAAATTAAAATTTTATTATAAACTAGAGAATTAATTAGTATATTTTTAATTTTTTAATTTCACTCAAATTTATATAATTTTTTACTTGAATTTTATCAGAAATTAGACATTTTCTTATTTACAACTTAAGTTATAGCGAGTGCTTTTATAGCCAGAAGATGTAGAATTTTAAATATGTAATTTGAAATCATGGTAATATCCATAATTTTTTTTATATTGAAAATTTTTATGACTATCTATAAAAGAAAATTTCTGAAATTATGATACAAAATTTAATAAATTTAGCCATAACATTTTACAAAAGGAGTGCAATAAATAAGCGTATGAAATTTTGAAAAAAATTATATTTATTTTATTTTCACATTTTTTCATGTTATTATTTTTCAAATAATGCGTAGTAGTTTTTTGAATTAATTATAAAATTATCAGTGTTTTCTTTTTACTTTCAAATCTTTGTAAAGTTAAAGATAAAAACATTTTAAATTAAAAATAAAATAATACTGATGAAAATTCGAATGAGCAACATAGAGTTTTGAAATTCAGTATCAAGTAGAAAAATCGATTGACGAAAAGATTCTGCTAAATGATTTTATGCCCACTTGACATGCAATAATATTATCATACATCTTACATATTAATAATGTAGTTTCAATATTATTTAGTTGTAACTCCATACAACTGCTAAATTGAGGGGTGACATAGATCGATTTTTACAATTAAGTTAATAAATTTCCATTTTAATATGCCATTAAAACTAATGAATATCATCAATATTATGTATTCTACATGTTAGTATTAAAATAAAAGTATAATTAACAGAATATGCGCTGCGCATATTGATGGATAATAAACTGAATACATTAAATAAAATTCTGAAAGTTAATACTCAGTACAAGAATGTGCTCCCACAAAAAAAATAGTAAAGGAGGTGCGTCAGCAATAACTTGATCCTGCCATAGGTTTCTAATTTTTTATGGTGCATATTTCTTTTTTAAGAACATTTTAATTATCAAAGCATATCAGTATCCTCAAAAGCCATTTTGCTTTCTTCAAATTTGTGCCACCCCACTTTGAGATCTAATACCTTTCAACAGTTTTAAAGTATTTGGCGATCTGCTACATGATGTCCATGCAAATAAGATGAAACTTAATTTTGAAAAAGAAAGACCAGTTCTGTTAATAATGATAATGATGTGCATACTTAGATTGTAAAGCACCCTCAGGAGCTTCTGCAAATTGATTAAATAAGAGGTAATAAATGGGTAATCTAAAAGCAAAATGATACACGTGAAGAGCCAGAATTAAATTGCTGTTGAAAAATCCCTACAGCATATCAGCAATCAGTCGCAAATACATTAGAAATAAATTTGATACGCTATTTAAGAATAAGTTTACAATAAAAACAAGTATGTAACAACAATGAGTAAATTGAAATAAATTTTCATAATCATTATTTTTATTTATTTGTCATTCTTCTATTATGAAGAAAATCATTTTCATATAAGTTTGTGAACGAAATTGCGGTTTGAGAAGTGTGACGTAGAAGCTTAAAATCATAACAATCTTGAGATGAACAGGCAATGGATATAACTGATTTGTTTTAAGTACACAAAAGTATAATGGGTCATTTTACAAAATATTTCTTAGCTAAGTTCTGTATCGATGATAAATATAAAGTACAAAATGCAATAGAACAAAAATATACTACTTATTTATATTAATCAATCACATTATTACCCAGTGATTATATATAAGAAGCATTATTTCCCTATCATTAATACATTTATACTTTCAAATCAATTGAATAGATTATCATTAATATTATTTAATACAAATTTTATTTTTATATAATAACTAGTCTCAAATTATTTCCTTACAAACATTATATTTGAAAATGATTATTCCAAAATTTATCATAAATAAGTTGTATTTATGTACAAAAAGAAACAATTACATCATAGAAAAAATCCATGTAATATTATGATTTAATTAGGTAATATTTAGAAAATTCTTATTTCTAAAATTCACAATCAGAAAAGAAACAATCTAAAATTTAGAAAATTTTTATAATATTCTAAATTTACATTGTAGAAATCAGAAACGTTATTAGAATTCTGTTACTTTATTAAAATGAAATCTTTATTAAAACACCTTCTAGTAACGTTACCATCAAGATTAGAAATCAAGATCACTGTTCTGTTCTGTTTTACCTGAATTAATAGCAATTGAAGAAGGTTTTAAAGGCTGTCATACTTTGATATAAGAACTCCAAGATTTGAATCGTATTGTTAACAGAGATCCAATCTCTGTTCTAGCTATATTGCAAAAGTTCTCTTCTTGCCATAATAAACATCTACAATGAATCCTTTCATACGTTGGCCCTAATGGAAATGAAGTAACTAATTTATTGTCAAAGGAGAGAAACTTTAATCACCTCAGACCATTAAAATTTTCTAAGGGCGCCAAACTTTTTGAGACTTTTACCAACTGTTTCGGATAACTAACTACGCCAGAACACATCCTTGAGTGCCTGGGGCTATCCAAGCATGATTTTTGATGGTGCTTGTTTTTTGGGGGATGTTTAACGTAACATTATGGATGTGGTCTAACTCTGCTGACCAAAGGAGACATGCAACAACAATACTTTAATGGCCTTAACATCTAATTCCCTGACATCTTTGGAGGTATGCTCAAACGTCAAGTCTACAATTGTTTCATCTTGTTATCCCCCATCTCATAATTGGTATAGTGGCAGTAACCAGGAGATTCTGTCACTTTTTTAAGTGTGGATAGTCGAGTACAGCAGACAGCATTATCGGAACTCATAAGTCACTTGAAATATCTTAAAATTGACCAAAGAAACAAGATCTGGACAATATGCAGGAAACATATAGCTTTCGTATAGTTAAATTAAACATATTCGTGTATAAAAGAGAGCTTTTGATTAAAATATAACTCAACGCTGAAAAAAATTATTTAAAAAATTTCTAAAATAAATTAGTTTGCTTAAAGCAAAATATAAACTCCTTAATGAGAAAAGATGTAAAATGTAAAAAATTTCAAATTGTCTAAATTGTTATTTGAAAAATAGCTTGCAGATAATTTCTATTGAACCTTAGCTTGCAAAACATTTTCGATATAATACATTCCAGTGTAACAGCAAGCATAGTTAAAAGAGGGCAGTTTGTGAAGCCTTATTTGAAACTTTTACAAAATATTATAAGCAACTTGTTCGTTATATAATATTGAAAATCGAACTAACTCTTAATTACAATTATATTTGTATTGAAGAAAATTAAACATTGTATATTGCCACAAAGCAATTGTTTATTTGATTATAACCATAATCAGTGATACTGTTTTGATATTTATATTATAGATTATAATAAATAATTCATTTTTGTTGGTAAAAATTAATTATTTCCAATAAAAAATTATATTTATACAAGTTAGCTTATTATTATTAACAGATTAAAAAAACTATTATTTTACAGATTTAATTTAGCTGTTTAAAATAATGATTTAATAAATGTATTAACAATGTATTTAATTCTTGGACAACTGATTCTTGTGGACATAATTTTATAAAATATCAAGGGATTCAAAAATATAAGTTTGAATTAATTTACCACTTATAAATTAATTTTAAGCCAAATAAATATTTTTTCTAAGTTTCTATAAATGGAATTAAAGCTGAAATATTAATTTTAAAAAAATTAAAGATATTCTGAAGTTACCTAAAATTTAATTGCAATAGTCTATAAATTAATATATTGTCGTTAGATGGCAGCACTATTTTATCATTAAAAGTTGAAACTTGGAAATTGTTTATTTCAGAAATATATAGTGACATTTTTACCTTCTCTGTTCTTGTTAATAAAAATAAAGCAAATCACAGTCTTTTCCTTACAAGTGCATTGGATTTTAATATCCCCTTATCTTCAAATAACATCGCTAATCGGTTAGGAACCACCGATACTCGTAAAAAATTAAATGCATATAATTACATTAACACAATATATTTTACTTTTAACTATTTGCTATTTTAAATAAAACATTAAAATTAAATTATAAGTAATAAAATTTTTTTATGAATGATATAAATTATAGAATATTTAATTTCATAAAGATTACAAACATCACACTTATGACGGGATTTGAACACATGAATAATTGAACCGAAGGCCGTTCGACAAATAACTTGGCTTCTGATGAATGGTAAAAAAACGTTGTATGTTTACTTTCAGCATGTAAATCTATTGGAATGTTTGTTTGGGATGTGCAATTTTGCTGGTTTTAACTTTTTCGTTATATAAGTATTTTTATTTTCTTTAAAAACTAAACGTTTGATAACGTTTTTCTTTTAGTCGATATGCAATTCGATGTTGAAATCTCTCATGAAAAATCCAACATGATTTTGAGATATTTATCTTCCTAACATTTTTAGCATTCACTCGGGAAGATAATCCAGCCATGAATTTTTATATTCATCAACTCTCAAAACTAAATTCAGAAATGTACTTATGGATAAGACAAATGTACATAGTAAAAATATTGTGTCGGTAATTAAAGCAACATCATTAAACAGAAAATGAAATTAAAAAATGAAACTATTAGTTGCCTCTTAAGTTGCATTTGTTTCCTTCTACTACTGACACTATCGATTCTTATTTCGGTGGTGTCAGTACTACCAGATGCTTCTGAAGTGGAAGCTTGACGTCACGTCAATGAATAAATGCAGTTTTATTTATATAACTGAATTTTTGTTTCCGGTTCGTTCATTGATCTGATCTCTTCGTCATGCTTGCTTCATTACTGCAAACTAAAACGGAAAATTTGCAGTATTTTCAGCTTCTGCTGTTATAAGGTTGACTGGGAAAATTTCGATACAAGAGTAAGAAATTAAACAATAATTAATGGATATTTAATGCTTGTATAAAAGAAAAATATTTAATGTTGGTGTAAGCAAGGCAATATAATTAATATTTAAAAGAGAATGTTTACAAATACTGCAATTTAGAATTCCAATAATTAATGAAATTTTAAAAAATTTAAATCATCCTTGCCAATTTAGGCACAGTATGATCCAGGATGCCAAACTCTGAGATTGGCGATTTTTTGGTAGATTTTCTTATGTATCTGGCAACCTCGTTTTTATTACATCATAGATATGGTAATCTATAAAAATTATGCAGAAAATACTATTTTGGCAGCCCTGGTGTTTACGTCATCGCGCACATCACGAACGTCATCTTGGCAACATTTCTTCGTCTCCAAAAAACTCAGAATTTGGAATCATGGATTATACGGCACATGTGTCCCGATTTAAATTAACCATAAATTGGATGTTTTGTCAGTCTTTTTCATTTTCCTTTCTCTCCGGTTTTATTGTCAACGTGTTGATGGCTTGAATCAATGGAAAATGGCTTCTAAAATAGATGCTTTGGTCTTTATATGAGAAATCATTTTTTTTAACAAAATAAACTTCGACAATATTCCGAGACATTCGATGGTGAATTTCATATACTGCCGTATAATCCAGGATTCCAAATTCTGAATTTTTTGCCAATGAAGAAATGTTGCCAAGATTACGTATTGTGACGTGTGCGATGACGTAAATACCAGGGTTGCCAAAATGGAATTTCCTGCATAGTTTTCATAGACTACCATATCTATGACGTAACAAAATCCAGGTTGCCAGATACATAAGAATATCCGCCAAAAAATAATCAAACTCACAATTTGGCTCCCTGGATTATACGGCATCTGGGCCAATTTCGTCTTGTTAACTGTTGCTCGAAGAATGTAATTCGAAGCCAGGCAGCAAATTCCTCCAAAAGTTGGATTCACAATGCCGTCTCAATACGATGCCGTAATTAATTAAGTGTGGCGTAGATGAAAATTTATCTGACATCATTGATATTTTAAACCAATGAGAATTGTAATAAAGTAGCGTAATCAAGATCTCACCTGGAACGAAAGAAACAACCACTTTATGGTTAATGATGATATTTTTAAACATATATTTAAAAAAGCAAAATATTTAATTAGCAGTTATCCTTCGAGAACTAGGAGAAAGTGAAAATCAGTATCAGTGTCAAATTATGTGACAATTGTCAAAATGTATCTCGAAATTCTATTTTGCCGAAAAATTTTTGGTGAAAGAATTTTTTTTTAAATAATCAATTTAAATTTTTATAAAAAAAATAAAAGATGACAAAGTAAAATTTTGTACTATAGCTATGTCATTAGAGGAATCAAAGAGAGTTGATATGAATGTTCATATAATTTAAAAAAACAGCACGAAATTTGTGAGCTAAAAGCAATTTTATTCTATCTTAAATATGTAAATATTCAAATTTTAATAAAATGAATAACATTAAATTTTTCATAATTGTATGCAACCTTAAATAATGTAAATAATATAAATATGAATCGTAAATAAATTTTTCTTAAACTACCTTCTAAAAATTTATTGTTAAATATAAGATTCAAATTGTTAAAAGAAAGAATTTTAATTAAACAATTATGTTACTGCATTACCAGCCTTAACAATAAAAAATTAAACAAGAAGAAAACTATTTTCAATTGTATGCATTACCAAAAAGATGCAAATAAAAGATATGAATCAATTTTTTGGATGATTGATTTCATTTTAATGAATATAATTTAACTTTAATATATTGCACTAAATATTTTCTCAAATATTTTAACAGAATATTCAGGTATAAGAAAAAGTTGATTTAATTTTTTTCTTTCTTAAAATTATCTTACTTAGTAATCATTATATGTTAAATAGCAGTAACAGTTTTTCTGAATGTTACATTGAATGTTTGTATTACTTCTTTTATCAATCATTATTCTCTTATTATCATTTCTTTTACCAATTATTTTCTTCTGATTATCACAGATTCTTATCCCTTGAACCCAAAGACACTTTTGAGTTTAAAGAATAAATAAAATTAATCTGCAGTTTGAGAGTTAAAGAAATATAAACTATAAAGGTAGTAAAAAATCTATCCCTATTCTCCTAAGACGATATTTAATAAAAATCTTCCTCTCCATAGTAAAATTTTTAAAAATTATCCTTTTAAATGTAAATTGTAATTTTTTCATGAGGATAAAAAAACATTTTTTCACACTCCCCTGCTTACGACTTGTCGCATGCTTCTAACTTGTTTGGATCTCGAATCATCTCCTAACCCACCCATTTTTTGAAGTACAACACGTCACTTGATTGTCTACTTTTCTTCTGCATTTCTTCGGCGACATAAAGAATTTCGTAAACCGAGTATTATTGACCATCCATTAAAAATTCAGATTTTCGATTTATATAACAAATATTGGATGAATAGTTTGGAAAAACGTGAAGGTGGCAATAGCAAAAACCTAATGTGATTTTGGTAGCAAGTGGTTTGTGATTAAACTATAAAGTTTAGTTGAAGGAGATGTAGGTACTTGCCATAAACTTTGTGTTAAGCCTACATTGAAAGTAAAAGAAAATAAATGTAGCCGATTACAATTCTTAAAAAAATGTAATCAGTTTCTAATATCAATTGGTCTGTTCCATTACTTTCATAGTTCCTACACTCACTCCTCTTGGGAGAAATCAATATATGTTATTTTATAAGCAATTGATAAACATCCTCTTCCCTGAAGATGTTTCAATAAAGAAAACAGATTCGTTGTTTGTATTTCTTCGTTTGTCTAAGATTATAATATCTATATTTTAAATAATATGTCTTTGATACTCAACTGAAGATCGCTAAAAAATTCAAAATTCTTAAAATGCAGTTTTATGCATTAACAAGAAATCGTCTCCTGGTAGACTTCTATAAAAAATGAATAATGCCCTCGAAAATACTTGTAAGAAAACAACAAGGTCAACAGACGTGCGTATTAAAAGGGAAAATAAAATCATCTGCATCTAGCTGTCCAATCATTCTTGCCAACAGTTCAACAAGATATAATTTCAACATCGACCGCGAGATTATTTGTAGTGATACAGAATCCACCATAGATCATAAATATTACTTGATTTAGCTCACATGAGCAAAAATGGATTGTAGAGTGAGATCAAAACCAAACCAATCAGTTGCTCAACGTTAGTTAGAACTGATTAATCTATAACAACAAAGAGAGTGTTTCATTTCTGAAGTGCATAATTTATGCTGCTTTGAAAAGAGAAATGCATCATCCATATCTTATTGTTCAATCATTATAGCTTACGGTTTAATAATTTTTGATTTTGAAATTCACTTCAGAGATGGTTTTTTTGTGGCTTATAATTCACTTTAGACATTATTTAAATTGTTTCATGTGAACAAAAACAGTTCATAAAAACCAAAGTAAACAAGATAGTTTCAGAAAATCCTTATATCAAAAAAATAAAGCTAGGGCCCTATTGAGCCAAATATTTATACAAAGCATGTTCAACGGGTTATATTAGCTTTGTTTTTCATTAATTTTTATCGTGATTCATCATGAGAGAACTATGTACACAAAATTATATTTATTAACATAAGCTAAGCCTTTTTTACTTAAAGATATGAGTCCTGAGAATTTTGTTTTAGGCATTGATAATAAAATGATTTAATTAATTCTAACAAAATATATTAGTTGGATAATATAATTTGCTGTTGCGTTTTAGATCCGCAAAATGAAACATGAAGATTTACCGAGTAATTGATCGCACTTCCTGAAATTGGAAGGCGTTTACGGATTTCGAGGAAGTGAGTATGGATTGCATTGCCTTTCTCTTTACAATTGAGGTTATTCACGGATTTACAATGTTAAGCTTTCTCCTCCATTTTTCCATTCATATTCATTTTTTTACTGAAAACGTAAAGAAAAGAATGAAACTTGTCTTCTTATAACTTCCAGAATGATTTACGAGGTTTAACAATTGTGTTCCGGTAGTCATCCTCTCCATGAAAGGGAACACTTTCACTTTCTATGAAAAGAAGTGTAAAAACAAGGCTTTTCTGAACAAGAATAAAAAAACTCGTTTGTGTTTATATTGTCAAAACAGGAAGCTGATATTTTTCTTCAATAAATAAATAAAATATCGATGGATAAACATGAAGTAATGTTGATGTTGGATCATTTAAACAAGAATATAAAATTTCTATTTAGTTCCTCTTGATGATTTCTAAAGAGGAAATTTTATAATTTTTCTTTAAAATTTCTAATTAATTACATTTATATTCATTTTTTCCTATGATTGATCATACATAGTACATAAATCTATATATCTTTATAATAGTATAAGGAAGAAAGTATATAAATCACTATGATTTCACTTTTATCACTTTATGTTTTAAAAAAATAGAAATTATTTGTAAATAATTCTCTAAATCTTATTTTTTGCTTTGCTAAAATATTATATTCCAACAAGATAGGACCAGTTAAGAAAAATTATGCTGACAACAAAAAAATAATAAAAATAATAATTAATAAATAAATAAATAAATAATAATGTTCAGTTTAACATTTTATGAACTTGTTTCTTTTATCTTAACTATAGATCTTTACAGTGGTTTGTAATCTATTTTTTTAAACAGCAGGTAACAATTGAATGAAGATACTATGCAAAAAAAGAAAATTAAGTAGGTATTATAATATATTTAACAGCAATATATTTAAAGCTTTTAAATGTAAAGTACTTGTTTGTAAAATATGTAATTATTTGACAAAGAAAATATTCAAAATATGTTTGAAATATATAAATATATGGGAATTACAAACACGTTTACTTTAAAAAAATTATTTTAATAAAGAAGATAAAATTTTTTTAAAAATTTTCGTAATGGGAAAATTTTTATTAACTAATGCACGAATGAGTAGATGAAAGTAGTAGGTGATTTCTATGGAGATGCGAAATTATATTATGAGATATACAGCCGTGTCTCTGCTTTACATACTTGTTTAATAAATTTTTTAGGGAAAACTAATTGATCTGTTTTAAGAAACATTTCGTAGGTAAAATGTTATTATATATAGAATATTTTATAATATGTTTCTCTAAATATCTATAACTATCTATCTAAATATATATATATCTAAATATATATATATATATATATATATATTATATATATATATATATATATATATGTATATGTATATATATATATATATATATATACATACATATATATATATATAATATATATATATATATATATATATATATATATATATATATATATATATATATATATATATATATATATATATATATATATATATATATATATATATATATATATATATATATATATATATATATACTTAAACACTATTAGAATTACTTCTGCTTACTATACCAGTAAGAAGAAAATAGAAAAACACAGATTATGATTAATTAATTTTATAGACTTTATAACTATGTGCATTTACAATAAATTTCTTCACTGACTTACATGGACCACAATTATTTTGAAATAGCAGCAATAATCAAATTGAAAAATACATCAGTATGACTGTTTTACACTTATTAAAAACATTTTGTGTTTTACAATATATACAATATGTGTTTTAATTAAACTCTTTTAATAGAGTTAAAAATAATTAAATTAAGATCAACGTTAAATAAAAACTTTTAATCATCAAATAAATGTTCTTTGCTATTCATTCGCTAGTGGTGTCAGCTTGTAAATATATTTTATATGTTTTGACAATTTTATTAAAGATATTTTCTTTGAAAAGGCAAAACCAAATGTTTCAAGGACTGTTTAGCAATGATAGTTGATTGCAATGCTAGCAGAATGGAACTTGGGAATTCATTGTCCTTATTTATAAAACAAAGTAATAAATTAAATAGCAACAATCATTTATATATGTATATATATATATATATATATACATATACATATATATATATATATATATATATATATATATATATATATATATATATATATATATATATATATATATATATATATATATATATATATATATATATATCCCATTATCAAATGTGACCTACAAAATACTTACCTAATTTAAAAAACTTTTACCAATCCTTGAGCAGATTCTAGGCGACTACCAGTATGGTTTTAGAGCAAACTATTCTACAGTCGATGAAATTCATATAGTTAGAAACATTTTTGACAAATTTGGCGATATAGTATCAATTTGCTTGCTCATTTTGTGAATTTCAAACAGGATGACAAAATCAGATGGAGTTTTAGGATTTTATCATTCATTCTCCACTTTAAAGTATCTTCATATCAATCACTTTTCAATTTCTCTAATAAATATTAAGGTTTACAGTAACTTTGCAATAATCTGTGCACTTCTGTGTGTATGTAGATATGATACTACATTTTCAGTTTAATTCCAAACACTATAGAACAACAAGAAAATGTTGTTTCATTTAAGCTATCTCCTTGTATCTTTGTCGACTTGAGTGCTTGGGAACATTACGGGTTTCATCCCTTGCAACATCTGAATGCGACCGACTATCTAGAAAACATATTCCAGAATACCAATAATACGTGATGGAAATTAAAAAAAGCATTACAACAGACTTCAGCTCATAATCTGTTTACTATACATTGGCAAAGTAAAAGTAATAATTGTCATAATCAGCTCGTTCTTTATAAGTTAAATTTTTATAATATCCTTGTTTCCTAGAGACATCACCCACACTATTCTCAGTGGAAAGTCTTAAGTTTAATCATAGACATTTCTGAATAACTAGGTTCGCCAGTTGCATTACTGATTTCCGAACGTTCATTTGTCGTAGCTTGCATTTGCTTGAAAGCTTCAGAGAGTTCTTTAACCCTTTCCACAAATTAGTTTAAATGAGTGTTAAGTAATTTCTATAAAAGCTTTTAACTATTAAATTATACACTACGAATTGATTAAATATTTTTGATCCTGTCAGATTCACTTCTTCTCTTTGACATTTTGCCTATAATATTACATATGAAAAGATGATATTCTGTTCGATTATATACATGTATATAGTGTGTGTGTCTGTGTGTTTATTAGTTAAAATAATCATTAAATTAATGATTTAATAGTATAAAATATTTAAGAAATTTCTAAAAGAATAAATAAATTATAAAATAACTTGAATATCTCTTTCTTAAATCAAAAATAATTAATATAAATAAATAAGAAATCGAAAAATCGTATCTAGTAAGAACGAGAGGAATCATTTAAAAAAACAAAGGTAAAAATTAAGTAAAATAAAAATTTGATAAACAAAAATGCAAATTAAAAACAGGGAAATTGCGAAGAAGTTAAAATTTTTTTTAAGAAACGTAAGAAATAAAATCCTGTCTCTTCTCAACAAACGAAAAAGAAATAAAGGCAAGTCGTTTCAAATTCATTTGTATAAAGTATGTAAATAATAAACAATACATAAGTGAACTGTGTGTATGTTCCGGATTCCTTATTTATATATATATGCAACACACGTTCATTTTTACGAACCTGTAATTTGCGAACACTCGATTTTACAAACTAAGTGCTGGTCCCTAAGGGTTTCACAGAAACAATGATAAAATTAATTACACATATATGTATTTTTACGAACTAAAATTTTGAAAAATCAATTTTAATAGCTTATTTTTTACAACTTTCGCTTAAATTCCTTATTATCTGGCTTATCATATATATATATATGATATGAGTATACTTGATTGATATTATACTATGATATATATATACTATATATATATATATATATATATATATATATATATACACATACATACATACATATATATACTCATTTATGATATAGTACTCATTTTTAATAATAGTGTTTAATTTTATTACTAAAATGATGTAGAAAAATAATAAATCATTTTTAAAGCTACATGTATTTTTTTCATTTAGCTTATATTTTGAGATTATAATATACTGTCACTTTCCTGGTTTTCTAATATATTACCTTAGACAGATTAAAGTATTAAAATTTATTACATTGCCCCTAATATTTACTTAATACGTTTTCTTTTTACTACAATATTTTATTTACAATATAGTTTTCGCTGTTATTTTGTTTTTAAAATGTAAGTTTTTGGTGGCTAGATAAATTTATTTTAAAAAATAAGCCATAAAACATAAATACATGGATAAATTCCTTTTTTTATTTTTCAAAATAAATCGTAACTAACCTACTTCTTACTTTAAAAGGTAAAATTATATCCAACTGAGAGCATACAAGCATTATTTGAAGGGGTATTTTACAAATTCAATCATTGATAAAAACCGATTACAGCAATTGCGTTTTTTTTAACGAGTCCCTTTTGACCCTTTAAATACACATTCTGAGTCCCCTTCTCCTTGCTTCCATTTCAAAGTAGGCAAACTGGTAACCAAGGTTCCAAAATGTACCTCCTAAAAACCGGTTCCCAGTCTCTTTCAAGTCGCCCAAGGAAGAGGCCACGTCTTGTGAGAGAAGAACACCGCCTTCAGGTGTTCTTGTGAGAAGGGATGTACCTGTTGTCGCGTGCAGTTTCTCATCGTCTGCAAACAGAATCTGAATTTAGTATCTAACACACCCAAGTCTTTCAGTTTCGAGCGATACAAACATCGTTCCATGAATTTAAAATCTGAAATTCTTTTCGCGGCAAAAACGATGGAATAAATCTAGGAACTATTTGCTATTTTTTCATCACCATGTTCTGCACAATCGGTAAGTGGCGTTCTTTTTGACTGGAAACGTGTTTATTCTTGGACTTAAAAAGGGCATTGTGTTTTGGTTCGTTGATTTGATATTCGCTTTTGTTAACTGAAACCCTTTCATTTGAACTCGTGAGAAATTCTGTTATTCGAGCCAGTCCCGAAGGTTTCTTTTGTTAAGATTGCAATAAAAGTCATAATAAAACGCAAAAAATAAATTGTTTATTTAATTCTGTAGCAATATATTTTGATATGAAATTATGTAACTCATGTTCAGATAGTTGAAATTGAATTATGTTACACTCATACTGTATTAGCTTATAGTTAAATATATGGGTATAATTTCTATAAGTAACAAAATCTAACAAAAAATATGTTATATGTTTATTAAAAAATTTAAACAAAATTATTTGTAATTATAATTTTTTCAATTCATTTTATTAATAGTCCTATGAATACTCAGAAAATTTTTCATAAAACATAAAAAATATTTACAAATAAATACATACACAACACAAAAAATATTAATATGATATATCATATAACATACAAAATACAATATATCAATTTCAGTAAATTATAGAAAAGAAAATACAACATTTTATGTATATCACAATGCATAAAATTCATCGTATTTTTTAAAATTGAAATTTCGATTTTACGCGTTAATCTATGTCATTTTTTCTCAGTTGAAACATTATAATGAACTTCATTATTATATAATATTATGTATTTCATTTTTGTTAACTATATCTATTTTTGTATAAATATATGTAATAACAAAATTAATTGAAACAACATTATATACATAATATGCATTTCAGTTATCAGCATTAATATTACTATAATATTTTTACTTTTATGCCTAAAGCAAAATCATAGTTAAAAAACAGCATTTTCAATGATTTATAGTCGTAAGTTATACGATTGATTAAGCGGTTATAAATATAATTATTTCAAAACTAAAGTATATCGATTATAATATTTTAATATTAAAATAATTATTTTTATAAAAATCTGTATTTTATCTGTAGTAAATTTAATTCTCGTTTAAAAATATTATATATATATATATATATATATATATATATATATATATATATATATATATATATATATATATATATATATATATATATATATATATATATATATATATATATATATATACAAAAACTTTTATTCTTCAAATTATATCATCAAGAGTAATTCAAAATGAACCTTAGATGAAACATATTTCAGCAGATTATAAATGTGTTGATTATAATTGAAACTTTTACATTTAAATTATAATAGAAAATCATAACAAAAAACTAATGCTTTTAATTTTAAATCAACAGCTTTTCAGATGAGTAGAAAATCTGTTGATTTAAAATTAAGTATGAGACTTTAATTTAAACATTGTGATTATTATGTGGTTAATGATTTAATGTAAATCACAATAAAATACTTTACTTTTGGAAATTCATTTAACTTACTTAAATCTTAAAATGTTGAATCTAAAATCCATATTCCATTTGTGTGAAATTTTATTTCATTATTTAAATATTAAGATTTACAAAAGAAATAAGCATTTTTAATAATTATTGATTGAATTTAATTACTACTTAACATATATATATATATATATATATATATATATATATATATATATATATATATATATATATATATATATATATATATATATATATATATATATGTATATATATATATATATATTATTTTAATAATTTTCATTTAAATATTTTTTAAATTATATATTTTAATCACAAACCATATGTAAAACATATTATTATAATTTATAATAACAAACATATTATTATAATTTAAGTTAACTTAATTTGAATTTTATTTCATTCCTATTAGGAAAATACAAGCCTTAATTTTGGTTGTTAACTGTAGACTCATAATGTAGCTTCTTGTTTCCTAATTATCATAAACTAATTTTCATTCTTCACAAAGCTTAAAAATTCTATACCGGATAATGTTTTTTCCAATTGCTACATTAGCTTTTTTGTGAAAACCATTAAAATCAGATATTTTTATTTCCTCATATAAACTAAAAATCTTGAATAAATGTAAAAAATTTAACACTTTTCATACACTTCAACTGTTTTACATTCCTAAAAATAAAGAAATTTAAAATTCACTTATAAAATAAAGTATAAATTATATAATTTGACTATTTAAATTTAAAATAAATTAAGCATAATAAATGCTCTGAAGTACTAAATTTTTATTCCATTGACTACACACAATTTTATACCGAATTAAACATTTTATTTTAAATTTTCGCATTATATTAGAAATTATTATATACGAAGCTTTATTTTAATCCCACACACAAATATGTTCTCAACAAAATGCTAATATATAAAAAAATCCTAGAGTACAAAAATCCTAGTGTTTGCTCTATTATGTAGTACATAATAGAGCAAACAATTGAACCCATCCACGGGTCTTCAGCTGTAATAAGACAGATTTTATCACTAACAATTTTTAATTTAATCACAAAGTTATTTTTCTTTGTGACTCAATGATAAGCATGACATTTTTGAAAATTAAGTTTGATCCCAGCCTAAATAACAAGGATTTTTTATTAATTTACATTTTTTATAAGAATCCTTTAGAAAATCAACACGTGATGACAAGTTATATTCCTTTTACAACTATATTCCTCAGTTATATTACCTGCTATGCAGTGTCAAAATTTTTTGAATTTATGGGTGTTGAATTTAAAATATTATTTTCCGATAAATTAGTAATTAATTAGTTTTTGAGATGAGAAGATTTCAAATATGTATACACATATTTGAAATCTTCTTAGAAACTGAGGATATACAAAAAAATTAATTTCCAAATTAATTTTTTGTATATTCTCATTTTCAATGTTTATATAGGGAAAGTAAAAATCTTTATAATATTATTTCTCAACAACTTTTCTAAAATTTTCTGGACAGCTCATAAGTTTTACCTTTGTGAGAGGGGTGTACTAAATTTTAAATTTTTGAATGTGAATGTTTTGCTGATGTCCAAAGTGAAGATTACTTTAAATAACGAATTTCTTTTCAGCGAATAAAAATATCAAAAAGATGATACCTTTCTGAATAACATAGAAAGAAATCATAATATTTTTATGAGCTGCCCGTGTATTTATTTAATCTGAAGGACGGAAGAAAGACAATAGCCTTTATTCAGGTTACAGAAGACAATAGACAGAGTGGAAACGTCGGAAATGCCAGCATTTTAGCTTCTGGTTAATCAAACTTCTTTTGCTTAATCAAGGAAAATTGGGTCTTTCTGATGTAGAGGAAACGAATGTCCAGTGTCAAGAGTCACTGCTGCTTTAGCAAAAATTATTTACATTTTAAATTACGATTAAGATAAAAAATAATTCGAATAGATACTGATCCGTTGTCTAGGTATCAAATAAAAATGAGCATAATTTTTGCATGATTTAAGCAAACTATAAAAATCTTCAAAAAATATCACAGCTCGGTAAAGAAACTGTTTAAGAGAAGCAATTTTAATCGATTTTCATTTTATAACATTTTTAAACGTCAACTTATGTTTTGAATAATGGTTATCAATTTTAACACATACGTAAACTTGTCAAAATAATTACTTCATCATGGGAAAGAGTAATGAAATGATGAAACGATCAAAAAAATAATTATTATTTGTGAAATTGTTTTGCTCATTTCATCCTCCATTTCACTAGAATATTTGTAATTGATGGCCCTTAATATTCCCTGCAGAAAATTACGTTAATATTTAATTCCGAAAATATATAGTTGGCATCATGACAATATAGTTGGTTTAGATCATGGTAATAAAAATATTGTGGTTAAGAGATTTTGGTGAAAGCAGCTGGATGTAAAAATAAAAAAAAGTTAGAAATTTATATTATAAGGTACTGAACTATTTTAAAAAGAGAAATGTATAAATTTCAAACTTAAAGGGAAAAAAAAAAAGTTCTTAGATGATAATAGATATCAAACTTTTCCTTACCAGACCAATATTAAAAGGAAATTTAAATATTTGTGGCTAGCTAACATCTGTTGAGTAATTTTTCCATCATTTCAAATGATGATAATACGTTTAAGAAACAAAATTATATCACTTCAGGAATCTAAATTATTCGGTGTTGGTGCAATTACATGAAAAATTGCAGTTTATATAAGCAACAGTAAGCAAATAAGTATCGTAAATTAAGCATTTAAATAAAGTATACAAATAAATTTTGTTTTATTATCAAAGTGATTCTAAGAACTAAAAATCAGTTGGGAATGTTCATTTAAAATAATAAGTACTCATTTTACGCGTAATTTAGAAAGAATTTTTATGTGTAATGGATAGCCTAATTATTGAAAGATATGTTAGGGAATGTTTCAGCGATAAATGCGTATTTCCTTCAAAAGTAATTTCTGCCACTGACAGCGGTCTTGCATTCAAGAGAAAAAGCTTGGAAAATGTCTCAAGCACACATCCTAATTGGCACGCATGCGTATTTTGCCGCTAATCTGGACTTAAATACAGGACAACGGTCTTCAAAATGAAAGACCTCGTGATCGATTTCTCCCATTGTTAGGTTTTTGTATTCTTCATCTATTCGAATTATTTTTTTAGTCTATTAAAAATTAGTTTTGTTTTCCCCCCTTGGGACGCATGAAAATGGCTTCAGATTAGAAGAAGTCTTCCCAGAAGACATTTACACTGGAAATACTCAAAAATGCCTTTAAACGAACAAAATGTAATTCAGATTGTTTGAAAGTGTTGGTAATAAGTCCAGGATCAACCACTCTCAAGATAGTTCAGTTGTCTTAATACATGAATACGGTAAAAAAAATTTAGCTTAAGAATGCAGTGAAATTCTTCTTTTATGAAAAGACCTATTTCTGCACAGAGAAATATTGACTCAAAAACTATTTGTTCAACTACCAAATGTACTTTATGAATCCCTTACAACTTACAATTCATACTTGCAAATAAATAAATAAGACTAGTGGACATTAAAATGAGGTCTTCGATCTTGAATTTTAATAGCGCATTTATTCATTCAAATGATTTTTTTGTGGAAATTTATACAAAAATTAATTTTTTTTCAGGAAGTTTTCCTTCAGATTTTGATAGAATCAAAGCTCTTTAAATACAATAAAAAGTTATTCAATACTCGAATATTCTAGAATTAAAATCATATTTTGCTCAAATGCTTTTGTTTATAATGTGTCTGGAAATGTAATATCAAATTCTGTAAAATAAAAATCTTTATCTTTCGAAAGTACCAGAATATATAGTTTATAGAAATTTATGTCTTACTGAATTTTTATTTATCAGGGTATGAAAAAAATGAAATTTCATTGTTTCATTCCATGGGAAATAACAGCTTATAAAAGATTTTTCAATTTTGTTTATGATACATATTACAAATAAATTGAAAATTTTTTAATTTAATAAATTTTTTGCACATATATTTGACAGTAGAAACAATATTTTTCTGCGTAATACCTTATTTTATCAAAAGCAGTATGTGTATCATATTTATCTTTTTAAAGGAAATTTAAATTTCAGATTATATTTGCACATTATGAAAGAATACTTTTCAGACATGTGGAGGCTTTTTTAATAAAAAATAAATAAAATTATTCAAAATATTTAATGTATTATTCTCCAAAATTTTTAAAATTTAATTGAATTACTGAAACATTGTTCGGCTACCTTAGATGCATATGTGAGAGCTTCATTTAAAATATTTTAAAATAATCTCAGGACTTAAATTGTTATATTTATTTTCGATAATCGTAAAGGAATTTCCAGGATTTATTTTTTATCTTACTGCCTTATTAAAACAATTTTTTCAATAATATTTTAATTTATAAACTTTGATTTTTTCTGAGAATACTTTTTTTGCTCCATGAATAACATCGTTCCATTAAAAGTTATTTGTTTAAAAAATAACAATAACTTAAATACAATTTTTTCCATTAAATTTTCGTAATTATTTGATTTGGAAATTTTTGTGGCCATATATTCTACCTTATATCTTTTTCTTCTAGATCTATGTCCTTTTGCTTTACTAGTTTTATCTAGATCGCATACTTTTAGTTTTACAGAAACGTCTGTAGTTACTAAACTTTATCTTGAATTGATAAGTCATAAATAATTGCATGAATACATTTTAACATTTAGGTCAAACTGCATAATATAAATAATTTCTTTAATTTGCAGCGTGTAGCACTGTGTAGAAGTTGAAAACATGGTTGAACAAAGTTAAGAAAAGTCATTTGATGTAACTAATTAATTTATTTATTTGGAAAAAAGAATTTCATTGCCAGAATGCTAATGGAATTCAAAAGCTCGTCGAAGCGCCTTTTTTTAAAAAGATCCATATTAAAATACATCATAATTATAAGTTATTATTCACATAATGTAATTTAATGGTTTTCGAATTATTCAAAAACTACAAATTCCTGAAAATGAAATTATTTATAAATATTTTATAAAGAGTAATTATTAAAAATCTTGAAATATTAATTTAGCTATCAGGAAGATGAATCGATTCAATTGTAAAATGGCATTGGCATAAAACAATACTTTACTCTAGAATAACAGCTAGTTAACTCAGATCTTTCAAATTTATTCTATGAAAAATATTATGTCCCATTGAAAACATAATTTTATTTTTATTTAATAGAAATACCTCTTCATGAAATTAGGTATGCACATTTCTCTTAATATGTTTCATCGGTACTTATGTAATGTCCAGCTAACATATTTCCTCAAAAAAAATACGTTGACAAATATTGAGTTTAGCACCAAAAATCTTCGCCTCGTTTATTGTAACCCAAAATATTATTAATGGAGAGGTCTCAAATTTTAGTTTCTTTTAAAATGTAAGGGAAAAGAACAGATAATCAACTTATATCTTTATTGTTGCAAAAAGATAAAAGTTATATTTTGAATTCATATTCTAATTGTCACATCAGCTCGTTTGCTAAAAATATAATCTTAAGTTTTGTATTTATATATTTATGTGAAATAGTTCAAGTTGTGAAGTCACTGATTTGCAATATTTGGCGCTAAATTACACCTGTGACATTTTTTTCCTTGTGACATTGATTAATGGTAGCATATGTGATATGTAAGTACCGTTTTATATTCCGCATGCATTTATCTTGTCGGTGACTATATCAAACTACTATATACATCTATATTTACAACCTGTGTAGTATAGCATAAGTTTAAAATCCCAATAAGCTACCATTGGGAAGACACAAAAATAATTAAAATATTAATCAAAAATACATAAAATTGTATGGAATCGATATAATAACGTATCTATAACTTCGTAATCTTTCGAAAAAATGTTAATTAATTATATATTAAATGTGATTATCAAATTTTATGAAAAAATATAATAAGTTTACAAAATATTTATTTGAAAGATAATCAAATTCCGTTAAAATTTTTCGGTTTTCTCTTAACTATATTATTCAACAACTTATTTTATTTATGTAAATTTTAAAAATAAATTGTGTGATCAATCATGCATTCAGAGGAATCCTTAAATGATGAATGTTTCCTGGCATTTACAAGACTGCATCTGGCTCAAAAAATTCAGAGAAATTTTCTTTTTTAAAGTCATTTTCATAATCGGATTTAATGCCTGTGGACACATAGTTTTTCAGTGTGTACGGGAAATTTTACAAATCCAAAGAGAATTTGTGTAAGAAAAAAGGGGAAAATGAAAGCTTTTCTTGATTTAACTTTCACGATTATTTATTAAATCTGTATTTTATCATCAAAGCACGCTTGTGACATACAATATTTTCTTCACACTCCAATGGTGATGGATTATTATTTTATGCTGTTCCCACTCATAAGTAAATTTGGTTGGTTTCTAAATTTTTTTTCTCACAAGAAATAAATTAGTTTAAAAAGATCGGGACTCTAGTTCACCAAATTTTTTACAATTTGTGGTGAACAAATCACCAAATCTTCTAGAAGATAGCTAGAGGTTATTCGAAGATTTAAATTAAAATAATAATTTTATAATCATACATGTCAATAGGGAATGTCGTTACTGCAGGGTAATCATGATTAGACATGTTTGTTTCAACAAGTTAATTTAAATATTTTTCTTAAGAAATCATAATTAGTATTAAAAGTAGCAAAGATAAATGACCCGAAATGATGAGAGAAGAGAACTAGTACAAAATATCAAAAGTTACTTTTCTCTCGTCAAGCATAACGTAATTCTGGTATTGGAAGTGTCATTCCTGAGACTAATAGTATTCGATTCTTGTCTAAGGAAAAAATCATGTTGTTGTTACTTAGGGCACATGAAGAGGCCAAGCTCGCTATGCCGTTGGTTATGCGAATTTAAGCCAGTAAGTGGTGTCTTTCGTTTTAAAAGTAACGCCACAAAGTTAAAGTACGATTTCACATTAAACTCCTCCGATAGATGGCACCACTAGAGGATCCACTCCCGCTATTTAGACATTGTTCTGGAAGGGGAAGAAAATATCTCCAGACCATAACACCCATGGTAACTGCTTAATGGCCGATCACAGAACTTTCTCTTCTACAAATTTAACGAGCACATACATCGCATGTATTCGGCGGGTCCTTGGAGGCATTGGGAATCAAACCTTGCACTTCCGGACAGAACGCCGATGCCTTAACCACTCATCATTATCACGGCGCCGGAAAAATCATAGATATGATGTACTGACTATTTGAGTGACGGTATGAAAATTCCAAAAAACTAAATGATCAACTAATAGAAGTGATCTATAATTTTATAATAATTATATTCACGTTAAATACATAGCTTTTTTGTTTGAGATTTACTATTTATATACATGTCAAATGCTAACATAATGAATAATAAACAAATTAATGTTTTCCTAACTAGAATTTATACAAATTACTCTATATATGAAATGAATGTAACAAAATTTTATAAGCCTCATTCGATTGCAACAGACAGGTTGCAAAGTTTCATCTGCCTGCATATGATTTCTTCATATTATTATCTGAATAAATTGATTTGATCCAGTATCATTTCTGTTAGTATGATTTATAGGTAATTTTAAATTTATACTTCTAAGAATTTTTTAATAATAATCCGAATTTCAATTGCTTTCCAGTCCGCTTCTGATTTATTCCAGGAATGTATTGTAATTTCCATAGTTATTATTTTGCAATCAAATATATATAATATAAATAAGTATATTAAAAGCATTTTTGCAATGGAAAATCAAAGAAACCAATATATATATATATATATATATATATATATATATATATATATATATATATATATATATATATATATATATATATATATATATATAATATAATCACAGCTCGTGAAGTTTTGAATCATTGAATAGATTTCTTAGAATTTCCCATTCAATTGCCTCTACCTTAGATACTGTTATTCAAACATAATTTGTGCCATTCTATAATTCATTTTGTTATATCTATAATGTTTAATGAATTATTTTAAAATATATATTTCATTCGTATTTACATAATTGGTGGAATTTATTTAAATATAAGTACAATTTTCTTTATTTTAGAATCTACTTAAATTGTTGCCGTAGAATTCAATTTTTATGGGATTTTCTTTTTAGAGAAATTAAATTAAATACTATTTATTTTGAAAACAAGATTTCTTTGTAAAAAAGGAACTTAAATAATTCTTAACGAGTTCATTTATAGAATGTAAAGAAAATAGAAGAATACAATTTGAGACGTTTTATTTTATATCAAGAATTATATAATTGACTAATTTCGGAGTAAACTAATAAAAAAATATTAAAATTTGGCTAAAATTTTTAACTGACCATATTAATAAAATTTAATTAAATATGCCAACCATTGCTTATTTTTCCATTCTATGGTCCCTTTTGATATGTATTCTTACTCGAGCGGGACTTCATTTGAATTGCCATAATTATCCATATCTATTTTGGCAGTTAAACTCAAAAACCTTTGATCATACTTTTATCAGCTTGACACATTAATAAATGTATTCATTTAAATATCCTCTTATAGAAATCAATATATTTGAATGCTATTTGAAAAAATTATTTCATACCATTGAAATATAGTTTCTTAAAAAATTTATACTTTCATCAATGGAGGGAAATGAAGGCAAGGATGTCACAAGTCAGTAGAATTCCAGAACTTTCTCCATCTACACATTTCAACTCTGAAGTTTATCAGTAATTTACTACTGATACACTTCAATAAAACGAATATTGTTTCTTAAAATAATTAAATAGATCAATTTACTTAAATTTGTTACGATGTTTATAGAACGATGTGTGTGTGTGTGAGCCCATGTAACCACCAACAATAATACCTAGCTACTCCAGAAAAATCTCATATTCTCTCTTTTCCAAATATTTTAAAGTGATTTTATAAAATCTCTCATTCACATCAAAGGAAGTGACGTAGAATTGTAAATTATGAACTGAAAAGATTTTTAACGTTTATAATATTAAATGAACAATTAATTTAAATCATTAAAAAATTCTAAAGGAAGAGAAAATAACAATTTTTAATTAGATATTTTTGAAGCCTTTTTCTTTGGGTGGAGACTCACATATAATAAATCTTGGAGCAAAAATGCCAAAGTGCCGTAGATTCTAGTCACACTCTGGCAGCCTAACCTCATTCCTCTCCAGGATTCAAGGTGACTTGAAAGATGTTTGACCAGCTATTGGACGAAGATTGCATCTTCCGCTTAAAGCTAAATATCGGTCACCTTAAGAGATCTAAGGTTATTACCAACTGCCAACTTTTTTATACTTTTATTCGGATTCAGAATATGTTATTAGATTCAGATGCGACATGTAAATTTTATTACACTTTCCTTAATTACTTTTTTCTCCAATATTCCCTCTTCATCTAAAAGTCTATAAATTGTTAATTTTTAATACTTCAAGAATTGAATTATTTTTAGAGTTTGATTTAGCAATTAGAATAATATGTAATTTACAAAATGCATCTTTATTTTTTTTTCTTAAAAAATGAATGAAATTTTTCTTTTTTTAATCATTATTTTGTTTTAATAAGCATTACTTATATCCTTGAGTGCATATAATTTTCACAATAATATTCTTTTTCTGTATCCTAAGAATTGATGAGTGATTATTTTCTATTAATAATTTAATTTCAAAAAAGGATGCTTATTAAATATTAATATCCTATTTCGAAATTGCATCTAAATACTATAAATCATGCATAAAAGGAATTTAAAACTGGAATTAAGTCGCATTAGTAATTGTCATTTTCTGTTTGTTTGTTTGTTTTCAATCAAATAAATAGCAATGAGATTATCAACTGAAATCGGTTTTCTTTGACATTTTTCTATGAAAAATTATAAAGATTATATAAATATATCAAAAAACAATATTAAAATTAAAATTTAGATTTTTCTTTTTTAATTAAAATGACTAATTATTTTTATAATATTCGATTGGTAGGCTCTGAAAATAGGAAAAAGAATCTTAAAAGGATTGGAAAATAAAATAATCTGTTTATATTAACACTTAAAAAATATTTATTTTGATGATTAAAAGTATTTGATTTATTTCCTTCAAGTATTGGAAAAACAAATGAAATTGTAAGATAATTATTTCATATTTCCCTCATTCATTTGGAAGCCACTGTAAAAAGTGTAAGAACTGTGTTTTTCACAATGGAGTGCGTATGAAGGGAAAACGAAAGATGCATTTCATGTGAATGGAGTGAAAATAAAGGATATTTTATTTCAGTAAATTTCCCTACATATTTTAGGAGACTTTGTTACATAATTATTTAAAATTATATCATATTTTAACAACAATTTAGGAAATTTTAACGTTTCACCTATATAAAAAAATCTAATTTTTTTTTTCCTCTTTGCAAGATAGAAGCATTTAAGTACTTGAAACTTCAAAAAAAAAAATTTTCAAAAAAGACAACATGAATGAATCATTAAACATTCAATTACTTGAAATTTCAAAATAAAGTTTTTGGAAAAAATAGATATCTTAATCTTTTATCTTTTTTTTCCCACCTAAATATTACAAGTCTTAAAGTAAAAATTAAAAAACATTTTATTTCAAAACTTAAAATAATACAATATTTACGAGTTAAAGAATAATAATTTTTTTTTATTATTTATAAAAGTTTTGAAATTTTTCACATATAATATGCAAAAATATTTTTTAGCAATTTTGTATATTACCAAAAGTAGCTCCTTTATTGCTCCAATCATTTTTTTTATTACCGAATAAAAATTTTCTGCTCTTAAGTTTAATTATATGAGCAACCTTTTTTAGAATACATACATTTTTCATAAAAAATATTTATTTATATTTAATTAGATATAAACTCTGAATTATAAAGATTTACCAAAAAACTAAAATTCAACTTACATAACATATTTGTGAAACACACTTATTTATTTCAATAAGAATCATTAATTTATGCATTAATTTTGATTTAACAATTCAGGTTGTTGTTATAAATCCTAATTTTATTTTCATTTCCTGGTATTTCTCGAATAAACTTACCTCGTATTCTCACTTCTTCTTATAACGCTTATAAGTAGGCTTACAAAGAAATTACCTACTTCTTATATTACTTATAAGATAGCATGAATATCTGTAATGTTATCTTATTCATTTATTAATAAAACATTTTATGTTTTTATAACTTTAAAATTTAATTTATATCAATAATAATATTTCAATAAAAATTTTTATTCGTATTAAATAGAATAGTTAACATTATTAATTATGCTCTGAATAAATCTTAAATTCAAAAATATCAACACATATTTTAAGGATAAAGAATTTCGTTGAAAGATAATATCTTTCAACAAAATTCTTTATTTTTATCAAATGGAATAGTGGTTTAGAATCATAATCGTTACAAGAGATATCGTCTGTGCATGTGTTACGTAAAGAAAGCCTATATTTCATGACACCTATATTTCATTTCATGTCTTTTATGCACCTAATGCAAAATATTGATAATTATATTAAAAATATGTTTGTTTGTCTATTTAACTTCACAATTGCATTTGTAGTGCATTTTTCCCTTAAAAGTATATTTGTATTTTTAAAAATATAAAGGTTTTTTTAAAAAAAATACAGCTTTAATATTTTAACATTTTTCATCTTTTAAAGCGGGAAATTTTTTTAGTTTTAATTAATTTCTTTTGCAACTAAACAGAAGTGTTTTATTTTTATAAATTAGCTAAATATCATTTTTTGAAAGCATATGTTGTTGTTGTCGTGTGCCAGCTAGGCTGGTAACATGGGGTGCGCTGCTCCACTTTTCCAACTGAACCATATTTTTGTGTGGAGTCCAACTTCCTCAGTACACACATGCCATAGGTACCCGTTTATAGGGTAGGCAACCATTCACACCTCATTCATACAAGGAAGGGACAAAGACAGGATATATATAGAGAAAAAGTACATCCATGCCCGAACCGGGATTCGAACCCAGGACCTCCTTATCCGCAGTCAGGCACGCTGACCACTAGTCAAGTTGTGCGGCTTTGGAAGCATATATTTCTTGTAAATAAAAAATCTTTGAGAAAAGTCATTTAAAACATTCATTTATTATCAAACGAAAGAAAACTTAAAATGCACATTACAGTTAAAATAAGAGTATCCTTTGCAATTAACTCTACTTCATTTAAAAAATTATCTAATCATCCTATTTACTGCTATAGCTTAATATGATATAGCAGTAAATAGGATCATATTTAGAAACGAATAATACAGTTTTTTTTAACATTTTTTTTAATTTATTTAATTTGTAGAATAGAATATGGTTACTAAAATTAAATGTTCACTTGAAATTTAAATAGCCAGGTACATGAAAATTTAATAAATTAAAACTTTTTTGTATTGCTTTCTAACTTTTTCATTACTATTTCAACTCGGAAATGAAATAGCTCAGATACAATTTTTTTTCTCTTAACGGAAGCCAATCACGTTTTTCTAGTTAAAATCTCGTAACCAATCCGAGTCCGATTCAAGAAAAAGACGCTAAATGAAGTTGCGTTACAAAGAAAATAAAATATTTGACCTCCATTGATGTGAAAAAGTAGCCTGATGAATGCGGAAGAAGCAGGTCTCATCGAATGATGAGGAATGATAAGGGTCTCTTCGAAAGGGCTGGAAATTCAAAGACCATCTTTCTCTTTTCCTTTTTATTTACTTATTTATTTGTATTCGTAGATTTTGTCGGTAATTTTTTTATTTATTTTCCGCTACTGATATTCATTATATCATTAAATATCAATTTAAACATTTTTGAACCAGCCCTATATTTCTTTTTGCCTTTGTTCAATATTTTATTTTATTGAAAAGATTCTATATCCTAATCCAAGATTACCTTTTTAAATTATTAATTAATTTTGAGTTCAAACTTTAAAAAATATTAATTATAATTTCTAGATTTTTTATATCAAATGTATCCTTTCTTTTATATTGATATATGGTGGGTGTTCGGTTGACAAACATAATCCGCTACAAGACTATGTTTGCCATCGAAATGGTTCGTTAACCGATCATCGATTTACCATAGATTTTTTGGGAAATCGATTAATTCGTTCTGGAGACCTTAAAAATTTAATTAAAAAAACATTGCATAATTTCTTAATAAGAGTTTATTAAAAAAATAATACGTATGTATGATTTTGCATATATATATATATATATATATATATATATATATATATATATATATATATATATATATATATAAATTAGCCCTTTTCAGTTTTTGTTTATGGAACATTAAGAACATCTCCAATGTCGATTGCCTTTCTCTCTTATTTAAGACTTTTCGGAAGTGATTAATAGCACTCTTGTTGCAAAGATACCTTACCTTACTGATATCAGCTTGGTGTGGGTGCCATTCAAAGTCCATTGCTCTGACATCCTCCTCCACTTCTTCAACGAATGTACGAAGGGGCAGGACTCAAAATGAAATCAGTTTCGATTTTGAAAGGAATCAAAACCGAACTAAGAATCTACTAGGCGATAAATATTCTATTGGAAAAAATATTTTTTTAGTATATAACAGAATCCAGCAGTGTGTGTAATTCAAGAGTGATAAAAAACGATTTTGGTCCGTATGGCTTTGGTCACTGTGCCCATCATGCTCCGGCAGCCAAGAAGTGTTCGTTAGAATTCGTTTTAGTTAGTTATCCGGAAACAAAAATCTTTCGTGAAAGTGTTCGCTGTCTGATTTGTTCGTAGTCCAAACTGCTCGTAAACCAATCATCCACTGCATAGTATTAATCATCCAAATGAAATGTACACATTTTAGAGTTCCATCGAATTTTATTGCAAACATAATTGCAAGCATTTTAAATTCAGTATGAAATCTAAATTTGTATCGAAATCAAAGCCCTGATTGTGACTGTTGGCAATGCAGTTTTTGACATATAACATTGATTCACATGCATTTCAGATTACATAATGTCATAGTAAGCATTTTCAAATTAAGTAGGAAATCTAATTTTGTATCTATTTCTGAAGTCCTTATTGTGACTCCTGAAAATGCGTTTTTTCGATGCAATAGCTTTTTTATTCTTTTGTTATTAAAATTGAAAAAAGTTATTGACAATTTGTTTTTATGTATTCCCGTAAATATAATTATAAATTTAATTTCTTTTATTAGTTTGCTTATGGACAAGCCTAAATTTGAGGATTACTGCTCCCTTTGCAAATTTATCTTATGCATCATATTATAGGCATTTTTAACAATTCTTCTTCCATTTTACTCTTCACCCATGATTCTTGTTCATTATTTTTGTATAGCAATTATCTTTTACTAATATTTTATTTAAAAAATGATTATTATAGTATCTGTTAAGCACATGTACATTCAACGTTCACAATTTTTAAACATGAATATATAGTATTACAGTATTAAATACGCACAAATATTTTTTGTGAATTTTATATATGCAAACGTATTAAAGTATTGTTTATGAATTTATTTTAATAATTTAAAATTTAACTATCAGAACTAACTTGCTAGAATATTTTTAATTTTTACAGAAATAACAAATATTAATAAAAAATGAAATTCTGATTTCGGTAATTCAATTTTTTTTTCAAAATATTGCATCATTTTATAAAAAACGTGAAGATTTATAGCATAGCTATATAAAAGATTTTTATGTGTTTCTAAGGTTATTGTCAAATTATAATTAAATATTATAAACATATAATTTAAAAGAGCAAACTTTTAGAAATGTTGAAACCTCTTTATTTAATTTTCAAACTAAATAAGAATTTTTTTAAGAATTCTTGCCAAATTCATTCTTATATTATAAAGATGAATCTGCACACACACATTGTATCAATCAAATAATAATAAATTGTAAAATAAATTTTGTTTCTTGAGGGTCTAAATTTATACTCAGTAAACAATAATAAATCATAAGTTTTAAATATTAATCAACAAAAGGTATTTATTTGCGTTTGTAATTTGTTTCAATTCAAAAACTATTATGTAAATAAGCATTATGTATACATTTTTATATTTTTATTATATGTATTTTATAATAATTTTAAAGGCCACTTTTCACAGTTAGAAGATTTTAAATAATAGATAAATTTTGTGCTCAAAATGAAAGAATTTAATTTAATAATGAATTCAAAAAGTAATATAGCAATAATAACAATTTTGTAAATTTTCATTTAGTAAGTTCTTAAGAAATATGTTTCCTTAATGTTTTGTGCATTCTTTAATTAAATGATATGTTTACAGGTCATCCATTTAATGTACTTAAAGCGTGGATATTTGCTATTATACTGCTGTGCAGTGTAGGTAAGTAAAGTATTATACTACAATCAATGTACAAATTATTATGTGTTTATGTAAAAAATATTTCTTATAAGTTTATAGTAATTGCAAGCAGTCAATTAATAAAATGAAACCTTTTACATTACTTAGTAACATAACTCATAGTAAAATTATTTATTTAATTTCAACATCAATTTTTAAATCAATTTAATGATTTTAAATCATTATTATAAGTCGTTAATGAAGTCATAAATTTTAAGATTACTAAATTAAGTCATCACATCGGAACAAGTTATTTAATTTAAAATATAAATGTATTTTTGAAATTCTAATAATAATTATAACTTCCTTAATAAGAAAATTTATAAAAATAATATTTTCTATTTTTAATTGATTTTCAACATTTTTATAGAGAAATTGAATTAATTTTATTAAGCTAATTTATATTCGAAATTATATAAATGTCATATTTTTTAAGAATAAAGAAAATTATTAATAAAGATATTTATTAGAATTAAAATTAAAAAATTAATAAAGAAAATTATTAGCATTAAAGATTTAAAATTTTATTAATTTAGTTTACAATACAATCCGTAATGTCAATTTTAATTAAAAAAAGACTACTTATAGAGAAATTTTCTTCATAACACTTAAAATAATATAACTTTTGCAAATTAAATAAATCTTATGTAAAATAAATTTAATAAAAAAAGGAAAAATAATTTAATAAAGATATTCAGCAGAAAATAAATATTTTTTATTCTAATAAATAATAAAGAGTGAAAGAAATATACGTATACGATAAAAAATAACCATTACTCAACAATAAATGTAACAAATAAAATTTAATTAATATTTAAATATTAAATCAATCTTATTTATATCATACATAAATAGCAATTAAGATAGAAAACTTGAACACCTGTTAAGAATAAATACCCATTTCTATAAATAAAAAATGTTGGAATAATATTAAATCTTACAATAATTTTCAAAAATATTTTTATACAATGTCACGTAATTTGACAGATAATTCTTGGGTATCTTACCTAAAAATTTGCAGACTTTTCCAGAAATTTGCAGAAAATTCGCTAAACTGCTGCAGATAAACTGTTTTACGATTAAAATATGTTTAACTAATTGATAATAACAGTTAGTTTTTATTATAAAATAATAAAAAGCTATTTATTTTGTTATTTTTGAGCATTTTGAAGCTTGAAATAACCATTTTAACTAAATAAAAAAACGAAATAATGTAATAAGTTTAGCAGAATGTTTTAAAAATAATGTTTTGGGAAGTTGCTTAACAATCCGGTTTAATAAATAAAAAATGCAGGCTGAAAGTTACTCCACCAAATGTAAATAAATGAAAGAAACAGATAAAATTGTGTGACGCCCTATTGAGCAAACTCATTCAATAGAAAACATTCTTAAATTTTTCAGTTTTATTATTTATAATTTATTCTTTCTTAAATTTTAGATAATCTGTTAGCAAATCGCCCTCCAATTTTTCTTAAAAACATAGACTTAGCAGTGATTAAAGAAAATACTCCAATTGGTAAGTAATTTTAAGAAACTAAATCATAAATAAAAAAAAATGATATTAGTAACCACTTGTAAATATTCTTTTGTTGAAAGTACTTGCTTTGATACCATATTAAGCAATAAATTATTAAACTTTTTTTACATTTATTTACAGTTTACTCACAAATGCTCTATGTAAAATTAAATAATTTATGCATTTTCAATACTTGAAGTGCTAGAATTATATTTTTGCTCTATAATTAAACTACATTTATAATAATTTTTTACATATGATATAAGATTAATAAATTGTTTTAAATTAATCTTTATTATTCTTGATTTCAACTCTTTGTATTTAATTTTATTGGTATCAAACATTATATCGAAAAAGTAAGTTGTATTATTCCTTGAACTTACATTGACTTCACTGAAATATCTTTGAGGGAAAATAATTGTTGTTTATTAATATTTTATATAGGAAAAGAAAGAAACACTTTTCTTTCTAGAAAATTTATTCCTGAGATAGTCATAAATCAATAAATTATCCGTGATGCCACCTACACATAACACCTTGTGAGCCATGGATTTTAACATAAGTTATAGCTCACTCTTAGAGATCAAGACATATATAAGGATATTAATAAAAATCAAAAAAAGACCATCTTAATAGAAATTAGATAAAAGGAGAATATTACTAAATATTCTTTTCAAATCAATTCTCATTTACATATTCACATATAGGAATTATTTTGATTTTAACCTTTTTAAGAAACATTTATAGCATGATATTTTTCTAACAAAACATGAATTTAAACCTTAAAATCGTATTGACAAATTATTTTGTTCTTTTAAGGATAAATCAAAACATTACTAATAAGATAAACAAAAAATATTTTAATAAATATAAAAATTTAGAAATAAAATATTGAGGTAAAAAAAATTGAAGATGGATATGAAAAAATTTAGCAAGTTTCTAGATGAAATTAAAATAAATTTTTAGCTTACAATGTCTATTTCAAAAATAAATAATAAATCTGAACCTGCAAATATTAAGGATAAATTATTTTGTTAACTTCGGATGAATTATAAACACGATGGAAAAATGCTTCGTATTTATTAAATGTAAAAAAATTTTTGCTAAATAGTTTAAATTAATGATGAAAATACAGATATCAGACTTAATCTTAAAGCCATAAGCAAAATTTTTATGCAATATATATCGGTTCCAAAATTCGTTTGCATCTTTTTCTTCTGAGTCATAATTTTCGTATTTGCTTTCTAATAAATTCTCAAACTTCTTTTAGTAGTGCATCTCAGTCAAAGATTTTGTTATGAATTTTTTTTGTTCGATGATGCCCTGTCGCTAGAAATTTTTCAGCATTTCAGCTTTACTATGGGAGAAACTGATGGAACCTTTATGCAAAAAAGTGCGTTTTCATTATTTAGAAGCAGAGACAAACCATAAGACTACCAGAATTATAATTTCATTTGGTGAACAGTTAGACCATGATCTATTTTAGGTGCCCCCACTATCATTAAAGAAAAAAAATTACTTTAGAAAATATTAATTTTACTGTTTTTACAAATTAACAAATGATTTGCCATATTTTTTAAAGAATTTCAATTGAAATCAATTTTACAAACAGAACTAAGTGGCATTAACTAAATTGTTGAAAAAAATCACATTTGGTTATAGTTCTCAGGAAAATTTTCATGGCTATTCAAGCATTCAAAATATAATTTCCTTTTTGATAGCTGTAGCTGACATTTATACAGTTATGAATGATATTACATTGAAATTAAATAACTTTGAAGGACAATGAAAGATTTTCAAATTATTGATTACTAATAAATTTGTATTCGAAATTTAATAGTTCACAGTTCTTTTCTTATAAAGAATCATTTCATCAATATTTAACATTAAAATAAAATTACTTTTTTCAGGCACTGTATTCTTCCAACTACTTGGTTCTGATCCTGAAAACTCCACAGTTACTTATGGACTGGAAGGAACTGACAAATTTGAAGTTGATACCAAAACAGGAGTTATAACAGTAGCCGCGCCCATTGATCGTGAAGTGAGAACCTTCAATTTTACAATATTTTTTCTATTTTTATAAATATTTATCATATTATGTTGATTTAGATAAGTTATCCACAATAAACTATTATGTTAACAACTTCGTGAATGAATAGATATGTAACAGATTTTCTGAGTGAAACTATTTTCAAATTATCTAATTGGGATAGAATAATTAAAAGTAATAAATTATATTAAAAAATAATATTATATAAAAATACTATATATATATATATATATATATATATATATATATATATATATATATATATATATATATATATATATATATATATCAGCAAAACTAAACCAGAATATATAGTACAATAAATAAAAACTGTTTAGAGATAATGTAAGCAGGTTTGAAAATTTTTTTTATCTCATTTAAAAAACGATTTTCATATTCAATTCAATTTTATTAACTTTGCAATATACAACGGTTTTGTAAAATGAAACGAAATTTAATATATATATATATATATATATATATATATATATATATATATATATATATATATATATATATATATATATATATATATATAAATTTCTATTTATAAAAAGAAGGACTGTGACAGTAATATAAGACTTAATTTTATTTCATTCATTAATTACTTTTGTTATGAATTTTATTTAAACATTTATTGAAAATGCCTCTGAATATTAATACATAATTTTAGTAGAATTTAATAAAAGATGAATATTTTTGTTCAATGACAATGATTTTACTCACAAATGTAGACTGATATACATAAATTCAAATTTAACTATGTATATAAAATTATGTATCAAAATTTCCCATCATATATAAGAATATAATTCATTTCTGTTTTGTTTCAGGAAAATGATAGCATACGATTTTATGTTACATTAGAAGATGTAGTGGGAAATGGACAAGATAACAATTTGGTAAGAGTTGGTTTTACTAAATTTTATAGATTTTTTAATTTTTCGCATGGTCAATAATTATTAACACACCAATCATCAATAATATACCTAGTTTAGGAAATGTAATAAGAGCATTTTGGTGCAAAATTTAAAAAAAATTGAATATCTGATAAGTACAGCGTTTTCTTAATGGTATTGTTTTAGAAATGATTTCTCTCAAGAGATCAATTCCATGGATGAAATACACAAAATTATAGGACATCATTATTGGACAAAAATTAAACTTCACTTATTGTAACTCCTTTCAAATATTTCATTGCCTACGTTTTAATTCTGTAATAAACAAGAAAAGATAAAGGAGAAAAGTAATTACATAATAAAATCAGTAATGCCTCTTCTATAAATATATTCAATAAATATATTTTATAAATATATCATTAACAAGTGAACTACACATGTATTTTGAATTCATAAAAGAAACCATACATTCAGTATTCAAATTAAATACAATTCCTCACTATTTATAAATTTTTTATTAAATGCTTACCTACATGTATTTCCTAATGTAAAATATTTTAATAACTTTTAAATTTTTATTTTCTATACTGTGTTTAAGATATTAGATTTCTGCAATTAAAAATATTAATACTGAAATTTAAAAATTTCCACGACCATAATTTCCTTAAATATCATTCCTGTATTAACAGTAGAATGGAAATTAATTAATGTTCCATTGAGAGTTACACATTTATGTTATTTAATAAATCAACAAGTTAAAGCACTCAACACGCGTATAGATTTCTCAGATTTGTCACTGGATTATAGTTCCCTATTACTATGTGCTTTGCATTGGTTAAATTTAAACAAATTAAGATGATGTTTCATCATCATATCCTCGCATTCACCTATTATTTGTATAAAAATATTTTTATTTTAAACAACTAGATGTTTTTTTAAACTGTAGCACATAACATCCTCTCAGATGATAAATTTATAATTTCGAAATTGTGAATCGTAAATCGTGCCACTATATTTACATAATGACATACATTTTAAGCAAGTTGTCTCTATAACAATAATTATCTAACCTAAATTTTATTTCAAAACCGAAAGCGACTTTTGAAATTTCATTATCGATTGAACTGTTGCCAAACCAAAATAATAAAATAAGAACAATATTCGATTGCTATCGAATAATAAAAGAGAATACTCAATTTCAATAACTTTTCACAGATAAATGCAATATATAAATTAATAAAATTTATTAGAAATTTTATGTTTGTGATATATGGGTATTATTTTGAAACCATTTGACTTTGTGGTAGTGCTTCGTGCTTCCAAGGGACAGGTCCGAGGTTCGATCCTCAGGCTGGGCAAAACCGACTCAGCCTTTCATTTCTGCAGTGAATCAATAAAACTGAGTACCAAGCATGCTTGGGAAGTAAACACTAGAAGCTTCGCATTAAGCTGATCACCTAACCGCGGGACATATGCTTCGCACCCCACAGGACCTCCGATCAGTATAAACAGATATAAGCGCAATAGGCTATGACTCAGATATGTGCTATGGCGCCATAGGTTTTGTTATTTAGTTATAGTATATAATTTTACACATCAAAACCAATTGTTTGTACATTTACTTACAGTATGTTAATTTTGTGTTTATATTTAGAGTACGATAATTACAGTATTTCTCAATTTGATTTAATATAGGTAAGGGTGCCTGTGACAGTCATAATTTTAGATGAAAATGACAATGAACCAGTTATTCATGGAGCACCTTTCCAGACAAGTATCCCTGAAGTAAGTAATCTTTATTTGTCGTTCATCAGAAGTTGTACATTTTGAGTTATATTATTTAGCTATTTTTGTTTACAGCAATTCTAATTTTTATATTTCTCGTCTTCTATAAATTATGTAATCTTTAAATTTGTCAAAGAATTCTCAAAGTGTCCAAATAATGCGTTCGTAATTTTTAATACGGTGCAATTTTATTCAAAATATAAACTCATACTTATACAAAGATACTAACTTACAATCTATACAAATATATTTGTTTAACTGCCTGTTACTTTGAGCAGATTTTTTCCTAATTTTTCGTGGTTCTTTCTCGTTTAGATTTTATATTTTTTCACTGTTTGGTTGGAAAACATTCAATTTTGCAGGGAAAATTCAAATTTTAGTATTTTAAAGTCGGGTGTATAAAGGGAACTGACTAAAAACATACGCTGTAAGAAATTAAAAGATTTTGACGATTAGGATTGAAACGTTTTTATTTCAAATTGCTTGCATCGCAAACATAGTTAATGTCCAAAAATGTGAGTCACACACACATATAAGATCTGATGAAGCTTACGAAATCTTAGACTTAACTGTGAAAAGTTCTTCAGAACAGTTGAGGGCACTGCGCATTTATTTTTGCATTTTTTGATGTTTAGTTGGAAAGAATTTGATTATTTTTATATTAGGAAAAACCCGATTTTTAATCTTCGAAATTACTTTTTTGCATAACAGAATAATAAATGTGAGGAATGCGATATATGTATTCTTTTCTACTACGATTTGTTTGATTTTATCATTCATTAATATAAGCACTTCATTTCAGTGTTTACATACAGTGATTTGCAATTTGAAACAATTTAAAGGTGTAAATTTCAGATAATTTGATTAATATGACGAAAAAATTCTTAAATTAAAATTATATTTTTTCAGTAAATGTTAGTTTACACATACCTGCTAAATTCATTATAAACATTGACAAAAACAATGAAATTTAATCTGTGTAACCAATGTATAACTTTAATATCTATTTATTTTCATTTTTACGAGCTTTTGCATTGTGATAAAGAGATAACAATAAATATTTCAAATACCTGAAACAAAAATTTCATGTATATTCCATTATACAGAAAAATATATTTTTTGGTTTATTGCATTTAAAATCTCAGTACTTGAGAAAACATCAATGATTCATCAAATAATTATTTTTATTAATTTTGAGCAATTAAATGTTAATTTATGACCAGGGTTCTTCTTAAAATTTCAGGAAACATGAATATTTCCTTAAATTTCTGATACTCTGATATTATTTTCTTAAAAAAAATTTTCCAAACTACTAGAAAAGAAATGTTTTTGGAAAATATCCACTTGCTTCTTTTGATTTTAGGACACGCCTGTTGGTACTACTGTCCTTGACAATATCAGAATCACAGATTCTGATGACGTTGGAGGAGTTCTGCAAATTCGCTGTGAATTACACCCACAGGTAAAATAAATTTTTACCCTCTTTGGTTAGTTACTGTTTATATAAAACTAATATTTTTATCTTTAGACTTGAATTTAGGTTTAAATCTTACAAATAATTTTACAATACACACATTGTGCTTTTCCACAGTTATATATTTCTAATAATTCATTGGAGTGATGTTTATATTTGACAGCGAATATAAAACGTTCTTTAAATTACTTACATTAGAATTTTATACAGAAGCTTAATCTTATGATTTACCGAGTGAAATTTGAAATAGATTCAGATTATTATTTTTTTTCCAACGGCGGGCACTAAGGTCACGAATCCTATGCCACAACAAGGCCAGTAACTGCTATTCATTTGTCGTTACCCAGCTGGCACTGAGGCGAGTAGCATTGCCCGCGCCTTACCACCACAAACCCGCTTATAAGGTGGACCATATTCATACATCATCACAGAAGAAAGGACAGGGAAACACGGATAGAAAGTAACACCCATGCCCTAACCGGGATTCAAACCCGGGACCTACAGCTCAGGAGTCAGGAAAGCTAACCACTCAGCCATCGGTCGGCAGATTCAGATTATTCCTATGGTCATAAATCTACAATAGTGCTTAAAGTCATGGCCGGTCTTAAATCTTATAAGCGAATGACATGTTGCATAGTAATTAATTGTTTAAATTATAAAATTTTATCTATTGAATTTAAGCATAAAATTACAGGGCAATAATCTTTTAATCTATATAAGACTGTGGTCAAAGATAATATTCAATTTTATATAGCTCTAATTCAAATTAAATGCAAGTGCTTGAGAACTTACCGTGCAAATTAAAATTTTTTTTAATTATTTCATAACTTTAAAGTAATAAACAATTTGATGAAATATTTTAAATGTGATAAAAATTATTATACATTATAAAAATTTTAAATGACATAAATTTATATGCAAGTTTCGATTCAAGCAATATCATTTGCTTACCTCAGCTAAAGTTCTATGATAATTTCCTTTAAGAAAAAAAATCTCTTTGAGGAATTTATTTAAATTTTATTTTCTGTATTTTGAAAAAAAGAACTAAAACTCAAATTAACTGAATTATTGCTATTTTATTTCAGTTCCCCACCTCATGTGACAAATTCTCTGTGGTCACTCATTCATCTTCACCCCAGTCTGCTATGGTAGCCATAGTCCTACGCAGAAGCCTAGACTACAGTGAAAACAACAACTATCGACTGCGAATTGTTGCTGACGTAAGTTTGTCGTCAATTAAAATTTTCGGTGATATTCTCAGTTTGCTTCCTAATGCCTAAATATGATGCCATGAAGTTTATTCATAAATTATCCTAATTATTATTTAGGATGGACGATTCAACACATCGGAAACAGTATCAATTGAACTCACTGACGTTCAGAACCGGCCTCCAGTTTTTGTGGGGTCCTTGACCGGTATAGTGGACGAGGATGTCCCTGTGGTAAGCGAATAGTAACATGTTAAATTTTTCTGATCACTTCAAGCACATATGTTTATTTATTCTATCAAATTTATAATAACAATGATTTTGTATCATACAATATAATTTCAAAGTAATCATTTTTTAAAATTTTTTAGAAGCTTTAATATACTTAAAGATCGTTAATGAAAGTACAAGAACATTGACATTAAATTCATTTCAAAATGCTCATAAATTGAGAATTTTATTTACCTAATGTTATTGAATTTGTGTTTTACCTAATGCTTACAAAATACCATACAATTTTATTTTTCGCTAATAAAAGCTTAAAACACCGCAGTATGCAATGTTGTTAAAATAATTTTAGACATTGTAAAGAAATTCAAACTGCATTAAAGCCATATTTAATGATAATGAATGAACAATATGGCGTAATTCAAAAATGAGATACATTAATATAAATGTAATCTTCCTGATGAGCAAAGAGCTGTTATTGAGAAAATGATAATGCAGTTTGAATCCATGTTCAACACAATAAATGAAATAATAAAATATTTGAATAAATATGTTATTAAATGAATAATGAATTAATTTTTTATTGAACTTAACACTTAGGAATCCTATTAATAATTATTCTCGTCATTTTAGGGTACTTTGATTATGACACTAAATGCAAAAGACGGCGATGAAGGGAATCCTAGAAAAGTAACTTATGAATTAGTGACAAGTAAGATTCTGATCTTTATAACTTAATTACTTTAAATAATTAATTTTTTTAAAGAATTTAATATTTATATAATATATTAAGTAAGTATTTTAAACCAATAAAAGAAATTATAGCCATAACCATTCATTTAAAAAATTTTAAGCTTGAAAACATAATATATTACACTTCAATAAAGTTTAAAAATTGTTGGTTAAGTGATTGTCGTTAGATACCTAATTCTTGCATGATTTTTACTTATTAGTTAAATTATATGTTATAATTATTATTAATAATATATATTTGATTCAAACAAATCTTGGTAATGGTGCATTTTAACAACAAAACTTTTAGTTTTTTTAATTATATATTTAATACTATTTTGGATAATCATAAAGAGTTTAAAAACATTTTCTAAATAATATTTAAAAGTTAATTAAACTTTGAAATATCATTTAAAATGTAATTAATTGTTGCACGATACCTAAATGTGATTACTTGAATGTTTTATCTATATTCTTTTTATTTCATTTTTATTCTTATGAATACTCAAAGCTTAATTACATTAATTAAGAATGTCAGAGTTCAGAATTATTTACATTAAAAAATAAACAATTAAATTATTTATAACTCCAATTATTTAGCACAGTTAAATATGAAGATATGAAAAAATATTCCATTATTCATATTAATCTTTTTCCGAAAGTTCGATTCCCAATGCCGCCTAAGACCCACCGAGTACATGCGATATACGTGCTCGTTAAATCTGTAGAATCGAAAGTCCTGTGGTCGGTCGTTGAGCAGTCTACCATGGGTGCAATGGTCTGGAGAAAATTTCCTCCCTTCAGATCAATGTCAAAATTGAGGAGTGGGTCCTCTGGGGAGCCATCTATCGGAGGATTTAAAAGAGCAAAGACGTATTTTCACCTTCGTGGTGCTCTGATTAAAACGAAAGACGCTCCCTATTGACTGAAATTCGCATTGCCAAGGCATAGCGAGCTTGGCTTATCCAAGTGTCATAAGTAACAACAACAATCTTTTTCAAAATCTAAATTAAAGCAAATATTGGAAATTACATGAAGTGTATATTTTAAGTTCCAGTCTTAATTTTATCTCATATATTCACCAATATACATAATTAATTTTATCACTTGATCATATATTAAATGCACATAAAAAAACAGTTTAAATAAGTTCTTAAGAAGATTTAAAAGGTTCAAAATTAATGATTAATTTTAAAGGCTAATACAATATTCATTTAACAATTTAACCATAATTCCTTACACAGAGAAACGGTTTCTTCAGTTATTTTTTGACCTATTTTTCTACAGATCCTGAGGAGTTCTTCAGCGTACATCCAGAGACCGGTGAACTGAGGACAGCTCGTCTCTTAGACAAAGAAATATTTCCATCTTCCAACGGAGTCATAAATGTGGGAGTGAAGGTATGAAAAAAATACTTTTCTCAATTATTTCTTTAAATTTTTTAATTAATTTTCACATTTGTTATTCAGGTTTTCAGCTAGAATCCAAATAAATATGATAGTGAATAAAAAATAAAACAAACCGACTCATTCTTTTATAAATAAAAATATATTATATTATTTTTTCAGGGGCCAAACTGAAATAATATTTTTAAAAACGTAATGTGTAGTTCTAAATTTTAAATACGAAACAATGTGTTTAATATATTAAACATATAAGGCCTTATAAACACTGATAATCTATATTTTAAGCAAAATTTTAATTATAAGTTTTTTCAAATGGGTTGTTAGAAAACTATATGCTCTATTGGTTAGGGCTTCTGTTATTTTCAGTAGAATCAACTTTCGAGTCCAAGGAAATGCAAAAATAGTTCAGGTATAGACTTGAGAATTTCTCCAAATAATTTCTTAAAATTTCACTAATTTGATCAGTCTGTTACCAGTTTTCGATTAAGCAAATATGAACTTTGAAATTCAAAATAAGTATTCAATAATAAGGTATTACTATTATTGAAATAAAATCATAGAGGCCATATATCCAGCATGCCGAAATTTGAATTCTTTTTTGGCGATGAAGAAATGTTGCCAAATTGACGTATTGTGACGTGGGTGATGACGTCTAATATAGCCAAAATAGAGAATTTTCTACATAATTCTTATCAATTTCTATCTCTAGGACATAATAAAAACCAGGTTGATAGATACATAAGAAAAACCGCTAAAAATCACCATACTTAGAATTTGGCATGCTGGATTATACGGCATCTATGCCAAAAACAATTAATATGTTTAACTTTAGATTATTTAAAGTTTCAAAGAAATACGCAAACTTAAGACTAAATAGCATGTTCGCCAAGCTCTAATAAACTCATATCAAAATTTTTACTCCATAGAATTCGCTGATTGATAGCATGTTTAAGCACATTATTATCGATCTTTTAAGCATATTTTCTTTGTGTGTTTGTTTTTGTATGTGCTTGTGATACTTAGAAAATGTTAAAAATTAATTTAATAAAAATATTTTTGTTAATTTATGTTAAAAAATATTCTGTTAAAAAATACTTTTTTAATTTATGACTGTGGTTTGTCCATAATAATTTATAGCCACAAAATTATTATCAACATCTATATCTACTAAATGTTTTAAGCTGAAATATTTATTTGTTCGAGAACTGTAAATACGCAAAAAGTTTTAACTTTTTGAAATCTTGCTTCAATAAAACGAATACCGTTTTAATTGAAAACAAAAACGCCAAAAGTAAATCTTTTAAAAATATTTTAACTAATGTAATTAAAAATGAATAGAAAAATTGTGTTATTTTGAAAGATTGGAATATAAGATAAAACAATTAAATTTCTTAATCATATACCCAAAATTATAAAAGGAATAAACTTAATGAAAAATTCAAGTTAATTATTAAAAACATTTTTGCTTTTAATCTTGTTTAATTTATACTATATATAATAATAGGATTAATAATATTATATATAGTATAATATTCTCTTAATGCCGCCCACCCTGTTTAGTAGTCAGAGTCCCTGACTACGGATAGGGAAGTCCTGGGTTCAAATCCCAGTTCGGGCATGGATGTACTCTCTCTCTCTCTCTATCTATCCTGTCTTTGTCCTTTCTGTGAATGAATGAGGTGTGAATGGTTGCCTACCCTATAAACGGGTCCCTATGGTATGTGTGTACTGAAGAAGTCTGACTCCACACCAAAATATGATTCAGTTGAAAAAGTGGAGCAGCGCACCCCATACTGCCATCCTAGCTGGCACACGACAACAACAACAATATTCTTAATAATACTATATATAATATACTTAATATATATAAGTGCTTACAATACTTTAAATCCTGCTGTAATGAGACGAATACTATTTTTGGTCAAAAGTAAATTGTATTAAAATATTTTAATTAATGTAATTAAAAACAAAATTGCATAGGAAAAATGTGTAATTTTAAAAGATTGCAGTATGAGAAATCAATTGAGTTTTTTAATCGGATACCCAAAACTACGGAATAAAAAAATTCAATGGAAAATGCAGGTTAATTATTGAAAATATTTTTTATTTAGTCATAAAATATATAACATAAGGTTATACATAAACTAGTATATCATGTAAATGGCATCCACGCATTCAGAGTAAGAATTTTATAAGTGTATGAGTCATTTCCTGGTCGTGTAATTTCTTGTTTTTTTTTTTTTTTTTTTTTTTTTTTTTTTGATTAGCATATACCGCCTAAATAGAGTGACTGAATTCTGTTGAACTTTTTCTCTTTCCTCTTTTATTATTATTTACTTTCAAGGCTTATGCCAACAAACTCACACCCATCCATTTTTCGAAGGAAAGAAATTGAAAGCTCTATCGACGAAATTAACTGTCTTTGTCAAACAGTCGAGAAAGATTTGAACAAATATTTTCATTTACCGCAAAGCTTAAGGGTCATTTATTCAATGTGCTATTTCATGTATAACCATAATTCGCATATTTTATGAATCAATAAAAAAGTCACAATGCTTGATTATAAACTTTTATTTTCTGCCAAAAATACTTCTTTCGCAAAGTTTGGATCTCCTTTTACTGGGTACCTGGTTGTTTAGAGCGTTGCTCTCATAATAGGAAGGTAGTGAGTTGGAATCCCTGCTTAACTGAAAGGTTAAATAGGCTGGGGAACGTTAAATAGGTCATGTTCGTGAAATCCTCTAAGTGAAGTAATAAGAGGGGGCAGAAGTCAAGAATTGAGGGGTCCTCGACTTGGTCCTTGCTCAAAAATCATGAAGACTCCACCCTGCTGCTTCTATCTAACTCGTAGAGCCCAACTCTAGACAAGATAGAAGGAAATGTGCTGGTGCAACAATAACACCCTTTATTATTATACAAATATTTACATTCACATAATTTAAACAAATAAATAGTCAGTAATGATTTACATCAATTACAACTTTTTATTACTAGTGGATTATTATTAATATTTTATGTAGACATAATTAATATATGATTCATTTTCAATGACAATTGTGTATGTATTGTTGTAGTTTTGTAGGTATGTAAGCAAAAATCTTTACTATGTTATCTACTTCTAAAATAATTTTAATAACCTTTTAAAATGAACTAACCGATTCATATGAATAAGACATTCAGTTAAAATTAATGGTTTACATGAAAGTAGTATATAAGATATTCACGGCGCATTACTCGTGCTTAAAAATGCGTCTAGAATAATAAAGTTGTGCTTCTCATGTGATCGTTCCTTGCAGGCTACCGAGGTGATGTCGAACGGAGCATTGGCCGTCGGCAATGAAGCGTGGACGGTGGCCGCCCTCATGATTACCATAAGAGATGTGAATGACGAGCCACCCACGTTCAATAAAATAAGTTACACCGTCAACCTGAACGAGAATGTGCCAAACGGAACTCCATTACCCAATCTCGACATGATGGTTCAGGACACAGACACAGTAATAGATTGCTTTCCTATTTCGCATTATTGAACATTCATATTTTGGAAGTACTTTACATTTAATTACATAATATAAAGTGCTTCCAAGATATGAATCATGTTAGTAAAATTATGAAATATGCTTGATATTATTGTTAATAATAAATTGAAGATATAACTTACTTTTCATGCCTGCATATATTATAAACTATGCTTGACAAAATAAATTTTAATCTAATTAGTTATAAAAATAATGAATATAATGTTACAAATTTATAAATAATGATTATATTTGTCTTAAAATATCTCAGACAGATCGGAAATTCTCACATTTTGGGCAAAAATTGCGGTATTTAGACGTGTTGTACTTTTAAAAGCGGATTTCCTAATAATTTGGCGACTTGGCGACAGTTGGCGAGATTCTTGGCGACTTGGCGACGGTTGGCGAGATTTTTGGCGACTTGGCGAGAAATCGATACTTCTGGAAACATCCATCACCTAAGCTCTAGGACCAATATTTTTCGAGATAGCCTAGAAGCTTCCAGAACCTTGGCGAAATTGGTAGATTTCTCCGCCAAGTCAGGTATAAATACCGCAGCCCGACATGGAAGAGTTTAGTATTGTGAAGACAGTCAGTATTGTGAAGACAGTCAGTTTTGTGAAGACAGTCAGTGAGTGAAGACGATTAGTTGTAACTGCTAGTTGTTCTCTGTCTGAGGTATTTGAGACCTGTGATTGGAAGCTATTTCCTATTGTATCTGACGAATTGTAGCTGTATAATTGTGATTGTTACAGCGGGAATTTTGTTTATCTAGTGAAGTTTTTACGAATAAAAGTCTTGTGTTCATTAAGTGGTCGCTTTATTCAACTCTCAATCAACACGAACCCGTGGAGCTCGGTACAACTGGTGTCAGAAGTGGGATTGAAGAGTTGATGCAGCGTGTCACAAGAAAAATGGATATGGATTTAATGAAAAGTCTTCTCGAAAAATTAGCGGAGCAGATAGCTGAGATGAAAGCTGGACAAGAAGAGATGAAAGCTAGACAAGAAGAGATGAAAGCTGGACAAGAAGAGATTAAAACCGAGATGATGAAAGAGATAAAATCTGGACAGGAGGAACTTAAAAAGGAACTTAAGAAGGACATTGTAAGCGTTAAAGAAGAATTTTCCAACATCATTCAGGAGAAGATGAATGCAATGGATGATAAGGTAACTTCAGTTGAAACTAAAGTTTTGAAGACAGAGAAGAAAGTTAAAGAAGCATTAGACAATATGAATAAGAAGATTGAAAGCTTGGAGAAGCAAATGTCAAACAAACATGAGGAACCCAACGTGGCATTTGTGCCTTCCCTAGCCAATATTAAACTCTCAACATTTGATGGGAAATCATCCTGGCAAGTATACAAGACCCAGTTTATGATGGTAGCGGAAGCTAATGGATGGAATCCCCGAGCGAAAGCTTTTCACCTGGCGGCTTCGTTAAGAGGAGACGCGGCTGACATCCTCGAGACGCTTCCGGAGGAGCAGAGGCACAATTTCCAAGCCCTATCGAGTGCGCTTGAGCTGCGGTTTGGAGATAAGTGCACTAAAGAATATAGCAGACTACAATTAAAGTCCCGCTATCAAAAGGCGGGTGAAAGTCTGCAAGAATTGGCTGCCGATATTCAGCGACTTTCCCGTCTAGCATTTTCGGACTGCCCAGCTGAGATAAGTCAAGATTTGGCCCTCCATCACTTCATCGATAGTGTGCGGGATCCGGAGATACAGAAAACACTTAGACTTGCCGATATCAAAGATATCGGATCTGCCCTAGTCTACGCACATAAGATAGAGGCTGCCCAGCAGGCCACGCGTAAAGACCAGCACTCAATCAGAGCCGTTTCCGCTATTGATACGAACTATGATCTAAGAAAGCAAATTGAAGATCTGCGGCGAAAATTACGTAGCTTAGAATTGAGTAAAGGTGTCAGAAACACGAAAATTCAGTGTTGGACTTGCGGTGGAGTCGGACACGTCCGTAGATACTGTCCGAAAACAAAAGATGGTGGAATTTCTAAAATGGAAATACGTCATCGCAAAGGAACTCTTCATGGAAATGCTGATGCACTATCAAGGAAACCGTGTTATGAAAGCTGCCGGTATTGTTCTAGAGCAGAGAAGAACTATCAGTTAGTAAATCCTTCGGTACGCCAAGTTACTGTTTCACCTCCATCGAAACCAGACCCATGGAGTGATAAAGAACTTAGAGAAGCCCAAAAAGAAGACCCAGATATAAATCCAATTTTAGAATTAAAAGAATCTTCCAGTATGAAACCAAGTTGGCAGGATATCTCCACCTACAGTCCTGCTACTAAGCAATATTGGGCTCTTTGGGACTCACTCCATATAAGAAATGGTGTCTTATACAGGAAATGGGAGTCCGATGATGGACGTAATTTTAAATGGCAGCTTGTTCTTCCAAAATCAAGAATTTCAGATGTTTTGAAAGAATTGCACAGTAGCTCAACTGGAGGCCACTTCGGAGTAATGAAAACTCTACAGAAAGTTCGAGAACGCTTCTATTGGAGCAAAACGAGACAAGATGTAGAGAAATGGTGCCAATCTTGTGATGACTGTGCGGCACGTAAAGGACCGAAGAAACGTAGCCGAGGAAGGTTGCAGCGGTACAACGTAGGAGCACCTTTTGAGAGGATAGCATTGGACATTTTGGGTCCTTTACCACGATCCTCAAATGGCAACAAATACATACTAGTTGTCATGGACTACTTTACTAAGTGGCCTGAAGCGTTTGCAATCCCCGATCAAGAGGCGACTACAGTAGCCGAGGTTCTAGTGCAACAATGGGTTTCCAGATTCGGCACACCCTTACAAATTCATTCTGATCAAGGGACAAATTTCACCTCTGTTGTGTTTAAAGGAATGTGTCAAATTCTCGGAATAGACAAGACGCAGACCACACCACTACACCCACAATCGGATGGCATGGTAGAGAGGTTTAACAGAACCATCTTGAATAACCTCTCCCTTATGGTTTCCAGAAATCAACAAGATTGGGATTTGAAGCTACCGCTGTTTCTGCTTGCATATCGCAGTGCTGTCCATGAGACTACCGGATATACTCCTTCACAGATGCTCTTTGGTCGCGAACTTCGTCTCCCTTGTGATCTTCAGTTTGGTCGTCCACCGGATACATCTTCATCGCCAGAGGAATACCTTCGAGACCTTCAGGCACGTCTTGAAGATGTCCATAACTTCGCTCGAGACCGAATCAACCTGACGACCGAAAGAATGAAGACAAGGTATGACACAAGAGCGACGGGACATGAATTCCAAGAAGGTGACAAAGTTTGGTTGTGGAACCCGATTCGACGTAAAGGACTTTCTCCAAAGTTGCAAGCCAACTGGGAAGGTCCCTACACAGTCCTAAAAAGACTGAACGACGTCGTGGTTCGTATAAGAAAATCATCTGCTTCAAAACCAAAGGTAGTACATTATGATAGATTAGCTCCTTATCGTAATGTATAGTAAAAATCAGTAGACCATGGTCTGTTTGTAAATAGTATAGATAATTTTAATCTTTTCTATTTTCTTGTATTTTTAGTTGCTTGTGTATGTAATGTGCTCTGTATCATCTTGAAATGTAAATTCTCTTATATTAAATTTGGCCTCCTATCAGGGGATTGTACTGCCCGGGACGTGCAGTCCTTGAGAGGGGGCAATGTTACAAATTTATAAATAATGATTATATTTGTCTTAAAATATCTCAGACAGATCGGAAATTCTCACATTTTGGGCAAAAATTGCGGTATTTAGACGTGTTGTACTTTTAAAAGCGGATTTCCTAATAATTTGGCGACTTGGCGACAGTTGGCGAGATTCTTGGCGACTTGGCGACGGTTGGCGAGATTTTTGGCGACTTGGCGAGAAATCGATACTTCTGGAAACATCCATCACCTAAGCTCTAGGACCAATATTTTTCCAGATAGCCTAGAAGCTTCCAGAACCTTGGCGAAATTGGTAGATTTCTCCGCCAAGTCAGGTATAAATACCGCAGCCCGACATGGAAGAGTTTAGTATTGTGAAGACAGTCAGTATTGTGAAGACAGTCAGTTTTGTGAAGACAGTCAGTGAGTGAAGACGATTAGTTGTGACTGCTAGTTGTTCTCTGTCTGAGGTATTTGAGACCTGTGATTGGAAGCTATTTCCTATTGTATCTGACGAATTGTAGCTGTATAATTGTGATTGTTACAGCGGGAATTTTGTTTATCTAGTGAAGTTTTTACGAATAAAAGTCTTGTGTTCATTAAGTGGTCGCTTTATTCAACTCTCAATCAACACGAACCCGTGGAGCTCGGTACAATATAAATAAAATACTTTACAATGTAGACATTATATTTTAGAAAATTAGTTAAGTATTTAAATTTAAATAACAATCTTTAAATGAAAGAATAAACCTGCATTTTTATTTACACTTTTTGAGAACACTCTTATTAAAATCCATTCAGGATCAACAGTAATCATTGAATTATTTTGAGCAATAGTAAATTCATCCTCTTATATTAGCAAAATTGATCAAAATTTCATATAAAGAAAATTCATCGAATTTTATGATTCTGGATGTTTAATTAAGTAATAGTCAATACTGGTGCTAGGTAAATTTTTGATCAGGTAAAAATTGCAATATTCAAAAATATTTTTCGGTATTTTTTTATTTTTTTCAACTACTACAATTCTTATTTAAATAAAAAAAAAAGTAAAATGTATTCAGTAGTAAATTACAGCATGTTTAACTAATTAACAAAACATGTTAATTTCTTATAATTATTATGTTTGTAATATTTGTGAAAATTTTTATTTGCATTAAATTATTACAAATGATATGTTATTATTACTCTTAAAAATGAATTAATATGTATTAAAAATCAGTAATGGCCAAAAACATTTAAAAAAAGTCAAAATTCAAGCTTTTTTATTTTTTAAAATTAAAAAATACAGTGGTTGCAAAAAAATATAAGGAAAATCAAAGAATATTAGTAATTTGTTTGTCATCATTTATTACATATTTAGTAAATAATTAATACTCATTGTATAGTAATTGCTAAATGCCAAGCAACTTAATGGCATAAAAAATGCTTTGTCGAAATAATTATGATTAAGTCTATTGATCTATAATTTAATTAGTTTGTGGTTTTTTTAAAAAAAATAATTTTGTTTCAGGGCTCTAATTCAGTTTTTAATATTGAGCTGTTAGATGATTCAGGAATATTTAGCGTAGAGCCTAATCTAGCTACAGGATCATCTTCAGTCAGTATCCGTGTTTCCAATGGACCATTAGATTATGAAAATCCAAATCAAAGAAAATTCATATTATTGGTAAAGTTTCCTGTTGACTTTGGTAGTTAAATGTTTAAGGTATTCAGTTGCCATTTTGCAGAATCAGAATAATCAATTATTTTTCATATACTTTATAGGTTGTAGCCAAAGAAGCTTTCACAAATCCTCAACTCTCTGGAACAGGAACCGTTACTGTGAATATCTTAGATACAAATGATAACGTCCCGAGATTCGAGAAACCTGAATATAAGGCTAACGTCATTGAAAATGCCCCAGCTGGAACAGTTGTTGATACTATTACGGTAAATGGGGAAGACTATTCAAAATAAATTTTCCAATTAATATAAAAACATAATATAAAATAAAATATCAAAATAAGATATCAATTTAAGACTGATGCATCAAATCTAATATGATTGATGAATCGAATGATAATCTGATAAGACTGAGTTATCAAATTCATGCAACTCATATGTCTGTTGGATTTCTTCCATATTTGCTTAATGTACAACTGATATTTGTCATTAAATAAAGTTTCATTAAATTTGATATTAAAGCATTACTTACAAGAAATGTAGAATTTAAGTTAGTAAAAGGCGTATATCCTAAAATGAAACCAAAAAACTAGAAATGTGGTTTATTTTATGTTTCAAGACTGGTGTCACTAGTATTCTTATCAATAAAAAATACGCACAAGGTATTCCAAAGGAAATACTTAAAACATATGAGCTGAATTATTTGTATTGTAGATTTAAGATGTTTTTTCTTGATTAGAAATTTCATAATTTATCCTTATTAAGAAAATTTAAATGTGGAATAAACTTTAGGTAGTAATTTTTATTTGAAAAACCATTCTTAAGTATCTTAAGAGTTTAAATATTTTTTAATCTCAAAAGAAATAGCATGTTCCGATTGAAATATATTCTAATTTTATATGCAGAGCAATTTTCTGTAAAAAGTTTGATATCACACACAAATAAAGTCTATTATTAACTAAATAACTTACTGTCTGTAAGCTATTTTATATTTTGATTACACTATAGAATTATAAGAAAACTTCTTCAATTTCTAACTGCTTTAAGTTTATTGTAAATAATTCAACTGACCAAAACATAAAACAAGTCAATTTTGGCATATTTTTCCAAAAAGGAAATAATTTATCAAAATTTTGAAAATGATATCAAGAAAAAAGTGTAAAATTATAGGAAAATTAATTTTAAAGTTATTAACTTTATATTTTTCAGGCAACAGACAGGGATACCAAAAAATTTGGTGAAGCAGGTATCGTCTACTCAATATTCGGAAATGGCGCAGAAAAGTAAGTATATCTCTCATTGCCATTATAATAGTCATAAATATTCAGTTTAAATATTGATGCAATGAATGTTAATTTCTACTTTTATTACCAGATTTCAAGTTGGAGAACAATCAGGAGTCATCACAGTCGCTCCTTGTTTAACACCAGGTTCGGGTAACTGCCTAGATTTTGAGACGAGGCCAACATATTATTTATCTTATCAGGCAGTTGATGAAATGGGGAAGGGCCTAGCAACTGTAGTTCCTCTTACCTTGTCCTTGTCAGATGCCAATGACAATGCGCCTACATTCCTTCGCGAATCTTACTCAGCCACTATCGACGAAGGAGCTTTCAAATTTGATACGCCACTCAGAGTACAAGTACGAATAATACAAACTATCTAATCTGAATGTAATAACACTAATAAGTAAATGTATTTAATTAAAAAGTGAACCTAATGAATCTTCTGTGATTGCTTCATTCTGATGTTTATTTCATTATATCTCTATAAAACATGATTATCTAAAATGGAAATTTCATCATATTCTTTCATTTATTTATAGTTTTTATTCATTTTAGGTCAATGATATTTAAATGAATACTTTATTTATTTAACATATTAATTTAATAAGAAAAGTATTGTTGTAAATAATATAAACAAAAAACAACAGTAATTAGCAAATAAAATCAATAATCATTTTAAATACTTTCATTTACACGAACATTTCAAATGATTCTTGAAAGTCATATATATATATATATATATATATATATATATATATATATATATATATATATATATATATATATATATATATATATATATATATATATATATATATATATATATATATATATATATATATATATATATATATATATATATATATATATATATATATATATATATATATATATATATATATATATATATATATATATATATATATATATATATATATATATATATATATATATATATATATGTATATATAATATATATATGTATGTATGTATATATATATATATATGTATATATAATATATATATGTATGTATATATATATATGTATATATATATGTATATATATATATATATATATATATATATATATATATATATATATATATATATATATATATATATATATATATATATATATATATATATATATATATATATATATTCAAATATAATATTTGAATTATTAGATTTTTAAATTTAATACATGCTTTTGGATGCGTTGTTTTAATAAAACCTTCCAATAATTTTTTTTTTCGCTATTAGAGAAGTTTTAACCTTTGCCAAGATATATTTTAGACGCTAAAATTTTGAAAAAGCACCAGCAATTGATAAACAAAATTTTTCATAACAATGAAAAGAAAGAAAAAATAAGATTCCCTTAAACAGTTATTTCCTACTAATGTGGCAAAATTCATTTTAATTATTGAAAATGATAGGCAGTACTATAGAATTATGTTATAACATGACTGAAAAGAAAAAATCAGTACTTTCCTGTAACTGTCAGAAAAAAATAACTCTTTAAATACTATACTATAATATACAAAATTCGTACAAATTATTAAAATAGAAAAATGTAGCAAAACATTATAATAAATACACTACAAAATAAACATTAATTAAAATGTTATTTATGCTTATGACAAGTGAAGAAAAAACTCTTTGTGAACAGTCTTAAATTTAAGTTTATTGTTGTGAAAAGTCTTAGAGCTTAATTTTGTTTGCTTACCAAAAAATTTCGTTTTACCCACAAACTTATTTTAATTCCTAAAATCTGAAATACTAAAGTTAATAAGAAAAAGAATAAGCTATGCCTTGTTGCTCATAAAAATCCTCATGCCTTAAATATTGTGATAATCTGTGTATTCATCTATTACCAGGCTGTGGATGCGGATTCAACTTCAGTTGTGCAATATTCTATAATCGCCGGCAACAGCCATAATATCTTCGCCATCGACGGCAGATCCGGAGAAATCTCCGTCGCCCAGAGCAACGGATTAGATGTCTCTGCATTAAAGACTGATTTGTAAGATTACATCCAATTGCACATATGTAACATTGAATTCATAAACTTTTTAAGCAATTAAAGTTTCTAAATTAAAACAGATTATATTATTCCTAATAACAAAAATAAATTAGCAGCAAATAATTTTGTGATATTTCAGTACTTTATATTAATTCGGAAAATTTATATTAATTCGAAGAAATTATTTTTAGTGTAAAGTTCATGTTATTAATTAATTTTTAATTAATTTTTAATAGATATTAATTACTATTGATAATAATAGTAGTAGCATTCATTAATTGCTATTAAGTATTTATAATTAATTTTTCAATCAATTAACTAGAATATTCCTGAAGCTATGACTTAATATTTTGAAATAACTCACTTCTGTGTCTGAAGACACAAATCTTTCTTTCTCATAGTAATAATTGCCTATAGTGTTATTTGAATTTTTATATTCTTTTCACTAAACTTTTCATTATTAGAACAATGTATTGTTAGTCCACAAATTCAAATGTTTGTAGTAATGTTAAAATGTGTATAAATGACGATGGACCTAGTATAGGTTTTTTATTAATTTTATTTAATAACAATAACAGTTAGAGTAGTAAATAATAAGTGAGCAAAGGTATAAATAAGTACAAGGTGACAGTCAGTCCAGCTCCATCTTCCTCAATAGTAACAGCTCGTGGGTTCGAATCCCACCTTGGGCATGGATATTTGTAGTCGTTCGGAATCCACTTTAAGCCGTAGGTCCCGATTTAATTAGCCCTCGTGTGCAAAAAATGACCGTTGAGCGACAGACAAACCAAACCAAACTAAACTTCCTAGTAGTAAGAGGCAGAATCTATTGTTTAGAAAGAGGGCGCTGCTGTTCGAGTTTCTCCGCTCGTGCGCTAACAGGTATCTCTACTTGTATGTCAACTAACTCAAGATCATTAACCTAATAAAATTTATCATAAAGATCAATTTATAAGACCAATTTCACTTTTAATTATAATTTTTTTCATGACACATTATTCTTGAGATAGCACTAATAGAATGAAGCCAAGCTACATTAAGTCAAAAACCTAATTTCAAATTTTCAGATAGTAACTGAACCTACTGTAAAAACTAAAGAATCAACTAACAAAATTGAGTAGTGAGTTGTATATCAAATATCACTAGATTAGCAGCAATTTTCAGAATTCATGATTTTCAAGCTTTTATACATAATATTGATTAATAAAAATTTTAAAATAAATAGTTATAAAAAAATATAACATGTTATTAAAATCCCATAAAAGAACTTTTTGTAAAATTTTGGTATACCCTTATATTTAACTGATGTACAAATGTATATATCTAACATTGTAAAATTTTTTATACATATATTTATGCGTAATATTTTTTAATTCGGTTCAATGTATCAAGTTTAATTAAATTTTTGAAAAATCCTTTGCTTTAATTCCTTTTAAAATTCCAAATTCGGATCACTCTAAAAATTTTTTATGTTTATTGAATGCTGTGTGACATATGCCTCTCATGCAATTTTTTCACCGTGTATCGATACATTTAAGAATATTCTTATATTACATGAAATATGCAAAATTGTTTTATTTCATTTACATATAGTTTTTTAAATTTTAGGTAATACGTCTCTGGAAAATAGTTTCCTTATTTTTCCAAAATGTCCTACCTTGTCAAAAGCATTTCTTAAATGAGCTGCTATTAAAATGTCACTTTTAAAGGAACAGATTTTTCTTTACTTTTTAACTGATATAGTATTTTTCCTTTCAAAAATATAGAAAAATGCTTACATTTATTTATTAAAAAGTAAACCATTTAGTAAGCCATGTAGTAAGCCAAAAGTAAGCCATGTAGAAATTCTTTATAAATATGTATTTTCTCGAAAAAATAATTTTAATTATTAGATTTTATAAAAATACATAAATTAAAATTTTTAAAAAATATATAAAAAATATTTTTTAAATTTTTATTTTACCTGACATTTTAGTAAATTTTAAAAATTTAAGCTCAAGTAATTACATTTTTAAATATTCATATGAGTTTTTATATATATTACTGTACTTTATACTTATTAATTTATACTGAATTTTTATACTTATTAGAATGCACTGCATTTTATACTTATTTATGTACTTGAAGTATGAACAGGATTTCCTTTGATTAAAGGATGTGTGGATTATTTATTTTCCATAAAAATGTATACTTCAAAACAAAAATATTTTTAATTTTTTGTTTTGAATTAAAAGTTTTCATAATGACTAAACTATTAGTTTTTGAAAATAAAAATAATTAAAATAATCTTTAATTTTAAACAAATTATATGGACATTAATAATTCTCTATTTGTATCCTATTTTTAGAATTTTACTGACAGTGCAAGCAAGTGATGGTGGAAATGGCGTTGTAACTACAACTGTTAAAATAACAGTTAAGGTGAGAAATTTATGAAAACAAAATCTATATATTATTGAAAATTGGTATTCTATTTTAAAACAGAAACTTACTAAGCGGATAATTATTCGGAATATAAAGTTTCTAGTAAATAGGGCTTCTTATATAAAATATTTTCCTCAAAAAATAATTTATTCTGTAAAAAATAGCTAATTATTTATTTTAAGGTATTTAACGTTCATGCATTTTCATATTTAATTTTGTACACTTCATAAGTTTTTGTAGATTCAGTTAATTCAAGCATTATGTTTTCAGAAATTCAATGAAAAGAATTTTGATTTTGCTTAAAATTATGTGAAACAAAACATATTTCATTTAGTTTTTCTGAATTTAATGACATCGTGCTTGTTTTACTTTTTTATATAATTCGGTTTTAAAATCAAATAGATTTTCGATAGTGATATCGTCTTTGATCCAAGACCGGTGTAGCTTTAAGCTGAAGGGCAGTAATAAATGAATGTACCATAAATAATAAAGATCTTGGAATAAGAAACGACATCATTTAAATTATAATTCTCAGAAAATGATGCAAAAATAACTATATAAAAGTTCATACAAAAATAATTACAAAAAATGTACGAAGTTATTTCAATACTAAAATAATATGCAAATATTATAACACAGAAATATTTTTGCATACTTAAAATACTTTTTTTATTTATTTGTTGATTATTAAATTGTGAAATGCTTAAAACAAAAATATAAAAATTCGTTTAAACTTTTCAATAATATACCCAGTAAATAAATTTTCTCTTTTTTTGTGCCAGAACAAAACATTACTATTTTGCAAATAGGTTTCATTTCTTCAAGTATCTTAAATTTAATGTAAATTTTAATAATTATTTTATGTAATAAGAAACATATTTTATTATAATGTATTTAAACATTACAATAAAATTTGTCAGTGCTCAAAAATTATTTCTCTAAGAGTTAACATCAACATAAATAAAATTTCCATGATAAATTTCTCTTCAATTTATATCAAAACATTCATTTATATTGTTGTTTTACCGTAGGATGCTAATAACAATGCTCCAATATTTCAAAAACCAGTTTACACAGCCAGTGTGCCAGAGTCTTCTCCAGCTGGTAAGCAATATTTTTATGGTAAAATAATTAGAAATAATTTTTTTTAAAAACATTTGATACCACATAGTGGACAGCTTAACGATATAAGACTATTTTAAGGCATTTTAATATCCACCTCGAAAATTGCCTTTGAGAAGAATTTTCAAACATAAAGGGTTTTATTTACGTGTCTTAAGGGATTATACAAAGAAAACTTCCAAGCACCCACCTCGAATTCATAAGGAAGAAACGTAACATCTGTCTCCCATTGATCAAGAGTGGCTGGGATTGAACCCATGGTGATGTGTTCCAAACATTGTTTTTCTACTGCAAACGTTCCCAAAACATTTATTGTTATACATTCCACATGATTAGAAAGCATATTTGGTTATTAATAACAGGTTTTTAAATTCAATTCCTTAGATATAAATTGATACCTATTATTATTATGTACCCATTAGTTTATTTTCAAATATTTCAATTTGAATTAGGAAATCCAAATAATTAAAAATGTGTGAAGCTTTAAGGAGATATTATTTTAATACTTTAATATTTAAAGAAGAAATTTTTTTAGATCTGCATTTCAAAGTTTGATTTCATAGAATTCATTTTTAAAGCCGAATAATGACGAAGAGGTTAATGTCCCTAACTTCTCAGCAGTAGGTTCTGGGTTCGAATCCTGGATCGGGCAGGGATGTTCCTTTCGCTCTCTGTGTTCGTCTTTCTTTATCTCTTCCCTTTAGGCGCGAAGATAGCACCTTCACTGGGTGGTCCACTGTATAAGATGTCATCACCTTCGCCATACTGCTGAATCGGTATATTCTGAGAAGGGCAGTCAGGGATTAGAAAAAAAAAAGAACTCGTTTTTAAATTAATCTCAAAAACTATTATTAGAATCTAAATCCATCTCTGTGTAAATAATAATTTTCACTTCTATTACATTTGTTACTTGCACAAAAATATTATTTTAATGTCATAAGAACTGTCTTTTTGCAATATAAAAAATGTTCATAAAAAGCTTCAACAACTGAATTTGAATACTTTTTCCAGTGTAGGCATATTACATATACCATTGTCTTAGATAACTATAATAGTAATATTGATAATGGAGGAAAACAACTTTTTCTTAATTTGCAATTTTAATGTGGAAATCAGATTGCAGCGAAAACTTTTTCCATAATAATTCTGAACTCAGCTTTATACTATTCATTAAATAGTAGATGAAAAATTAAATGGATAGATAAAAACAATAGATGAAAGGGTTGATAAATAATAGATGAAGTGGTAGATATATAATAGATGAAATGGTAGATAAATAATAGATGAAATGGTAGGTATATAATAGATGAAATTGTAGATAAATAGTAGATTAACTGGTAGATGAAAGTTTTTTATTGGTGAATGAACTATAGAATACACTTACCTATATGTTTATTAAAGTAAAAATGACTGTAAACTTCATGCGAAACCAGATAGTTTCAGCAAGATACTGCTAAATTTGAATTTAAAATCGTTCTTATTTCCAATTTATCCAAACTTTCTGAGAAATTTGCACTGTAATTTATACAATTCACAAATATTCAAAATAGAAATAAAACTAAAGATCTCGCCAAATAAATTGAAAGGACAAAAAGTAGCCCAGTATTTTGTAAATAAGCTGTGATGAATTTTCTAACAACTTTAGAAAATCCTAATAATTTTGAAAACAAAAATTTTTAAATTAAACATTTGATCGACATTTTAAGCCATTCACTAATGAAACGTTAACATTTTTTTTAATTTTATTTAATGAGAAACGTTTGCTCTAAGGTATGACCTATCCTTACAGGTACGGTTGTGGAGCAGGTATCAGCCACTGATGCCGACACTGGCGTAAATGCTGAGCTTTCATACAGAATTCAGAAAGGAGGCTTTGACGATTTTCTAATAGACACCGACACAGGAGAAATCACAGTCAAAAGTGGGGCGAAGCTTGATTATGATCGAAGAAAGGAATATAATATTGAGGTTAGCAGAAACACCTCTCTCCTTCTGTTAATACATATTACTAAATATCATTAAACTCTTATTAGGTACATTAAATTAAACTAATTACTGAATAATGATTGGATAAAGTATCATTAACTATCTCTTTGTTTTACTAAACGCTGGCTGATGTCATGAATCATTGATTAGAATTATATTGGATTAAACTTAATTTAACTAATCATTCAATAGTAAGAATTGCTAGATTAGTTAAAATTACCATTAGCAATATTCCCCTCAAAAAAACTAAACCCTACTACTTTCTATTATTTCTTATCTCTGATTTTATTTTTTCTCTTACTTCTGACGGTTTAATATAATAATTTACGTATGATAATCACATAGAAAATTATCAGAGATGTCTGATAATTCTCTACATTGTAAGAGTGAAGCAGTCGCTCTGATATAATTTTAATGGAATTTTTATTCCTTCTACTAAAATGAATGAAGACGAGAAACTCTCATGATTAATATTTATTTCAGGTAATTGCTGCGGATAAGGGAAGTCCAATCCACACCGGAACGGCGACCCTAGTAGTGACCATCCTCAACAGTAACGATAAAAATCCTTATTTCACGCCCTCCACACAACGCACACAAGTCACAGAAGGTAATAAAATGTGTAAGCAATAAGACATTGAATATAAACTGATTAAGACATTTCGATCAATAATAATGTCCTAATTAGAGTGAGTAACAAGTGTTTTTCCACAAAAGTTAAATATCACTGTGCTGGAATTTTAAATTGCTCTATCAATGAGAATTGCTACTAAACAATTTAAAAGTAGTAAATGAAAACAGCAGAATTTTATTTATCGTGAGGAGGGGTTAATATATCTAAAGAAGTTTTCATTAATAATGTTACCAACAAAAAGCAATTAGCCAGAAAGTGACACTCAACGGAAGTTATGAGAGGGAGAAGCAAAAGTGAAATTCATTTATGCCTAGTTGCCTTACTTTCGGTAATTTAATAGCAAAGTCTCGTATACAACCTATATATCCTCCTATTTAATGTGTTCAGGAATTGTTTCAAAATTAACTGTGATGTTCTAACAATTCTGTCTAATCTAGAATACTTAAGCAAACTCTGAAGACGACACATTTAATAGACATTACACACAAACAATAATATAGGCGTTTTCAATACATTTAAAGTATTTATTTTGCATCGACTGGGACCTGGTCTCATCAAAATCAGTTCAAATCCTCTCATCATACGAATTTGTCACCGTGTCTCCACTTTAAAGAGATAACGAACCCAAAAGTTTTGGGTTACAGTTAATTGTCTGTTCTTCACAAGATCGTTTCAAAAAGAGTGGAATGTATTAGCACATATAGCAAAAATAATAAACTCAAGAAACTACGCATTCTTTTCCACAAATGTGTTTATTACAGAAGAATTAAAATATCCACCTTCCGTTGTTAAATAATAAAGGGATCCAACCTTAATTTATCATTTTGTTAAACCTTTACTTATAATAAAATTATCCTAAAAACTTTCTATACTCATATGTTTAATAACAATACTGTATAAAGAAATACAAAAATAATCCTTTAATTCGATATAATATTTACAATTTCGCTCTTGCTTTTCCAATCTATCAAGATTAAATTCACTGGAAAAAGCTAGGATATGGATGATTTTTGCACCTTTTTCAATTACAATGAACAAATTTTTTACGAATTTGATATAGTAATTATATTTTTAAAGATTATTGTTCTATCTAGATTTAAATTAAAAGATTCAAGATTTTGTATAATCATTGCATTTTTTCAATCGTAGATAAAAATTTATTTACAAGTTCTCTATCTGATCTAATTGTTATAATTTCTTTTTATTATTTCATATTAGATTTAAAATCCAATTTGTTTACAGATTCTTGACCAATCTAGATTTAAATCTGAAAAAAAAGCTCAAAGATAAATCATTTGCCTTTTATTCAACAATATCGTAAAGTACATTGAATAAAATCTTAATTCTATGTAGTAGTTAATTTCATTTAATTAAGTAAATTTAAATCCACTAAAAAGTCTTAGTTGAACATATCAGAGCATTTCTAATTGTATCTAAAGATTTATGAACTTGTTCTAAGAACCGTTTTTTAGCTAATTAATCTTTTTCTCAGAACTGTGTATAGATAAATACACAAAATTGAATTTTATAAATGGTATAACTTACTGATTATAACTTTTCCTATAATTTATATTTAGGGCGTACATTTTTAGCTCATTTAAAATTTAATCATTCCCAAACGGAGAAAGACAAATCAGGATGCATCTTAGAAAAGTTGCATTGCCATGTGACATTTTTATGAAAACTCTTTTCTCTCAAATATTATAAGGATTTATTAATCAAAATAAATATCTATTTTATAATTATCCTATAAATAATTTTATTTTCTTAGCTGGAAGTAACTTTTTAAGTCTATTTTCAGATCAAAATGTAGGCCACGTGTTTTATACTCTGAAAGCAGCAGATCCCGATATCAACAGTCCTGAATCTTTAGTATATGCCATATCTGAGCCAATCACAGCTACAGATAAAGATGGCAACCAGTTGCCTAGTCAAGTTTCTGGATATAAGGTAGCCAATAAATTCAGAGATTCAAAAATTAAGAGCTCACTTGCAATAATTTTTTAAAAAAATTGGTTGTTTCTCATTCTTTCCTTGTAGACTTTCTTTGATGTTTCACCAGAAAGTGGAGAAGTGAAAGTGGCCAGTCGACTCGATAGGGAGATGGCGGCCATTGTGACTATGACAGTCGTCGTCACTGATATCAGTGCTTCCCCTCCACAAACAGGAACAGGTATTAAAAATAATGGAACTATTTAAAGAAATAATTAATAAAAAAATGATTAATCAGAAAATATTTAACGGAATAAGTTTATCTAACATCGAATACAAATTCTAAAGCATTATTCTCTTGTGTTTCATTTATTTCATATTTTTTTTATGAAATAATTACGTTTTTACATAATAATGTTCATCATTTTACTACTCAGTCTGTTTTTATTTGGCTTCCATATTTGTTTGAGACTGAATCTGTGAAAATTAAATCTATCGTTTCCGATTCTCTTCAGTGTATAAAATTCCAATTTCTATTATTTTATAAAAATAACTTTGCTCTATCTCATAGAATTCTGTATTATATACATCTTCTTTAATAATTTCATTGCACAAATTGTTAAAACATATAAAAACATTGAATTTGTCTGCTATCGATTTCATTTTAAAATATTTTAGAAAAAAACTTGAGCCTTGTATTGATTTACCAGAACTTAAATATATAAAAGTGTTTGAATCATATTAATTTTCCTTTATTGAGTGTGATATCTTCCTTAAATTTTTCACAAAACTATATATTTTATCGATACAGCAATATCAAGAAATTATATAGATAGAAACACTAACTTGGCGATAGAATATGAATAACAAAATCAGGTATGAAAAGCAGTTAATATATAAACACAGAGTAAAAAACATAAGCAGTTGAACCGTTGGAATATGATGCAATTATACAATTGTATGACAAGAATACAGACTAGGGTAGTTACAGCTGTAAAGTGTAATTATGTACTATGCTATGCATTTGAAGAGAAAGTCAGCTTCTGCTTCAAAGCAGGAAATTAAGGAAGTACCTTTAATACACAAGAGGCAATATATCAAATCTTTCATTACATATAACCTAGCCATTTTCATTTATTTTAAGTTGTTCCGTTTGTATTCATTTCTATTGTAATTCTTTCAGTTTTCTTTACAGTTCATGGTCGGATTGTATGCATAAGTAATATGATATGTAACAAACAAAATTAATTTACTTATATGTATGTTATTTATGTCGTTTTAACTGCATTTCTGTGCTGTTTCTCCTGCAGGAACTTTGGTGGTGACCATCATAGATCTGAATGATTTTCCGCCATCTTTTCCTCGACCGTGGACACCAGAAAACCCAGAAGTGCATATTAATGCTATGGAAGAGCAGCCTAAAGGAAGTGTTGTAGCCACACTCATAGCCACGGATCCTGATTCGAACATCGCGGAGTACAAAATAGAGCCAGAAAATGAATTCTTTCAAATTGATGAAACATCAGGTTTGCACAAAAATTATTTTATATTTTAAACTCTAGAAAACTTTATTTATATTTAGGAAACGGAATTTAAAAATTAAATATTTAAATGATAAGAGAAATATGCTTATAAAAATTAATCTAGTTAACGCATGATATTAATTAACTCATTCATGTAAAACAGGTAATAAAAATTAAAAAATCATCAAGCAAGTGTATGTATCAAAAAGAGCATCAAAAGAAATTATAAAATTTTATCTTTAATTAAAAAAATAACAAATTATTACTAAATGAAAAGGAAATGCTTATTCAGTAGTCAAACATTTACAAAATATCATTCTTATATTAACTATTTCCATTTGAATAATAATTTTCTTTTGACTATGATGGGCATAGCATTTTTGAATCATAAATGATTGAATATTTGTTAATTTTTAATTTAAAAATTTAATTAGTTAGCTTTAAGAAAATGTATAATATATGTGCTCGTAAATCACAAACATTATTGATGGGTATTTTATTACAATAGCTTAAACATAAGAAAACATTAAGGTGAATAAAAATAAATTGAGACATCTGAGTTAATTACAAAAATGAACAGAATATTTTAGGCATATATACTCTGACATGAAAAAAGATCACCTCTTGAAGGAATTATAAAAATGCAACAAAAGTTTCCTTTGGTATTGGTAACATTGATATAAATAATTAAAACTATATCAAGAAATATAATTCCTTCTTCAAATTTCATGAACGAAATGGTGATTCTGAAACTTTATTAACTATCTTTTACTCGAAAATAAACAGGACTGTTCTATAGTGGAAGTACACTTATCTATTGAAATCTATAACGGTGTCTGGCGCAGAAGATACAATACAGAAATCTATCGAATGTACAAGGAGCCAGACGTTGTACATCACATTAAAGTAAGCCGTCTCAATTGGGTTGGGCATGTTATTAGAATGAAGGACAATAAAACACTAAGGGAAATTTTTTTTGCAAAATCCATCAGCGTAAGAAGAAGAGGAAGACCTAAGCTGCGATGGGTGGATGCAGTCGAAGAGGATTGTAGGCTTCTTGGAATAAAAATTGGAGGTGTTTGGCTGCCAGTAGGGGTGGCTAGAAGAAACTTGTTCAGAAGACCTTGGCCCATCCTGGGCTGGCGCGCCATGAATGATGATGATTGAAATCTATCATTTGCAGTCAATAGATTGAAAAGTTGGTCCGAGCACAATATTATTTTTCTTATCTCATTCTTCTCAAGCTACTATTTTGTCACTTAGAAATTCAATATATAATGAAAGGTTAATTCCTGTAGATTAAGTTTAATTAAACGTAAAGAGTCAGAGGAAATCATTTTTCAGTGGATTCCCATCTATTGTTGCTGTTGCACCAGCATGCTTACCTGTACTAATCCTTGATTTGGGCTCTACCAATTAGATAGAAGCAGTCGGGTGGAGTCTTCGTGATTTTGAAGCAGGGACCAAGCAAAAGATTACTTGATTGGTCACCCCCAGAGGTATTATTTCACTTGGAGGACATTGCGATCCCACCCAGTTTTAACTTGCCCCCGCCACCATTAGCGAACACGAAGGAAATTTGGTTAAGCCGGGATTCGAACTCACTATCTTCTTATAATGAGAATGACGCCTTTACCAACCAGGCCACCACGGCCAATCTATTGTGACATTTTTGGCAATGAGTGGGATGTTAGGCTTGTTAAAGCGGAATCACTTTTTTCACATCCTGACTCTCCTCTGCGACTGCGAAGAATTAAAAGAATAATTTGCAGTAAATTAAAAAAACAATAGAGTTTTCTTGTATAGTGATGAAGCTCTGGATAAGAGGTGAAGTATCTTGCCAAACATAACTAATTGAATCCCCAGTTTCATGCTAGATCTTTTGAAATTGCTTGCTTTCGTTTGCTGACACGATTATTTGCAGAAGCATTTTCATCTTATTGATATCAAGGATTTGGGTTGTTACCCTCTGTTCCATCGGGAGGATATAGATGGTGACCACTTCAGGCATTTAATCATTCTTTTAATGTTTCATAAAGACAGCTCTATGGACACTAATTTTTTATTCATTTTATGCTTAATCAATTCTTTATTGAACTTCTGGTCAACTAATGGTAGAGATGCCGAAGACGGGCATCAGAAAAAAAACAATAGTTCGTTGTTTTAACTCATTTTCTTACAATTTTTATTAGTAGATTAAATAAATTTATTGAACAAAAATAATATTATTTTAGATCATTCAAAATTTAGACATTTCAACATACCTAAAATTAATTTTAGGAAATAAACATCTTTAATAATAATTTTTTTATTCAATCCTCATCTTCGGCATCTCTGACATCAGTTGACGAGCAGCCCGATAAAATAATGATGAAGCATAAAAAGATTTAAAAATAGCGTCCGTGGTGTTGTCCTCTAGAAGCTTTAAAACAAATGCTTGAGGTGGTCACCATCCATGTCAGTTGAACATGATTTTGTCGATAATTCAGTCATATTTTAACACTACTTCAACAGTTAAGGCTTGACTTTTGTTACCATTTTTTTAATCACAATTAGCAATTATTTAAGAGAAATGAACTAGATGTCCGATGCGATGAGAACATCTTACAGTCACTAGTGCTACTTCTCTTGGAATTCAACAGTACATCGATGGAAAACCTGCAAATTAAAATTATTAAGCTACACAACCACGATTTCCAAATTTATATACAATTTAATTTAATATCACTTATACGATCTGAAACATAGCTTATTTGCATAAAATATTTTAATAAATAATCACAATTTATCTTTAACCTTTTTACATAAGCTTAATACCATGGTCTACATCCTGGGTTCCTGTTAAAAGCAGAACATAATGCAAATTTTAATTTTCTATTGTGAATTTGTAACAAAATGCATTTTATATTGGCATTGTATCATTTGCGTACATTGATATTTTTTATCCATGAGTTTTTGTTTAGTTTAACAACTTCTAAAAAGGGACATTTTTCAAAATGTAAATACCATAAGCATTACAGATATCTTATATTTCTTATTTAAAAAAGCTTATGATGTACATGAAGAATGTTGTTTTAATTATTATTTTTACATTATTTTAAATAGCTTGTTTTTAAACAACAGGTGTTATAAGTGTGAAAAACCGAGTGGATTATGAATCTGTGCAGGATATTGATTTCAAAGTAGTTGTTTATGACTCAGGTATACCCCAAATGTCAGCTACTGCTCTTGTCATGGCGAAGATCATCAACATTAATGATAATGATCCAATGTTTGATAAGGTAAGAAACATCTGTGCTCATATTTAAACTTGAATAAAATTGCTATTTTCGTTGCTTTAATAAACGCCAATGAGTGTTTAACAGATTATTAAAAACGTGTTGAGTGTCACAGACAAATATAACATCTCTTTCAAATCTAAAATATTATATTTATGCCTTGTCCTTGTATCTTGATCTAATGCTGTTTATGATTCCTTTGAGTTGAATGAAAATTACGAGTTGATTAAGAATTGTTTGGAGAACATTACTGTCAGAATCATAATTCAATATATTTACCATTTATACTTGTTAACGTATTAAAATTTAAAAATTATGCATGGCTTCCCAAGAGAATTCAAGACGTGTACAGCAAGACGAATCCAGTTGATATTATTTCATGAAGATGTTCTCCAAACAATTCTTAATTTTTATTCACAACTGAAACGAATTGTTTAAATGAATCTTTAAACATATAATTTCAACTCAGAAGAATTTGTAGTCACAGAGAGGAAAATATTTAAAATACTTAAAATTTAAAAAAAAAATTATCTTTCTTTCACACTTTATTGCAGAAGAAGGTTTGTTTTATCATATTATTATATATTAGCTTTCATTCATTATATTACATATATATATATATATATATATATATATATATATATATATATATATATATATATATATATATATATATATATATATATATATATATATATATATATATATATATATATATATATATATATATATATATATATATATATATATATATGTATGTAATATATATACATATGTATATATATATATATGTGTATATATATATATATATATATATACATATATATATATATATATATATATATATATATATATATATATATATATATATATATATATATATATATATATATATATATATATATATATATATATATATAATACTTTATTAAATGTTTCCTTATCGCAACAACTTCATTACAGACTTCGTACCATGCGAAAGTACCTGAGAACTCCCCCCAGGGCAGGAGCGTGATCCAGGTTCGAGCAGAGGACGCGGATGCGGATGAATTCGGAATGATCCGATATTCCCTGCTGGGAGAGAGAAGCCTTGACTTCACTATTGATCAGAAGGTGATTCCTCTCTCGCTCTCTCTCTCTCTCTAGTAGTTAATCTTCATTCGATGAATTATTCATGTCGTGAAAGTAAATAAAATAACTATAATAGAATTAATGTTTCCTTTCCTTTGTATTTCTTTAGAATTTAGAGTATTCACACTGTTCGTAGTTAAGACTTTAATATTAGCATTCTCAAGATAAATCAGAAGAAGAATAAGGATATTGGGATTTATAATTATTGTTACTTACATGAATATTGCTTACTCTTAAATGGTGCTTATCAACATACTGTAAACTGATTAATTTATGGACGTGAAATATTGTAAATAAAGGGAAATACGATTTTGTTGTTTTGTGTCGTGCTAAACAGGAATGAAAAATAACAATTAATTACTGAGCTCTTTTATTTAATTTAGTCTAATAATCTAAATATAATATGAAAAATAAAATTATAAGCAATTCTTTTCACTATAATATGATATATAAATAGTATACAAGATTGCAATCGATTTTTAATAGTGTAAATTGATTTTATCTTTTTTGTTTCTTGTTTAATAATAATCAAATTAAATTTATTCTTGATAAAACAAGAAACATTAAATGCACAAATCTTCTATTTTTCAATTCAGATGTTATTATTTAAAAGCAATCAATATAATATTTATTAAATAATTCACACTATGAAAAATATCTCAGTAATCAGGAAAATTAAGGACAATTTTTAAAAAGAAAGTGATGTAGATATAAATTTGGAAAAATAAAATTGGAAATATGTTTTACTAATCATATACTTCTTGCATGCATTCGAGGATAAATAAGCTAATGAATAATTATTAGTTAAAATGGAGTTGCATATTTTACTCTTTGTCAAAATCTATGCTTAACTAAATATAATATATCTCAGCAGTCTTCCTTTATAATAAAAGTAAACAGTATGCCATTTTTGCTACTTTACTCTTTATCATTTTTGTTTTATAAAAGTTTTATTTAAATTTTATTTAATGCGACGTTCTTAATACTACTTAAATTTTAAAAAGGTTACAGAAAAATAGAAAAACCAAGAAATCTTTAAATGATTATTTTAACATCTGATTAAAATTGTGTTTGTATAATGAGCATCCTTAGAGGGAACTAAAGTCTCTAAATTTATTTTCAGAATTGAATAACTTTTGTTGAAAGATGTGCAGATTTAAATGCGCGAACTATAAAACCAAAAGGATTAAAAAACACAATTACTTGATACTTCATTTTTGTTTTTAGGGTATAATTCGTGTTGCCGCAGCAGCGAATCTCGATCGAGAGACAACACCCTCGATTACACTTCAGGTAGTTGCTACAGATCAAGGTCAAGATGTTAATACAAGGAGAGCGATATCCGTTCCGGTAAGAATATTTTCAATTAATCTGACTCTCAAATATCTATCAAATAAATATCTCTATAAGCAATATCTGAATAATTTTATTAATTTATTATTCTCTTTATCTTTTTTGATGAATTGTTGCTATTGTTCACTAAGTAAGTTTGTGACAAGATGGAAATACTGTTTGCTTTCTTTATCTGAATTTTTAAAATGTTAAAATTAAGATTTGATTATTTATATGTACTTTGGTTCATCGAGATGGCTTAAAGGGTGTCTTTCCACTAATCAATACATCACGACTTGAATTCAATTTACTCAATATCTGAATATTGAGCTTCCACTTAAGGCATTCAGTATACAATCTGGAGTTTTTTAAGTTTAGCAGAATATATAATTTAAAAATATATACTGACTACAGTCCAGCAACATCTCTTATTGCATTACAGGTAAAATAAATGTAAAGAGACTAATTTGAAATGTTAAGTTGATAATCTTATTTATAATGAAATTTAAGTGATGATTGCATTAAAAGTCTATTAATGTTAAGAGCATCCAACGCAAATTATATTTATAATACCATATATTCTCGGTAATATAAGTACGGGATCTTTATTTAAATAGTTAAAATTAATGAAAATATTTTTATTATTACAATTCCCAGGAAGCTAAACAAATTATATTTCTGTTCTAATGCTGAATTAACCCAACAATCATTTCATTCATTCATTGTCGTGTGCGAGCTAGGGGTGCGCTGCTCCACTTTTCCAGCTGAACCATGTTTTGGTGTGGAGTCCGACTTCCTCAGTACACTCATGCCATAGGGACCCGTTTATAGGGTAGGCAACCATTCACACCTCATTCAAACAATGAAAAGAATAGATTGAGAGAGAAAGTTAGATTAGAAGAATATGCATCCGGTACTATCTATGAATAATTATTAGATTAGATTTAATTAAATATAGCATATTGTACTAATTACAAAATTTTCTAGAACATAAAACTTCGTTTGAATTGAAATTAAATTTAAATCAAAAGAATTGATTGATTTACATCACAGTACTTTTGTTCTAAAATATTTACTCCATTGCTAGAAATGCAGTATATTTTAGGGAGACATAGATTTAGTTGTGTTTCCCACATTTCTGCATTGACTAAAAGATAAGCATTTGTTTAAATTTATTCGTAAAATACAATAATTTTATTTATTTATATTTCATTTCTTCAGTTATATGTAACTCTTGAAGATAGAAACGACAATCCACCGATTTTCAGCCAAAGAGAATATGAAGCTTCAGTTGTGTCCAACCTTCCAGTGTCACCACCGACATCAGTTCTTCAGCTTACTGCCGAAGATAAAGACATTGGAAAGAATGCTGAGATTATTTATTCTATAGTAGCTGGAAATGAGAAAGGTGAGTCTTAAAATCTTTTTGTAAGAAAAAAATATTTGATTTGTCTAATAAGATATAAGTGCGCTACTAGCAACGCTTTATATATTGTTAGACACTATAATTATGCAGATAAGTGAAAGTTTAATTCCAGAATTATTGACTTGTCTGCTTAGTTATAGTAAAAATTTACTTTCTGAATTTTCGACTTGTTTATACTACTTGACGCAATATCTATTTCTTGGTTAGTTTCATGAGACTTTTATCGATTAAAAATCTTTTGTGTCATCACCATCTATAATAATTATTTTTCGTCTTGATCTCTATTGTTACGTCTCCGAATTTCTCACCATTTCGTGGTTAGATCTTGTATACAAAATAATTTACTACAATGGATGATACGTGTTAAAACTTATGGAAATTTTCTATTCAACATGATCATTGATTATGAATTTCATATTAGGTTTCATTTTATCTTTTGTTTGTCATAAATTTCAAACCCCTCTAGATCAATGTCAAAATTGAAATAGTGAACCCTCTAGTGCTGCCATCTGTCGGATGAGTCTTAGAGCAAAGTCGTACTTTCACCTTCGTGGTGCACTAATTTAACGAAATGCTCAACCTTCTGATTTAATTTCGCACAGCTATTGGCTAGCGAGCTTGGCTTGTCCAAGAGTCAAAAGAAACAACAACAATAAATTTCACAAAATACTAACGAATTTCATTTTCAGGAGTCTTTGATGTCAATGCTGAAACTGGCGTCATTTATCCGAAGAAAGAGCTGCCCGAAAATGTAAAGAGTTTCAAATTAAAAGTGAAAGCAGTGAATGTCGGAGAAGAAAGCAATATGGATGAAGCCATAGTTCACGTCCGAATTGTGGAAATCAATCAAGATAAGCCCAAATTTATCATACCAGCGACACCTAATGCTACAGTGGAAATTTCTGAGGTAATATTAATATTACTTATTTAATTAAACTGTTTTAATGATTATTCAAATAGTAAGGAGTTTATGTAAATTGGTTACTTTTTGTAATAAAGTGACGAATTAATGCTTGACACAATAAAATTTAGAATACAAAACAAATATAATCAAACATTAATTATCAATGAAGCGTTTACGTAGTATATAAATTATTTTAATTTTAGTATATAGTCTCTAATAAGATATTCTGTTATTTTTAGAAACTGTAAAAATTTTTCTTATCATATTATATTCAGATTGTAATAACTTTGTTGATGAAAATTAGCTTTTGAACTCATAAAAGACATGATTGTCAGAAAAACATTTTTTTTTCCTGAAGGAAAAATTTTATTTAGCTCTTAAAGAATTTAAAATAAAATGCTGTAATATCTCTTATTTTGTTGAGTTGATTATCACAGATTTTCTTTTGAAAGTTTCATTTGATTTCCTCGCCATGTTTACTATAACTTCCGCCGACCAACTTGTTTAGTGGTCAGCGTGCCTGACTGCGGATAAAGAGGTCCTGGATTCTAATCCTGGTTCAGGCATGGATGTACTTTCTCTCTCTCTCTATCCTGTCTTTGTCCTTTCCTTGTATGTATGAGGTGTGAATGGTTGCCTACTCTATAAACGGGTACCTATGGTATGTGTGTAGAGCAAAGTCGTTATTTTTACCTTCATGGTGCTCTGATTAAAACGAAAGACGCTCCCAATTGACTTAAATTCGCAAAGCCAAGGCATAGCGAGCTTGGCTTGTCCAAGTGTCATTAGTAAACAACAACAACTATAACTTCCGATCAGTTTTTTTTTAAAAACAATAAGCAACCCATGCATTACCCTGCTGAACGTGATATTTCTTATTACTTGAACATCATCCCAAATATAATTGGAAAAATTAAAAAGTAGAATGAAATACAACTTTACTTACTTATCTGAAATCACCAATTTAAATCTTCAGCAGTTCATATCTGTAATTTGTTTGAGGCAATATTTTCCTACATTTTAAGATATTAAAACTTATCTCAGATTGATTTTCTGTGCGGTATTGAACTACTGACTCTGAACATGATCCAAATAACACCAAAGTATGTTTGTCAAGAAACTAAGAAACCAAAGATTACGGATGATACCTTTGCATCTAATGTGTCTGTCAGAAAGAAAATCCCTCTTCCTAACAATCTGCATTCCCTTTACATACCTTCTTCCCCCTCTATTACTTTCACTTGGTCTTTCATATTCATTCATATCTTATGTCATTATTCTTGGCATTTAAATTTATTATTTACGAAACGATTTTTAATGCTTACAATTACAATGTGTGTGCTTAAGTGAATTAAACTGACATTGAGTCATAAGGATTTTCCACTTATTTCTTCCTGTCTCGGTATACATTGATTATTTTTGATCAATTTATCTGTAAAAATCTAAGTTTTCCCCGCATTCATCCTTATAATTAAAAATTTATTTTCAGTTAATTTTCAAAACTTAAATCTTAAGATTCTTATTGTTTTGAAAAATATATCTTTAAATTTCTTTTTAATATTTACTAACATTTTTCCTTTTAATGTATACATTAAAATATTTTTCACTGATAGTTATAAGAATAACAGTAGTAGTAGGAGTAATAACATTAATAATGAAACAGTAATAAATGTAACAATTTTATTTTTTATTACATTTTATTTAAAAATCATCTCTTCAAAACAGATTCATCATATTTATATTGCTGAATTTATAGTTACAAAATGAATTTCCATCTTCATTCCTATTACAAAGATTGCATTGAAAATTTTGCAGCATTTTAATACTGTACTTATATTTTACAAAAATTTACTTTAATATTGTATACAAATTTTATAAATGCATGTTAATCTGCATTCATTATATTTAATTCATTTCATATTTGACTCCTAAATAGAACCAAAGTGTTCCGGACTTCTTGGTGTTAATAGTGTCAGCTGAGGATAAAGATCGAGGAGAAAACGGAAGAGTATCTTACTATCTAAAGGTAGGAGATACAAACGTTGAAGAAACGGAACATTTTCGAATTAATCCTGTCACCGGAGAGATCCGAACAAAATCTATCTTGGATCGAGAGGAAAATTCCAAATATCAGGTATTTATGAATGCGTTTTCGAATAATGCTTACAATGCATACAATTAATTTTTATTTTATTGATTTGCTTAAACTTTTTGATTATATTAGCTGGTGTTGGCAGCCAGAGACAATGGCTCTCCCATCGCTTTCGAATCGCTTCGTTTCCTGACTGTCATCTTGATGGATGTAGACGACAACACCCCTGAATTCCCACGCACGCAAGTATGGTTTTAATGTAATGATTTCTTTAAAAAACAATTCTGAATTAATTAATTAATTAAAATAAGTTGTATTTTACATGTATTTAGCTTTTTAAAATTTAATTGTAAAAGTTTATCTTATAACGTTAATTTAAACTTTTATTGCATAGATAAAATAACGAAATGAATATTTTGTATTACATAAGTATATTTTAAATAGTTTTTTTGAGTACAACTTATAATTTTATGAACAATATTCCATTATTTAGAAATTTTTAATGAAAACATGTTAAAGAATTATCTTATTTTTTTTTTATCTTCATACAAAAATAAAAGCAAAAAAATAAAGTATGAATGATATGATAATACTCTTTCAAATGCATTTTGCTGTTCCTCATTTGGTTGCTTCGAACACTATGATTACTATTACTTCAATGTGGAGAATATTTGCAAAAAAACAATATAGATAAGCAAAATGCAAGTAGCTAAAAAAAGCTATGACTTCTTTATGCAAACGTTGTGTAGTTACTTTCAGGGAATATGTTTTTTTCGGATAGGGCTCCAAATATACTTATTATAGCTCAATCTTACCATCAAGCGCCATGGTGAAACCATATACTATTACTTAATCACAAGCTTAAAAACATCTTTTCAAACCTAGAATAAAGAGAATATTCTCTTTTTTCAGTAAAAATGTGCGACCGCTAAAGTTGAAGACCATTCTTTCCACTATTACTTTAAGATTAAAGAAAGTATTAGTTTGCTTCAAAAATTTACTTTTTCCTTTTGTTTCTGCTAAATTTGCAGAAACGGTAACCGAGTACAAAAAATGTTGATAAATTTCATTAAATACATTTTTTTAAATTCTTTCCAGCATTAATAAAAACTATCACAAGGAAATAAATATTGGTTTTTATTGTGAATAAATTATTGATTTGAGTGTAGATGCGATCTACATGAAATCTCAGTAAAATATAAAATATAATTCATGAACGATTTTTTTTCTTTTGTTGCTAAATTTACAGGAAAGTTAATCGAACATAAAAAATAAGAAAAATGGTAAATTTTATTAAATACATTTTAATAATAAAAATAATTATAATTAGAGGAATGCTCATTTTTTGTCATGAATAAATTACGAATATCCGTGTACATGTGTGTGTGTAAAAAAAAAAAGAAATTTTTTTGATATTTCATGTTTATTTATGCTTTTCTAGAATTCACTTCTATTATTTTTATGTGAATTACCATTCTTTCATACTGTCTTTGTAAAATACTCACTTAAAATGATCATTAAGAATAATCTAAATGAAAACAATTATACTAATTATCTAATAATCACTAGTGCAATAATTCACAACTACTTTCAATAAATAAGTTGAAATGTTAAGGGATTTTTCAATATTTCATGAAACATTTTTCTCTAATATTAAGCATAGTGAAAACCTTTGTTATTTCATTGACCATAATTCTCAATCCAACTAAAACAAAAAAACCAGAAATATCGAATTATTCCAATTTTTTTTATTAAACATTTCAAGTACACACATATATGAATCATTTTTAGTATACATAATTATGAAATACTACATAAATTAAATAAAAAATACCCAATTTTCAGAGTTTAATTAGGAAAAATCATATAATAATTTTATATAATGGTTATTTCTTCTTTATTAGAGTTTAGTATCTTTAGAGTTGGTGTATATATATAATAAATGATAACAAAAATTTTAAAATTAATTAGTAGCAGATATATTTTCTATGTAGATAAAAATTTTTAGATATATTTAGTTGTATAATCACATTTTATTTCAAATTTTGTGTGCATTTCTCCATTACTTTAAATTTTCATTCAATAAAATATTATTTCTTTTTCTGTGAATTGTTCTATGTTTAACTAATATCTTGATATGATACTTTTTCAGATTACAAATCCTTACGTTTTCACTTTGGAAGAGAATTTGCCAGTTGGTTTCCCCATCGGACGAGTTCTCGCTCATGACAGAGATGTTGGCGACAATGCTTTGATTTATTATTACATTGTTGGTAAGGAATATAATTCAATAGATAATAAAAACTTATAACCTACTATTATAACTTCAGTTTGAAACAATTTTACAAATAAATATACCGAAGAATCATCACTTTAGTTGCTTATAAATATTATTGAGCATGTTTTATTGCAATATTTATATTGACAACCTTTTAATTTTATTAAAAAAATATAAGTAAATAAAAATAAATAAATACCAGTTTGTAGCTTTTGGGCATAAAAATTACTCTTTTATAAAATAAAAAATGTATCTTCTTTTTTTGAAAAATTAAATGAATTAATCAAGAATTTTAATAATTCATATTAAAAAAGATTGTACTTTAGATTTCACTATAAATAAACATGAATAAATATGTTAGCAAAAAATAAGCATGATGTTTAAAATTTTCAGTTTTATTATGAGTTTTGATTTGGGTTTTATATATCTTATACAAAAATTAATTTTAGCTTCATTTTGTCTAACTATATTTATAAAGAAAATATTTAAAAAATAAATGCATTTAACTAAAATTTATACTATAATGAGAGGTTATAATCTTTTTCTTTCATAGATGGAAATTTTGGTGGCAATTTCAAAGTTGAGAAAACTACAGGAATGCTGAAGTCAAACACGTCATTTGATCGCGAAGAAAGAGAATCTTACGAGATTGTTGTCAAGGCAACTAGTAATCCGGATTATATAGTTTATGAGGTATTTTACTCTAAATATGTCTTCATTTAATTGTATGTGTCAGCAGACTGGGATATTAAAATGATCACCAATTTTCTTGTCTGCTTCGTTAAATAAATTTCTTTTGAGTTTACCTCCTATGTAGATGAAAAACTATTAAGTACATGAAAAATCCATTATTACTTAAGAAATAATGATTATTTTACAAAATGATGAAAGTTTTTTATATATGAAAGGAAAATTTTCTTCACTTAGGTATTTGAATAATTCATCACTCATTGAGAGATCTAAAGTCTTTTTAATTAAGATATTTGAACAACAGTTCTACCACTTTTTTAATAAATATGTGTAACTGCAAAAGAAAAGACTTTCTGTTTGTTAACAAGAACCAATGATGGGATGGGGAAAAGTTGCAGGCTTTGTTAGTCTCGAGACAGCTTGGCTCTTGTTAGTGTCTCATTTAGTCTGGCTCCTACCCTACGGGAACCTGTCCTGCATGGGTGATCCTACTGGTAATTAAGCTATCACTAACTAGAGTTGTCAGAGCACTCAACCCCCACCAGCACGCCAAGCTAAACCTTAAGTGATCATCTCAGATCATTAAAATTTTCTGAGGGCACCAAAATTTTCGAGACCTGCACCAACCATTTCGCTGAACACATCCTTGAGTGCCTGGGACTATCCAAGCATGATTTATACAATGATCCTTTGATGGTGCTAGATTTTTTGGGGATGTTTAACGTTATGAACCAGATCTAGCACTGCTGGACAAATGGGACATGAAAAAACAACACAACAGAGCTAACGAAAAATATGCTAAATCGGAATTATAAACAACTATCCCATATATGTTTTTTTGAAATAAATAAGATCTATGAAGCACAATTTTAACTTTTCCTTTGCTGAAACATGTTTCTTTCACAGAGAGAAGAAGAACAGGGTTTTTCAGCTGCATCCCGCACATACAGAGAAGAAGATCTATCTCTGGCTTTGGTGAGGATCACGATTTCCGATGTTAATGACAACACACCAAGTTTTCTGAATGATCCTTACTTTGCAGGTATGAAAACATTTACCAAGACGATATTTTGAGAATGCTCCTCTATGCAAATTTCTTCATTTTTTTTAAATTCATTTCCCACGACCACAGGTATTCGAACATCCACTCAAGTGGGCGATCTGGTGGCTGCTGTGTCTGCTGCTGATCCAGACGTTGGAGACAATGGAAAGTTTGAATATAGGTTAGACGCCATAAAGCTTTTCCGCCCAGGTGTTCCTGGTCATGTTCGCCCAGTTCCGTCACCTTTCATCATTTCGAGTGACGGTCACATCACTGCTTCACAGCTCATGGCGCAGTATGACCACTCGCGATTTGAGCTGAAAGTGGCTGCGAAAGAACTGGCATCGCCTTTCAGAGTTGCTAAGGCAACAGTTAAGGTAACAGCTGTTTGCACGTAACTGATATCCAAATTTTTTAACCACGACTTTTTTTCTTGAAACCTATGATAAAGATCCTAAACTGAATATCATACTGAAAAATTCGAATAGTTTATTTTTATTTTAGTTTTTGAATATTTTGCGGAAAAATTCTCGTGAAAAGATATATCATTAAACTTCTGAAACGATATTATTTATTTTAAATGCGTGTGATGATGAAGACCACACTCAAAATCAAAATGAGCGGAGTATAGTAATTAATAAAGAAAAAAATTACATCTTCAATTAAAATAAAAATTTTCAGCGTGATTCAGAAGTGAAACTATTCATGAGTGTGTGTGTGTGTTTTTTTACAGTCTTCTTGAATTTATTTTTTCCAATAAAATCTTTAACTCTATTAAAAAAAAGTCTATATAAATAGTGCAAAATCAGACCTTCCCTCCAGAATATTTTAAAAAATGATACAATTAAAATATTAAAATTTTGACAAAACTCATAAAAAAAAGAAATGCATCAAATCAAAGATTAAAAAAATCAAAATGCATGAAATCAAAAAGCCAAGCGTGAACTTTTGAAAGTTGAAATTCGATTTACTCTTTTTTTTTTTTGTGTGAAAAAAAATTCTTATACTGTTCTTACAAGGGTAATGGTTCAAAAATACGGGTTTTCAAATCACATTTTTTTAAAAAATGCATGTATAATAAATTACTTTCTTTGTTAAAATAATTTTTTTACTTATTTGCAATATCTTTTAGAAAATATTATTTAACTGAGCTTGTAATCAAGTTAAATTTACAGATTTTAAAAAAATATATTGTGTATTTCTAAAGAAATTTTTGATTACAAAATCAGTGTTTTTGAGCGCTTACCATTGTAAGAACATTCTAATTATTTTATATGTTCATATATCGTTTACGATTGATGTAATTTTTCCCTAAATTTGCTGTTATTATTATTTTTATCTATATAAAAGGAATCTTGTTTTATAATAAACTGTTTTGAGTACACTCATTCCTTGTTAAATTCAAACATTTTTATGCCTATTTGCGATTTAAATCTATAATATGATTTAAGAAATACCCAAAACTTTCTCAATTTCCGAAAATTTGGTTTATTTTTCCAATCCTTTAAAAAAATTATCTTATTCTTATCATATTATATTATTATCATTCCTAAATGGTAAAATATCTTCTTTATATGGATGCTCAGGCTACAAGATTCCAGTTCCTTCAACATTAATTTTCATCAATTAATCAAATTGATCAATTGATGTTGTAGATATTTTGTACCATATTATTTTGATGTTTCCTTTATGCTAATCATTATTAGTTTATCTCTAGTCATAAGAAATATAAATTTCTCTTTTCACTGTGACTGGACAAATACATAATTGAATTTCCATAACTTTTATTTCGTTTTTAAATACTAAAATATAATTTTTTCATTGGCCAGGTTTGGATATATGAACAAAACCAACTGGTTCGTGTTATTATACCTCAACCACCTGAAGAAGTAAATAAGAAAAAAGCAATGATAAATGAGTAAGTAAATAATCTTAGAAATTTTCAATGAATTATAAGCTTTGAAAGCAGTTACCATTTTAATAATTTTTTTCTTTTATATTATTCACTTATTTTGTTTTCAAGAAATGTTTAATTTTTAAATATCAAATTCTAGTTATCAGTGTGTTTTCTAAAATTTAAAAGTAAAATGATACTTATATAGGAAAAAATGCAAAATTTTTTTATCTTTGATATACGAAACATATGAGAAAAAGAATAATTTATTTGTTCCTTTTCAGTGAAGATAAAAAAGGAATAGGTTTTTTATTTAAGTATTATTTCCACTTCAGATTTTAGGAAACCTATTTTTCATTAGTATTCAAAATACAAACTTTCTATTTACATAATATTTATGAAAACATTTAAAAAATTTTAATGCAATATATTAAAGCAAACTTGGATGTAAATGCGTTGTGTTACTTAACTCTTAAAGCTTATTATTAACGGTTTGCTAAATGCTCTGTCTGGATGCCTTTTTGATGTTAAGAGAACTCCTTGTTCTGAAATTCAAAGTAATCTATTCATTTTTTAAATAATGCAATCGTATCTCTAGGATTCTTTCCAATGCCACAAGAGGAGTCGTAGTTATTGACGACATCAGATATCACGTGAATGAAAAGAAGAAGCTGGTCAGAAAATGGTATGTAGTTTAAATAATTGTGATCCCCACATTCAATACTCAATACAATGATCCACGTTCTACTTTTCTTTAAAAACTCCTTTATAGGGGATGCTCCTATAAAGGAGATTTATTCTTAATCTAAATTATTAACGGAAAATTTATTTTCTTCTAGGAAAGAAGGGAAATGATATAATTCTTTTATATGGGATTTTTCTTTACGGAACATTTTTTAAGGAATCATGTTATGCGTCTTTCTAGGAGTTAATCTTTAATAGTAACTTTAGTCGAAATCAAGAGGAGAATATTTAATTGATACAACATTTTTTCTGTTACAAATAATTTCGAAATGATATAAAGCTAGGCAAGATATAATTTAAAGAACTGCTCTTTTAGAGATTCACAACATATATTTAATAAAAGCAACGAAAAGTTACTATTAGAAAAGGATTTATGGAAGTGCGCAAAGTCTTTTTACTGGCACTAGCTTAGAAGCAATAAAAGTTGAGTTCCAATTAAATTCCAAAAGAAAAAAACTCAGAAAAACTTTTGAATGTTTCAGTTGAAATGATTAAGTAAATTTTATAATTGGTATATTAATCGAAAATTAAGAGTGGATCATTTATTAGTTGCTAAATTTTATTACGATACCAAAGAGCTTGTATCACTGACTTTCAAGTTCAATGATACAAGTTATATGTTAAGTGATAAGTTAAGTCTAAGATAAGTGATACAAGTTCCACAAGTTCTGACTTTCAAAATTGGTTGCAAAGATCTCCAACAAAAAAAGCGAGTTAATCAATCAAACGGTTTAAGCAATTCAAAATAATTTGACTCAGTTACATAGAGTATTTCGAAAACAAAATAATTATTTTCAAAATAACTGCCACAAAACTATAAACCGATAAAAAAAAATCCCACTTTTCTTTTTTTTAAAAAAAACAAATCTTTAATTTTTGGGACAACTTTTTGCTTAACTATGTTTATAATTAACTAATTTGTCATTTGACTAACTATATAGAACACGTTTTGACAGTCAGATTTCGACTGAATACCTCCCTTTAATAGCTCTGCTGACATTTTAAATAATTTAATGTTAATAAACATAAAGTAGATATCAATATATCTGATAATACTACTTAAGTAGTTTTAAGTATATAATTATACATATTTCATAATGTCGATAATTTCATGCTTACTTTACAAAACGAATTTATGCAGTCAATATTATTTCGTTATATTTTTTGCTCTTTTTGAAATTTTCAATTTAAAATCATTTTCATGACTTTGATCTTCAGGACTGATCTTTACATTCATGTGGTCAATAATCAAGATGAAATGATGCTCATTCCACAAGTTCTGGAGGCTGTAGACTCCAATTCCAAAGTGCTCAGTGAACATCCTGATTTTAAAGTTCATAAAATAGTAGTAAGTATATACAAAGTAATCAGAAAAGGCATTATCAGCCTTTTACATAATATTTTAAGACACAATATATTAATAGTACGACGAACTTCCTTAATCTATGTGTAAGCACCTTTACCTTCAATAAGATTCAGTATTTCCTTTGAAATTAAATTGTCGGTAGTCAGAAGTTACGAGCCGTTTTTGGTTTTGTTTTATCACATTTGTATAGATTGCTTTAAAATGGGACTGTTTCAGCACGACCCTATCTGCAGTAAATGTCATACGCAAGAGGAAACGGCCAAGCATATCATTCACGAATGCGAGGCTTTTGCCCTCCCTAGATTAACTTCTTTCGGCATTATCCATACTAGAGAGTGACACCTAGACTCCATTAAAGGGTTATCGGACTTTATTAATAAAGTGGGTGACCCGAGCAACTGGTACTAGGAATCATTGGGTTTGGAGTTAATAGTACAAAATGCTGATAAAAGCAGAGGTGCCCAATGACATGCAAACCCAACTCTAAGAAGAAGATAGATGGCTTTACACGAGATTGCTCAGAACATGAAATAGATGATAATCACTGAGATAAGTATCTTGGGACTAGAGATAGTAAAGAGCAATATCTTATTCTAAGGTGGGAATCGCGTTCAGAATTACATTTGGAATATATAATCTGCCTATTTCTGACGCCAAACCCATGCATAACAATCTTGTACTTGTCCCAAATTTGATGTGTGGATAGAGTCGTTAATAGTATTGCTTTTCATAAAAGCCTCTTGATATGGCTTATGAATGATTATGTTGGACTCTTCATTGAGCTTTATCTTCCGCAATGACTCGTCACAGGAAGAAATTTATAATAACTTCATTCAGCGATAGATTTTATTAATTTCTTCTCTCAATCTCTCTCATAAGTGTTTGTCAGCCAATCTCAGCAGAGTTTGCCTCCAGCTTTTGGGCGTAACAATTTTTCCTAATAAATATTGTATTTATACTTCTATTAAACTACTTTTCCAGTTAAAAAACTAAACTTATGTCAATAAGTCCCATATGTAATTTATCTAAAAATACTGAAGATAGCTGTCAGTTTTTGCAGTTAACTTTATTAATAAGAGGCAGATTTATGTCAATTACTTCAATCTTTGTACTGAAATTTTAATCCAAACTTTCATTTAGCATCTGTTTTGCATGCTATTTATTTAAAAAGTCACACACATTTATTTTTAAATTTTCACTAAGCCATCAATTTCTTACTAAACGGCTTAAGGGCAAAATTACTAGAATTTTTAGTATAAGCATAATGAAGAATATTTTATTATTTTCACATATAATGCAACAACAAATAGCAATGCTTTCAATGAAAAATAGATGGTATGCGTTTCTTTAAGATAAATGATTAGAAAATCTAAGTAAATCATCATTGAACTACAAAAAGTAAATTCAACATTTGCATTTTGTGCAGATTTATTTTTAAAGAAATGATTTTTTCTGTATTTCTTTCTCTGTCATTCAAGAATGCGTTTTAATTATTTCCAAAAAAAATGTTTTCTGGAAAGATATAAATGATCGCAGTAAAAATCTTACAATAAACATGAGTCCTTTAACTATTTACTTTTTTGATAAAACAGGATAATAAAAGTTTATTCATTAGCAAAAACAAAAGAATAGATTCTAAAGGAAGTCCATTTAGCGCAATTTATAAACTTTTAATTATGTTCTATGTAATAAAAAATTCTTCAATAAATTATAACCTAAACCAAAATGACAAATACTTATAATTTTGTTTTAATCATTTTAAACATATTTCTCACAAGCAAGCCACAGTTTTACAGACCATTCTTCTAAAACCATCCTAATTTTTCATACAAAACTGAATAGCTTGGTCATTTTGAAAGTCTTCAATAACTTTATGATTTCTTTACTCGATTCAAATTTAATTTTTCATAACTATTTTCTATTATAAAACTACTACTAGAAAGAGATAATAAACGGAAATCATATCTAATAAATTTAAATTACCACATTGGTTTCCTTGCTGATTTGTTTTAAAAGTTTTGGTATCATTCTTAAAGAAAATTTCCTCTCGATAAAAGTCAAAAATATTTTAGCAATAATAAAATTGAAGCACATATTTAGAATCAGTAGTTGCTTTTTGAATCTTATTTTTTCTTGAAATTGGCGTAATTATTTTTATACTGAATAAACTGCTTCAAGATAAAAGAACGTAGTTAAAATAGATGTGGATTTTACTTACCAATTATTTTAATTCTAGCGGAATTAAAACGTATTTGAAATTTAATAGTTGACATTGAAGTTTTTTGGTGCCTGAACTGGCATCATTTTATGGTATGCTGGAAAAACTACTCGCAATAAATAATTTCATCTTTTAGTTATTTTATGCTTCAGTGGAATTAAACCATATTTAGAATCAATAGGTACCATTGGTTAAATCTGAAAATCTGTGCATAATTATATTTTACATTTGATAAGTCGCCTAAAGTATCAACAGAATGTACTGAATGTTATGATTCTAGACTCTTTATAACAAAGTTTCACTTATAAATATCGATATAAATAGTTACTGATCTGAACGTGTATTTTCTAATTAAATATTTTAAATCAATAATCAATATTTTAATGTCTATTTCTTCTTTTTTCAAACTAAATTGTCCAACTTCTTGAGAAATCATTTAAACCTGTTTCTATTGCTTCATTGCTCTTGTATAATTAATGTAATACAATTATAAAGCTGAACCACTCTTACAGCCTGCTTATGTGACATTTTTGGAAGAAGAATTCGATATTGCTCTTGCAGCACTTATAGCGCTGCTTGTGGTGATATTCGTGGGCGTAATAACGATGATAGTTTGCTGCCTTTGCTTGAAAAAATGGTATGTACTATTTTGGATGTCGTACTGTTATTAGTACTTAAGAGCTAATTTAAAAAGCAATTCAGTACAAAATTATAAGATAGTTTATTAATTTATATTATTCAATTCTCTTTATCTATAGGTACACAGTAAAAATACAAGAAGCTCTTGGTAAGCAAAATTTCAATTTTAATATTTTCATTTTTAAAGTGCTTAGTGTCAAGAGAATTTTTAATCTAAACTTTCAAATAATTTAATTTGGTGAAAGAAAGTTTTTCAAAAGGAAGTAAGTTTTTTCAGAACTCTCTAATAATTCCTTTCTAAAATTTTATAAAATTTAAATAAAAAAAGTTTTTTTAAGATATATAGTTAATTATCACAATTGAGATATGATTTATGAAGATTTTATATTCAATTCACAATAAACTTATTTTTTGCTTAAAACCAGATTAACATATCATTATGAATCTATAATTTTCTTAAATGCTAACGGTTCCTATCAACGTCACAGTTTTATAAATAAATTTTATCGAATAAAAGATCGGTCCAATATAAGATATAATTAATTTACGGAATTTTCATGCTTTATAAAGATTTGATGACAATCGAAGTTTGAAAAAACATAGCCCCTTTTCTTTTACTAATTCCCTCTTCTGAAGTGGAACTCCATTCCTTGGGTTTCCGTGGAGCTAGTTTGGAACTTGATACACTTCCACGACAAGCTCTTAGCTAAAGTGACGAAAAACTCTGGACATCCGGACCTCGTCAAAATTCCATGAAGCACAATTTCCTAGTCAAATTTCCAACTATAGAGACTATTCATAGTACTCCTCAGTCTTCTGTACTGGTGGTAGCAGTGGTGAGGGGGGGAGTTCCGACAGTAAAGTGTATATATCTACTTCCTCTGGCACTGTGGAACAAAAGAAACAAACAACACAACAAAAATTAGGTTTTTTGATTTTGAACTGTGAAGTTCAAGATCAAAAACCCTAAATTTTGTTCAGTTTTTAGATCAGAAATACCTATCAGAAAGGGACTGCAGTATGCTGATCAGGAGGATCATTTCCAAGACATTAGGATTTTGACTGACAGTCGTGTTTCCATTCAGCACCTCTCTAACTGAATTGCTGTTGGTGATGAGACTAGACTGGATATTTTAAATCTTCTTGACACACTTTCACCCAGTCATGCCATACATTTCCAATGGTTTCCTTCACATGTTGCAGTTGAGGGGAATGAAAAATACGATTTCTTGACCAGATCCGCCTCTGAGGAGGATGCCAGTCACTGTGGGAATTTCCCCTTCTGAGTGATTTCTGCCATGACTGAAACAAAACTGAATAAACTTTCGAAAACCCCTCCCAACCACTTTTGGCATTTTTCAAAATATTCGGAAGATCTTCCCAACTTTGACCGCGTTCCCATCAAACTGCTTTTTCGCTCTTCTTGAGCTGTCACACAAGAGCCCCCATTTTTAAGCAGGATCAAAAATATATATGGAGAGCCATTGATACACAGCTGACGTGGCTTCCCCCGCTCATATTTTGGCGTGTCTAAATTTCAGCAAGGACGAGATTCTGCGGGACTCTCATCTTTTTTTAGAATCATTGGATGTTTTTGGATTCATGGGGACTGTCTAGCTCTGCTAGATAGTTCCGAGATTAACAACAACAAAGATTTGAATCTTAAATTATTTTTTAAAAGATAAGAAGGTAAAATATGAAAATGGTAGAAAAGTATGTTAACATGAAAATTGTACAAAAGAAAAGTTACGTAAATTTGAGTCCAAAAATCATTTATTTAAAACTAAAATATAATATTTTTATTTGAAATAATAATGTATTAATTTTCTTGACTTTTCTAGTTTACAAATCAAAAATATAAACTTTACTCTAAAGTTACTAACAATCTTGCATTTTTGTGTACACTGATATTTCTTATTGATCTTTGTGTTTAAAGAGTAGTTTTCATAAAATGCACTTTTTAATGTTAAAATAATTTCCTTATTTTTATTCATATATCTGCGTAATTATTTCGGCTTCTGATTGCTTCTTATATTTCAGTTCCTCGAGAAGAAACAGAAAATGTAAATACAACGTAAGTATCGGTTTCTAGTTATTCGTAAATTAAGAAATAAATATATGTTATAATGTGACGAATAATTTTGCTGATTAATCTTTCAAGAAAATGTATACCAGTTTATTTATAATTTATTTTTATCGTTATCACTTTCGATATTCGATTTAAATATTCTTTTAATTTTATTTTTATACTCACATACTTATTCAATTTAAAAGTGTTTGAGCTGTGTTAATGGTACTTCTTTCGAAATCATGATTGTTGATTTAATTTTGTAATTACTAATGTTCTTATTACATTATATTATTGAGATTATTCTGAAATATTAACTTCGTTGTTTTGCTTTTTTTTTTTTTTTTGCAGTGAGAATCCATTATGGACTGAACAGTAAGTAAAAATTTTGTTATCTTGTTTCATAAGTTATATTTTACAATTCAATGTTTTTCAAATGTAGCGAAGTTCCCACACATTATAGTAAAATAATAAGAAAATATCTATGAATGCAAGTCCTACAATGTCTCTAAAATTCACTTTAACACAATGTTTAAAATCAAAAATTTCACTGAAATAAAATTTTGATGTAATGTTCACATTTAAAAACTCTGTCTATTGATATTGGGCGGAATAAAGTTTAGTCTAATAAGATTATACTACATATTACATAAGTCATTATTCTTAATAATTAATAATCATAAATCATCATTTTTATAATTAATTATTATTTAATGCTATCAAAATGTACCATCTATATAAAATTATATTTAAATAAAATTATTAACTTTATAAATAAATTATATATTGAATTTGTAGATAAATTTACAAAGAATGTAAGTTGCAATAATTTTTTCACAACTACTTTAAGAATAAAACAGTCATATATACTGTACAAGAAAAATTTGTTTAAATCTATAGTTTTAAATGTTACTTTTTAATCTGTTGATGCTTAATTTGGCTATTATAAGAGAAAATAATGTCGATTTATGTTATTTCGCATAGAAACAAAATTGATTACCCGTATAAAATTAGATATATTTTTCTTATTATTTTAATAAATCAAATCTGTTTATTCTCACATAATGATTAATAATTATGATTAACAACTCTCACGGTGTAAATTTCAATAAAATAGCTAAATCTCGTTCAAAAAATAAATATTTAATGTAAATATTTATAAAAAAAAATTCGAACTCATACACATAACTGAGTTTTTTCCCATTTCAAACACATTAAAAAGTATGAATTCATTTATCTAATTTTTACCTTTTATATATTATACTAGATAATTATTTCAGAAATTTTATTTTAATTTATCATTTTTTGCAAATTTTACTTTTTTTGCAATCGCAATTTTAAATTTGAATCATGTTTTTTTCCAGGAAACTTAAATTATATGAAGAACAGGTAAGCCAGTTTTCTTTAGCTAACCATATTTTTTATTATAATTTTAGTGAAATATATTGTCGTTATAATAATCATAATTTCATAAAGCACACAACTTCAAACTTCTCTGATAATTTTGAGATACTTGAAAATGAGAAAACATTACTTACATTTTTAACAATTAATAATGGCACTCTTGGACAAAATATTTCTATTTACTTTGCAGGAACTTAGCATGAGTGTGGTTCCTGATCACGCTGAAAACCATCGCCAAATAACGGCAGCAGAGGTTGAATCAGATGCCGTATATGCAACTCTAAGAAAGCAAAACAGGTTGGCAACTTTCCAACAACAGCCAGCTAATGATTACGCCACACTAGATGGCTGCTCAACGGGTCAAACAATTGACCTTGGTCCTGAGGTAATACAATCAATCCATTACGTCAATACAATCCATTCCATTAATGAATATACAGATTAAATTGAGTCTACATTTTTAATGATGGGAAGCTATAGTTGATAAAATTAGTCTAGCATAGAGCACAGTACAACTGTAGTCTATTATCGGATGGAGACATGCTAGCTAAAAGTCACATATAATCTGCTAGATCAGTCGTGTCAAAGATACGGCCCGAGGGCCGTATCAATAAACCCGCGATCGCAATGTGTCACAGAAAGAAGAATCATGTTTGTTAGAGCATTTAGACTTCACTCGATTCCTCTACGGAAGTGTTACAATGCGCACACTACGTTTATAAGTAGTTTTAAGAGCAGCGCGTGCCTAGACAAGCGAGAGAGATAGACAGTATCGCCATCTCTTAGTAACAAGGGGAAATACCATATTATTTTTGTTCAAGAACAATCTTCCTCGCGCTTCGAGTCTAAATTAGAAACTTTCTTATTGATGTAAAATGAGAGCGTCGGCGCGAAGTGGATCAGTTGAGTCGAGTAATCGAAGCGAAACGGTCAGAGAAGGATTTAAGTTGTACTGCGTAGTGATTGTGAAGTCTAATGATTGTGAGAGTATTGTGCATTTGTTTCTGTCGTGCGCGATATCCATAAATGTTGTGTCAAGTTCCATAATTGTTACGATTTTGGCATAAAGTCACAAAAATGTAAAGTTGATAGTAAGTGCAGACTTTCTTAGTTTAAATGAGAAATTGCATATTTTTATATAGAATGGAAAGGTAAACCACTGTGTTTGATTTGCAATCAAACAGTTGCTATCTGTAAGGAGTTTAACTTGAAGAGACAATATGATTCGAATCACAAATCGAAATTCGATTGTTGCACTGAAAAAACTGAATGTAAACTATCTTGACTGATCTGAATGTAAAGTTAAAGGGTAAAAATCTGATGGAAAAATTATAGGATAAAAATCTGTAAAAATATGAAAATTGATACAAATGTATTCGTGTATTCAAGCCTTTGAAACAAAGTTTAGGCTGTGGGATAATCAGGTAAAAAATCAAACTTTGGATCATTTCCTTCATTTAAAATCATTTGGCATGGTGAACCAAAAAGAAACTGGATCAATATAAGAAACTGGATCAACTATAAGAAACTGGAGCAAAATTTGATCATGGAACTCAACAATCGTTTTGAAGACTTCCCCAAAATGAATAAAATGAAGTTCCTAATTTTCAATAATCCATTCAATTTTGAAGCTTCACAGGCACCAGATCATTTGCAAATGCAGTTGATAGATCCTCAATTGGACAGTATTTTGACAGAAAAATTTAAAGAGATAAATGCTCTTACATTTTATACCAATGTTTTAAGAGTTCAAAGTTGAGGCTGTGGGATAATCAGGTAAAAAATCAAACTTTTAATTATTTCCTTCATTTAAAATCATTTGGCACAGTGAACCAAAAAGAAACTGGATCAATATTCTCAACTTCTGCAAAATTTGATCATGGAACTCAACAATCGTTTTGAAGACTTCCCCAAAATGAATGAAATGAAGTTCCTAATTTTCAACAATCCATTCAATTTTGAAGCTTCACAGGCACGTGTTCATTTGCAAATGCAGTTGATAGATCCTCAATTGGACAGTATTTTGGAAGAAAAATTTAAACAGATAAATGCTCTTACATTTTATACACAATATTTTAAGAGTTTGGATAAATACCCGGAATTAAAAAAAAAGTATGCAGCACGCATTCTGTGCATGTTTGGTGGCACCTATTTATGTGAGCAGATGTTTTCTGTCATGAAAATAAATAAGAACAAACATCCCACAAGACTTACGAATGAACATCTCCAATCAATTCTTAAAATAACTACCACGAATATGATACCTGACATCAATGAGCTTGTCAAAAACAAGGGAAGTCAGGTGTCTGGATCTTCGAGCTCAAAATAATTACCCTTTTATAACTTTCATATAATTTTCATATATTATATAATTAAATAAATAAAACATAAGAATTTAGTACATTTTTTATTTGAATCTGACCTACCTACATATTCTAAATTTAATATATGGCCCTCTGCAAAATTGCGTTTGACACCTCTGAGCTAGATCTATATGCAAAATTTTTTGACAGATTGTAAATTGTACCATATATATTTGATATGTATTCGTATCTTTTTTACTTTTATATAATTGATTCTACTGTCACTTTACATAAATAAATTTTATAAATTTCAGAAAAATAAAATTTTTTATTTCAAAAATTATAAATTGTGTATTGTAATTTTTGAAAAATAGCATAATGCGCCTATTGAAATTTTTTTGAAGTGATGCTGCCCAAGAATAAATGATAAATCAATGCATCTTTTATCTCTCTCTTCCTCTCTTTCTTTCTTACTCTTCCTTTCCCTCTCTTCAATTTTTAAGCGTTCCTTATCTCTGATCAACCCTATTAAAACATTATTTCAGCAAAAAATTTGAATAGCAGACTGTCAAATAGCTCTAAATAGCAAATATATAATATAATATTACACTTCTGTGTTTACATACAGTTGCTTACTAAATAAGTTTATTTCAAATTCTTTAATTTGCATTATAGTTTACATTCAATTTTTTGCAAAAAGCGTATTTGATAAGCTGTTGTATAGGAAGGTAAGACACCATATTAAATATGTCCCTGGTAAAAAATATTAGACTTAGTAAAACTATGCAGTTTTGCAGCAATGATCAAATTAATGTTTTACAATTAAATCATTAAAATTCTTTTTAAAAAAAAAACTAAAAACTATCTTCTTCAGTTGAAATAGTTGCTAACATCATAAATAGTTTCTATTCGATCATAAATTGTAACATCAGACATAAAGGATTGATATATGATAATTATGCAGGCTGACAATTTAATATTGTTTAATAAATTCCTTTCTTGGGATTATTGAATAAAATCTATATTATATATTTTCCAAAGTGAACTGGTTTTTGCTTCTGGTAATACATCTTTCATTTAAGATATCCTGAGTGCTTTCAAAACGCGTTTAAACTCAAAATATTTTTTATAATTTTTGAACTAGTACTATATACCAAGCTAGACCATCAAAACATTCCATTCAATTCTAAGCAGATGGTAGTTATAATTTGTATTCATTGATTGGTTTCAGAAAAATATGTATGTAAACGATAATATATTACGTACATAAATCCTTATAAACATATACACATACATACACAAATATCTAGCAAGATAGGAAATCAGAAAAATATTTTAATAGTGAATACTAATAATTGGATAATTTCTCAAATGAAATCTTTCAATAAATATTCTCATTCAACAAGGTTTCTCGATAAATATCATAAACACCTGAAGTTATTTTACATAATAGAATCAAAGCTTATCTATTATATTAATAATCAAAGCTTATTATTAGTGATAAAATGAATCAAAACTATCCATTTAAAATAATAATATACATATTCCCATGCAAATTGCAGTGTATAATATGACAAAAATTTCTAATTCTAAGAAATTTTCCTTTTATCTATCCAGTCACAAATGCCATATAAAAATTTTGTCAGGAAATACAAATGCATGTAAAAAAAGCTATCACCAATAATTACTTCATAAAATCAATAAAAATAATCTTGTTAACTTTGTTTATTTAATATAGCAAAACAGCAACCAGTAACTGTTAATAACTTGAAACAAAATATTCTGCACATTTTCTGTCTTAAGTAAAATTACAGATTAAATATTGCAGATATTTCTATTTTTAAAGTTTCATCTTTTCTAGATTATTCTTTTTCTGCTTTAAACTATGAATAAATAAATACAAATTTCAACGTAGTTAATTTTATATTCTAATAGCTGAAAGTTGTAATATCAGATTTTTTTAACATCAACAATTGGTTATTTCAGCAAGAATTTTCATATAGTGAGTTGTATTAACACATCAAAAGGAAAGAAACTAGTAGAATATTTCCTCCTAATTGAAGACCTTTGCGACTTTGTTTCGTCGCCTAGTTGAACTCATGATTTTGGAAAAGTCTCAAAAATACGCATTTTAGAAACATTTCAATCATATAATAGCAGAAAATACTAAAAAGTAGAACTGAAACAGGAATAAAAACGCTGGTAACAACGAAGCATTACCATTAACAACTTACAAAGGCAGCCGAATAAAAACACGGAACAAAAATTTCAAACACTATTTCCATGTATAAAAAAAACCAGATATATGCTGTAAACCTGGCAACAAAAAATCCGAAAGGCAATAAAAACTCAAATTAGCAACAAAGGAAAACATTCAACACTATAATCAAAACAAAGGAACCCAGATTTGGCGAAAAATCTCTTGGGAAGATATATTTTATTTATACTAATATATTTATTTTATTTCAGAGTCATGAATATCATGAACTGAACACTCGACCCCCATCTGGATACCTCACCTCAGAAGCATCAATCAGCAGTTTTCCACCAGAAGACAACGCCCAACATTCAACCTTAACCATTGATAAAGATGGAGAGCCTGTTCTGGTAACAGAACTGCTATGACGAGAGCTTCATCGCGGGCGATGATTCTTCAGAGACATTCATTTGGAAAAGTCTATTTTCCGACAAGAACTTTTTCATTTACCTCAAAAGCGAAATATTTTTATTTTTTTTTATAAGAATAGAGCTTGGATCGTAAAATATGATAGAATATTTATTTTGTGTATTTATTTGTATGGAATTGTAAATTTCCTGTTGTTATTGATGTTTTGTATATATTTATTCAAAAATCTAATTTTTTTAATAAAACGTTTACTTACCTTTTATTCAAAAAACTTTATTATTGCATGGAATTCATGAAAATGCTTACATTATATTAGTTCCAACACTAAAATAATTCAATGAACATTTTTCCACAAAAAATGTTTATAAATGCAGGTAAATGATAAGAACTTTCACCCAATATGGACTACGTTATGCTTGTGGGGTAAATTTTCGAATTCTGAAAACTGTGAGATAGATACCTGAACCGACAAAGACCACTAGGCTGTGGCATCCTATGTATGTTTAACTTTATAATGACTCTAAATATCTCCCACAAGTATCCCCAATTCTCTTTAATGATTTTTTAGAAATTATTTTCATTAAATTTGATCATGAGAAAAAATATTTTATCTACACAACTTATAGAATCAGATTAATGACACGTTAATAATTAAAAATGATAATTGAAAAGGGTAATGTCAATTTAAATATCAATTTCCCGATATAAACGCTCCTATGAGAAATTGGCGTTTCATTCTGTAGAAATAGTTTGCTGAAATTGAAAGCAATGAAAAAAAGAAAGAAAGAATCACATAATATTTTAATATGATGTAAAATGAAAAAGTAAATATTAATTAATAAAGCTTACTTTTTGATTTAATACATTATACAAGCTTTTAAAAAAGTGTTAATATTCTAGGAAAATTACTTAAGACATTGTTGATTGAACCATTCTGATATATTTCGATAGCAATCAAAATATAACGATGAAAATTAAAAATGAAATAATGAGAAAGTTAAATTTTATATACAAATAAGAATCTTCGATTTAAAATCCCATGTATAAAAGGTGATTTCTTTTATCGAAATTTAATTCGTTTTACTGATTTTTCAAAAATTCTTTCATTTCCATTAAATCTACTTACGAGAATATTAATTTTATTTTTACTACTTACACACGAACAAATTAATCATATCTCGTCACTATTTATAATTATTAATGCAAAGAATCATCTGAATTCATTATGTCTAATTAGCAAGATTTTGAAAAAAGTATACCTAATTTCTTCCCCTCTTTACAAAAATTTCATTGTTATATAAATATCTCATAGGATTATTTTAGTACAGAGTAATAGGAAAAATCATGGAAGTAATAAACATTTAAAAGAAATTTTTCTTCAATAATTCCAGCTAAATATAAAAAAAACAGCTTTGATTATGAATCATAAATAATCGCATGTTCATTTACACATTTGAAACAAAGTTTAAGAGAAAAGGAGGAAGAGTTTATCGTTCAATAATTTTTTCTGTAACTGGTTAAACAAAATAATTTGAATTGTTAGTAAAATATTTTTTGTAACTAGTTACATTTTTACAACTTCAATACTTCTCATCTTTTTCAATTTGGTAATTGGAGTGGACGTTTTTTGATGACAGATACATTGCACACAGGAGAACCATAGGTTAGTTTGGCTGCTGTTTCCTTACTTGCAATTTCATGGTTTGTAAACAAATAATTACTTCTAAAACCTGGGCTGACCCTCCTGCTCATCCTTGGTACTTCCAAAGACATCCTGGAGCCGCCACAACATTTAAGGGCTCCAGAGTACATCAGACGACACTGTCTCGACTTTCTACTGGCCACTTGAAGTGTATGATCTTTGAGGACGGTGAAAGAAAATACCCAACATGCCCCAAGTGCGACAATGCTCCGTTTTGCCCGCAACACATCTTGAAGAGCTTGGGGTTTTCTCGTGAGGAGGCTGTGAAAAGTCCACATCTGCTTTTGAACTTTTTGGCTGTCTTTGATCTCATGGATCTGGTCTAGTTCCACTAGACCAGATAGGGATTAGTCCCACCACCACAAATAATTTGTCAGATTACATCGTATAAAACAGTCTAGTCTTATTTTCACTAAAAACATTGTCTGAAGCATAGTTTTCAAATATAATTTTTTCTTTTTCTCAACTATTTCTTTGTTGACAGTACCACTGTCTCCACAAAACTTCCGAGAAGAACGAACGTATCTTACTTTACATTTTTTTAAATGATCCGTCTCAAGCTTTGAATGCAGTTTCCTCAATGTCCATTTGTTGAGCAAAAGTTAGTGCTTTGTGCTTTTACAAATTACCATCGATTGGAATATTTTTTGATAACATTATTTTTATAATCATTTGTATAATTCCTCTTCAAATTCTGAAGTTTTCATTCACGAGATCGATTTCTAGATAAAGCTAGAACAACCAATTCTTCTTTTTTTAAATCGAATTCCGGCAGTTAATTATACCAAATAATTTACTTTTATGGATTTTAAATAACCTTGAAATTTCCCTTTTTTCATTATTTTTAAACTACCTCTTTTAAGATTTTTAATTTGGTTTCTAGCGATATCGCACTGCGTTTTTTGAAGCTGCCATCTTGTTTAGTGACGAAAATATAATTCGTATTTGCAAGCTTGATTTGCACTGAGAAAAAACGAATCGAAATGTTCATTTGCGCTTTCTACCATCAGGAACTAGATAATCCCTATCCTCAGCCAGTTGCCATATCATACTTGTGTGACAATAAATAATCTTTAGCGTATGGTCATATGATTATGAACTTTTCAAGTAGAAAGAACATTATTTTTCTCCCAATCTTCCATCACTAGAAGCAAATTTTGGCGCTGACTTTTGGCCGGACTTCAAGACTCCTCTTATTTAGCAGAATATCAATGTTGGAGATGCAATTCCACCCCTATCCATCAAATGTGAAGGTAAACAATAAAGATTCTAAGTATACACATCTTGCCATTGGAATAATAAAATTTAATTTCTCTTGCATATTTCAAAACAATTTTTTTTTGGAAAAAATTCTCAGAACAGTATTTTTTAATCCGGATTGGAATTAGAATATACTGAACTGTGGTTATGTTGGAAGCCAAATAATGTAAGAGTGCATAGGAAAAGAATTGGGAATGTCATCACCGGTCGTTATAATGGAAATCTTAATAACGTGTAGCCATTATAATGAACTTCGATTGCATATACATCACATCAATGTGGAAGTTAGATGATAATGAAAGCTGTAGGTCAACAAATTTTAAGTTACACGATTTCTGCTAATGATCTAGAATCTAAACAAGATAAAAAAAAAAGTAGAATAATTGGTATAGCGCAGAATTCCCTGCTATCAAGTACCCAAAGAGCAGCTTAACATATGTATCCAATATGACCTCTGAAGATAACTGAAATAGCAGAATTTACAATTACACCATTAAAGTCAATCTCACAACAGCTTGCAGGAGCTTATCCATACCATTACTGTCAAGTCTAATTATAATGGTGCCAAGCTGGATGAACTTGAAATTGTGCTGAATCGAGAAGTATAGACATTTTGTCATTAATTTCATCTGAGTTCTTTTTTTGTGTTTTTTCTTTGAACTTCCATCTGAGTTTAAAGGGCAATCAAAGCTATATCTAGATATGTTCAAGATATCACAGAAATACAACTTTAATTCATCATTTTACAATCTCCATACAAGCTCACAGCAAGGTGTTATGGAATTGAAGAATCATCTTTTGTAAGTCAATTTGGCAAGCATTCCCCAAAACACCGTCCAGGAACTTTTTCAGTTTATGCATTGTTGATTAGCAATTCGTATAAGGATTAAAAGTAGAAGAAACACTTGTTGATAATCTTCCTTTATAGCAGTCAAAATCAGAAATAAATCATTCCCGACCGATATTTTAATAATTTATATATATATATAAGTTTTTAACAACAACCATATTTTATCATCATTGGGGCAATCCTTGATGCATCTATTTCTTTGAACTGTTTTTGCAACATCAGTGACAATCAATCTCACAGCAGCTTACAGATATACATGATCAAATAACGATGGGACCAAATTTAAATGACAACTTGTTTTACCAATGTGCAATAGAGAGAAAAAAGTATTAAAACTTTTTTGTGGAGTTATATACACAACAATACGAAAACGTTTGATCATGTGCTCATTATTATCGAAGAGCAGCACTACACTCTTCAAAGCAAAAATTCGCAAGTTTTATGTGATTTTTTTTAAATTCTAATTGTTTGTAGTTGAATATTACTTAGTTTTTCCCCCTTTGAATAAATAGGTATTACCAGCTACAAAGGCCATTAGAATGTAAAAATCGTTTTGTTCTTAAAAATATAGAAAACGCAGTATTTATTGGGATAAACAGGTCTGTGGCATATATGAAGCATTCTTCACTAGTTTTCATAATCACCTCACACATTAAAACATTTGTGACATCTAGTCACGGATTTCATAACTCAAGTGTTACACATTTTTTTCGTCAACTCATTGAGACAGTATAGGGTGTGCTACTCCATTTCTCAACTCTTCATTAGTTCAAAATGTTTATCACTCAGAAGTTCTCTCAGCTTAGGTGAAGGATGAATATTATAGAAGAAAGGTCCACAATATATGAAATTTCTTTTCCGAATTGATTTATCAAATTCTTGAGTAGCAGAGGCTTGTTAAAGTTAGCAGAAGTTTAGAGAAGTTAAAGAAATTCAGATATTTCAGATGGATCACTTTAATTTTTTTAGAATCTCACAAGATTCCCTCTTTCTCTAAAGATCTGTCTTGACTGTCTTTCTTTTCGGCTTGAAATGCAATGACACCAAGTTTATTGAATTGATATCAAAAAAGCATACAGCATAGTAATTTTGAAAAAAATTTACTTTGAAATTGCATAACAATATCAAACATAATTATAAATGTAAATATTCATTAATAAATGAATTTTTTCAGTAAGTTTGAAGACTTTAGTATATTGAAACTAGTTATTGATTCACTGTTCACTAGTTATCGATTCACGAATCCAGTTACCAACTTAAATTCTACTCTAAAAATATATTACACCAGTAAATAAAATCTACACTTAGATATGTAATTAAGTAGTTTTAATTAAAACTCATAAAAAATCTATATTAAACATATTTAAACGCTACTACGGTAGACTTTATTAATACTCTCAAGATAAAAACATTACTTATATTAACAGTTTTAGAACATCAATTCTTTCACAAAAATTTTTAATAATAACTTAGTGTTTTCAGATTTCAGTTATCAAAATCTCATTTAAAAATACAATATGTTGAATGTTACTCCTTGTTATAAAATTAGCAAGAAATAAATTAATTATTTTCCTTAAAGTAATAAATGTTCTTAATCGTAAAACTAATATTTAAATTTTGCATTTTACATTCGTAACATTTCAATAAATAAAGTTTTTTTCTAAGCTATTTTTAAAAATAGAACAAAGTATAACAATACAGTAAACATAATTATTCCCTGAGACGTATTGCAAGCGTAATTTGCTTTTATTTCCTGCACTGACAACAAGATTTTCCCGATTACATAGATGAAAATATGCATTCATTAATTGTATAATAAAATTATAATAATTTTTTAAAGAATATTTATTAACTTTTTGTGATATTACCATAGATTTTGTAAATTTATCCTCTATTGTTGAACTGAGAATAACTCGATTAAATAGTTTAAGGCAAAGAGACGCATCATCTCTTTCCCATACACTACTCACTGAAAGGGAGTTAAATAGAAAAACATTTTAATTGATTTTAATATCCCGGCTAATTGATTTTAATTGATTTTAATTTTGGCTAAACTGAGTATTACGGTCAAACCTCAGTTTTACCCGGTTTAGATATAGTGCCGGAATTTCAATACTGTCTTTTATATTCGTTTTGTATTTCGCTGTGAATATAGCGTAGGAATTTCATTCCTTACTTGTACTTGGCGAAAAAAAATCCAAAAAATCGCCAAACTTCGACCGTATTACTCAGTTTTACCTTTTTTTTTTTTTTACTTTTGACTAACAAATGTTTTTGAGCCACTTACCTGTAAATACTGTAGAAGAAAAATGAATTAAAATATTAAGAATCAACATAGAATGTTGATTCAATACTGAATCAACATATTTGACTGATTCTTAATAATAGACTGTTTTATTATAGAATGTAATCGTTTCAAGAAATACAATAAATTATTGTTGACGTAAGCAATACATACATCAGATCATCAGTATATTAAATATTGATATGAAATGAAACTAAAAGACTTGTTTTGTTACTTCGGCTAAATGTTTGGGCGAAGCAAGTTGTAATTTCACTTAAAAATTATCTTCATTCCTTTTCAAGTAAACTTTAGTTTCTATTTTATTCAATTGCTGTGAAATAGAATTTTTTATTCTCTTAAATATATCGTATTTATATTTATTATTTCTGTAAATTATAATGTTATAAAATCTTCCCCGTGAACGATTTGCTTATCTTAAAAATTGTAAATAAATTTATCTTGCTATATTGTTGAAATTATAAGTTCATTTATAGTTTTGTTATGCATAATATTGGAGCTATTACATTTTTCTATCATTGAAAATAAACCTGATTTTCTGATTAATGCTTTATTCTATTGTTATCTGTTCATTTATAAATTCTTTCATAGTCTTTTTTTAAGGCTTTATAATTTTGATTTTTTTTTACTCGAAATAACTTCAGCGTTAGAGTAGCTTTTACTGTTCATTTTATTCGTTAAACCAAAGTAATTTAGCAATTTTTCAAATGTTCCAAGTGAATTTTCATCGTTAATGTTTTAAAAGCTGATTTATATAATACTATTTATGGTTTGAGGAATTTTAGCATGTTTAACTTTTCAAAGGATTGTAATATTTTTTCATTATTTTTTGTGATTCTAATTCTTATGTGATTTATACTTTCATAAAAGTAGCAATCAGGTGCCTCTTGATTTTTTTTACTATGTTTTTAACCCTAAGATAGGCGCCAACATGTGACTAACAAGATGCCAATATACAAGCTAAACTAAATACAAGGTTGCAAGAAATTTAATTGTATTGGTAAAATTTACAGCTAATTTTTTTGCCAAACCAAGAGGTATCTAATCATCATATTCACCAATTCTACACTGAACCCCATACTTTATTATGATACTCAGTAGTTTGAAAATATATTTATTCTGCCATAAAATAAAATAATTTATTTGTATATTTTCATAATGATGAAACATATTTTTATCATTATCACTTATTTATATAAAAACCTTTCACAAACTTATTTTTAACAAGTGTCATTCATTTTACTATTTGTATAGCTTGTTTGCAACATGTGCCATTCATTTTCCTTGCAAGATTTTTTTAACTTTTTGATTATTTAATAGTGAAATATTTTGTAACAATAGATTCTAAATCAACAAACTTGATATCTGCAAAATTGCATCATTTTTAAATATTTTCTTACTAAAAAGTGATAATCAAATTTTATGCAGCTTTTTTCATTTATATAAAATGTTTAGTTATTTCTTGAAACAATTTTTTTGTGCAACTATTGACATAAACTTATTTATTTAAATATTAACTGAATGTTTACCGCATTTTTGTTTGACGTTAAATTATTTCAGCATAAATGTATCTTTACATAATAATTATATTTGATAAATAGTTTTAACTCAAATTTTATGGCTATTAAACAAACAGCTTTGAATAAAATCAGATTTGTAGATACCAAGTTTATTGATTTAGAATCTATTGTATTTAAACAGATATATATATCTTGCACTACAGTTATATAATGGGTTATTTACATATATACACTTCCTTACTCTAAGAAACCATTCAGTGTCACTGGATTTTTATTGTAAAAAACATAGCATTTAGTTTTTAAATCAAATGTGTAAATGATTACAAATATATCTAAGAAATCTTATAAACATATAAAATTAAGCATGCACAAAATTAAGGGAGTGTTTTAAATAAATTATTATTATGAAACAAAATTATTCTTGTTTTGCTTTTAACACATTTCATTCACTTGTTTTTGTATTAAAAAGTTTAATTAACATTATATTTGAAAACATATTTGAAAGAAAAAAGAAATGGAATCAATTCAATGTTATTGCAAACTATTAAACTTTATATTTAATTCCTTCATGTATTTATTGACATAGCATGTCCCTTTTGTGACCTTGTGCCATATAAAACCCAACCAACCAACCTTCATGTATTTATAATAAAAATGATATGAATAAAATAAAGGGCAATTGAACTAAAAGTTTCCAAACAATTATTCATTCTATGTTGATTTAACTGCAAAGCTTTGATTAAAAAAGACATAAACAACTTACTAATTTTTTAACGGAAAATATTTAGAAAATTTTTTGTCTGTTACTGTTAAATAATTGCTGGAGAATTACAATTAATGATGAATTGGAAGCTCTTGTTAGTCTTAAAAATATAGTAAGATTCATCAAAGCACAGAGACTTTCATGGCTTGGCCACATTGAGAGATCACCTGATAACTGAATGGTTATGATCTGGCATTGAAAGAACATGTGCAATAGACCAAAAAAAAGATAGCTTAATGATTTCTTGAATGATATTGTAACCTTAAAGGTCTCCAATAGAAGATTAAAGTCAGGGACAGAGCTATATGGAGAAGTAATATGTGAAGAACTAAAGCCCACACATGCCAATAAAAGAGAAATAATTTACTTAAAAGGCCTCGGAAAAAGAATTATTTTATAAATTATATTATTTTATTATTTTATGTAAAATTATTTTATATAAATATTCCAACTTTCAGCAAAACTAAAAATCACTTTTTCCATATTATTTTGGATTGCTTGTATACTTGTGGCATAATAACTAGTTTTTGTACATGGCATTTGTGTGAAATAATATTCCAGCTTTTTACGAAACCAAAAAGATAAAGAACAGTTTAACAGACTGAATCAAATTTTTTGTTAAATTTGTTGAGCAAATGATTTAATCTTTTATTAAAAATGTATTGCTTTAAAAAAAGGCTTATCTTTCTGTAAAAAATCTGTATTCACTATCTAAAATTTAAAATAACCCCTTTATGTGTGAAATTTCTCCATTTGAAAATTGTTTTTCCAGTGTGATTTATTTGGGTTATAGCTTTTAAAGTTTGAAAATTTGTATGTTAATATATAATCAACATTTATTAATGTGTCAAAAATTTAAAATCTGTTTAAGTCATGATGACTCTGAATAATGAATTCATGGTATTATGATTGGTTTCAAATCAAAAAAAGGTGAAGATTTTCTCGGTTAAAAGGAACAGTATGGTCCCAAATCACCAAAGGCAAAAAGCAGCCAAATACAGCAATATTTAATTTTGTTTTATTGAAAAAAAGCTACTTTAAACCTATGCAAACCAATCATAGTGTGTAATTGCTGAGCAGTTTCCTCCAGAAATAAACATAAGATTAATTAATGTGAAATAGAATAAAAATGTTTTTTTGTGTGCAAAATTAACAAAAATTACAATAATGTTAGTTATAAATCTAAAAATATATCTGCACAAATTTGTGAAGTCAAAATTTGTGTTTCCTATAAACACTTGTATTATTTTATGTGTATTTATGAGTAAATTTAAAAGTAAAATATGGAAAGTTACATTTTATTCTTTTTTTTTTTAATTTTATTTCTTCAGTCAAATATTTAAAAAATACATTTATAAGCAATAACATCTTTCCTATAATATATTTTACTAATGTGTTAAACTTTAATTGAAATTTTAATTTTGTGTCTTTTATATAAATCCAACTAGAGCATTTTCCTAATTGTAGTAACTTGTAAATATATAAGAATAATATTGATAAAGATCTATAGCAAGATTCAAAGGAAAATTTTTTACACCAATTGCCTTTATTGTATCATAGAAAAAATATTAAAATGTGCTTTATATCATTGTAAACTAAATATCCAATTGTTAGATATAAATAAAAAATTTTATTTAAAATTTTTTTAAAGTTTTATTTATATGTAATTGGGAAAATTTTATTAATAAATGTGGAAGAAAAAAATTTGTGAATATAAGATTTATTGTTATATTTTAGTGAATTTAAAAAAGATAATAATGTTGTTGTCCTTATTTTTAGTTTAAATACTATAAATATATTTTCATAAAATTTTTAAAATCAGCTTGCTTTGAGCTAGTAGCTAAAATGTTACTGCTTTGTTTAACATGATTTTAGTGAGCTCCAGTTTCTCAGTAGCTTCACTTTTAATATTCCCGTAAAAGTAAAAGATAATTTCAGCAAAGCTCAGCAAAGTGAAGCATCATTTGCTGCGGGCAGTGGTTAGGAGGGTAACCACTGTGTACTCTCCTTCACTGGGTTGCTGGAACTCCGTGGGTTGGGGACGTGTCCACGTTTATATGTGACGTCCAAAGTCCTTCCACTGGTGTGGCATGGATGTGGAGAGGAGGGTGCCAGCTCAGGTGTGGCCTCATCACCTGAATTACGAGAATTACGAGGCACCTTTAAAAGAGCAAAGTCGTACTTTCACTTTCGTGGTGCTCTGTTCCAAACGAAACGTATGCTCTCTATAGACTTAATTCGCACAGCCAAAGGCATAGCGACCTTGGCTTGTCCAAGTGTCATAAGAAACAACAACAACATGATTTTAGTTCATATTTTTTTGCATCAGATATTTACAGAGTTCAGAATCCAAATTTAATTGTAAATCCCATTTGAATTAATTATGAATTACAAAAAATAACTAAGTTCATAAATATAAACCAAATAAAAATAAGTCTAATAATCAAAAGTAATCTGAAATTTGTCTAATTTAATTCTCATCTTAAATATTTAAAAATGACTTTAGTAAAATAAAAATCGTGCAAAGGCATAAATGATTTATGTAATTTAATGCTTTGTAACTGTTATGCTGCATTTTGTATCAAAACAATTTTATGTGTTGCGTTATTTTTTTCTGGTTATTCCAATTTGATGTTTGGTCTGTTGCTATTAATCTTAAAAATTTTCCTTTAAAATGTTGTATATATTGTCTTATAAATTTTCCTGTTAAATATTGGAAAATTAAAACTGCTTTAAAATTGTTCATTTTAATTAGACATTTAATTAAATTTATTATGATTATATTATAAAATATGGAAGAGAAATAATTTTATTTCCTTTCTGTCAACTTTTCTGATAATCTAAGTTTAAAAAAATAATTATTTTTGAACCTAACTATAAATTTTATTTATTATATTTATGAAATAAAATTATAATACATTTAAAAATTTTATAAAAGATAATTTTTAAACTGAATGATTATTGAATGTGATTTATTTACAGGTTGCTGATGTTTTTCATTTAATTGTTTTACAAAAAGTTAAAGAATTAGGAGGTATTAATAATGGGTGATGAAGACAGTGATCCAAAGAAAGGGTCAGCTTCTGAAGCAGCCTTTCAAGCAGTTCCTGATGCTGATAGAGAATTGGCAGTCCAAGCTTTACAAGAATTTGAACAAAAGGATTATAAGCATAGTGTTGCTACATTAGAATTGCTGTTGGAAAATCGGCCTCAAGATGTTAACGTTATGCATAATCTTGCAGTTGCTGAATATTACTTATCTAATTGTAAGAAAACAGATTCATTTCACAAGAAATTAGTAGAAGTGTGTAAAATGTGTAATCATGATTTGAAAGATGTTGAATCTCTTGACGATGTTGATAGTTGTGCTGCATTTTACAACCAAGCTATTGTATTTTACCATCTACATCAATATCATTTAGCAATTACTATTTTAGACAAAGTTTTTCAATTTATTGAACCTCTTGAAGAAACTTTAGCTAGAAATGTTGTTTTTTTACTGCTAGAGTTAAATCTTTGTATATATCAACCAAAGAAAGCAATGTGCTACATAGGTTACATGGATACAATACTATATTCTTATAGCAAAAATTGGAAAACAAATTCTAAAGATAAAGATAGTCAAAAAGAAGAAAATGGAGAATCTGGTTCTGTGGAAATACTCAAACGTAGATTACAATTATGCAAAGCACGTTGTTATGCTATGATAAAAACATCCAAAGCTTGTAAAAGAGAAATAAAAAATTTAATGTCATCGGGGTCTCAAGCACAAAACATACCTGCCTTTTATTTAAAAAGCCAACTTGAATATCAAAGAGGCAATTATCGTAAGGCAATAAAGTTATTAAATTCTGTTACATTACCTGAAGATGTTTCTAAATATTTTCAAGAAACTGGTGATTACTTACCAACAATTTATTACAATAACATTGGCTGCATTCATTTTTACATGGGTAAGCCTAATTTAGGTTGTTTTTATGTAAACAAAGCATTAGAATGTTTTGATTCTGAAATGGCTTCAATAACTGATACAAAAGAAAGCAAACTGAATTGTCGACCTATTCATTTAATGAGTGTGTCAACTCGTCACCAGTTGATTTATAATTTAGGTATGCAGTGCTTACAAGCTCAAAAATATAGAGAAGCATTTGATAGTTTTAAGAAAGTTATAGATTCTTACCATTCTAATCCTCGTTTATGGTTACGAATTGCAGAGTGCTGTATACATCTGCATAAACCTGATAATACTTCCCAATACGTTGAATTCACTGATATATCATTCATTAAATCCATTGTGGGTGCTGGACCACACAGGAAACTTATCTTAAACATGTGTGCATCAGATAAACCAAGTGAAATTACAAAATTAAATGGACCAGCAAATCTAAATTCTCCCTCTCTTCATTTTGCTCTGTTGTGCCTGAAAAATGCTTTGTATCTCATTGGAGATTATCCTACGACTGTAAATAATAATGAATCAGTATCTTGTCTACAGACTTCTGCAGATGAAAATGATAATTCTGAAGATAGTAACATTCTGTCTACTTTGCCATCAAATTTCATTCAAGGTACAGAGATTTTAAGTTTAAGGAATTCCATCCTTATCGCATTATCGTATGTTTCACTATGCTTAGGTGATGTTCTTTTGTCTTATGAATATGCAAAAACATTATTGGCCCAACCAAGAATATCTGGAGCTCATAAATTTTTAGCTCATTTATATGCAGGCGAATCTTTGTTACTAATGGACCGTATTACAGATGCTGTTGAGCATCTCAGCTATCAGTGCACTTCTGACATAGAATTAGCTTTTCCTGTTTCTTCTTCTGAAGTATCTTTAAAGCACCAAACCAGGTTTGATACAAAATTGACTGAAAAAAATGATGATGGTAGTCGACCAGTTGGGAATATTCCTAACTGGTTTCCAAATGCCATATCATCAGCTAAGTTTATCACTCAATATAATTTAGCTGTTGCTTATGCTGTTCGAGAAGAATGGGCGAAAGCTAAAGAATGTTTAATGCAAATGAATCCTGATGGTAATGTTCCACCACGAGCTTTATCGTTACTGATCTATGTTCAATTCCATGAAGGATCTGTGGAAAAAACTAAGCAATATGTAAAACAAACTTTTTCTCCAGGAAAATTATGATTGTTTATTAAATTGTATTCAAATTAAATAATTCATTCTCAAAGTAGTATATTTTTGAAATTTTAAGCTTGTTATTTTTTAAAATTCTTCTAAATCTCATAAGAACTCTCATTGAGTATTTTTATGTAACCAATATTAAATAAATACATACGTTTAAGCTTTTACTCTAATTCAGCAAAAATATTTCTTCAAATTAATTTCTAGAACAGTGAAATCAGTAGAGAAAATGTACATAAATAAAGTCAACATTGTTAGCTCTTATTTTTATCTTTGATTATCTGAATTGCTCTGAAGCCAAAATTATTAAATCCATTTTTTGACATTTTCTAATTTTAATAATTTTATTGATTTTTTCCTTATTTATTAAAGGATTGTTTTGTTGTAAAACCTTCTTATAGGAATGATTTCATAGAATTTTTGATCAAATTGATAAACAAAAAAATTATTATATTTAAAAGCATTGATATCTAAATTTCTCTTTTGTCTTAATTGCTTTGGCTTCTAAGCAATTCCTATTCTACAGTTATTTATAAAATTTCTGCATCAGAAGTTTTGATGAATGTTATTATTTAACTTGTTTTGTATATTGAATAAAAAGCCAGAACTTACAGAAATGATGTTGATTATAAATTTTCGTAAGAATAACATTATTATTCTGAAATACTATACTCCAAACATCACTATATGAATATATAGTATAGTCAAAATTATGTGATGTTATCATTTAACTTCTATGAATTATATTAAGTTGAATATTTATAAAATGTTACTCATTTTATTTTTTATTTTATATGTATAAATTATTTAAATGCATGGGCTTTTCTATGAAATAATGAAAAACTCATTTTACACATTATTGCACTATTAATGGGTTTGATAATTACATTAAAAGTATTCTGTGAGATATGTATAAAATTAATTACTTGTAAAAAATTTCTGATTTGCAAATAAAATGATATTTATTAATGCTTTTCATTAATTTGTTTAAACTTCTCTCTTAATAGTTAACAAAATTTCTACTTTAGGAATTAGTGATGTATGGAAGCAAATGTTTCTTTTATAATTTTTTTATTTCTTTTTATTTATGTAAATTTTTTAAAGAAAATTGTTATTTTGCTAATTTAATTTTTATTGCTTTTTCTTTATTTTTAGTTTGAAAAGTCTTGTGTATTTTAAACTCATATGTCATGAAACTTACAAGGGGAGAGTTACACATATTTTTAAGTTTTTGTTGAAGTTTCAATATAAACTTGTTATGTCATGCTCACTGAATTGCTGGTTTATATACAATATAAATATTTAAGTTCCTCAGAAATGTTTTATATTTTGTAAAATTTTCTTAAGTGTCAATTATTTTCGTATCTATTTGCAAAAACTTAGTTTACAGTTTCCTAATATAATTTTGTTATTGCTCTGATTTCTCTTTCTTGTTTAACAGTAATTTAATGTGGAAAAATTTGTTGGATATATACAATTATTACTAAGTACTTAGAAAATAGCCAGATAAGATCAATTAATTAAAGTATTTAAATCTCATATTGATTCCTAAGTATTCATTATCATTTATGATAAAAAGGAAATTTTAGAATTTTAAATTCTTGGCATTAATAAGCTCAAAGAATATTTTTAGTATAACAATCGAACTTTTGACGACTTACATCTGATATAATTATGAAATTGACCATTTAGCTACTAAAATTGTTGAAGCTTTGGAAGTAGAATCATTCAACAGCATATTATCACTTTATTCAGCTTAGACTAGTTTAACTAGCTGCTTTACTGTGTTTAGTTTAAATCATATTACATCTGATTCAAATAATTTATAGTTTACCCTGGACTTACTGCATGTTTACTTTGTTCAAAATTTATGAGGAAGCCTTAACTATATAATAATCAACACACCTTAAGTTCTAATTATGAATTGTAAATAAAATAATTTTATTAATGCAACAAAAACAGAAATTTTTTGAATCGTTTTTTTTTTTAATTTTTTTTAATTTTATTTTTTTTTTATCTAGCAAAATAAAAATTGCAAAATTAAAAAAAAATTTTGACTGAAGCTTTTATGTAATGTAAAATCATGAAGTTTAAAAGACTAACTTACAGATGTTTACACACATTACAAATTAATTTAATTGACATCTTCAAACAATGTTTTCCATCTCTAAATAGTATAATCTCTATATTTATAAATTAAATAGCTAAAAATAAATCGAAGGGAATATTCAAAGGCTGAAATTGCTTTTTTATTTACGAAGTTATTGAATAGTGAGATCGGAAAAAAAGTATGGAATTAGAAAATCTTTTTGCAACTATATTTTTTTAAATATACAGTTGCATAATAAATATTCTTACGATATATCTACACAGCGATGCAGGTGACCCATTGACTGTACCTTTAGGTTAACGAGTTTAAAATATTTACCCATCACCAAGTGATGCGTAATTTTGAACCACGGTCAGGTGACGAGGTCTCACCTGAGCTGGCATCATCCTTTACAGATCTACGCCACAGCAGTGGAAGGACTTCCCATATTAAGGTGGACATGTCCCAAACCAATGGAGCTCCATGCAACCCAATGAGGGAAAGTACGGCGTGGTCACCCTCCCAATCACTGCCCGTGGCAAATGATGCTTCACTTGTTGTTTTCCTATGACACTTGGACAAGCCAAGCTCGCTTTTGCCTTTGGCAGTGCGATTTAAGTCAAAAGAGAGCGTCTTTCGTTTGGATCAGAGCACCATGAAGGTGAAAGTACGACTTTGCTCTTTTTAAGGTGCCTCGTCATTTTGAACCACGGTCAGGTGACGAGGCCACACCTGAGCTGGCACCCTCCTCTCCACATCCACGCCACACCAGCGGAAGGACTTTGGACGTCACAGATTAAAGTGGATACTTCCCGAACCCACGGAGCTCCAGCAACCCAGTGAAGGAGAGTACACCGTGGTCACCCTCCCAACCACTGCCCGCTGCAAATGATTTTATTTTTTTTTATTACATTACATATATTCAGACTTGTATGCTTGATTCTTGAGATCCGCTTGTAAGTCTTCGTCGATAATAGGACAAATAGCACAATGACAGATGTACAACCACAGAAGAATAACGAAGAAAACACCCAGGGCCATGGTGGGAATCGAACCCACACTCCTACGCTCTCAAGCGATTAGCGGTGATGCTTTAGACCACTCAGCCACGGAGCGCCCCAGCAAATGATGCTTCACTTTGCTGATGTTAACGGGAAGCAGCGTGAAGCCACTGGACCTTTGATTTTTACAATATATGGAAACTTAAACGTGACTCTTAGATAAATTGCTTCTCAGCGGAGATTGAATAAGAAAGTTAAGTTAAATAAAAATCTTGTATAACGCACCAAAAAAATTTAAAAAAGAATGAATCCTCTGATAGTACCATCTATCAGAGGTATCTTAGAGCAAAGACCTACTTTTACCTTCGTGGTGCTGTGGTTAAACGAAAGACGCACCCTTCTGGAATAAAGAAGAATAAACGAGCCTTAGAATCTATAACAGGGATGTAGCATAAACAGGATTTAAATGATAAACTGAATCGCCAACCACAAATTACTGACTAAATATATTATATTATCTTACTGTCGTTTAGTGAGAAGGCAGTCAAAGTGCGTTTTAATAATTATTTTTTATTCATTATCATTATATAAAATCTATAATAAATTATGATTGATGATTTTCTCTGCAAACATAACTATATTGATGTTGAAACGATGTTATTTTAATGGTGACCTTTTAAATAATAATGTTGTTTTTATTGAACATAGGCAAACTTCTTGAATCATGAAAAAATTGATTAAAATTTACACACTGTTTTGTACAGTTAATTGAAGTTGATAGAAAGCATACGCAATAAATAAATAACGAAAATATCATATGAAACAGTATCCAGAAGACGTGCCAGCTGAGAAGAATACTTCGTCATTTGACGGTAGTGTAAAATTAGGAGCGGTTGATTGCGTTTACACTCTTCGGGAATGGGAAGTCGAAAACATTTCCTAGTAAACTGTCTAAAACGTCAAATGAAAGAAATATGAAAAAATCGCATTTGAAATTCGGCAAAAAATATTGGTCAAAAGAAATAGCATATTGAAAAATATATTTAAGGAAAGTTCAAGTAAAGTAATTTATATTTTTTAATGGGTAGCAACAAAAATTGTGAAAGAGATTAAAACACTGGAAAACTAAATAGAACATCTGAAATTACATAAATGGGCATATTTTGCAGATTCTGACACTAAATTATTTACTTGGAGATATAATTTTGGAGCAAATTATTTACAAGTTGAAACAGAATATAGAAAATTAAGAAAATATTTGCTTTTGTTAGTAAGTTTAAAATCTTTCTTTTTTTTTCTTGTTTGCTTGTTTAAGAATCTTTATATTCTTGTTGAAATCTTTATTTTCTTGAAATAAACTTTAGTAGCACAATTAATAATAAATTAAATTCAAATAAATATTACGTTCAACAGTTGAAAAGGTCGTAAAATCACCTACTAAAATTGAGAAAATTTCTTATAGCTAGAAAAAATCACTAAAGTTATTACGCCTTATACCATTTTTATTTGGTACAAGGTACCAAATAAAAATGACTTGGAGAAAAATCTTTATTTAAATATATAGTAGATAAAAATTGTAATTGAATGCTAAAACGCTTCTGAAAATCAACATACTTACAATGCATTAAGAAGCACATTAGAAAATCGAGCGTTGATATAGAACATTTAAAATTAATTTATTTCAATAATATTAAAAGTCTTATTTTTAAGAAAAGTAAAAGTTCAATTTCCACAATTTTAAAGGTGTACTTGTTTTACTGTTGCAAAAAAGCACCAGTTAAATTCCATACCATCAAAGTTAAGGTATAGAAACATTTCGCGCCAGATCACCAATGAGCGATTGTGGTTGTTCTACTTAAATTCTATAGAAATTCAATACGCGCGTTTGTTAATTTCATATCGAACTCCATGTGTAGTTTCAATTTTTAAGACTAATTCTTTGTTTATGGTATTTTTCAATTATATTTTAATCCGTTATTTCCTATATTTTACAGTTCAATTATTCTTATTAATTTTATGTGATATATCAAAAACTTTTTATTTATGAGTGTTCGTTGCGTTCTTTTATATAATTCTGCATTGCAAGTATAAAAATGATGAGTTGATTGGGTGGTCTATCCTTAAGGGTGCCTCTTGATTTATCGCCAATTTGTCACCAAGTTGAGTGATGTTGAATATAATACAATTTGTGGGATAGTGTTTTCAGCGTCATTTTGTTTCTTCAAATATGCACGAAAACACGTTTGGTGACAAACAAAAATCTCTAATTTTCATTCAGTGACACCCAAAAAATGTTTTTCCCAGCTGTGATTAAATGTATTATACGTTATTTATATATTTAATTTGTTTTTGTTACTTTTTGAAAATGTTCTCGCCCTGCATTGAATTTTAGATGAATATGTATAAAAGTGCCAAGTAAAGATAATACATCACCACGGAAACCAAGTGAGATGTTCCCAGTATTTTCAAAAAGAGTTATGTGGTATTTAGAATAATTTCTTAAGAACACCTACAGAAGACTGTTAACTGCCAAACAGTACTTACAAGGGTTGGACAAAAATATGGAAACACCTTAAAAAAACATGTTTCCTTGCCTAATATGGTGTAGGAAACCCGCTGGCATTCAAAACAGCTTGCAGTATTCTTGAATGGATAAATACAGTTCCTGTATATTTGCCAAGGGAATATTGTACCATTCTTCCTACAGAACGGTGACAAGTTCAGATAACGATGTTGGCAGAAGATAGCGAAAACGCACTTTCCGCTCCAATGTAGACCACAAAGGTTCGATAATATTCAGGTATGGTTCAGGGGAGATGCGACAAATCATCCTTGTGCTCAGAAAACTAGTCCTGGACAGTGTGAGCTGTGTAAATAGGGGCTTTGTCGTCTTGGAAGACAGCATCACCATTGGGGAACACAGTTTGTACCATGGGATGCACTTGATTGGCCAAAATGTTCACATAAATCTTGGCAGTAATCTGCCCTGACAGAGTTATCATGGGGCCAGCAGAGGACCACGATATGGCTGCCCAAACCATCACAGAACCCTCGCCATGTTTCACTCTTGGCAACAAGCAATCTGTGTTATAGGCTTGAGATGGCGTTCTCCAGACGTAAACTCGGCCAGAAGTGGGAAACAATGTGAAAGAAGACTCATCAGACCATACTACTCTTTTCCACTGCTCTATAGTCCAGGCTTTATGACTTAAGCACCACTTTTTCCTGTTACGGGCATTATCATCACTGATAAATGGCTTTTCAATTGCAGCACGGCCAGTAATTCCCTGTCTATGAAGCTCCCTTTGAATTGTTTTGGTACTCACAGGGTTTGGTAACATGACATTCATTTCAGCTGTAACTTATGCAGCTGTGGTCTTATTTTTCGTGATAATCCTCCTTAACGATCGCTCAGCACACACTTTCGTCCGCGCTGTGATTTAGCGGATGATGTTTTTCCGCATTTCACAAATAGCGGAACAAATCATCAACACAGAACCTCGCGAAACACTAAACACCTCGGCTTCCTTGCTTACGGAAGCACTTACTATACTCGCTCCAACAATTTGCCCACGTTCGAAGTCTGTTAACTTTGACCTAATGCAATGCTAACCTCCCATAACAGTGCTCCGACAATGACTGAACTGTGCAGCGCATTTACGAAGTTGTATAGGTGGCGTCAGTTGACGAAAACGCCAGCGCCACCTACATATTTCATTAAAATCAATCTTTCTTTTCAAACATGCATTTCACAAGGTGTTTCCATATTTTTGTTCAACCCTGTAAGTACTCTACCGTCGAACATATCTGCGAAAACATATGTCGTTTAATGATGCGATTTATCACCAAATAAATTGCAAATAGTTTTTATCTATTTGTTACAATGAAATTATAAATAAATATTTCTACTTTTCCTTCACATTTTGAAATAATATTAATAAAAACTTTTGAAGTTCGACGAATTTTAATGGCCCAAAAATGCTGACAAAATAAAAAATAGATGCATAATCCATAAGAAAGCAAGTTCTACACTAGAACAGAAACTATACTAGAATGCTATGGAACTTGATGGTAGAAAAAGAATTATCAGAAAATGAAAACAATCGATTGAAATGAAATATTTGTTTCTAACTGAAAAATACACATTTTTCGACCATCTTAAACTGTACTTAAAAGACAGAGATCATGGAAAATAACTATATAAACGTATTTTCGTTCGTATTGCATCTTATAAAATATTTTTTAATGATGGAAAATTGTGAAAATGCTCAACATTTTTACTCAAATTAATGGATAAGTGCTTCATATATTAAAAGTTGAACAAACAAATTTATCAGTCTTAAAATTTATTTGGTCATGTTAATATTATTATGAAAATCATATGATATTCTAAATTTAAAAGCTGAGGTTACAATCATGAGGTATAGACTGTTAGAAAAATATTTCTGAAATATCATTGAAATTAATAGACACATTTACGATTATTTAACAGAAGTAATCATTATGAACATTTTAAGAAATTTATTTCTGGAAATTTCAATACACTGGTGGAAATACAATTAAAGACACTCAAAAGTTCACTTATTTTTCATATAAATGCCCGTGCTATTTTTTTGTACTAACTTTATTTGAATTAAATTTTTGTCTTTAATCATTTTGTGCAAAAAAACTGGCAAAGAAAAACTAATTTAGTGAGTATTTACATCATTTTGTTTAAAAAATCCAATATTTCGAGTGGAAATGCAATTAAAGACACTTACTTTAAATCTAGAATTTTTGCTATCTACCACTTCATTTTTGTTTCTAAAGTGCTTAAAAAGAGCAGTTTGTTGTCTCTGGTGTGTTAAATACTAAATATTTCAAAACATCTTGGCTCAAACAATTATTCAAAAGTAGTTACAGAATGGGGCGTAACATCGGGCTTTCGATAGACTTAATCAAATAGTTCAATTGCAAAGAAAATTAATCGCTCTCCAACTGTTGTGTGCAATTTTTCAAATCTAGGTGATATATAGGGAGTTAAGAGGCGTCAAGGTATTTGTAAATTAAGTGACCGTCAAAAGCGGCAGATAATTCGCGAGGCAATAAGACCTAACGTAAATTCCACTAAAATTAGAAGAGATTTATGCCTATCTGTTACAACTCGAAAAATCAGACAAATAATCTGTCAGTTTGGAGTTGTTAAATGGGCGAAAAAACATCGCAAACATCTCTTAAGTATTCAGCATAAGAAGGCTCATTTGGAATTTGCAAAAAACATGCAAATTGGGACTCTGAATGGAGCAATGTGGTGTTCCGTGATGAGAAAATGTTTAATTTAGATGGACAAGATCGAGACAAGTATTACTAGCATCGCATAGGAACCAAAAAGGAGATTTCAGTTAGCCGCAATTTTGGTAGAGGCACATTCATGGTGTGGGGAGCTTTCTCGAGCTATGGAACAACCCCCATGTGTTGGATCACACCTAAAACGAATTCCTCTGATTATATTGAACTCCTAGATAACGTTCTGTTGAATTAAATACGAAGATATGAATGAAGATTCCAGGATATTTCAACAAGACAATGCAAGCATTCACAACTCTAACGCAACAAAATTCTTTTTCATGGAGCGAAACATCAAGGTTATGGAGTGGCCAGCTAAAAGTCCCGATCTGAACCCTATTGAAAATATCTGGGGATTGATAACACAAAATGTTTTTGAAAAAAACGGCCACTTTGAGTCAGTAATGGACTTAAAAGACAAAATTCGTGATGTATGGTCAAATTTGCCATTAAATTACCTTCAAAATCTTGTGAAATCGATGCCAAATAGAATGCATGAAGTAACTGTAAACAATGGAGGTGTCCCTCATTATTAATTAATAAATTTGTTCAAAAAATAACAATTGTCTTTAATTGCATTTCTACTCGAAATTTCTGATTTTTTGATTAAATGATCTAAATTCTCACTAAGTTATGTTTTTTTTTTTTTTTTTGCAATTTTTTTTACACTGAATAATTGAAACTAAGAATGTGATTCAAATAAAGGTAATTCAAAAAAATATCATGCTTTTTTAAATGAAAAATAAGTGAATTTTTGAGTGTCTTTAATTGCATTTCCACCAAAGTAGAAAGTGCACATGAAATAAAAAAAGAATAAAAAAATTAGATTTATAATAATGAGATTCTATACAGTAATTTTCTACAGAAAAGAGCTGTATTAAAGGAAAATCGCTTAAAAAATTTTATACTTCACAGAATCACCACACAACATTAATACCGCACTAAGTTCAAATGAAAGTATGCATTGCCATGGATATCACAATCGCAAAGTTTTTTTGAGAAATGTTTAGTCTCATATGGCTTAAAGATTCATTAAATATAAACGTAACTGAAAAATAAATCAAAGATGAGAGAAAATGTTGAACATAAACTTATATTCTCGTATATATTTATTTTAATCAATAAATGAAGTTCGTTTATTTAATACTGATATTACTTTCCAAAAAATTACCTTACATTATATGAAAAAATAAAAAATTTTACTTTTACTCAAAAAATAACTACAACAAATTGTGTTCAAGTTTGTAAAAATGCACGTGTGCGAAGCCATCAAAAAGAATGCTTCTTCACAATAAAAATTAAAAAGTTGTTGCAAATTTTCATCTAAATAGTACGCCATGTCGTCAATAATATATTTCGTTTATTATACTATCGCTTTATCTGAAATATTTGCCATCTTTGTTTGAGCTGTGATCATCAAATGAATAGTATTGACGATATTTTTCAATAACTTCCAACTCGCTTTACAAATCATCATACTAAAATATTTTTAAAGGCATGTAATCTTTATGCAACACTTACCAGATCTATTATATTGTATGGCAGTGAATGTTGACCATTAACAAAAACAAATGAAGAAATAATTTTCTTTTTGTTAATTTTTGAAAGAAAAATGCTCTAAAAAACTTCTGGCTCAGTTCGAGAAAATGACAAATGGAGAATTTTGTATAACCAGAAAATTTATTCAAAATACATTGCCCGACATTGAAAATGCGACACCAAGAGGGCCACCTCCCGTCGGACGTGTCAATCTACACGTGCTGACGTCACCTAGTTGCATCAACACCCCGTAAACGTTCCAGAGCTCCTTGTTCCAACCATCTTTGCCACAGCCGGTACACTGTGGAAGCATGTAGGAGTCTGTTAGCTGCGATTTGCTGTAAGAACCAACCTGCCCTTCTTTGCCCGATCACCATGACCCTCGTTAAACTCATCTGTTTACTCCGCCGACGATGGCCTGGCATTCTCTACAATTACAGATGTCCTTTGCGACAAAAACGAACTTTCAACGATTATTTTCCAAACAGCAATACGGCTCTAATATTGCCCACTCTGATGGTTCCTCACCTTATATCTTATTCGATGTGCGATGGGGTGCTGCGCATTTCACATTATATGCATAACTCGGTAAGGTGCATCTACGCTGAAATTTACATCATTTTCTGGCCACTCTTTCCTGATGTTGCATAGTCAATGTTGGTCAGTGTATAAGCTACCTCATACTGTACGAATCATTAAATTTTATCGCATTAGATGGCTTTGTAGGTGTGACAACTTTGAACGTTGTTGAAAAGTTGACCTTTACAAATGTAGAAGGTGATAGAAAAAGAAGATAACCTCGCTCAGGGTGGTTGGATTGCATAGAAGCAGATCCAAAAACAATAAATATTAACCATTATCGAAACGTGGCGCCTGATCGAGTCCTTTGGTGGAAGCTTGTGATATCCTTGGCCTATAATGGATTTTAATGCAATTAAAGAAGTGCATTCAAACAACCCATAGCTATAAATTTTTTTAATAAGTAAACATCGTGGTATATTTCAGCAAAATTACGGTATTTTAATAAAGTTAGTGCGAACAAATTTCAATGAACGACAAAGAAGCAAAAACAAAAGTGAATAAAAGCTTTATAAGATTTTCAAAAAGGGACCCGAAAGAATTTTTTAAAGAAATTATGAAAATCAAAGATATTTTTGCCACATGTGGATTTGCAATATAGTGCTATCAAATACATTACATCTAAGAAAGAAAAATTATAAATTTAAAGAATTATTCATTTCGAACTAAAACCACCAATTCTGAAAGAATTAAAAAACTAAGAAAAAAATGATGCATTACTTTCTATGCATGCAGATATCGGGCAAAGCCCATAACAGGAAAATTAAAATACAAAGGATTGATCATGTAAAATATACAAAAAAAATGTGTAACTATTTATTTAATTTAAATTAAAGCCACAATCGAATGCGTCGAATTATTTTCAGTGCAATGAAATTTCTGAAAGGACAAATTAGCTTTTGTTTAATGTTCCAAGGTAATTTTTATTGAATATAACTTATAACATAGGCTGATGTTGAAGTTGCTTTTGAGCAAAACTACAAGTATAAAAAGGTTGACAGAAAAGAAAAAGTATCAGTAAACTTATTTTTATTACAAATGCTTTTCTGCTGCAATATTGCCTAGTTAAATAAGAAAAATGAATAAATCTTTGGATTTAGAATTTGGAGTAATATACATTCAAATTCAAGATGATGTAAATTCCATAACAAAGCTAAACAGCTCTTAGATGAATGTATTGATGTCACTAAAACTGAATAAATCCGACTAAGAAGATTTTTTGCCTGTGTTTAGTTATTGATATAAAAAGGAATACTTTTATTTTCAATTTACCTATATTGTCGTAAGTGAAGTATATTTAATAATCTGAAAATAATATTTTGTTAGTTTTAAAAGATTAAACTTTTCTATTTTTGTTATTAGTGTTATATTTAAGTTAATTATCGAATAGTTTTCATTTAATATAAATTTTATTTTTAGTATATTAATTCTAATTATGTGGAAGAGTTAGTCTGATAGTTATGCAACTGGTAACAAGATGCATTACTTTTTTCTACTGTACACACTACAATGTATTGAGTGGTGTTTCACTGCTGAGTGAGAACAACATTTGTAAAATAATTATTCGTATTTGTGCCTATAGTGACACATTTATAAATATAAACTTCAAAATTTTTTACACTCTCTATGAACACAGTAATCAAAAATATGAGCATTTGCTCTACAGCAATCATTTATATGACAGGATAACGCAAAAATTCAAATGAAACTTTAATTGAAACATATGTAAACATTTTTTAAATCTTTAAAGAGTAATAAAATTTTGATGAAGTGTAAAGATGCTCTTTTTTCTATATCATATGCCATGATTAAAATAATTCTATATATTGGAACATAGATTAGTAATCTGATCAGTCAGAAGAAAAAAAAACTGGAAATACAAGGAAAAAAGCCTAGGTTAAATGTGTCATATTTTTCTTTTGTTATGATTTAAATCATTTTATTTAGCTTTTACTCTATTTTTAGGTTTTATTTTAAAAATTATCTCTAATAGATTTGAAGATGCCTGTCATAAATCTACACCAGAAATGGGTTTCTACTAGTTGCCCAAGACATTCAGGCTATTTATCTTCTACAGACATCTTTGTAGCATCAGAAAATTTCATTGAATTATACGATATTTCTGGGATATCCAAAAATGTTACCAAGTTGCCAGTATCTAAAGTCGGATGTATAACAGCAATGCCTGAATTTGGTAAGATTGCCATTTGTGGGATAAGACCACAAATTGATATTTTTATTTTGAATTATCCAGAAGAAAAAATAATTTCTACGCTTCAAGGACGTAATAAAGAAGAATACTTGTGTTTTGAATTCGTAGGAATAGATTTCTTGTTCTCAGTTGGTGTAAAAAACTCAAATTGTGATATAGACATCTGGAAGTGGACCTCAAGTGAGTTGATAAACTCAGCATCTATACCTTTAGCCGAAAAGAAACTGTCTAAAGTGACATTGCTTAAAAATCCATGGTCGTGGTCTCTTGCGTCATGTCAAATAAATGACAAAATCTATCTTCTAGTTTTGAGGGCTCCCAACGCTATTTATCAGTGTGAAATAAAACAAATTTACTTTGAACAAGATGAAGATAATAACATTTTCGCATTTTACAGAAATACACATTCAATGATGAAAAGTAAATTTACAAAGGCACCATTTGATTTGTTTTGTCATTGTTGGCTTCCTGGTGAGTGCATTCTTTTTGCAACATCCATAGGACTTTTAAAGTCAATTTCTTTTATGAAGGATCGAACGGAGATGATAAAAATGTCACAAACCAACGATGAGGTGAGAAATATGCTGGTAAGCAAATCTAAACTCTATCTGAATTGCAAGAATGGCTCCTTTCACATACTTGATGTATCAATAAATAATTGGTGTATTTTGAAAACGATTGAATTTGAACAATCTGTGAAAAGAATTGCAGTATCACCCACTCTGGAAAACTTGCTTCTTACTAAGGATAATAATTCAATATTCTTTCAAAGAAAAAAGTATCATGACTTTCATAAATTGAGAGAAACAAATTTGAAAGAAATTATTGGTATGTGCACCCTGGCACCAACTTGTCAATATTTCTGTGTAGCAGCTAAAAGTAATATACTTTATACGTTTCGATTAGCTGATGGTATGCTTTCCAGTAAAATAAATTTAGAAGACCAGTTGGTGTCAATGGCTTCAAGTCCTATATGTCCATTTGTTGCTGTTGGTTCCGTATCTGGCTTCATATATTTGATAGAAATATCAAATAGTGAGAATCCAAAGGTAATTCAATGCTTCAAAGTGCATGAAGCGGCTATCGAACTCATGAAATTTGAGAACTTTGGCCGTTTTATAGTAGCGTCACATTCGGAAGGAATAAATATCTGGTGTGGATTGCCATCGACGAATTTCAGATATTTAGGACATTACAAAATTCAGAGTTCCATTAAAGATGTAATTATATTCTCGTATCATGAAAATGATGACACAGCTATCTTTATTTTGACAGAAGATAAACAATGTTCTGAACAAAACGCATGTAATGTGTTAGTTCGATTGTTTTTACCGAAAGACTTTAGAATGAACGCTGAAAATTACTTCACTGACAGTTTTGAAAATTTAAATGTCGACTCATTGTCTCATCAGACATGGCGATTAACATATCCCTGTTCTAACCTCGCAATTCAGACCAATTTCGGTGTTATGCTTTATTCAAATGCAACTGGGATGGTTCAATCCTTTGGGTTTTGGACTATAGAAAGTAATTTGCATTTGATTAATCTAATTAAACTAAACAATTTGCAGAATTTAAATATATCTCCAGACCAACGATGGTTAGCCATTGTAGACAAGTCTGGTTATTTGAGACTTTTCAGCACTGGAACAATGGAAATGGTTGCAACAACATCTTTATCAGTTGCGTCGAATAAGTACTTCTTGGAATTTGCCACAGTAGGTAATAGGCTACTTGTTTCAAATGAAGCTGGGTATGTAACTCTTTTTGAATGGAATATAGAATCGTCGAAGAAAATTGTTCCGGAAAGTTTTATTTATTGCAATATGCATGCAGTGAATGAAGGAGCATTCTTGATAAAAATAGGCGAAGAGAACGAAAGAATTGTTCAAGAGGAAAAAATGATCTTTGTTGAAAATTTATTTATAACAAATGAAGAAGAGCAGTTCAGTTTTCGGAGATGGATTGATATTATGAATTTCAAAATTCTTACATTAAATGATATTAAAAGCGTCGAAGAACAAGTAGGCTTAGAACGTGAGCATTTTATTGCAGATGAGAAACAACTGAATGAGCTCAGTGATCACAACAGTTATAAATTTTCGCTGTTATTTGAAACAGCAAAACCAGAATACAAAGGAAGAGATACTGTTTTAAACACAATGGCAGTTGATAATGAAATTGTTACTTCAACTAATTCAGGTTTTATTGTCTCTAACTATACAGCTATTCAGTTGCTTCCAGGTGAATCATTTGAGAAATACTTTCATTACTTAAAATCAAATCAAGACAGAACTTTTGATATCACAATGGTTGATATGACATTCCTTGTTAATGATACAGAAAGTGAACTGAAACCTTCTAATGAACTAATGCCAATATTGGAAGAAATAAAAAAAGGAATATGTAACTGTAAATTAGAATTCAACAGAATACTTCATGAACTTCAGTGTGAAAGTGAAGCCGTTCTAGACAGAATATTGAATATATCTTTGGAAATGAAAAAATTTGCGCAAACTTTACCTTCAAAGGGGGAAAGAGATTTTTGGAGTGCATATTTAAACAATCAAGAAAGACCAATGTTTTCAAAAATACTTACTTCCCCTTCAAATCAGCCTCCTGAATCAAACAGTATATCAGAAACAAAGAGACATTTAGAAAACCTCGCTAGTTCCAGTGAAAGTGTACGAATGGCCTTTGATGAGAATGTAGAACGTCTGTTTTTATTAAAGGTGTATTGTGATTACGTGATCCACAGTAATGAGCTCAAAATATTTTCAATACTGTTATTGATTGAAGTGGCTAAAGAAATCACATCATGGAAGAGAGACAAAGAGCAATTGCTAAGTACTTTGGTTATTCTTAATGCAGATTTTAATTCATTTGACAAAGAAATATGGAATTTTGAGAAAAATAGTTGCGAAATGCTTAAAACATTGGAAGATATGGAGAGAAATGAAGCTCTAAACATCGAATCCACTTTCAAAGAACTCGGTGAGATTAAAGAAGTTTATGCCTTAAACGAATACCAACCACGGCTGGTACAGGATCTTCAATTGTCTGATTCCATTTGGTCAAGTATCCCTGGATTGTTCGAAGAATATGCAGCACCTGAAGATTTGAAAACATATATTGTTTGCCCAGAAAACGTTCCTAAATCTAAATGGACAATATTATGCAAACAAAGAGCTCGGCAAATAACAATATGTTCTGTCATACGATACTTCCACCAACTATGTGCAGACCATACACAAATACGAATTTCTTGTGATGGTGTGAAAATAAAGTTAGGTAGTAAACGCTTCAAGTGCGAAGAAATGATTGCAGAGGCTTCGAGTTTAATCGCTAAGATGACGCGTAAAGTTCAAGCTATATTAACCGAGATACATCATGCAACAGTTTCGATTTCCGGTGTGGCACCTAAAAATTTATCCAGTACCCCACATTCAAATCATTGTTTCTGGGACGATGTGAAGACGCATTCCAAACAAAATAAACTTTTTCAGGAAAAATTGGAAGATTTGGAAGCTTTGGTGTCATGTTTTAGGAAAATTAGAAGCAAAAACCATGTTAAAAGAGAAAAATTCCAAAAGAAGTACTTAAAAATTTTCCAAGATCACAGATCTCGCATTAACGAAATTAAAAAACAGTATTTTAACATAAAAAATCTTATTGACAATTACCAGGAGTGGAACGTTCTAACTTTTTTGCCTGAAGAAACTTGAATTCAAAATCATTCCAAAATTCTACAGAAGCTGTGAGTTATGTATAATTTATAATAAAATAGATAAAAGGGAAAGTCTTATTTGATTCTAATTTAAATATATAATTAGAAAGAAAGATTCTATTCGTCAGAAAAATTATACTTAAAATTGATTTTTCTTTAATTAAAGCATAGGGAATAATTTTTAATCCAAGCGCAAATCTAGTAAAAAAATTCCAGAAAAGATCAAAATGCATTAAGAATATGACTAACGCAAAAAGAATATTTTTGCTTAATTTGGAATAGCATCTTTTTTTTGTAAATAGGGGAAATATAAGAATAACATTCAAAAGTTAATACTTTGAAATGTATGATGGGAGTGAATTTCAGTCGTCAGAGTAAATATAGGTAAGGATTATTTGCATTGTGCATTTGATCTATATAAAAGTATTTTAATTATTACCTGTGGGAACTTCATTCTAACACTTCTATGGTAACATTGCAGCATAAACTAATAACTTTACACTGCATTTGCTATACGGATTAAACACTGGTTTCTATTAAATTGCTACTAAATTAAAGACGTTTATAGGGAACTTACTGCGGAATAAAGTAATAATGATCGTTGTAGGATTATTAATTTTTATCACGCTTTTGATCGACAGCCAAAGGACGAATTATAAACAACCAATGTTGGAACATTAGCCGTGGTTAGATAACATGAATAATTTTTATAGACAGTCTCTAATTGAATCTTTATCGAATCTTCTATTTTTCCGGTATAACGAAAGACTTTTCTTTCAATAAAGCTGTTGCAGCGTTAGTAAGGAATAAGTACGTCACTGAATTACTGCTGGTTATAAAACGAATTTCAGGTTTATGGTGAAATGAAAATGAGTGACTGCTTGTGAAATTCTTTAAATTTTTATTAATTAAATTGTCAGTCAAGATCATACAACAATTTTATTATTTGTTACTCAGCAACGAATGTACAATTATTACTTCATTTTAATTTTTATTTTTAATAAAACATATTAAACATATTTAATATGACATTATATATTGATTAAAACCATTGTCTTATTTGCTTAACGTAATCTGATAGATGGTTAAAACGAAACGCTTAGCAGCAACTAAAAACTTATACTTCATTAACATATTGTGACTTAACTGCTACTAATAAATAACTTTCAAATTTTGATTGGAAGTATATCAATTAAGGTTTTGTATTATTAAATATTTTTAAGGATTTATTGGTGATGGCTTAGCTGTACTGGATTGCCTTAAAATTTGTCAGCTTATCAATCGATGTTAATTAAGAAATTAAATTTAAGAAAGATACGAAGAAACAATTTCTAGAATGGTCATTGAAACTATATATTTACGTAGCACAAGATTTATAGAATTTTGATATACAGTAAGACACATTCTAAAACAGTATCATGTATTTAGAATCTTATTGAATTAATCAGTCAAATAAAAGATCTGTCAGTCGTCTCTTCACATAAACTATGGTAACTTCACATAAACTATAAGACCTACAATAACTAATGTCCATAAGTTACTTAAATACGATAGTCTTTGTTGGCCCGAATCGAACCCAGTTCTTTCCAAGTGCATGAGAGTAACGTTATTTTCATTTTAGCTGTACCACTAGTTACAAACATGATCAGAAGAAATGAAATGACGGTTAATATCGAATTCTGCAGAAAACTGCAGTTAAATGATAAAAGTAAAAGAGGGAACTAATCAACTTTCTACATAAGATAACATTTTACAGTAGAACATATAAGTTTAAATAATAGTAAATAGTAGAAAAATAGCACAATATGGAGTAAAAGTCATTACCGAAAAAAATAAAGAAAAGACAATCAACTGAGCGTATTTTAGCCCTACTTTTGTTGAAACTGAAAGAGTTTTTAATAAATGATTTCCAGAAAAAATTCATGAGCTAGAAATAACATGAGAGGATATCACCATTTCTTTTGTAATGATTGTTTTTCAGTCTATAAATCAGTCAATAATCCGTTCATTACACTCTTGAACGCATTTAAGCCAAATCTTCTTCACTAACTAACTGAAATACGTTTAAACTAAATTAGCATCACCTTATTTTTTGCTATTGTTTTCAATGTATGTTGAAATAGCAGAAGTCGATCAAAATAAAAATAAGAAAATCAAAACTTGAAAAATAGTATAACTGAATTATTCATAAAAGTATAGATGCATCGCATAATTATATTGATTTTGAAAAAAATATATTTTTCAAAGTTCTTTCGATTGGTATTTAGCATTTGAATTATGATCACCTTAGTTACCTTCATTTTAGTAAACTAATGTTTAATAAGCATACTCATTTATAAATTCGAATTTAAAATTAATAATATCTACAAACAATAAATAAGCTTTAAAACCAAAATCAATATTTCTTAAATCAGTTTTAAGAATGAAGCAGTGCCATGCTGTTGTCAGCATGGTATTAATATTAAACCAAATCAATTTTAAATTGATGGTCAGATGTTATTCTTTCTAGTATTCCAAAACGAGAGATCCTAGTAGACACTTAAGATTTGACTATGGATCTTTGGCACAATAGACCGTGTTTTAATTAGAATTATTATACCTGAGGGTTAAATCTGCGTCGTTTTGGCTATTAGCCAGTATCTATAAGAGACGGTACAGAGATAGAGTCTATCCTTGATAGAGCATTGCAAATGCTTCCGTAAAATGTATCCATCCCTAGCGATGTACTAAATATTGGTAGTAAATTGGTCAATAAAATTTAAAAATGAATTAAAATAACAGACATTTATGTGAAGATGAAGCTTTTTCCAAACTTTGCTTAAGCACTAAGTTTAACGGTTCCATACAAACAGTAAATAGCCTGTCTTCATTGACATGCTTTCATTTACGCTACCAAATTGAACATTAAATGGACAATAGGGCCTGCAATCATGCAAAATTACAGTGAAGGATTCAATGTCATTTTATATAATTTCAGTCTTCTCTATGCCTTGTCTACAATTTTTTTTATGAAAACAATTAGCTTTCCTCATAATTTGCCATATTCCAATTTCTTAAATTTAAGTCACCTGATTCATTTTGTACATTGTCGATTCAATCCTCATTTATTATGGTAAATAACATTTGTTTTTTACAACCATAACATATAGTTCTCCGTATTTGCCACGGAAAATTTTCAATATTATCTTTCATCCAGTCATTGTTCCTTTTTATTATAGAAACATGTATAAAGATTTGCAATTTTCCAAATACTGATTGCCGTATGTGAAAATCATTGATCCCCCTTCTTATTCAAAAAAGCTAATCCATGCACTTTACCAATCGCAGCAAGGAAGGGTATGCTCCATAACAGTCTAAGTTTATAAATTTTGCAAATATCCTGCTTCAATAACATAAGTTACACCTAATTTAAATTATACTTAACAATTAAAGCTCTTTTAATCATTAAAGTACACAACCAGCTTGTTACCTATTGCAGATTATGTTTCTGATATTAAGTAATACTAATCTCGTTGGTAAAGTTATACAATATAAAATTATTTTCCTTGTTGTGTTAAGCATTATTTAATACTTACATGTTTTTTGTGTTTGTGCAGCAATACTTTGTTGTCATAATGTATTCATATTTTGTAGTCATACATTATATAATTTTTGTATTAATATATCGGATTCGAATTGTTATTCTAAAGAAAAAATCACAGTTCATTGGATACATTGAAATATATTATTTTATGTAAAACACGCAGATTCAGACCCTGGAACACATTGAGATCACAAAAAGAGATATAACCTCAAAAATTGGCTTAACAATAAGAGTAATTTTTTTTTTTTTAAGCAACTACCATCCTGTGTACTACCACGTATCACATAAGACTTACAAAGACGTAAATCCAATAGAAAGCAAACTTATTCAAAAAGAAAATAAACTTATAAAAATTATTTACGTAAATAGCATTATAAATATTTTTTTCTATCCAAGTAAGTAAAGTTTATAGACATGTATGTAAAAATAGGATGTATTTACTTTCAGAGAGGACACTTTTCTCTTCAATATTTTTTAAAAACCAAAAATCAAATATAGAAAAAAAACAAAGTTTTTCACATGTTTGCGGAAGACATACATTCGTCTTCGTCTTCTTAGAGTTGGGTTTGTATGTCATTGGGCACCTCTGCTTTTTTCAGCATTTTGTACTATTAACTACAAACCCAATGTTTCCTAGTTTTAGTTGCTCGGGTCACCCACTTTATTAATAAAGTCCGATATAACCCTTTAATGGAGTCTAGGTGTAACTCGCTAGTATGGATGATGCCTAAAGAAGACATGCCTTACTCATTGCATTTACAAACAATTCATAGTTACAGGGGAAAAAAAATTTCTTATGTATAAACAAAAACTACTGATTCTAATTAAAATTAAAACAAATTGTTTTCAATTTAATTTTGTATTGTGGCTATTTTTTATTTATACTTCAAAATTTTAGATTGTCTAGTCATTCATTTGAATGTTTATCAGATTTTCAAATAGAGACTCAAATTAGTAGAAATTGATGAAATTTTCAAATAAATAAAAGTGCAATGAAAGCAGAGACGTCTTATTTAACTCAACTTATGCATATATATTTATATATTACTATAAAGACTTAAATCTTCTATAAAATTATTCTGAAAAATTAAAAACCAAAAATCTACCCTTGTTATAAAAATACAATAATCTTTATTTATGTTGGATATAACAACAGAATTTCCCTTTCCTTCGCTAGAAAGGAATGTGATATTCAAACTGGCTCAGACACAAAAACGGGTTAGAATGACACCCGCTAGCTGTCTGAAGATGACTGGAATATTGCATTGCGTGAAGAGAATGTTAGATATTTTCACTTGTGACGTCACCACTTGAAATATATTTCTCGTATTCTTGAACAGTACAGTTAACATGACAATTTTCCAAAATCAACAACCACGTGCTCACATTCCTTGCGGCGTTGCAAGTTATTCGATAGGAGGGACGAAAAATTTTCTTCATTCCTGTCTAATTTGATTTATTTTCACGATGAAAGCACCCCTATTATTTGAAACAGAATTGTTAGTGTTCGTGATCAGCAACTGTATCTACTAGAGGAATATAAAAAAAATTCTTAAGAAATGTTCAATGGCTTTATAAGATGTTCGTTGAAGACTGCAAAACTAAATGAATGTTCTCACATTTTTAACACGAAATATGATTAGAAACTGTATAAAAAATAAATTTTTCCTCGAACTAATAACATTACCTCTGCCTGTTATAGGCAGTGGCAGTTGGTGATTATTATCAGTACTAAATTCTGACGTCATCACTATCATGATGTCAAAATAAAATTGAATATCCAAAAAATTAGACTGAAAGTGGCTTTTTTAAACTTAATTTCTTCAATAATCCGTTATGCTTTAACCATGCAGAACTATTTGTTGCAATTACTTACTTATTATTACTCTCCACAATAAATTTACAGCATCACAGAATTCATTCATGCAATTAAAAAATGTACAAAATTAAAGGGATGACGAAAATCAGCAACTGCTCTCACAATAATCAAGTTTTTACAATTGTTCGTAGTGTAATAGATATTTCTGATTGAAACACAATATAGTCACAATAGGAATAAGAGTACAAAAGGAGTGCAATTCGATCACATGACATATTATGATTTTTATGGATTCTTTAAAAGAACCATTATTGAATAGGGCAGCAGACTGAAAAAGACTGAGATTTCGAAAGCAATATAAATAATTATTTTACATCACGTTAAGAAATGGATAAGTGCATATTTTATTACATATTTGCAAGAGTCTAACCCACTACCTAAGAAACAAGTATGTTTAATATAAATAATTATTATTATTATTTTGTTACTACATGAAAACAAAAGGAAATTTCCAAATAAAATAAAGTTTTCCGAGTTCATCAAATACTCCATTATATATTAAAGATATAATGAACTACATTTAAGTAAGTTTGTAATATTGGAATAAATTTTATAATACATACATTGTAATACATTGGAATAAATTTTATATAAATGATACATTTGCAAGCATTTTTTTCAAATTTAATCATAAAAAGAGGAAAATCGTATATATAAGATAATCGTTTCAAATAGGTAAAACTATATTCGAATAAGATATATAAAAATTAACACCAATTATTTAAATATGAATGAATTTTCTGCTCGAATAACATAACAAACTTATAATAAGGGCATTACTTGTAAGGTGAACTCTGGTTCTTTCGGTGGCCTGGTTTTGCCCTTTTTTCTTGTATCGGGATGACACATCCATTCTATGAAACAAAAGTAATCAGAAGCAATCTTAAACTGTTTCTAGAAACTGTACATGCAAAGTGCAATCATTTAAATGCTTTGAAATAGGAATAATTTTCGGCATATGCCAATAAATGTAAATAAATCTCTTTACACAATTTTTAAAATCCTAGTAATATTCATGCACTGAAATTATAAAGTTTCACAACTCTGTAAAGTTGGCATAAAAAGAAAAGCTCATTTTTACAGAATAAAAATGTTGTTTTGTTAAAATAATAAAAATAGAATTCTCATTCAACATAGTTTTTAATATCTAGAATCTTTAATATCCTTTTAACTTCCCAAGCTGTGTGTGACTAATAAAACTAATTGCATTGTAGTTTCAAAAAATTATAATTGGCATAGTTTAGAGAATTTCAACATAACATAAAAGCTTAGGAACAGATTTTTTTGTAGTGTCACTCACGGGTTTTTGAAAGTTCATGAACGATCAACCTCTAATTAGAAGCCAAATTTAAGAATTATTTATTTAAAGTGTTGTAATGGACAACTTAACAACCAAAGGATGTTGTAAAATATTTAAGCATCCGCAATTTTCCAGGATGATTCTGTTGTAAATTTTATTCTTGTTTCGCAAAAAATGAAATGCTAAAAACTCCAAAGCACATTTTCCGGCACATGTTTATTCATAAGGAAAAATTCTATCTTTGATTGCTCAATAGAATAAAAATCTGAAACTTTGGATCTTTCATACATAACAGCACCATCTTATCTCTAATCTCGGTAGTTAGTTAATTAAGGTAACTTAGTCTAATTTTAGTAATTTCTGAAATCCTTAGAATTCACTGTTAATCCTTAATGTAATAACCGAAAATGTACCAACTGAATCCTACAATGTACCAACTGAATCCTGCAATGTGCCAACTTAATCCTACAATGTAGCAATTGAATCCTAAATTGTAACAATTTAATACTACAATGTACCGACTGAATCCTACAATGTAACAACTGAATTCTAAAATGTAACAACTGAATCTTAAAATGTAATAATTGAATCCTAAAATAAACAACTGAATCCTAAAACGTAACGCTTGAATACTTCATTACTATTTTATAAAATAAGTATCTGTTTTCGAGAATGTATTGCTATATATGTCGAAGGAAACATAAAAACTCAAAATTGTATGGCCTCCCAGAAGCATTTTATTAAGACCAACTACTTTTAAAAGGTTAACAAGTGGTTCATGAATGTTTTCAAGTAAATGAATTTATAAGATAATAATTGAAAAAATCTCTCAAAAATAACTGGAGAAAAAATATCTGAAGGCACTCCTTATATTGAGATAAAAAAAAAGTACCTTTATGTGAGGAACATTTCCAATGTTAAAACCCAAATTTATGTTCCAATAAAAACGTTCAATATAAGCAGAAGTTTGCTACATAAGAATTTTTTCATACAAAGAATCAATTGTATATATTTATACAAAATTATTTTAGGTAATATCATTTTTAGTTTAATATAGGATTAATTTCTTATGGCAATCTGGTATTTTTCGCTTGGAGAACATAAATTATTCCATAGTATCACAGTCAGGATAGGAATTCCAGATTCTTTTTTTTTGGGGGGGGGGGGACTTTTTTATTAAATAATTTGGCAAGCTTTCGATGGTCCTGCTCGCTTTACGACCCGAGTCTTCTCTCGTTCTGGATTGTGATAGTAAATTTCCTTTTATGAAGCTTAGGATGATCCGGTTGCATACGGCTATTGAGGCAATTTATATCTTCCCTCCCTATTAACGTGCCGTTAAAGATTGTATATAGGACTTGTGCTTGAGCACTAAAACCCTTACAATGCAAAAAAGAAAAAGAGAATTTTTGGATTAAAAAAACGTAATAGTCTCCATTTATTTATGAACAAGTAAAAGTTTTTATAAAAATTATCGATCACAAAAGGGAGAAAATAAAAATTTCTAATTTAAATAGTAGAATTAGATACTACATATTTCTTTTGTACATCATTATATATTCATTGTTTTACGTGTGGGGTTAAAATAAACAGGAAAAACATAAAAAGAAAATGTTTAAAATTTTTCAAAAATATTGATTTTTACAAATTGAGATGAATGTATCTATATATATTTTATTACTTAGAATTATTTGGTTTAATTTATATTTTAATATTCCTCAACAAACAGAAAGCCAAGCAATGCAGTAAAAAAAATTATTAATTAAATAAAAAATATGTAAAAAGGTAAATTCTTTCATAATTTTTTTTTTTCACTTTTCAAAACATGTCGGATACATTTTTTTATTCCTACTAGAATCTAATTATACTTTCCAAAGTCAAATTTAATTCGCAATGAAACCCAAAATTCAGTTGAAAATTTTCCCTGCTTTATGTACAATTAAATAAAGGAGTCTTAAATAAAAAATTATTTTTGTAATTTTGAAGGCACACGTTTTTATCCTAATTAAATGAATCATCACATGTGCAGTAACATATTTCTCAGCAGTTATATTTCATGATTTCCCGAATAGTAAAACGACGTAACTGATAGCCTGACATTTGAAAATTGTTGTAATGTGTTTGAATATTTGCTACCTAATCCCTTCCATGTTAAACAGAGGGCCGTGTTTACATGTATTAAGCGTAGAAACCCGGAAAACCCACAAGCATCTACCCCAAAAGATATGCATGAAGAAAATAGCAGAGTTTTACCAATCATTGAAATGAGAATAACGAAAAAGATTCAATATAATATATATTTGTCGATTACCTAGATAAATGCCTTCCCAGAGAGATTAGGTTAAGGTTAAATTTGTTTGACTTGTAATTTGTCCCTCTGAAATTTAAAAGAGACTGCATTTGAATAAATATAAGGATAGATAAATTGCTTAAATTTGAATAATTTGAATAAATTTTTAACTGCAAGCATAAATTAAAATCTTGCCAAAATTTCTTCAACTTGCAATTCGAAATTTTTTTCTTCATATATGAAGAAGGAATTAGAGAAGATTACATCATAATGGAAAAATACAGATTCATTTTTCATTAACATTTAAGTAAATGGAATATATTTAGAGAAACGGTTGATTTTTATAGAAATTAACAAAAATGTTCTTAGCGAAATTTCTAAGTTTTTAAAAAAAAATATTCAAAAACATTTTCGAGGATGATAATATCTGAAAGAAACACTGAGAATATTTTTCGATTTTCCAGGTAAGGGGAAATCTAAAACTTTATAATATATTAGTAAATATAATTGTCAACTATTTTCATATAAATGTAGCATTTTTAAAATTATTAATAATTTTTATAAAATATGTTCAATAAAATTTTTATAAGTGTATAAATTATTTAATAAATTTAAGTCAACAAAATATTTTGAGTTCAACATTTGTATATGTTTTGCGCATTTAAATATGTACAAAATTACTTTTATAAACGTTAATTTTTATTTTAATTAAAAGGAATTTATTTGTGCTTGTATACAGACAGATTGATTTTCTTTGATATATACATATGCATATGTGAGATCGTATATATATATATATATATATATATATATATATATATATATATATATATATATATATATATATATATATATATATATATATATATATATATATATATATATATATATATATATATATATATATATATATATATATATATATATATATATACATATATATATATATATATAATATTCGTAAGGTTGTATGCGTGTACAATTTACTTTCCTTGAATATTCGGATGAAATAATTTATATACTTATATTTTGTTAAAAATTTCATAAAAATTCATGGAATAGTTTATTATACTTTTAAAAATAAGAGAAGTAAAAATTTCCAAATCAAAAATCTTTAAAACTGGTATAATTTTTGTAGACTCGATTGTGGTCTTCATATATACTATCTAGTATGCCTTGAAATTGAAACTCGTCGGTTTTCCTGCAAAATAAAATATTGAAATCAATGTTTTCTGAAAATAGGGAGTATGCATTTTAAATCAACATTGTAACAAATAATTTAAATGTTTATTCCTGTACTAAGTATAGATATAGGAAAAAAAAAGTGTTAAATACGAGTTTATATAAGTATTCAAAGACATAAAATTTATAATTTTGAAAACAGTTATTTCTATATCACATTAACGTTTAAAATGTATGAATTTTAATGAATGCATTTATTTTTACAAAATAACCTAAGACAATAAAGTTGCAATTATAATAGGTGTGTAAATTACAATAGAATGAAAAATTTATATTGTAAGTAACACATAATATGTTAACTAAAATCATTTATCATTATTCAAAGGAATGCATTGTCGATTTTAAAATAACAAATAAAATTCATATAAATGAATTTATGACGAGAAACATAAATTTTATATTTTGCGGATTAATCTCTAAGCACATTTGATCCTTAAACTGTATTACTGATTCATGATAAATTCACTCAAAGTTCCTTGTATATAATTTATTGCACTACTGATTAATATTATGTGTTTTCAAGCAATTTTGTCAGCATATAATTCGTATGGTGACTTATTTATTGCCTTGTTAGCTCAGAGGGAGAAATTCCCAAACTTCTATGAATTTTCTGTAACGTTTTTACAGCAAACATTTTTAAAATAAATAATCGTCAGCTAGGTTTATAATTGATTGTTTTACTGCTTCAGTGCCAGATTTAAATAAATAGTGAGCAATCTTTGGCTTATGACATCATCAGTTAACGAAGAAACCTTAAAAAGTCATTTGATATGAATCGCTTGACAAAAGATTCCAAAATTCAATGCTGCATTATTTACTTGAATTGATATAATTATTAACTATAAAATTCAGTATTTGTATGGTTTGCAATTTATTTCTTGAACTGCCAAAGAGATTCTTTGTATTTTAATGGGATCTACGAGAATGAAATATGTTTTTCTTGATTGTATTTTTCAGCTTTCGGTTTCTTTGCTATTTACGTTCATGATTTTTCATTGTAATTGAAATGATTTTCAAGGTAATACAAAGAAAAGAATTGCATGGTATACTAACAAGATAAAAAAAAAATTAGACTATAGACCAATTATCTAATTTCTATCTTAATTTTACTTTTTTAGTGTTTAATAATTGTGACTCAAATAATCTGTGTATGTAAATAATTTGGCTTTAAAATATTCAAATAAAAAATATTCAAAAAATTTTTGATTGTTTTTTTTTTTTTTTTTTTTTTTTTGAAGAAACAAAAATGTTTTCATTGATTAAAGGTCGGAAATTTTTTCCTGCACTTCGTAAAATTTTGTTGCCAACTATCGTAAATAAAATATTAATTATTTCACTAAATATGTATCCCATCCGTTTAATTTATAATTGAATTAATATGTGTAATTTTCCTTTATTTAAATGAAAAGGTGTAGATTAATTGAAATTTTCATAAAAATACAGCATTTTTTATGTATTGAATTGTACGAAAAAGAGATTATGTATATTTTATTTAAAAAAAAATATTTATAATAAAAGAAAGTGCATATGAATAAAGTGCCTTATAGTTTCCCAAATAAATAATTAATTTGGTTTTAGAAACATTTTCGTCTTCTTTTTCTTTGCATGCTTAATTGTTGCACTGCAATTTTTAGAATGTAATATGACAAATAGATGGCAGCACTATACATGTAATGCATTAATTTGTACATTTATTTTAAATGATGAAAGCAATTTTAAACTTCATTCATTTAAAATTTGCAAAAAGCAATTTTCGAAAGATAATATTATAACAGCAACTGTGCATCAAAAAGTATTTTTATGTTTTACATTACAGTACATTACATTATTTGCACATGTGTATATACTAATAAAGTCTCATATATCGACTTGAACACTCACACATAGATGTACTTGTGTATATGTTATTGTGTTGGTGTATATGATAAAATAAATTATTTAGACTAAAGTGTTATATGCAGTCTTTAATTTTAGTTAATTTTCTATTTAGAGAAATATATGGCATAAAGTATAAATTTTCCCGAAGAATATTAATAATTTCCAGATATATTTTTAACTAAGTTTACATATTTTTATATTATATATCTTTAGCGTATATATATTTTTTTAAATTATTTCAATTAATTTATTAACTGTCTAATTTTTAATAACAATCAATTTAGTGCTAAATTAAAAATAAATTGCTAATAATTAGTTAATTATATAGTTACTATTAAGCATTTACAAAAAAATTATGTATATTTTATTTAAAAAGTCCTTATAATAAAGGAAAGTGCATATGAATAAAAATGTCATATAGTTTCCTAAAGTAATAATTATTTTGTAACTCTTACATCTTCCTTGCCCTTTGCATATTTAATTTTTGAACTGCATTTTATAGAATATATAATGACAAATAGTAAATATCTATATTTACAGAATTGAAAAACATTTTTAAAAAATTTGAGAATTGTGCTCTAACATACTGTTACAGATGTGAACACAAAAGATTCTGTTCAATAATATCGATTAGTTATTTATGATACTGTGAATAAAATGCATCAGGAAAAATCTTTTCTTAAACATCTTTTATTGAAAATACATACACTACCCGACATTGAAAATGCAAAACTAAGGAGTTGCCAGACAGTGACGAAATTCGGCAAACAGAAGAAAGACAGCAGTGAAGTGATTTGCATTTCGAAATGATATGCATAATACTGAGTTAGAAAAGGGTTGGGCCAGTAGGTTGTAAGACCACCGAGGATGGCGATATACGAAGCAACGCGTCTAGGCAGAGAATCAATGAGAGTACGGATGACGTACTGAGGAATGGTTCTTCATTACCTGCCAGCCATTTGCCAAAGAGTATCTTCTGAAGAAGGCAGGGGTGGGTCTGAAAATGGTATTTAATCATATCCCAAACGTGTTCAACTGGTGAAAGAACTGGCGAGCACTGTGGTCAGAGAAGCAGTTATCCATTTTGCAGGGCATGTTACCTTATGCGATCAATATGCTGTAGGGCAGTATCCTGCTGATAGAGTGCATTGGGCACCCCCTGAAGGTAGGGGAGTGTCACCTGCAGCAGCACATCATCAACGTAACGTTGGGCTGTAATAGTGCTATGAATACGAACTAAAGATGACCTGGAATCATACGGAATGGCGCCCCAAATCATGATGAAGAGTTGTCGCACCACAGTTGCTGCAAGACTGGGTCTGTCTCCTCGTCGACGCCACACTCGCACGCGGCGATTATCACTGAAGAAACAGAAGCGTGACTCAACTGAAAAAACGATCCTTTGCTACTCCGTCGTCTATATCATTCTAATCTGTCACCATTCCAGACGTTGGTGTCTATGCTGCGTGATTAATGGCAAACTTCTTAACGGACGGCATATGCGCAGGCCACTAGTAACCAATCGGTGACAAATGGTACTGTTCGATATGGGAGCCTTCAGGATGTCTTGCACTTGCTGCAGAATTTCGGTAGACGTATTTTCGGAGCCGCCACCACCTCCTGTCGGTCCACGTGTGCTGACTTCACTCTAGCTTTACAGTTCACACCATCTTCACCATAGCATCTCACTGTAGATGCTATCGCGTCCAGGTGTCTGTCAGCTGTGATTCGCCGTAAGGACCAACCTGCCTTTCTCAGTCTGATCACCATGCCTCTCGTAAACTCATCTGTCTGTTGGAACTGACTCCGTCGATGAGGCATTCTCTGCAGTTACAGGCGTCCTTTGCGACAAGAACAAACTTTCAACGATATTTTTCCAAGCAGCAATAACGGTGAGAATAAATATTGCCCACTCGGCCGGTTTCTCATCATATATCTAATCCTATGTGTACTGGAGAGCTACGGATTTCACGTTATTTGCACAACTGGGTAAGTTGCGTCTACCCTGAAATTTGCATAATTTTCTGACCACTCTTTCTTGGTGTTGCATTTTCAATGTCGTGCAATGTATTTTTTCTGTAAAAATCGTGGAAAATTTGTATTAATTATTTAAAAGAAGGTCCTCCTTTAAAAAATTTTCAGAGGACCCTTATTCACGCATTCAAAAACTCAGTATAGCAATATACAATATAAAAAAGATGGGCATAACAAACTCGTTAGTTACAGATCTATTGGTTGTCACTTATATTCCTTAGAGAGATGTGGAAAAAATTCTACATATATGGAAGCTATTTCATTGCCTAAAGATTCGATTTTATGGATGCGTATATTTTGTACAGTAAATCAAACTGATTAGAAATATTTGCATAATTATATTATATTTTAAGCTACTGTAAGCACTAACTATTAATTAAATTTTCATCGAGGTAAAATTTTTATCAACGTCACGTGAATGTATCACGTCATGAAGTTAAGGCAGCATTCATATCATCAAACATGTCACAGACATCGTTTCGTCCAGGCTTCATTTACTGTCAGGCTGCCATAGTTGTTCAGTTATAGCTCTTCTCTCACTTTTTGTATTTGAGAACTAATTCACATGATGACTAATATGCAATTTAAAACGGATTCCAGATTCTACTGTCCAAAAATGCATGAAATCCCACTTCTGACACGGCATGAAGTATTGGACATCAACAGCCTTATACTTGCTACGTGAGTAGGCTATGAACCTGCGGCGTCGAAAGACTCATGACTGAAGTGGGAGTTGAACCTAAGAACTGTTGAATACTAGAGTACCAATCATTCGACTGCATTTGAAGTTCTAATTCGAAGTTCACCTATTTAAATTCGGAAGCTGGTAGATTTGACTTCTATTACGGACTATTTTTTGAAGTAGTTCAGAGTCTAATTTAAACTGTGATCTTGGTTGAATCAGATTTGGAATAAATTATGATTAACAAATCAAGCCATTTCGATTGCAAGGAAGTTTGGTGGTCATTAAAGGAATAAAAGTAATATACTAATATAACATGGATAACGCAAATTATTATTTAAGAAATATTTGAAGATACGCGAAACGACATATATTAAAGATTCTATGCAATTAAATATAGCGCAGAAATCTTTCATATAAATTTTCATATTAAATAAAATAACATATATCGTGCATTCATAATCTATAAACTTTTAATAGTTAATATAAATGTATGCGTATAAAAGTAGATATTTTAAGCAATGGGCAGAAAATTAAAAAAAATATTTAGTAATATATACTTCATAATAAATTTGGTTAATGCTGAATCTGTACTCAAATCAGTGTCAATAGGAATCATTTTCATTGTGTTAAAGTTTGGTCTAAACTTTAATATGAATATATCGCAATATGATATTTCACGGTGAATAATCTATTAATTGAAAGTTATATTGTGTAAGATATAGTAAGCGTCCACATTTTGATTTCTGTAAGAATTTTTCATCGATCATGAGTCTTATATCTGTGATTGGTGTGGGTCCCAGGTTCGAACTCCGATTCGGTAGGGATGTTACTTTCCCGCTATGATTCTTTGTCCTTTCTCCTGAGATGATGTATCCGTGACTTGTTTCACAGGTAACGACAAATGAGTAGCATTTTCCGGCCTTGTGACGAAGGATTAGTCATCCAGTGTCCACCATTGTTTAAAAAATATCTGTGATTGATATTTTTTAAAATATTATCGGTTTTCTCTGCAGTTTACATAAGAAACTATATCTTATAGTAGATTTCAACTACTCTATAACTATCCACACCAAGACTGTTAATCGAATTCACAAACAGTAGAAATAATCGTTTGAGCCATGCAGATCTCAGAAAGCAATTTTTTCGAGGTAATTCTTTTGACTCCAAATTAAAAATCGTAACAAAAAATACAAAACTAGGGTCTAAAATATACATGAATCAAAAATACAAAACGTAGACCTAAGGTATACACGGTTGGAAAATATACTTAAAAGTATATGTATATTTTAAGAATGGTAAAGTATGGTTTTCACATCAACTAATTTTTTGCAGTGTGGTTGGATTAATTCCTGGAACAAAATAATAAATAATTCAAAGATACTATTAAGCAGGCAAATATGTATTTTTGTAATAAACGAACAAAATACGAAAGGTATTTTGTTCGTCGTGTAGATAAGAAACGAAGATAACCATTGCATGTCTTGGTATCTTTTTCTTAAAGAGCATGATGAATGAGTACATCTGTCTGCCAAGAATGCACTCGAATGCACGGAAACAGACTCGCCACATATCGAAAACGAAGAAAGTGGTGCAAGAGAAATATTTCTGTATTATAAACTTTTTGTCTTAATTGATCGATCTGTGAAAATGCGTGTTATATAAAACTGTTTCAGGTATCAATTATTTCACTCATATGCTTTGATTTGTCTTCATTGTTCTAAATGCTTGTAACTTACAATATTATGAGAAAATCAGAATCCTCCTAAGCTACTGACTATAATCAGAAGATAAGTGGTTTATTTGTTGGCTGTATAGATGAAAATTGAAAATGTTGAAAGCGTTTGATATGTTTTGTCCACATATAACGTTCCTATTTCAAAAGACAAAAAGAATTTTATATTTATCGAATAAATTCAATAAGAATACAGCAAAACATTTACATGTAATGAAAAACAAATATGAAGAACCCCAATAAGAAGAAAACCTTTTTTCAGCCATCATCAAAATAAAAATTTTCTGAAAGTTCTCCATCAACTACCAATAGTGTACCAAATTAGTCTCGAATTCCATTCACCAAATCGTTCATTTACTATTCTTGTGCAGGAGCACATTGCCCTGAGGTCTGATTTTTTGCATTTTTTATTTATATCGCATTACAAATTCATGTGCGATATTTTTAGAAAGTATTTTAAAGTGTTGATGATGCACTAGCATGCTTCCCTGTACCTAGACCTGAAGATACCTCAAGAAGTATCATTTCACTTGGAGGACAATGCAACCACGCTCAGTTTTAACGTGAACCACACGACTTTAGCGAACGCGATGACTCTTCGGTCAGCCAGGATTCTAATTCACTACCTGAACGATGAACTAAGAACGATGCGCTAATTAACCAGGTCGTCGGGGTTCTATTTTAAAGTGTGAAAAAATAAGTAATGTAATATTTGGAATTTGTAAAAAGATTTATTTAATTTAATATCAGTATGATAACGATAATGTAGTATCATCAGTTTATTGGGTCATTGCGAAACGGAGCATTTTTAAATTTAATCAAAGATTATTCATATTTTTTCCAAGAATGGATTACTTAAAAAGCAATCCGTTTTTGAAAGCATATATCCGCATATCGATATTTTTACTCGTAAAATGTCATACAAAAATTTTATTTTGACGAATACTTTCAGGGTTTTTGTGATCAATCTAATTTTTTTTAATATCAGATAATAATTAATATGTTATTGAATACGGTAGTGGAACTGTAAATTCAATATTACATGTGATATTACTTAATGAATGATGCAAACTTAGAAATTTTCAGTACATCCTAATAATTTTATAAAGTTAAGAAGTAAATCACTTTGAGCCAGTTCGTACTAATGTTCTTTAAATATATCTTTTAACTTTAAACTAAAGGTAATTTAACTAGATTCGCTACTCTTAAAGTAATTTAGTCCTGAAAAAGTAAGACTAAAAATGACATTTCAGGACTGAATTGAAAATAGCGTGGGGATCTCTTTCTTAATTTACTAAAAATTAACTTGCACTTTTTTACCGTTCATAACATTTTTAGGGCGTGACGATTAGATATCTGTGTTACTTATCACACTTGGACAAGCAAAGCTCACTATGCCGTTGGCAATTCGAATTCAAATCAGTAAGGTGCATCTTTCGTTTAACCTAAGCACTACGAAGGTCAACAACAAAATCATATGGAGGAGGTAATGTGCAGCTTCTGTTGGACCGAGGTCTGAAGCACCCATGGACAATCCAAAGGTAGAAGTCTGTCTATGCTTCATTGCCTGCACGTCTTAGCTGAGCGTAATGGAACGGCCTTCACGTCATGGGGGACCCTGCCACAGGAGAATTCTCTCCCGACGTACTTCGCCCGTTCCGCCCAGGTACACCACCTCGCTGACTTTAAGGCGACGTGCGGGACAATGAGGGGGTACTTGAAGGGGGTTATTTACTCTAATGAACAATCTAGACTTAATTCAATCTGGCAAATTTCACCAACACATCAATGGTACTCTGGAACATCTCCTGGAACTCTTCTGGATACAAAATGTGACCGAATATCTCAAACTGCCTTGGCCAGATTCTCAACTGAACATCTAAAATGCGTATCTTTTGAACGTGGTAGAAAAATGTATCCCACTTGTAAAAAATGCTGTGAACATCCAGCCTCACCGAATCATATTCTGGATTGCGTCGGACTTTCCCGGGAGGATTTATCCTCAAATCCCTTTCTAGTCATTGACTGTCAACAATTCAATGGAGTTGATCTGACAAATGTCAGGCTTTTAAAGAGGATAAGCCAACAACAACAACTACGAAGGTAAAAATACGAGTTTACTCTAAACTCCTGCGATAGATGGCACCACCAAAGGATCCACTCCGTCAATTTTGACATTGATCTGGAGGCGGAAGAAGTTTACTCCAGATCACATTACGCCCATGGTACTATATCTATAACTGGCAGAAGGGACAGATCTTAATCCTGACAATATTCTGTTCTTCATTCATTCAAAACTTACTTCTTAATTCCACTATGTGATTTAATTAGCAATTACGTTCCATGTATGAAGCAACAGATATTTTTAAATGGAGAAATCAATCGGAACGGTTGCCATCATTCATTACTTTCTAACGAAACAAAGAGAAGAAAAGTTAATTTTATGAAAAAGGGAAAATTGGATATTTTTCATCATCTAATGAATAAGGCTATGTAATAACGTTAACAATTCTAAATAATTATTGATATAGACAATCGCATTCAAATGCAATTAACTAAAAGTATACATAATTGTATATTTCAAAATCCTCAGTAAAAAGTTTTATTAATATGATTTCTTTATTATTTGAAGAATCTCTTATTTTTAATATTATGAAATTTTTTTTACAAATTATTGGAAAACTAGTTTTTTATTTCTAATTTTTCCAATGTTACATATGCACAGACAATTTTTTATCATTAAAGAAATCTGTGCTTATTTATCATTTTTTTAAAATGAAAAGGTACTTTAAATGAAATGTAAATAGCATTTTTTTAAATAAAAAGGCAACTACAGTATTGATGCTAGAAATTTATTTGAAATGAAAATAATATTAAAAAAGTAAAATGTGTATAAATTCCGAAAAATGACAACTAGTAAAATAATGGATAAATAATTATTTAACAAAATATTTTCTTGAAAAATTCTAAAAAACTAATTTGATTATCGTTTTGAAAAACAATTAAACTTTATTGCATTTCAATCTAAAATGAAGTATGTTACATCTCAACTTTTAGCGGAAAAACATTCGCATTTAGAGTGAAGAAGCCGAGAATACATTACGGATGGTCCGCTTCTTCAATAATTGTATTTGTATTTTGCTTTCGATCAAACCAATTCCGGAAATCGTTACGTAAAGAAGATTAGATTTTCGGAGAAAACAGCAAGAGAGCTGAAAGCGGGAAAAAATAATGGAGGAAGCCGGATTTGTGTCATCAGGAGACATTTTCTGAGAAAGCAGGAAGAGGCGGAAAATGAAAATCGAAACCGATAACCAATAATGTTGTGAAATGGCTTCTGTTCCGAATACCATTAATAATATAATTTAAAATTGTGTAATGCTTGTATGACGGTAGTAATAAATTTCCTCATACGACCGAAAAATTTCTTTGTTTGTCGTCCGGCAGCAAAGTATTGTGGCCGCCAGAAGGGGAAGAGTGAAATTCTAAGAAATCGCTCAGTTTGCTTTATTTTATTCAAGTGAATATAACAGAAAATATAAAGTAGTACATGATATTTCAAATAATTATTTTCTCAAATTTATAGCAAACATTATTTTTCAAAATGAAATAAAAAGAATAAAATATGTAAGAAATATCTTAAGTTCCATTTTCAATTTGCTATTATTACAGTAAAATATAACTGTAATCCACCAGCAAAAATACTTTCAACACAGTGATATTTGTTTCATTCGCTTGTAAAACAGTAATTTTCTCATTTTGTAGTAGTAGTACAAATAAGGTGTTACCACTATTTTTCACTTCAGATCAAATACTGAAATGCCATCATACTGTTCAGAACAATTGCTCGTGTTTGGAAAATATATCATGCATTTTATTTTATGAATTCTACCGTTCAAAAGAAAGCTTTCAATTAATCAGGTCATGACTTGTCAATGTGATAAAGAGACATGAAAAATTTTTTTGCAATAAAAGGGATAGAATTATATCTTATCTATACGCTTCTGATGTATCAAAAATTCACTTTTGATAATAAATAGTTTATGCCTAAGAATAATGACTGATTTTCTCAAATAAAAGGCTCTATATCACAATCAAAAATTAATCCAAGATACCGTGGTCTAATGGTTGAAAAGAATGTTTAAATGAATATGTTCATTATTAAGACCAACCAAAATGGATGTCAGATAAACAAAAAATTTCGATGATAATGAAGAATGAGAACAATTTTTCTTAATAATTCATCTTTATCGAAGAATTTTTTAAATTCATAAAATTTCGGGTAGCATAAATAGAAACATTTAAAAAAATAATGCAATCAATTTAAAATTTTACTTCTTAGTATCATTTCTTATTTGTATAACCTACAGTTTTTTCTTACTTTCCATCCGTAATTCCAATCTCAGAAAAGAAAATGTTTGAATCAACATATGAACAAATAATAGTGGATTTCTGAGGAAACTATGACACGCTTCAAAATGCAAGTTTCAGATAGCATAAATGGAAACATTTAAAAATGAGGAAATCAATTTAAAGCTTTACTTCTTAGCATTTCAGATAAAATGTCAATTTAACTGATTTTCACTGATACGAGTAACTTGTCATTTATCAAGTATTTAGAATTTTCTCATGTTTACTATAACCAATGTTTCAATTACACTCATAAGCAAATTTTGTTTGTTCTGAAATTTATAATAAATTCCTTCGCTCTTCCTTCACCTTAATTGAATCAAAAATATGTTAATTACATATTCACCTAAACTCACATCATTTTTTAAAATTTCCATTGTACTTCTTTTAAATCAGTAGTGCAGCTGTGGAATACTTTAATAATTTCTATCTATAAAATACAGTATTTTCAGTTTTATCATAACTTTATTTAAACAATAATGTAATAACAATATTTTTACAAGCATATCATTCTAAAATATTCAAAAGATTAATATTATCATGTGTTAAAAATACTGGAAAATGGTATCGTAAAGCGAAAAACTGTTCCGAATTTCAGGTCATATTCGAAAAACATTTTAAATTATTCATTCATTAAAAAAAGGTTTCCAATAGAATTCACGTAATTCAAAATGTTTGGTTCATTATTATTCTAATGTTCAAAAGAAAACTATTTCATACGAAAAATCTTCAAATTTCGAAAAGATACTGTCTCATCTACAAAATGAATAAACATTTACATGTCTATACCAGACATCTAACGTTTTCCTCTAGCTATCAACTATGGTTAAAGGAAAAACATTACGTCATGATACCAAAATTTTATCAAATTTCCGCCTACGAAAGTTACGATTTTAACAACAAATACACAAGTACATTTTAATCGAAATATTAAATTTATTAAAAGAATCATGCCAAACTGGTGACGATCATAACTAAAATTTATAAATTTTGAAGTATAAGTAAAAATGAACGGTTTATAACCTATAAAATATTAATCTTTTCCTTTTAGAGAATAACTCTGGTAATCCATAAATTTTACCAGAATAAAAACTCATCCATGCTGGGAAACAGTAATTAAATAATTTTTATTACCTTTTATGCAAATTTTAATAATATATTATGATTTTAAGAGTAAAATCAAAGTGCAATATAATTTTAAACATATAATGAAGTTAATTTCTATTCAAATCTAAATCATACGCATTTTAGGATTATATGATCAACATTTACTTCTTTCAAACATAAACAATATTTCATCCTATTTAATTAATTTTAAGAAATATTATTCGTAAATTTTATTCTATTTCTAAAGAAAAATTAGAAATTATATTTTGAAATTGAAGCATGTGCGAATTCAACAATACAATTTACAACATATTTCCATTGCGGAATCTCTAAACCATGAATAAACGTGTCACGCTGGTATCTCTTTCAAGGTAAAAACTTTCTTTTTCAGTTTCCGTAGACACCAAAACGTGGAACGAGCCTTGCAATTCTTTCTGATACGCAATTGACTAGTACCACCTGTTTTAGCTTTCCATTAAGCAAGGCCAGGCAGATGATGTCACGGGTCAATCCTGTCTGTACGTTGGATCTGCGATTTTTATTTCTACTTTTCACGCTTTAATCATCACCTGCTACAAAACAGTTCTGGTCTGATTTTTCTTTCGATGATGTGATTAAAACAAAGAAAGAAAAAACTCTGCGTTGCGTGTCTAGTAATTCATTCCAGAAAATGATTAATAATTTTCATTCACTTTCGAATTCATTTTTTTTTCTCGTCATTACTACATTCTGCTTACCTTGAAAAGTTCTTGACTCCAGAACCTGTTCTGCAAGACAGCCATTGAATTCCAAGTCGAGCCGTTAATCGCTTTCTGACTGGACGCATGTGATTAATTGCGTTTTGAAGTCTTTTTTAAGGCCACAGGGTCAGGCGTTACACCGTCGTGCATTGTGGGAACTCGTTCTTCCTAGTGTCAGATGATTATGAGCCTCGTTATGCAAAAAAAGAGAACATTTTGCTCTGAAGAACATTCTAGCATGTCTGGTTGTCTTATTCGATTACTAATCCTGTTAAGGTCTCTTAAAAAGGAAGAAAAATTATTTTCTAAATCCGATAATGACACTAGTGTAACTGAATACTGAGATAATTTATGGTACCATCCACCTTTATAGAAACATGTTGCATAAATGTTTCAACAAAAGTATTAGATGTGTATTAATTTTCGTGATAATTTAAAATGTTACGTCAAACGCGTATTTTGTTTAGCTATTTCGTCGTCTCCATTAAGTTTCTTTGTATCAAGTTGTTAATTAGCAATGAAATCAATTATTTTTAGAAGTGAATTAATTATTGATTTTGAATACGTTCTTTTCAAAATAAGCAAAAATAGCAATTTTTAACTCACAGGAAATGATTAAAATCAAGTGTGAAATTAAAAATGCTGAGAGAGACAGAAATGCTTAAATTCATTATTATGTATCTATAATCCACAATGAAAAATGTTTTCACCAAATAAAGCGCAACAATTCAAAATACTATAGGTACACCAACAGAGGAAAATTATTCTAAAGGGAATTTTTGCATGCAACTCTTCATAGTTTCAGCAGCAATGTACATAACTAACTGATTCTTATAAATGCAGGATACCAAATATGAATGAACTATTTGATTATATGTCAATTACACATTAGTTCAAGATTCTTCCAGTTCAGAAATTGTCAGTGAAATTCTTCAAAGAAATGTATGTTATTAGTAATATGTATACAATTTGTGTTCTTTAAAAGCTATTATTTTTAATTTCATTAAGTTACATTCATATAATCAAATAGCTAAAAAGTTCTTTACACTAACGAGAATGTATTGAATGATATTTGGCCTCGATTTAGTTCAAATATTTTAAGAAGACTGCTTAAAAAGTTTTACTAGATTCTTATATATATATAATTCTATCTAGGAAAAAGTTAGCTATGTTGATTTAGTTTATCAAGATGTTAATCTGACTAAAATAAAGAATATTATTGGCAATCATTTTAAAATATGTTATTTCAGTTAGTTTGAAAGATGCTATTCAAAAATAGTGATTGGAAAATATATATATTTATCAAACACATCTTTTTGAGAAATCCAAGCATCTGTTACCATTTTTCTAAGAAAACTGTCTGGTACTTACTTTAAGAATTTCATGAAAATAAATACCACTGTCTCAATCAAAAATTACATACAATTATAAATTTTTTCCATATTGTCATTCGGTTCAGGTTATTAAAATATTAGAATTACAAATCATGGAATTTTTGTTTATTTTGATCAATTTCAAATTTCCAGCAACATGTGACAAACTCATAAAATTTTTAGAGTAATTTGTACGTTTTTAAAAATTCTGCGTTAAAAAATATCTAGAATGCTCTGTATGTATTTTTTTTTTCAGAAAAAAGTTTGATTAAACGAGCTATTGCGAAATTCCAGTCAGTATCGATAGCTGTTTCAATCAAGTTCATTTTCAATAGCTATTATAATCTAATAAATATTCAACAAGAAATACAAAAAAGGAATTTTCTGGACATTCATCAATAATGTCGTTACTTAGAAAACAATGTTAAGAATTTCTGAAGTTTTAACATAAATGCTTATTTCTATAATTTAAGAACACAAAATCATGAATGAGCACTAATTTTGTGAGTTTATAGATACAATTCATATCACATTTTACTTCTGCTCTACATTTCTTTTTAGCTTATACTTTTAAAATAAATATTTTCTGAAATATATCAAATGAGTAAAGCAATATTTTCCGCCATTCTCTGATATTATTAATGGACAAATTTCTGTCATAGCAATTTTGCCTAGTTCAGGGTATCCTTAATTAAGTATCTTTTTAGATACTTGCCAAGATACAAAAAAGGCAAACTTTTAAGACAAACCATTTAAGTTAAAAAAAAAAAAAAGATAAAAGTTCAATTTTTCTTTGAACGCGAACAAACTAATTGAATCGTCCTTTATCCTGTGTCAAGGCCTGAGACATTTCCAAGGCTCTGGGTTTGGTATTTATAAAAAAAAATTTGAAATGAGGATTTCTTTTATGTACAATTGCTGTAAAAGTTACTATAAATAAAAAAAATCAGGAAAAGCAACAAAATGTTAACTGAGAAAAAATTCTTGAAAAACTGTAACAATGAAAATCTCAAGAGAATCCAATGCTCAAATAGCAACACTGTGTGGCTAAAGTTTCTATAGATTTCAATGTTAGAACATGAACAGCATCGGCAAGTAAAATGTTCAAAGGTTTTTGACTGATATAGACATTTTGGGGCGCAGACATTACCAGGGTTATTTAATGAGTACAAAATACAAAAATTGTATGTCTCACTAGCGTTGGACCATTGAAAATTGTCTACTGAAATTTGGAACACATTTTAACAGATAGTTTTCACGTTAATGGAATGTTTTTGATAATATAAACAAGATTCGAAGGTGTAACTGCAAATAACCTTGATAAATGACTTATTAAATGTCGTGGTGGTATATATAATAGTTCATATATATATATATATATATATATATATATATATATATATATATATATATATATATATATGATAGATAGATAGATAGATAGATAGATAGATAGATAGCATAATAATTCATATTATTCATATAGACGCTACCATAATAATTACTATCTAAAATGAATGCTACTACTATACTTCATTAATGATTTATACAAAGTAAAATATTTTAAAAATACTCTAGAAAATTGCCTAATATAAATTTTCTGTCAATTTTTTAAAATGTAGAGTTTTATCTATCGAGAACTACACCACGGTGTTTGTTATAAAGCGTGAATTTTTTTTAAATGCTTGGCATGCAGAATTAAAATTTGTTAATTTTCCATTTCGGTTTTAAATAATAGAATAAATTATGTTCACAGTTAATAATAGAATAAATTATGCTCACAGTTAACTTAAAATAACACAGTTCTAAAATAATAAACATGTGATCAAAAATGGGGAAAATTTATTATCAAATTTAATAAAAATTATTTTAATGAATAATAAAATATGTAACTAAGCCCTTCTTATTACGATTTATTTGCATAGCCAACCACTTATTATAATTTATATACATAATAGAGCCTCCAATAGGAAAAATATTGAAATTCTCTCAAATTATAATTGCAATTATAATGGCAAGAACAGGAATAACCTTAAATTGTCGTATTAGTAAAAGAGATCACCTGTGCAGCATTTACAATTTTGTAAATGCGACGCAGTTATTAATTTCAACCATCTTGAAGATATTTATATCTACAATTTTAGATCACAAATAAATTTATGGGTGAAATAATTTGATTTAAGTAATACACATGCATATTTTTTCTTTTTTATAATGAAGAGCGGGATTCAACTTTAGATGAAGTAAGTCATTAATAGACATTAACTTTCTTTGGATTGAGTCTAAAAATTCTTAAGACGTAGCTTTGGGATTGATTTTTTTAGCTTGTGTTTAATAGCTGATTGTACAACCCTAAATTGGAGTAAGTATCAAAACACTATATAAATTTATAAATTCAAATTAAAAACAATCGTACAAAATGTATGAATAAAAAATTTTCCTCAGTGACTTGAATTTTTCTATACAGTTTTGGGATAATGTAAGAGAGGATCTGCAGATATAAGCAACTTACAGGTTTTTTTTTTTCTGTCCTGATGAATGCACCTATTGCCATCCTCACAAAGTTAATAGCTATCACCTTGAAATTAATGATATCATTTCAACCATACGATTAAAACTTGGCGAAATAATACGGTAAATGAGAATTTAATGAATGACTTTTAAACTTTTAAGCTTGTTCTCAGCGAAGGACACATTTCTGTGCCTTTAAGGAGAACACGTTACTAGAAAGTTCTTCCATTAACGAACATTTTATTGATATTATTCAAAAGATTAGAAATTTGATAAAAATTGAGTTGAAGATTAGAATTGTTTATTGATGGCTAATTTTGACACACGAAGGGTTATTCGAATGGTAACAATTGTCTATGCCTGATATGGGAGAGAATTTTAGAAACTGCTAAATTGAGAATTAGAGTTTATTTATATATGTTAATGAACGCTATACTACATTACGAAAAGTGCAATTATAGCAATATTTAAATTCTCAAACCAAAGTTAATATTGTCACATTCAACAAAAAATTCTTCAGTTTGTTTGGTTTTATTACCAACTAAAGCTCATCATTAACGTCATTACTTTTGTCGAAAAAGGATATTTACCAGAGGAAGATACATTGTCTTATTAAGTATAATAAATTAGTTTTATAAATGATATCTTGAATATTTCAAATTATTAATTGAATAATTTAAGTACCCTTAGCTTTTTAGATATAAATGTCATAGAACAGAAATAAATTTGAGAAAAAGATCTTCTTAGATATAAATGTCATAGAACAGATATAAATTTGAGAAAAAATATATCTGACAGAGATTTTTGCTCTAAGAACAATCAGATAATTGTGTAAGAATATTGAAACTGACTGTCAAAAATTACAATAACTTGTAAAATTTAATCTGCATCGACTTGATCTCTTAGTTGATTTATACCTTTATTTCAAAAATATTTTTTTTAAAAATTGCATTAAAATATCTGAATATAGTAGTACATGTTGAATTGTGTTAATACTTTGGAAATGTACTTTTGTACTTTATATTCGATAAACTACTGCTATTTTTAAATATTTTTCCTCTCCCTTCAGATCAATGTCATAATTGAGGGAATGGATCCTCTGGTGGTGCCATCTATCGTATAAGTTTAGAGCAAAATCATACTTTCACCTTCGTGGTACTCTGGTTAAACGAAGGATGCACTCTACTGACTTAAATTCGCATAGTCATCGGCTCAGCGAGTTTTACTTGTCCAAGTGTCATAAGTAACAACAACAACATTTTAAATATTAGCAAAATCTACTATGCTATTTCCTTCAATAATTTTTTTAATCAAAAGTCAACATTGAAAAATTACATTTTCATTCATTGGAAAGAAATATTTTTTCTTAAGATTGCTGTAATTCAACCTGTACGGGATACCTCAAAAGAATATCTATAATGAACAAATTTTACATAGGAAGCTGTATCGTAAACCATGACAAGCCACAATTATAATATAATATCAGCAGGTGTATTGGATTTCCAAAAGTGGAGTCACTTCAAACAGATAGAGATGAATCCTAGGATGGAGTGTTCCTATCTATGAAGCCAAGTATTAGAATCGATTACTCATGAGTTTATGCACAAAAAGCTTTTCCCAATCAATTTTTGACAAATTAGATTGCCCTTCAGATAAGTGAATCTAGATCTTTCCAAGTAACCACTTCTTCTATTGTAGGTCCTCAAATATGTGTGCAGTACATGCTCATTTTCCAAGTAAGCAATGTACTGCACACATATTTAAGGACACTCTGTGGAATATTCACGCTATAAACGCTAATAAGTGAATCTAGAACTTCCCAAGTAAGCACCTCGTCTAATGTTGGTCCTCAAATATGTGTGCAATACATGCTCACTTTCCAAGTAAGCAATGTACTGCACACATATTTGAGGACACTCTGAGGAATATTAACGCTATAAACGCTATTAAGTGAATCTAGAACTTCCCAAGTAAGCACCTCGTCTAATGTAGGTCCTCAAATATGTGTGCAATACATGCTCACTTTCCAAGTAAGCACAATGTACTGCACTTAAATATTTGAGGACACTCTGTGGAATACTCACTCTAATTATGAATTTCAAATTGTTAAATTCAATACGCTATGTTATGAAAAATTCAGAGAAATTCCGGTAATATACATTTTTGTTATCGAGTAAAACATTGGTGTGCATTGTATTACTCGTGTAATACGAGCAATACTTTGTACACATATTGCTCTTGTTATACGCATATTGCACGATGTGAAGTACATGTTCATTTGTATAGTTTTTATTTTTTCCTTGTAATAAAATCATGTTAATACCTATATAAATTACATTTCTCTTAATGTAGCTCACATTAAGGTAGCACACCACAATTTGATTTTCAAACAATTTTTGTTCAATTTGTTATCCACAATCTAATTGATCCAGACAAAATTTTAAATAGATGTTTTATAACAACTCTGTAAAAAAGTTACCCTTGTCTTACAACAAAAATCTCTAAGTAGAAAATGCATTTATTAAATTTTGATATGAATGAATTTAACTTCATATACGGGAAAAAGAAGCTGATAACTAAGTTAAAGATGAATTCTTAAGAGCATAACAATTAACATATTGTATACATATGAACAGCAAATTCAGAATTTTTATATAGTATAACTAGCGTATAAAATTTGATTTTAATCCTGATTAAATTTTAATTTATTGAAGCTGAATTTGGAAATTGAAGTCCTTTGTTTTATTCACGGAATTTTCTTGTTAAATGAAATTTTACTTTGAGTAAAATCTATTTCATTTCACGAAGTTTCTACATAAATAGTAAATAGAATTTCTAATAATGTGTGTAGCATTATAAATGTGTTTTAAATTTTCATTGTGAATAATTTGTAAAAATTCTCTTATGGATAGATAACCAGAATTAAGCATCACCGTTTTAACTTCAAAAATAACTACTTCATAAGTTCATCCGAAAAGAGTTTTCTGCATTTGAATCACTTTGAAACGTTTATATACTTGAAAAGATAGAACGATCTTAAGAATTTGTCACATATTCTCATTCTCTCATTGAATCAACTAATTTGAAACGAAATTTTCCAAAAAAAATTTTTGTTGTCACAAACATTCTGAGATTACGAGATTTAAAAGATGTCTTATAGTCTATTTTCATAAGTGGAAACAAAAGCATAGTTCTGCGAAATATGTCTCTCTAGTGTTATATTAATAACAAAAGGCAAAAATATGAGTTTTATTAATTTAATTTACAATCATAAACTTTGTTCATTTTTCTATTTAAGAGAAGCAAAATAATAGCGATGTTTGATTTAAGATAGCTGATATTGTGTTATTCCTTACCCATATTGCATATTTATTCTTGTAATTAATCAGCTACTTCAAAGTGGTATAAACTTTATTGCTTATAATCTTCAAAACAATCCTTATAATCTTTAGGTAGATATTTTTGGTAAAATGTACTAAGAAATGAATAGTTTACCCAACAGGGAATATTGAAAATCCATTTATCTTAATTATATTGCAACCCATTTATATAATTATATTGTAAGGCCGTGATAGCCTAGTGGTTAAGGAATCGGCTTTCCGTCCGGAAGGGCAGAGTTCGATTCCCAATGCCGCCAAAGACCCACCAAGTACATGCGATATATGTGCTCGTTAAATCTGTGGAATCGAAAGTCATGTGGTCGGTCGTTGAGCAGTTCCCATGGGTGCAAAGGTAGGGAGAAACTTTCCATTCCTCCTCCAAATTAACGTCAAAATTGAGGGAATGGATCCTCTGGTGGTGCCATCTATCGGAAGTGTTTATGACAAAGTCGTACTTTTACCTTCGTGGTGGTCTGATTAAACGAAAGACGCACCCTACTCACTTAAATTCGCAGAGCCAAGGCATATAGCGAGCTTTGCTTGTCCAAGTGTGTCATTAGTAAGAACAACATAATTATATTGTAAATTGAAATACTTAACTTTAAGTAAAAAAAGGGCCCTATTACAATAAATATAATTTCATTATGTGTCATATTCTGATAAAAATATAAGAATTATAACGGAAATTTTTACAGAGAAGAAATGTATTTAAAGATATCTTATTGTAATTTATTCCATCCCGTACTTTGAAGTAAATCAAATTTTGAAAAAAATCATCACTCGGTTTAATAACTGTTTGCATGTACACGTATCGTAAACTAAATTATCTTTAATTTTATATAAATGTCAAAAAGAGATAAGATAAGAAAATTTTTTTTAAAAAATATTGCTATGAATAACCATGCCTTAACCTTGTGAGAGATTAGAAGATACAACCCGTTAAAAGACAAAGATTACAGGATATTGTTTGAAAGAAACTGCTGAAATTCCTCTTCAGGAAAAAAAATAAAGAGTAGCTTTTTTCGGATCTCCGGATGAAGAAGACATTTTCCTGAATCACTTTTCGGGCTTAGCTGAAAAACGTGGGCAGAGACTAGTGCCCGGGAATCACACGTGGAGCCTTGGCCAATCGGAAACGACGCAAGCGACAGGATCGATCTTTCACTGACGTCATTCTCACAGATGGTCTTCGCGCCATTCAGCGCTGTTCTTTGACCCGCGCATGTGAATGACGTCAGTAATTCTGGAAATGTCTTTCTTTTTTAGAAGCTGAACTAGAACAAGAGGTAGAGGAAAAAAGAAAGCATTCTTTTACCATGGAGGATGGAAGAAAGATATTATTAACACAGTAATATGAGCCAGGAATAAGTCTAGCAGTCCTCTTTTTTCAGGATTCAGTTTTTTGGGCCCATTTTTGATTTTATAGAATCCTTAAATAATTCTATAAGAAAATATATTATAAAAATAATTATTGAATTCAATACAATTTCACTTTTATGTTAAAAATTCTTAGAGAATACTACTATTCCAGCTTCATTCATATTTCTATACAACTTGCACAGAGAGATGCCATTCTCGTAAGCAAACAGTGGATTCTTTCCTCATCCATTTGTAAATCATAGTGTTGCTACAGCTTATGCTTATTAAGTATTTTAACAAAATAACTAATTTCTTCCAATGAGTTGAGGTTTTTTACGTAAATAACGTTATTTACTCTTCAGAGCATAGAATATCCAGTCTTGCTACAATGAAATGTTTATTTCTACCTATGTACAAATCTTAAAATCCTTTACTTTTAGGCAATAATCAGTTCTTATAATGGGTATTGGTGCTATTATACTGCATGAATAAAATAAACATTAAAAAATATCTCATTAGTGTGATTAATGATATATTTCAGTAACACATATTTTTAACAGTTTCATGTAAAATAATGAAAATTATAAAATTTAAAATTGGATAATACTATGATTTCTATTTATTACGGTAATTTTTGCATGTCATGGAACATCAACGAACAACCACTGTCTGTCCTTAGTAGTCAGACCCGAGTTCGAACTTACTTTCACATTCTAGATTCATTTTCTACCACATGCCATAACTTTTCAAGTCTTTTTCTATCATCCACTGGGTATTTGTCTTCTAAGGAAACATTTTTTGAATAATGAGTTATATTCATGTGTTGGAAGAAAGAAAATTCGGTAAGTTTCCTGACGACCATTCCTAACTTTACTAAGCAAATAACAGCTTACCTGTTTTGATGGACACTTTTCAATAGACTGTTCTTGATTTATTAACTCCTCTTCAAATTCATTTTTTTCAGTGTGTTGTTCTATTTAAAGTCATTAATTGTAATCCTTCGTATTTTCATACATTTGTAATTCTATGTATTCCTGTAAGTGTGTAATTCCACGTATTTTGTAATTTTGTGATCCTACACATTCTTGTTATTTCATAATCCTACGTATTTTTGCACCATTGTTTTCCTATATAATTTTATATCCCATCCCAAAATTGAGGCCACGGGGCCTGGTTAATGAGGGGAGTCACTTTCGGAAGGAAGTGAGATTGAGTCCCAGGCAGGCCAAGGTTTCGTTTTTTTCGCTAAAGGCGGCCGGAGCACACTAAATCTGGCCGCAATGTCCTCCAGGTGAGGTAACTCATCTGGGGGTGGCAGGGCAAGTCTTCTGCTTGCTCCCTGCTTCAAAATCACGAAGACTCCATCCGGCTGCTTCGACCCAACTGGTGAAGTCCATCTCAGGACTAGGTACAGGAAAGTATACTGGTGCAACAACAACGACCATTCCTAATGACGCCTATGCTGATATAAAAGCCCGTTGTCGCCTGATGTTCCTTTGCTCAATAATGATTAGGATTGGAACCTTCCATTAGGAAGAGCAGAAGCTTACAAATAGGCTTCGTGAGCTCTTGATCTCCCTATGCGTTTTTCTTCATTATATATGAAAACTTCTCAAGATGTTTTGCAAGATTTCACTCGAATTGTAACTTCTTATTTCCCTGCCAAGTACTTTACAAATATTGCAGGTTTATTCTCACCACAGCATCTCCCTTGCATAGCAATATTTAAAGAGTACAATTCAATATAAATAGCTCAATTAAAATATTAATGCAAAATATAATGAAAAATAATTAAAAATGTTTGCATTTCAACAGCACAAATTTCAAGATCATAAAGAATCCCCAATATAAACCCCCTTCAGTAAGGAATAGCACACAGATGTCTGCTAACCACGATAAGGGTCACACCTATGTTACAGATGGGGAATTTAACTTTATCAAAAAGCTGGTTGGGAACATAAATAGAAAAAGTAAAAATAATATGTTACTTTGTTTTGTTTAAAAAGCTGAAATCTAATGAAATGCTGTTCAAGTTTTATTATTTTTTATTTTTCACCACATAGTTTACGTAAAGCTGTTTTTATTCTCCATTATTTATTGATAGCCTTCAGAAGGTCATGAGATATATAATCCTATAAATAAACAAGAAATTTTGCTTTTGTAAATAGGCGTTCTTACTTTAATAAACAACCAAAATCTTATTTTTGTAAAAAGATTTTTGCTGTCTCTGTAAATATTTAATCCTATTTTTTAAACTTCTTTTATCTCTAAGTTATAACGTGGGCAATAGGTAAAAGAGAAAAAAGGAAATTCTTATATCAAATTTTATAAGCTGCCTATATGTGAAGTAAATAAGAAGTTCTCCAAATATAAAATATAACATTCATACACAATCCAATTATTTTCATCCACACTAACCAATATATTCATTATCACAACAAATATTCTTTTTTTGGAAAGCAGTCAATTGTGTAATTCTTTTACTGGGAAGTATTTACAGTTCCATAAGTTATCTTTAATGGCCATTTCATAGGCTAATACACTGTTCTTTATTAAACATTTCATTTCAAATCACAGACTATATTCTGTCTAAAAATAACATTGCTTTCACTATGTATTTAAAAATCCTTTATTGCAATATAATAAAGCATGGTAGCTTTCCCCAGTTCTGCAAAGATTGTGGTGGCTTGGTCTCATTCTCTTTTAGGTTAGGATCGTTCTCATATCTAAAGGCAGTGAGCTTGAACCTCGAGTTGAAAAAAAAGATCCCTTGTATTCACTAAGGGTGGTGGGGCGCGATAAATCGGCCATGGTTGCAATGTTTTCCAAGTGAAATGATATATATGGGGAGCACTTCATATACATATATTGGGAGAAGGAGTCTTCTGATTGGTTCTTGCTTCTGAATTACGAAGATTTCCGCTAGGCTGCATTCACTTGGCTGTCCCAGAGTCCAACTCTGGGTGAGGCCAAGATCTGGTGCAACAACAACCAGTTATAGAAATACCTATCCGAGTCTGTTTTGAATTTTTGATCGTTGGCTTTATTTTTATCATAGTGATTCGAATCCATCTTAGACAGTAGGTCAGCTTTATGCAAAATGTACAGTAGATCAGCTTTGTCCTGGTAGGGCCACCCAAGGCGTGAAGACCGTTCCACTATACCCAGCTAATATCTGCAAGTGAAGCGAGGAGCAAAGTCAAACTTGTACCACTGGTGCTCCAGATCTTGTATCAACAGAAGCTGTCCCCTTTACCATGAGCTTGTCTAATCGTTGGCTTTATTTTTATCATAGTGATTCGAATCCATCTTAGGCAGTAGGTCAGCTTTGTGCAAAATGTACAGTAGACCAGCTTTGTCCTGGTATGGCCACCCAAGGTGTGAAGGTCGTTTCACTATGCCCAGCTAATATCTGCAAGTGAAGCGAGGAGCAAAGTCAGACTTGTACCACTGGTGCTCCAGATCTTGTATCAACAGAAGCTGTCCCCTTTACTATGAGCTTGTCTAATCGTTGGCTTTATTTTTATCATAGTGATTCAAATCCATCTTAGACAGTAGGTCAGCTTTATGCAAAATGTGGGTGATAAAAAAACAAAACGAGCAACAAGTTCACAACTTTATATAAATTTTACTTTTTACTAAATTTTAATTATTGAAGATTATAAAATTTATTATAACTTTTACTGTGTTGGAGAAAGATTAGGAGTCTGTTTTTGACATTTATGTAAATAGAATATTTCCAATGATGCTATAACGATACATTGAATATAACTCAATTATTATATCCCTTTTCTTGTTCTCTTCCAAGAGAATTTAGGAATTTTTATTCTGTTTTAGTCTTTTTTTTTTCTATAATGTTATAATGAAAATACTAAAACTTTGAGTTGAATAATTTTATACTTTCACAATTTAACGTATGCAATATATTTTTAAGTATTAATAGAAAACTTCATATAACTACTATAATTATTTTTAAATGTTATTTTTATAAAATTAAGTATTTTCAAATAGTTAATTGTTTGGGCATTTGGAAAAAAATAAGTACATAAAATTTTGTAATTTATAAAATAAAATCTTGTTAAAACTTATTTCCACAATTTATTTACTATCAGTATTTATAAGTAATATTTTTCCAAAGTCTAGAGTTTCTGAAATTTCTTGTTATTATTTAGGAAAAATATCTGTGTTTTAACTTATCCAGAATAAAGGTGCTATTTTTAAATGTCTCATTATAAGTTTCCTAAATTAATTACAATTTTTGACTATTGGTAAAATTAACGAAGTCTGTATATTTTTTACTTAGTTTATTACTAATTCTTCTCGAAATACTATGCATTTAAATGATAGAATAAATATTTTTCAAATTTTTTTTCAACTAATTTAAAAATTTCCTAGTTGTTTTCCATTATAGTCTATGCTTCAATTGCATATATTAAATAGATCTAAATTTTTATCCATTTCAAATCTGATAAAACATTTTATTATAGCTTGGTTTTTAAGTATTTCCTATGAATATTTTTAAGATTAAATTTTTAAATAAATATATTATAGTGATGCGCATTTCTATAATTACTCAAATCATGTAAAGTAACAAAGTCTACGTGAAAGCAAGTAAAACTGGAAAAATTGTAGCCAAAAATACTAAAACAAAGGACAATGGACTTCTGGAAGAGAAAAGAGTCCTTGAAGCGCAGATAATTTATATCCCTCTTTTCTAAAATTTTAGCTGTTCTAGGAAAATAAAGACATTCAAATAAAATGGTGGAAGAAAATCAGAGAGATTCCCAGAAAAATTTATGCCATGTATTTTAGGAACCGCTCGTCCTCTACATAGCAGACATATTCCTGATACAGCTGGATGAGTTTATTTCAATTTTTCATCTGCTTTACCACACAGACACTGGAAAAACAAAACTAAAAATTGGCGAAGAACAACGAACTACGACGCACGTTTTGAACTCCCGCCAAATTTAACTGAGCATGAAAAGGGCGCCATAAGACTTCCAGGTCCACTGCAAACCACAAATAGTGCCTTGAATTTGCTTCTAATTAATCTAAGGCGCTTTAAAGCGCTCTTGACCCGATGCGGTGGAGGTCAGAATCTTTGGAAGAAAGAGATTCATTCAGCATGTTTTGTCGCCAAAAGGATCTGCATAATCAATTCTTTTCAGTTGTTTCTTTATTCTAAATGTAAATAAATGGCTTTTTGTTAAGCTGGGTAAGACAATACCATTAGCTTATGATTTCTTATTTTAGGAAGAATATTTTAGTTGTAATTTCGAGAAGTGTGTTTAGTTTGATGTTTGAAAACAAACTTTGAAAGTTATTTATGCAAAAAATTAAATTTGTAACACGTATGACTTGTAAACTGAGACAGCAACAACTGCGCAGTTATTGTAAGAAAGTAAATAAGAGAAGCGTTATTAGCAACTACTAATATATGGTTCATCATTATATGAAAAATTTTTGTTAAGTGGCTGTTTCTTTAAATTAAAGAAAACAGTATCACTAGCTAATGATTACTTTTTTAAGGTAGAATAATTTAACTGTGATTTTGAGAAGTGTGTTAGTTATTCAAAGTAGAACTTATGGAAAGTGATGACTTTTATCGTTAAATAATATACAGCTGTTTTACAAAAATAGATCTGTGAATTTCTTTTTATGGTTCTAGTGGATTCAAAACTATAAAACCCGAATAAGCAATTTCGACTGTAAAAACAAGAAAAACGTGCAGTGTCATATCAGAAAAATATGATGTTTGTTGAATGTTTCACCAAAAATGACTAATAATAACTTTAATATGAGAAAGTACATTATCATTAATCAAATTCCATGAGTTTTTCTAACAACATTTTGACAAATTTTTCTATTCCTAATCACTACAGAACTCTGAAATAATATTCACTGATAGTTTGGGCCATCAGTACGAATTCAAAATGACCAACATCGAGAGGGTGAAAAACAGCCAATATTCATTTGATTCTTGAGGGATTCTGATATGGTCTTTTTCCTGTTTTTCTTCATTTTTCAAGTGACAGCTACTTAATTGTTGAGCAATGTTTATGTCCAAAACATGAATTCAAGTTTCATTACTTATTATAATGTACTTTAAAAAATAAATAAACTAGAGGGGTAATACTTAAATACATTGTGGCTTTTAAAAATGAATTCAAATTTCTCGTAGCAACTCAAGATACGACGGGAATTTCAACCTTAAATGTTATTAAATAGCTTGATAGACACCAAATGGTATAGAAACTTGTTAAATAAATGTCTCTTATTATTAAATGATGATCACTGAGTATAAGTTTTGTGAATTGATCCATATATTTATCATTAATCAAAATGAATGATACATCTCTGATCATCTTAAACGGATTCGCTATTTTTAAAATTTTTATACAAATCAAATGCAGTTGATTTTGGTAAACAATTCAAAAGCTTATTGGAAGACTTCAAATGGTTTTTAACACACCCTTTATTACGAAAGCAAAGTTTAATGCGCATTTTTCACTGAATGACATTCTTGTTTTTAAAAATGGACGAAAAGAATATTTTTCTCATTAAATAATGTATTTGGAGATGATAAAATTAAATTTATCATGTGGAATTTATACTTTGGAAAAATATAAGGAACACAAAGTTGTGCATTCGGATTCATCAAAAAATATCAGTTTCTAGGTAATTGTTTTTCCTTTAGGTAACATTGTTTTCGATTGTATAGTAAAGATACTATTAAGCTAAATTGATTAAGAAAAACATGTCCTGTGCCAAAAATATAATATTTCGGATTTAAATAAGATCCCACTTCAATGTTAAATTTCTAAATTGAGTTCGATTCTGTTTACTACCATCTAAAAATTAGAAATGTTTTCGATTCATATTTAATCAAATGTACAGCATTTTGTGTAAATCATAAAATACTTAAATTTCAAGATTCCAAAGTTCTTATAGATATGAGTAAAAAATGTCTTTTTCATAAAACAAAATCATGCATTTTATTATTCTATTTTTCTTTACAAATAGAATCTTAGTAATTAGTTTGCTTTAAAATGAATCAATATAAAAGCGTTAAAGTAATAAAAATTGTTGGAATAAAAGAGAACGATTCTGTACAAAGTTAACCTCGAATCCAAACTTTAAAAATAAATTGGAATTGAATCTCAATCCTTAACTGTTTATTTTTCTCATAATTTAACGAAAATAATTATTCTTTTGTTATGGCTTATCAAAACGTGATATAAGTGCGACATATCCCACACAATCACTACAGAACATTAACTACAGATTGTTAACACTCGATCATCAGACCTATATTTAAAAAAGATGATGATCATATGTCCACAATATATATTTCTTATAATGAATGAGTTAAGAAAAAATATTTTTCGCAGTTAAGTTCCATACACCACCTCTCCTACATAAATACAATTTCCAACATTCATTTCTTTTTAAATTCAATTAATGTTGAGTGAATATTGCAAAATTTAATTAACCATGTAAAGTTACTGTATATAATCTACAAAGATTAAATAAAAAGTTAAAATCTACTAATAATATGATAAACTTGTTTAAAATCCCAAAGTGATTTATTAGATATCACAAACCAAAAACTAAATTTCGAAGACACTGAAGTTTCCAACGATAAGAAATATGGTGCATCATTATACCAATGAATGTACCAGAAACTTATTTTACATACATTTTCAGTTATATATATATATATATATATATATATATATATATATATATATATATATATATATATATATATATATATATATATATATATATATATATATATATATATATATATATAGAAATAAAACTTGCTTGCTTAATTAAACTGGTATATTCTTACATTTAACAATGGAATAATAGCATCATCCAAACTCTCATCAATATTTAGAAAGATAGATTTATGTTCTGCAAGTAAACTGTTCCAGAATAGATATGTTACATTTTTTATACAAATTTAATCATACGCTCAATGAATAAACATTCAAAACTAATTCAAAATTTTTTTATCTGCCTTGGATATTAAAAAGCTATGAAATATTTACGATTATTATTCAAGTATAACCAGAAAAGTTTTTCAGTTGAAGCAAATTTGATTGAAGTTCATCTAAGTTCATTCTTTTATCTGACATTTTCCAATATTTCTTTATATAACAATGTCATTAAGCCATTCTCAATGACTGTGAATAATGTCCACAAGCTAATACATATATGAAATTGGTTATATACAAACAACAAAGGAAACTCCGTTTTAACACACGTCCCACGTAGGAGTATAGTAAGAGTATGTATTGCCAATTTGAAAGCAGTATTATCATGAAAATGTATGCTATGAAACTAAAATATGTTTCTGCATAATTAATATTGAAGAATCAACTAGTTTTACCGTATTATCAATGTAATATATCGTAGTTGATTAATATACAGACAGTTTTAAAATTAGTTTATTATAATGATTGGGGTCAGTATAACTTAATTATAATAGAGGAACTGTTTAAAAATACCCATTTCAATTTAAAGAAAATAGCAAATTCAAGGCATAATGCAATACTATCAATATATTGCATTATGCCTTGAATATACAACAGTAATTAGTAAAAAATATGATCAGTTTTAATAGCCTTTGTTTTGTAAACATATATATTATTATTGATTGTATATTTATATGATTGACATGTTATTGATAAGATTTATTTGATTAACATTATCAGTGCAAAGTAACATAACTTTTATATTATATTATTCTTATTTCGTTAGCATATTAACTATTTTGAAGCAAAATTGTGCATTTACGGCTATCACAATTTCTAAACTAAACTAAACTCTGTGGCACGATAGCCCGTGTGGGCCCAGTCCTCCAGTGCCCGTCTATGTTTTCCTGACTGAGAGGCCCAAAGGTGTGAAGCATATGTCCCGATTTGGTCAGCCTAACGCGAAACCCCCAATATTTAGATCCAAAGCATTCTTCGTACTCAGTTTATCGACCTTGCCCAGTCCGATGATCCAACCTCTGACCTGGGAGCTTGAAACGCTACCACTAAGCCACCGGACTTCATTACAATTTCACTTACAGATAATAGTTAAGGCTTCGGTCATCATTTTAACAGTATGTAGTTTTGACTTTGCTTTGGTGCATGAATATGTTTAATGGTACGGAATACTCTTTAAATTGCATAAATTTCTATAAATTAACGTCGTGTATGAAGTTATTCTATTTTAACTATGTTTATATTATCTGCTTGGTTTGATTGACAACCTCTTTTTGAAAATGAAAGCTATTTGGGCTGAGAATGGAAACTGGCTGCGAACCACTGCGAGGTGTATGCGAGAGAAAAATTTAAATCGAATCCACATACAGTTCAACTGAAAAGTCGAATGCTTAGCTTTCACCTGCCTCATTAGTAGTTAATATCAGCTAAATCAACCAAATCATGTAAACATAATGTATGAAATAACGATGATATGTATGGAATAATAACCAAATCATGTATGTGGTTATTATTTGACTATTTTTAGATAATTTATTTTATATCTATTTATATACATTTAAATTCATCTAAACCACGTTTTTGAATGTTCTCCAGGATATTACTATAAAAAATATAAAAAAAATTTTCTGAACCAAAATAAAAAAAACTTCTTTTAGACTTTTAAAAATAAACCAGCAACTGTTTAGAATTCTTTAATAAAAATATTTTCTAGAAAAAACAATGGTATCTGTTTATTTTCTTTCTCAGTCGTTTTGATTCAGCACTATCTGGGATAGGGAGAGCAGCCACAACTTCCAATCCTCCAGAACACTCTGTCTTGGGAGGATGCCAGGAAACTTGCGGAGAAAACAGCGTGCGTATCTGAAGAGTGTGTAGGCAGGAAAAGAGAACTAAAAGGTCGAGTGTTGACCTACCCCTATCTCCCCCTCTGCTCTACTCCATTTCTTCCTTCCCCCACCCCTCCACTCTCTTCTCCGTGTGTACCGGGAGCTTTATCGATCCGCCTATCCTCGGCTGTAATCCTAAACACGTTCAGGTTGCCCAACAAACTTTCCGAAAGGTCAAAGGTAGTCCTTCTCTGACTATTGATTTCCCTCCCTTTTTTATGTCCCTCAACCACCACCCCCTTGCAGTGACTATATGGTGAACGGTGATGAGATTGGGTCACAAGGGGGAAGAGGGATTTGATTATTCACCCCTTGCCATCTTATTAGTTCCTAGATAAAACGGATGAATGGGGAAAAATTGAGAGACAAAATTGGATCGGGAAATTCTTTCCTCGAAATAGTAAGACCAACAAATATGCTTGTATCATCTTTGGTTAAATAACTTAACTAAGTAATATTGAAATTAATTTTGAAAAATTATGAGCAAAAAGGATACATAAGAAAAATATGTCTTCGGAGCAAATACTTTAAAAGATTTTTAAATATTTAAAAAGTATTTACTATGATAAGGGATAGAAAAAAATAGAGGCATTATTTCAGAATTCTGCTTATTTACCATTATGTGTACGATTGGTATTAGAATAAAAAATTTTCACCAAATTATATATAATAAAAGAAGTTAATTAAAATATTTAATGAATTAATTTAAGAAAAAAGTTTAATGAACATTGAATATATATTTTAGCTTTATAACTGTAAATATAAATAACGTGTATATAGTCAATTAAAAATAATGTAAAATTAATGGGCAGAATTATGCCCGGTATTTTTCAAAAACTATCATTTTTTTATTATATTGATGGGAATTTAGTTTTAATTAAATTCTTTCTGCGATCTAAAAACCATTTTTTTTTTTTGTTTTACAAATGGAAAACATTAGCGCTTAAACCATAACTTCATGAGCACGCCAATACTTTTTAACAATGCCTCCACATCCAGAAAATGCAATGCGGATATTTTAATGTTCAAAAACCATAGGTAAATTAGTATCGCACAAAATACAGTGTTTGTGGAGTCTATCAATCCAATTCTGAAGAGATGGCCTTGTAAACAGTCATGTCCTGTCAGAATAATACGTCCTGACAAGTCTGAATAGAGTCATGACAAATCTAAATAAAGCTACTACTATCTTTCTTGGAAAATTCGGAATAGCTTTTTTTTTAACCAAAGAATCTTTCATCTCTTATCCATATCACAAGGAATTATATCCTGTTTCAGAATTATCTTGAGATTCGAGTTAATAAATAATTTAGTTGTATGAAATGAACGTGGTCGAATAATGTGTTGTTTTATCAAAATCCCTTTCGTAACCAATGTATCAACTTTTCGCTGCCCATAATTCCAAAGTGAGTTGGAAACCATTGGGACGAAATTCTATGTTGCAGTGTCTTAAGAAAAGTCTGCATTCAAATATTCTTTAAGAACTATTTTGACTATTTAAAAGGTCTTGAATATGAAAATATGACTGTATACAAAAGAATAGTTACAAATCAACAGTTGCGGAATAAGTACAACAATAACCTTAATTTTACTATCAAAAGCAATAGTAAGATGGCTCATTGGTGAGTAGAAACTGAAAAAACTCACTAAGGATATCTGCTCCACCATCATGTTCTCTTTCAATTATAGAAAAGCTAATATAAACAGGTTTCCACTCATTTTAAAGACAGTGAACTTCAATAGTCTCCACTGGAATATATCTTAATCATGAATCGCTCATTTCGTTTTTAACAATTCTTTGTATAAAATTGATTCTTATACTCAAACATCAAAATTTCAAGACGGAGAAGGTAAAATTAGATAATTTAGACTAAATTCCAAAGAATCAGAATCAAGAGATTCTCTCTCAGCAGCCTAGACAAATGCAATTGGTGCTTAAAAATTTCAAGAAATTTCACAATTATAATTCCCTCAAAAAAGAGTTGTTAGTCAAACACACAAGTTTCTGGTAAAATAGATCGTTTGTCTTGCAATAAAATCTGAACAGGCTCTAAATCTCTTTTACTGTTTCTGATTCTATTTCCCCATCTTGGTTACAAATATATGCATAAGCACACAAGCAATTCTTAATGTTTTCACCATTAGGTTTGTTAGATAGTCACAATCATAGAGCATTCATTTCAGAGTACATATAGGAACATCATGGAGAAATGAAGACATAATACAAATAAAGACGATACGAAGAAAGTAAGAACTTTCAAATTGTCCTATTGCCATGATATTTCCTATTTGAAAGCATTTCAAAGATCATACAAATAAATAAAATTTGGAGATAAATTGATGAATAATGGGAGTTATCAAGCTCACTGAAATTATGCATTGGGTGGGTGCAAATACAGAATGATTCTTATGTTTGAAAATTCTGTTGCATGTTGCTTGCAAAAATTAACATAAACTTTAACTAAGCATAGCATAAAGATTCGTGTTCATAACGGACATACAACAATATTAGGAAACTTTTATTCTGTCGGATTAAAAAAGACTGGCTTGACGAAATGAAAAATTCTTGATATATCTGCCGTAGTAGAATGTACGATTAGAAGACACTAGGAACATTGATTCAGCGACGTCAAATGTCAGAATCAATAACATAACTAAGAGTCATAAGAGAATAGAAAAATCAAGTAATTATCTGAATATCCGTCGTATTACCAGATTCATCATTAACAATTATCCAATATATGGTCCACACATAAGTATCCAATAATGACCAGCTACAATCAAATGAGAGAGCATAATTTAAGCTCTGATAATATTTCTTACCTTTCAATCTTGAACACGATAAATCTAGATTTAAGTGTTAGCTAGCTTGATCAATGTGCAGCTGAGCTGATTGAGAACGTGTAGTCTTAAGAGATTAATTTCGCTTACATATAACTATGTTCTGGCGACAACCTGAGATTTCCCTGTAGATCTCCAGGGCCATTAAGTAGTCCTACAATCAATATAAGTCACCTCATATAACCACAACAGGAAGCTATGGTTTAACATAAGTCTCTTTTGATTCCTAAGCTCTTTTAGAAGTGATTTAGTATACTTAAGGCACAGCGATACATAAAAAACATTCAACGACGGACTTTGTTTCCATTCTTTTTACGACAACTTTTTTAAAAATAATGCCCAATCGAACTTCAAGCATTATTATGAATTGTGCTCAAACATGCTCAAGACTTCCTTGGCTATTAATTCTCTGATTATTTTTCAAGAAGCACATTTAGGATATTATATGAAGGTCAATACATCATGAGATGGAAATATGTGAAGGAATTAAAAATAAGAAAAATTATAAACTTTGAAAGGTTAGTTAGACACACAAGGTTAGTCTGAAGAAATTTGACTGAAAATTCCTTAAAATACCGTTAAAAAAACATTACCAGTCCATTCCATGTTGGGTGGTAGTTGGAATCCGAGTTGTGAGTGAAACAACATTTAATAAACTTCCTCCGTTTCTAATGGTTAAACCTTGAAGTAAATTATTCAGTTATTCTGAATTTTCATCGAAAAAGTAAGTATAAAGATAATACAAGGAACTACGACTATTCTTCACATTTACTAGTTTTTATCGCGATTAAACAATTCATTCTTGGTTCACCGATATGTTTTAATAGACCGTAAATAAATATTATACTTGTGAAATTGGTATATCTAAAAAATAAGAAAATTATAAACATACTTTTCATTTCAAAAACATTTACCATCAAGGAATACAAGGAATTACAATTACTTGTGAGTATCAATTTTTATAAGAATTCATAAAAAGTACGTATGACGAGCATGTCAGCCAATGAAGTTCTGAGATGATCATTTGGAAGTTTTATTAATATAGGCACTTGGATCTAATTGTAATAAATATCTGTATTTCTTAATTATTGAAACTGAGATCATGCATATCACATGCTTGGGACAATGTAACCACGTATAATGGAGGGAAAATATTAAAAAATGTATTTATGTGCAGTCAAAAAGGAAAAATCAATGGGTAACTGCAAAGAAAATGATGATTCCATTTATTAAGTTATTGTGATACACTTCTGCCAACCACCTTGTAACATAAATCTAGACCACTGTTGTTGCACCAACATGCTTCCCTGTAGCTAGGCTTGAATCGGGCTTTGCCAGTTAGATAGAAGTAGCAGGGTAGAGTCATCATGACTTTGCAGCAAGATCAAGCAGGAGACCCCAATACTTGGCCTGCCTCCCCCAGAGGTATCATTTCACTTGGAGGACATTGCGACCACTTTTAACTTGCCCCAGTCACCTTTAGCTAAAACGCCGGATCTTAGGTGAAGCCGGGATTCGAAATTACTACCTTTCGATAAAGATAACGACGCCCTAACCACCACGGCCCTCGAATCTAGGCCGTGGTAGTCTACTGGTTAGGACATCTGAAAGGGCTGGGTGCAATTCCCAATGCCGCAAAAGACTTACCGAGTACATGCGATATACGTGCGCGTTAAATCTGTGGAATCGAAAGCCCTGTGGTCGACTCGTTGAGCAGTTACCATGGGTGCAATGGTCTGGATAAAATTTCCTCCCCCTCCAGATTTTAGTTAAAATTGAGGGAGTGGACCCTCTGTTAGTGCCATCAGTCGGAGGATTTGAAGAGCAAAGTCGTACTTTCACCTTCGTGGTGCTTTGATTAAACGAAAGACACATTCTTCTTCTGATTTCATAGCCATCGGCTAATAAGTTTGGCTCGTCCAAGTGTCATAAGTAATAACAACAACAATATGAATCTTTCTCTGGTGACGATGACGATACTTGAGCATTTACTTCGCCTCCTTGTCATATTATTAAACGAGGAGCTTTGGTCACCACAAAATAATTAACGTGCATAGGTTTTCTCATCAGGAAATTCTTCGATTGGTCAAGTATTGAGCACACTGAATTCTGGCAACGGCAATAATACCTTTTTAGGCCAACCGTTTAAATCTACAGCCCAATGGTTGGATTGCGATGTAATGTATGCTTTCAAGATGATATAAAAAATTAAGTTTAATAATCTTGTAAAATAAGTTCTAAACGAAATAAAATTATCAATAATTTGATAGAACAAGCCTTACTCAACGCTTTATGAGCTATCAAATATTTTCACCGAAAAGGTGTAACAATGGTGCAAAAACTAAAATTATGAATATTTTAGAAATCAATGCATTCCCGTTTTTAAAAATGCAATAAAACTTTATTAGAAGAAACATAATATTGTTAATGTGATATAAAGAAGAATTATATTTACAATAATGAAGTATGAAAAAAATAAAAATCATTAAAAGCGTTAAAAAACCGGATATAGACTATTGACTGTATCCGGTTCTTCTATTGACTTAAAAATACCTGCAGTTTGAAAGTAAAAAGGAAGCAAACGTATATTTAACAAAATTTAGAATAAAGAATAAAAGAGTTAATATAAGAAATGAGTTTATATAAAATTTTAAAATCCATTTTGATAAAAATACAGCTGTATTATTGAGTGACAATATTAAAAGCATATTGTCTTGATAGAAGGTTAATATGGGATTAGGACAGAAATAGAATTAGAAAAAGAATTTGAAATACATTTGAAGCATTAAGAATATAACAATGCCACCCTGGTATTTTTTACTATCAGAAGAAGTTATTTCAATTCATGCAATATTAATGTGTGACATTGAAAGAACAATCGAATATTTCTTGACCAGATTTGCACAATAGAAACTTGATAATATGACAAACAAAGCAGAAAGTGCATAGGTATTGTACTGAATTTTCATTAAAATATACAATTCAGTAGACCTAACCTTAAAATCATTGCCATTTTTGACATTTATTTACAAAAATAATTAAACAAGCAGATAGTTTAAAAAGCAATTTGGTTGCTTTTAAGAGTGAAGGATGAATTTCGATTGTTTGTAAAATCAAACTGTCTCACACTAACTAAGAAACATTTAGGTAGAGATGAACCAATGGCAATTTTGAATTAGAAAATCTCACTTATATTCTAAGAAAATTTATATTGAAATCTGGATACTGCTTCGGATTTCTTATGTCAACAGAGGAATAAAATCAAAAGCTTTGTGGAGAAATTATCAAATATATGTTCAACCTTTTTTTTTATTCTTGCACAAATACGGTATAATCCAAGATGCCAAAATCTGAATTTTTTTGTCGATGAGGAAATGTTGTCAATATGACGTATTGTGACGTGTGCGATGACGTAAATATAAGGGCTGCCAAAATAGAATTTTCTGCATAATTTTTAATATCTATGACGTAATAGAAAACCAAACTGCTAGTTACATAAGAAAATCCGCCAAAAAATCACCAAATTCACAGTTTGGCATCTTGAATTATACGGCATCGTTACCCTTTTTCTTTCAGTGAAACAGTAATATGAGCAAAACATCATTTTTTAAATCTCAAGGTACTGGAATTAAAATAATGCTGTAAGCTTACTAACAGAACTTTAATAATAGCATCAATATCTAAATTTTTTTATAAAACTTCAAAAAATATTTCATGACAATAAAATAAGGTGCTGAGCAATTGAGTATTCTAGTTAGGTTTGTTTGATAATACAAAACATATCATGAAAGCTGATGAAATATTTTAGAATAATAAAATATTTTTAAAAAAATTAACATTCAATTATTTTATTAAAATCAGCAATGTTTGATTACTGTGCTTTCATTAGAATTAAAACAGTGTAGTTAAACATTGATATACTTTTACTTAAACTAGTTGAACTTGTTTTACTTTAAAGCACTAAATAAAGCATTGAAATATATGATACGCATAATTACTTTACATATCATATTACTTATGCATAAAAGGAATAAATAAAAGTTTTATTTAAAAATACATTTTTGGCATACAATCATTTACCATAATCCATATGCTATAAATTTCAAACATTTGAATTTAAATGCTCTTAAATTTTAGTCGTAAATGAGTTCATAGAAGTGTACAAATTTGATTGGAACACTACTACTCTAAAATGGAACATTTTAAATATATGTATTAGGATAAAAATATATTGAAACTATCTGCTTAATAGGGAAAAAAAGTAATATCGTGAATACATCCCATTAAGTTAGGATTCATGACACAATTCGTGGAAGATTCACATTTTATCTTAAGTTAAAAAAAATCAAGAAAGTATTTTCATCTGTGTGCAAAAGGAATCAAATTAAAAAACTAAACTCCATGGCACGACAGCCCATGTGGGCCAAGGCCTACAATGCCCATAACTGTTTTCATGACCGAGGGCCCTGGGATGCGAAGTATATGTCCCAGTTATGTGGTCAGCCTAACGTAAGACTCCCAGTGTTTAGTTCCCAAGCGTGCTTGGTACTCAGTTAATCGACCCACTGAAGGGATGAAAGGCTGAGTCAACCTTGCCCAGCCCGAGGATATCAAATTAAAGATCCGAGAAAAACCGTATTAATCAGCATACATAAATATAATCTCACATATCTCTAATACAATCATCTAACATAATCTCATAGTTTAAAAATATTTATTAATACGACATTTTTCGATTTTTAATAGAGGGAGAAATTTTTAACAGAATTTTAGAGTTGTAGATAAGTGTAAATATGAGAAATTATAAATTGTACATTTTATAAATAATAAGAAGCAAAAATGTATGAATACCCAGATTTAGATAAGTATGAATTTAATCATGCAGTGCAGCAACTCAACTGAGTCCGGTATCACAGGCATACATTAATTGTATGAATTCACCCAGAGCTGGATTTTTACTGGCAAAAGAAGCCTACTTTGTAAGTGCTATAAGGAGTAGTTTAGGAAAGTATGCTTAGAAATGTATGAGTATTAGAGAGAATAGGAAAATAAATAATCTTTTAACTAAAAATTTGCTTCCGATGACTCATATTAATCAAAATTGTTCAATAATTACTTCATTCTTATATATTGATGGACACTCTGTTATAAAACTGTTGTAAACCAAAAAAGCATCAAAACTAATCTCATATTCATTGCAATTAATTTGCATTTTAATTCTAATAACTCCTAAATATGAAATTAATAAAAATTCCCTTAAAATGCAAAAAAATGCAATTTTGAAATGAATACAATTTTATTATTTTAATGGAGTCAGAAGTACAATCTCACTTATATCAGATCATATTAAATTAACATTTGATAAAATCCGTTATTGCGATCTCTTTTTAAATAGTATTCTTCATAATTAAAATAATATTTTTCTTGATTAAACAAATGTCCTAATTTATATTTTAGATGTGTGTTAACCTTATAGACATTGCAAGTTATGTGTACTTTACTAATAAGAGTTCAAAAAATACTTTTCCTGATTTATATTTCATTATGATAAAATTGACTGTTGAAAAAATTAATCTAATACATAAGTTTGCATTTCTTTATTTTAGGAAAACTATCACAGCAAACTAACCAGCTTCCCAGAGGTACAATTAATGATGGTTAAACTAAATTGTAGACACAACAAAACCTCAATTTAGAACAACAGGACAATCCATTTTCGCGCTTTTATTTAAAATAATAAAAAAAAGTCTTAGTTATTTTATGTATCTTTACATATTTAAAAATAATCTAATTAGAATTTTTTTAATGAGATGGTTATTTAATTATTTCTTTCAGTTCTTAAGCCAATGATATTATTTTTAAAATAGTCTTTAGCGAAGACAATTTATTTGTAAATATCTAATAGAGTTATGTACTTTTCTGCTGAAATGCGGACATTTTTAAAGTGGTCAATTTTATCATTTCGGAATTGAATCTGGAATTTTTGTGTATCAGATTAGTAATTTTGCCACAGATCCATTAAACTGATCTATACATTTGTGATCAAGATGGCATTGCATTTCTCAGTGAGCCTGTAATGGCTTTCTTCAAAAGTTTCTGCTTTATTGCGGGCTGAAGACTCAATCCGCAGACAAATAAGCTGCAAGGACATAAAGTATTATTGCGTGCAATAAGGCAGATGCCCACTGTTTCGGGGGACTTGTGTTCTCTGCATTGGCAGCAGGCTACGAAGATTCATCAGTATGGAAGGGGCATCCGGATTCGATAGAGCGCAAAGATGTACCCCCATCACACCCAAAATATAGCATCGCGCTGCGCAATAAGAGAGAGTGCCAAATTAACATTCCATCCTCGATTTTTCCACGGACGTCCCACTTGTCTGCTTTGTTCTTCATTTTTCTCTTCATTCTGCTTTGTTTTTATTTTATTTTCCGGCGAAGAAGATCTCTGCGTCCGTCGTTATCGCCGCAAACAATCCGCCGGAATGCACAAGAAAGGACTGCATTGCCTCCGGGGAGGGGGAGAAAAATCCCTTTTTTTTTCCTCCTTCCTTCTTTCCCTCCCCCGTTCCGGAATGGCATCGGCGCGTCATCGGGCAACCAGCTCACGTGTCGCCATCGTCTCATTGAGTATTCCATCCGCGGACCGTTAGACCGACGAAAAGTCCTCAAATCCCGCAATTAGACACTCTGCTCGCGTTCTCTTTCGGGCCCTTTTCAAAAACTCTCCCCCCATTCCAATTCAGCTGCACGTCCCGAGCAAAATAAATAAAAAGAAAGCGAGAAGAGAGGAGAGGGAAAAAAACAAGTTTTTTAGCGCTCTGCACGCAAACGAGATAAAACTGGGCGCTAAAAGCTATAGGGCGCGTCCCTCCTCGTTCTGGTGGGAATTGCGTATGCAAGGGATGTTCAGTCTTCTCCTCCACCCCAGTGCTTCCCCCTCCTGTCCAGGGCGCACCAGAGGTGGCGATATTTTTTAATAGCTTCGTTCGGACGCCGCAGTCATTGGGAAGTTCGTAGATACGCCGATCGAATGTAATTATCCGCAAATGGGAACTCTCGATCGGCGGTTCATTCCTCTCCAGAAATTTATGATCACAGTCCATTCGCCAAGTATTCTCGTTTAGAGATATAATTTGGCGATACGAAAGGAAGTTGTAGGGTATGAATAATCTATCTTCTTTGATTGGTAATTGAATTACTTCAATTTTTATTCTTCCTACCTGCAAAGTCTAATTACAAATGTTGAACAAGTTGAAAACATTCGTGCTCTGTCATGTAAAAAAAAGGATAGAAAATTTCCGTGATTCTATCTCTATAATATTTACTATTAAACTACTTAATTATATACACATAAATAAGCAGATAAAATACATCTAATAATTAATTCTGAATAGTTAGATGCCTTCTCTTAATTATCTTTTCCCCCTTTGCACACACACACACACACACACACACATATATATATATATATATATATATATATATATATATATATATATATATATATATATATATATATATATATATATATATATGTATGTATGTATGTATAAAATTCTCCATTTTTCATTTTTTGTTCCATTCTTCTATAAATATTGCTTTTCGATCAACTAAATTATCTAAATTCTAGATCCATCTGATAAAAATTAAGTGTATTCTTAATAATAAATTCAAAATTATTATATAAAATATCTATTTATAATATTATCGTCTAAAATATGAAAATAGCTATGTTTAACTGTCATGATGTTATTTATGTCAAATGAAAAATTTACTATATTACACGCAGTAAACAAAATGCAAAAAAATTAATATAAATTTATTGTTAGTTATAGAGAAGTACATGTTTTAATAGAATATTATTGCAACCGATAGTACAAAAAAATTAAAATTTAAAAGTATTTGCTTGTTTTAGTTGTCCATAGTTAAGCTTAATTAGCATTACATTAATCCCAAACTCAAAGACAGCATTGTATATCATGTTCTTACAATCTATGTGCAAAATGTACTTTCATCTTTGTGAGCAAAGTGTATGAATGCTTTCAAGCGATAGCAGATAATAATGTGAACAGAATATTCATCATATTTCATCAAATTTCGTTAGTTATGACTGAAAATGTTAGTTCCATCAAAGGTAATATGGCACTCTGTGTATGTAATATATACTGACCTACACTGAATTCGATCCTTGGACATAGAAATTTCAGGAAGCCATAGATCATGATAAATAGGAAGATTCGCCACATTATGAGATCAGTAAATTTTGTTACATTTTATGCTATGTATAAAACAATTAAAGGAAATCTACTGTAAGTCTTAATTTTTATATTTTTTATAATTAAAGATTACCCTCAGTTTAGACCGTTTTGTACTTATACTTATTTTAGAATAATTTTCTCTGATCTTATTAAAATTCAAACAGAATCAAACCGCTCTATTAATAGTAATAATACATTCATGATGAAAAGTCATAATTTTCCCAATTTTATTACGAAAGATATTTAAATGATATTATGCAAATTTTTTCATTAAATTTTTGACTTCTTAAGTCTTATAAAACTCAGAAATATATTTTTTATAACCAAACCATAAATATTAAAATATGTCATCTTAGAGTAACTGCCAGTATAATATCAACGCAATATAACTATCACGATAAAACTTTAGTCAAACTTTTAGAATCCTTATCCAAAAGTTAAATACTAATAAATATTGTTACTTATGACGTGTGGACAAGCCAAGCTCATTTGCCGCTGGCTAAGCGAATTGAAGTCAGTAGGGTGTGCCTTTCGTTCAACCAGAACACCACGAAGGTGAAAGTACAAATTTGCTCAAAACTCCTATAATAGATGGCACCACCAGAGGATCTACTCCCTCAATTTTGACATTGATCTGGAGCGCGAGGAAATTTTCTACAAAACCATTACACCCATGGTAACTGCTCAAAGATCCACCACAGGACTTTCGACTCCACAGATTTAACGATGTACTCGGTGAATATTTGGCGGCATTGGGAATCGAACCCCACCTTTCGGGATAGAAGGCTGATCCCCAAACCACAAGGCTACCACGACCTCATGTTAATTAGTAAATCTTAAAAGTATTAATATTTATCATGAATAATACATAAATTAGCAAATAACACGTATTTAATTAATACGGCAATGATTAAAACTATATTTCGATTGATTAGGTACAATTACTGTCAGTTGCATTATTAATTTTATCGACTTGAAATTTTTTTAAGTGAAATATGTACTACTTTCTTAGATTCAACGTAATGCTTTTTTATTTTTAATTAACAATTAAACAGAAACGTATCACTTTGCCATAATTTTACTTCTTTTATTCTGAAGAAGAAATTCAAAAAGTTAGAGAAAATATACGAATTCCAAACGTTTTCCAGAAAAGTCTGATTATTTTCCTGCGTTTTGCTTACTTGAAAAGAATTATTTTTCATATTAAAATAATATCTTCGTATTGAAGTAAAAAATTAGGAAAAATATGTTGTGGAAATCAAAGCGGTGATTTCATAAGAAAATATTCTTAAAAATATTCTGATTTTTCTGAAAGACATCTTTGTATACTTCAGTAACACAACAGAGCAGAAATGATCAGATTTCACAACAGAAATGATAAATTATCGTTCTTTAAGGAAAATTAATGGCCTCTAAGTTGAATAGGATTTGATTTTCTATACAACTTCTATTCAACTCACAAAGCACTAATTTCCTAACATTCCATCTATTTTCTTGGATTTCTCACTAGATTTCACATAAATGAAAGATTCTTATATAGAGATTTTACGAACAGAGCTTAACTTAAAAGTATTTGTTTCTATAAATTCTTATAAAAATTTTTATGGTGTTGTAACAATTCCCATATTACTAAATATTCATAATAACATTTCAAGAATATTTTAATTTTATGACAAAAACACATGAACAATTTATAGTTTGCCACTAAAATCATTTAACGAATTTATTTATAAAAAACCTTATTAACCATTAAAAACTTTATATTCTTACATAGTATTAAGTATACTGTATTGAGATGGAAACTATTCTCTTAAAGTAGTAAAATTTAATTTATTTTTCTTTATTTAAACTGACAAATACATGCATACTGTTCATACACTATTTTGATATTATATTTAAGTAAAACAATAATAATCGAAAAAGTATAGGTGGATCTCATTATTTAGCAATTCAAAAACTATTTACATCTAGAAATATTATAATAAAAATGAAAATAATAAAAAATTTCTGTCGATACAAAAAGTTAAATAAAATTTTCTCGCTTATGTGTAGTTCTAGATTTTATTATCATATAAGTAAGGAAATTATTATCTGTTATTAAGGTTTTCTTTTTAGTAACCAATAGATAGGAGTGTAAATTTTGTGGCCTGCGATAAACTAGCTAATAGCCCACCAAGACCTCCCCAGAATTGTGTTGACACGATTTGATTATTGCTTTAAAATAGATTTAAAAAAGTTTAAAAAAATTGCTTTCTTCTGTTTTCTCCATAAAATAGTAATAAATAATTTTATTCTGTAAAACTGTTAACTGAGTCATACTGGTAATCATACTGGTTCTGATGGAAACCAGTATGATGTATTCATTAAAGCATTCATCAAAATTAGTTTCAGTTAAGTTATACAACACTTGCAACAACGATCTTCTACTACAAAAGTAAATATTTTTCTTAGATGTAACAGTTGATGGTTTTGCCGACCAATGGCTGAGTGGTTAGCGCTCCTGACTCCTGAGCTGTGAGTCCTGGGTTCAAATCCCGGTTCGGGCATGGATGTTACTTTCTTCCTCTGTTCTCTCTGTGTCCTCTGTTCTCTCTATCCTTTATTCCGTGATGATGTATGAATGTGACCCACCCTATAAACGGGTTTGTGGTGGTATGACGCGGGTAGCGCTACTAGCCTCCGTGATTTGGTTCACAGGTGCCAGCTGGGTAACGACAAATGAGTAACAGTTTCTGGCCTTGTTGTGGCATAGGGTTCAACCCTCAAATGCCCGCCGTTGGAAAAAAAACAGTTGATGGTTTCACATGTTTTTATACATACATACATATATATATATATATATATATATATATATATATATATATATATATATATATATATATATATATATATATATATATATATATATATATATATATATATATATATATATATATATATATTTGTGTTATTTGTGTTATCACGAAATATTTAAGAGAAACTTAAAAATTTATTGGGAGGATTTGAATGAAAAGTTGAACAACTGGAATTGATATTTTACAGACTATCTTAAATGTGTATTCAATACATAGTTTTGGTACAAAGAAACATGTCAATATCGCAACTGAGGAAATTTCAGCAGTGATTCTAATGCAAAATGATAGGATGGTCTTAGTAAAGAGAGCATTTGATTGATCTATGAAGATTTTTTATAAGTTTATACCATTGCACTACTCCCCTGGAATAATTTTATTTAAGTTGATGACTTAATAAAGCTAAGTAAGAGATTCGACTACTTTTATAACTTCAACATGATTTGATACGCATATTAAAAAGATATCAGAATATTTAGATACACATCGTATATAGATTTTATATACCATTATGTTAGTAGTTGAAATGGGAAAAATTCAGCCTCTTTTAGGGAAAAGAAGGCTAATTAAAATACTAAGAAATTTCTATTTCATTTAAATTATTTTAAATGTCTGTCTGAATAACCTATGAAACATTTCACGAAATGCTTATCCGATTTCTAAAGTTCCTGACTCCTAAGCAGATGGTCCCGTGTTCGAATCCCGGTTCAGGCTTGGAAATATTTTTATCTCTTTCTTGTTTCCTTGTTCTTTCTTCGGAAATGATGAATGTATATGGCTCACCATATAAAAGGGTTTGTGGAGGAGTAACATGGGTAATGCTGATCGCCTCCGCGACAGGGTTCACAGGTGCCCACCTGGTAACGATAAATGAGTAGCAGTTTCCGGCCTTGTTGTGGCGACGAGTTAGTCTCCCAGTGCCTATGGTTAAAAAAACATTTCATGAAACAAAATAATTAATATGTTCAATGAGAAACTCAATTACAGCTTTTAAGCTAAAATTCTAAATTGTTAACATAAACATTATGTTTCCAAAATTTCACTTTCCTTACTGTGAAAAACTCAAAAAAAGGTTTTTTGGAAAACAAGGAGATTATTGGTAGTAAATGAAATTGCCTCTTAACTCATTTGAAAAATGATTTACATTTTAAGTGGCGTGTATTTAAATAAAAAATTAATGATCTTTTTTTAATTTCATTTTATGTACTTTGAAATCCTCAAATTAGACAGAATAACTGATATACAAATGTTCTGACCAATAGAGATCTAGATTAAGAAGTTTAGACGTTGTTTACTTAGTAAGACTCTACTTTTTGTGAGACTCTCAATTTTTTGATACAATGGTTTTTTGTTAAGCTGTCTGGGATCAATGTTGTTGTTGTTGTCGTGTGCCAGCTAGACAGGCAATATGGGGTGCGCTGCTCCACTTTTCCAACTGAACCATATTTTGATGTGAAGTCCAACTTCCTCAGTACACACATGCTATAGGGACCCGTTTATAGGGTAGGCAACCACTCACACGTCATTCATACAATGAAAGGACAAAGACAGGATAGATAGAAAGAAAGTACATCCATGCCCGAACCGGGATTCGAACCCAGGACCTCCCTATCCGTAGTCAGGCACTCTGACCACTAGACAGGGCGGCGGTGTCTGGGATCAATAAAAGCCTTATTTTAAATATTAGCACTTCTTCCAAAATCAAAGAACAGTAAGAATTACTTATACAATAAGAAATCCTCAAATAAATTTCATTCAACAACTAAAAGATTTTTTATTTTGTAATTGTTTTAATATATAAATCAAAAAGAATTATAAATTATACAGATTTTTTAAGCAATAGTTTTATAGATCTTCATATACATTGAAATAAAATTCTTTTCTCATTGGAAACTTTTCTTTTACTAAATAATTTTATTCCATATCAATTCTAGTTCTGTAAAGAAAAAAAATTGGATCATCATTTGCATTCAATTATTCTTGTATTTATATTTAAAGCAGTTTTCATAAAATTAACTTTTGAATAATATGTAATTATTGAATAATATAGCACTGGAAAAGTAATTATCATAAAGAATAAATGTGTATACTTTTAATAAAATCATTGAAAATATAATTTACACAGGAAAGCACAAATCCAACAGCTCATTTTACTTAAATTAAATTAATAAATATTCTTCAATATTTCAATGGTATCAATATTTCAATAGTTTTTAATTTAAATGTGTCTTTTTTGAAATTTGCTTCTTAAAATTAGTTACTGTACCAACAAAATTATTCTTTTCTTTTAAATTCAATAACTTTTTTACAATTAAATAAAATTATGGAATGTAAAATATTTAAATAAACATTTACTTTTAAAACACATTTTGGGAAATAAGTTTAGTTTTTTACTTTGCATATAAAAAAATTATTTTACATCACTTAAAAATTTTAGAGAGTTAATTTTCGCCATTCCAAGGTTTTCAAAAGTAACGCTCGAAGATCTCAGAGGATAGAAACAATATATCAACTTTGAAATCATAATTAAACATAGGAAACGTTTGCTTATATTTCAGATGATATTACCAATGACATAAATATGATAAAAGAAGGACAATGGAAAACGTCCATAGAAGGATTGAAATAAAAATTCGCTACATATAGTGACCCTAAAAGAAAAGAATATTTCTTAACCCTTATACTAAAACACTTAACAATTTTATGATCATATCTTCTCAACTGGAGTCATCAGTTTTAATAATACATTTGATTTAATTTAATAAAAATTGTGTTCTAATAAAGAAATTAATTCATGAATAAAATCAGCATAAATTATTTTATTTGAGATACGAAATATATTTTTCGTTTACAAAAATCTATGAATCACTCCAAATATCCATTAATTACTTAAATAGTCATCAGTTCCAAAATATCTATCAATTTAATTCATTTAATAGTTTTTTTATTTGAAATTTAAAATGTGGTATAAAAAATATGATATTGTTAATTTTGATTCATTTATCCAATTCTCGTGATATTCTTTCAATAAAAACTATTTATAAATTCTCATATAACTTGTGCAATATAAATACCTGAATTTAGCAGACTTTAACTTATTTTTATTACTGAAATGTGAAATGTTTCTTAATTTACTAAAATACTTTAAGTTTTTAAACGTTACAAAAATGAGATTTTTTTGCATAAAGCATTATTTAATTACAAACATTTATTTTTAACCTTATAAGAGAGAAAATTTACCTTGTTTTGATCTCAGAATGGAATTATGTTGATTTCTGATAAATATACATATAGGTTTTTATAGAAACTTTATAAAAATAATAATGAATTACTGTTTAAAAATAATTGTTTTGAACTCTTGACAAAAACTTATTTTAAAAATAAATTAACTATATTTCATCATTTGATCTTATTATTAAAATTTCGTTCCATCTTAAAATACAAATAAATGGCTGTTAACTTTTTGAAAATTGAAGGAAAGAATTTAATTTAATGACGTTAAAATCCACTTTTAAATGCATGAAACCTTCCAATTCATCTTTCTCAAACGTAAACAAGCATTGCTTGCAAGTTCGTGTTAATACATCATTTGTGAATGGGCAAGGCAAAATTAATTAAGGTAATTAAAGAATATCTTTCCCTTGACCGTGATTGCTGGCAGCTAGTATGATTGTGCTGCCAAAGCATCACGTTAAATTGTTAGCATAATTTATTCAAGATCTTCGATCATAAGGAAGCGATAATGGAAGCAAAATTTCATCCATTCTCTGTTCTGAAATTCAGTGGCGTCATTAAGTTAGAAGGTGTTGTCAAGTACTTAATAAAGTCCGCTTGTAGAAACTTTTATACATGCTGGAGCTTCTCTATAAAATAATTAGTGAGAAGAGTGCAATGAATAAAATTGCAGAAATGCAATTTTTTATATCGTGGAAATTTTATTGGAAAAATGTTTTCTAATAATTAATACTTGAATGATAACTTTTATAAATTTGTTGTAAAGCAAATGTTTAGAAGACTATTTAATGGAAGGAAGTATGTATTTCTCCTTTTTCCACGCTATTTCTTTGAAATATACTTATTAAAGAAAAGTATAATAACTATAAAATATATACACATATATATATACATATATATATATATATATATATATATATATATATATATATATATATATATATATATATATATATATATATATATATATATATATAAAGCATGGTTAGAAGTATCATAGGCGAAAATTGAAAGATACAAGAATAGATATAAAAATTGAAAAATACAAGAATACATATAACTCTTATGTTTAGCAATACATTCAACGCAAAAGCAGCTGAAATAGAATCACTAAAATATAATCAATAGTAAATTTTTATAAAATTAATCAAAAACCAAATGAAGAATAATAATAAATCGTAGTTATAAACTACAGAAGGGTCACCCAAGCTTTGAAGGTCTTATAAGAAACTTGAAATGCCGATAGTGCTTACACTAAGTCTTTAAATTTATGTATTTATCTGGCTTACACGTAGTATTTATTTGCAGTTCTTGCGAGTTTGGATCTGTATTTAATTTTGATTACTATTAATTAATTGTGCATTTTGGAAAAATTGGATTTAATATTATATTTTGGCTTATATATTTTGGATTATATTTTGCATTTTTAGTGTGGCTTTTTGGGGTGTATTGGCTTCTTTAAGATTAAGTCTTGGGCAAATATAGAAAAGCCATATTTTGTGCCAATGTGGTTAACACCCCTGAAGAAGCTGATCATGTTGGTACTTCGTTCCATTTTCTTTTATTCTATTTTCTTTGAAATTTTAAACTATCTATTGAACATTTCCCCATCTGTTTACTATATTTCGTATCTTCAATGTATTATTCTCCATTTAGTATTTGATTATATATATATATATATATATATATATATATATATATATATATATATATATATATATATATATATATATATATATATATATATATATATATATATATATATATATATATATATATATATATAAAGAAACATAAATGTTAAAACTAATTACTTAAAATATAAGTGAATTGTGTAAATTTTAAAAGCACCTATAATACATACTGAATGCCTCAATGCAGCATTTTAATTCAATTAGTCCTAAAAAACATTTATGATATTTTTTTCTAATTTTTATCACTTTCATGCATAATTTTCATAAAATATACACCTCTATTGAAAATTTTGGAAGGTGTTCCGTTAGTTTTTTTATCTTAAAGAGAAAATTTTTATTTAAAATCTTAATTTTTAGAAATAATTCAACGAACACAAACAAGCTGTTACTATCAAAAACTATAAATTTCGACTAATATTTCATTCGCCAGAAATTTATTTCCCAATTTCGCACAAATTGCCGGAATTCACTGTTTTCTTCAGAACCACTCTGAATTCATGCTCAGGGCTATAAATAGAAACAAATCATTTTATTATCTCATAAAATACCCGCATGCACAGTCCTGTGCATCCAGGCATCTCTCTCCAGTTGCGCAGGACTGTGCAACCTGCTGGTTTGACCAACCTTGCAAGCGTATCTTTTCCGGGTGTGGCGTCAAGGTTATGCTGGGAAAATACTTCTACAGGGTTTCCTACGAAAGCTTTTTCATTAAGAATAGCATATTTCAAACATTTATTATTTATTGCCAATGGAATATTTATTTTATCAGAAAATTTTTTTCTATATCTTTTCATTATTAAATATTAAAATAGTTACAGTCGTACAAAAAACATTGTTAACATATTTGACTGCATTCTATAATTATTTGTAACGAAATATAATTATGTAAAAATGTCTAAACATTCGAATTGATAACTAATTATTCTAAAATAATATTTTATTTATTGATTCTAATGATATCCTATGTTGGGAATGAGATATAATAATCAATAAATAAAATAAATAAAATTTTATTTATTGATTCTAATGATATTCTATGAGATTATTGATTCTATGTTGGGAAATTTTTAATTTTATATTTAATAATTTTATTTATTTGTCATTTTAATTGTATTTTAACTAATGATCATCAGTATACTTTTATTGTGAATATTTTTAATAGTAAATATTTTCGAGAAATAATTAAAAAATCGGTTAAAGATTTATATTTGTAACGTTTTAATTGTTTTGTAAATGAAAGAAAATATTGAATTTCACATTTTAAATTACACAAAATTTTACTCTAATTTTTTAACGGCATTTGTAACATAATTAGAAACAATCTGTGTTCTTAAATTATATACAATTAATCCTAATTTGATAGCTAACTCAAATCTTTTTTCATGAGTTCGTTTCTCACCTGGAATAAGAATATTATAGTAGTCTATAATCCAATTAAAATTGCAGTGTTTATTGGTATCAAAACTAATTTAAAATTAATAATATGATAAAATTCATCCAGATATTTTCTACCGAAAATTTTCCAAATTATTAATTTGAAAAACTAATACTAGTACTAGCAAATATATTAACAACAAAAATTGAAGATAATTGCTTTCTAATGCAAAGTTTTCTTTTCTCATTGGTTAATATATTTTAATGTAACACAATAAATTCATTCTCTGCAGAAATAAATTTTCGTGTCATTTTTTATATATAATAGTTGACATAAAATTTATTTTCAGATATTTTTAACACTTAAAAGGTTTTATTAAGACACACTTAAAAATTCTGTTTTCTTAATTAATATATGATAATCTCGTAAAATTTAACGTAAAACAAGCATTCCTATATTATACTAATTTATGTGTTTGATGTATTTTTTTATAAAAAATTTGATATATTTTCTGTAAAAATGAATATTATTTTTATTCGTTTAAGATCAAAAAACTTAAGAATATGCAATTTCTAAATGTATTGATCTAATTAATGGAAAGTATACTAATTAAAAGCCACATTAATATTCTAAAACTTAACAATTTCGGTTTTTTTATTTATTTAACTGTATTTCGGAAACTTCCTTGCTTTTTAATTTGTAAATCAAATTCTCTAAAATAACTTTCTTAAAAATTTTTAAACAGCTCAGAACCATTATAAATTAATCACAGAAAATTTATCTATACAGATATAATTATATCAATCTCTGATATAGTAACTATTAAATTAAGATTAAATATGTATTCCAGCTGAATTGAATGTACAACTTCAGCAAAACTTTACTCTGCTATTATTTGTAACCTACTTATCTTTTTAATATGATTACAGCAAATACTAGTGTTGTCAATATAGTTATCTGTTTGCTAAGAAAAACCTGTATAAATTTTTTTTATTAAAATTAGTGTTTTATATTATGTTAATCATAAAAAAACTGAATTTTAATATCTTTCCATTTTAAAATTATAAATTGAGTATTTTATTATTTTATTTTTAGAATTAAAATAACACGATAATATTATTTACACTAAATAAATGATTGTAGAAAAGAATGAATTATAAAATATTAAAAACTAAAATGAAAAGTTAATAAAGAGAAAAACCAAAATGTGATATTACCTGTTTCTTAAAATGAAATGAAAATCAAAATAAATAAATCTTGATTTCAGGGACTTATTAACAATTTTTAACAAAACAACAATATAAATAGTGGCTGTAAATATTTTCACCTATGGCTGTTTTGTAACATGCCATGAATTAAAATTAACTTAAAGATCTTTCTGGCATGCAAAATAAATATTTAAAAACTTCTATTAAATTGTAATACTTTTAATGACTATGTCATATTATTGGAAAATGTTTCCTAGTGCTCATTTCTCTCAACCGAAGTCCACAACACCAAATTTGAACAATGGTAACAAATGAGTTGATTTCCTAGTTTCCTTACATTACACCTGTTTTAGGTCCCAAGACGATACAGAACATTTAACGTATTCAGGTCTTAATAACGAGATGCTCTACAGAAAATTCCTAATTTTCGGTTTTCTATACACAAATGATACTTTCTCCCAACCAAAATCCCTATACATGCCAACTAGATAATAATTTTGAATCATTAGTAAATGACGAAGACAACACCCTATCTGGTATCCTCTTCTCCAAATTTTCATGTTCGACACACATACTTTCTGCAAGTAAAGAAACTGTGTTTTTATGTAGTTATTATAGTGACTGAGGAATAAATAGAATATCTCATCAGTGGGTGGTTTGCAACTGACGTTTTTCAGTTCTCTATTTAAGATCATCACTATACTATAATGTAATCAACGAAGCAATCGAATGTATAGAACATAATATAGTATACATGATATAATTTAGAATACACGATGACTGACAAACAGATGAAGAAAAAAATATTTCTTTAGCATAGATGGTTTTCAGTGACATTATTTTATCTTCATATTTTGATATTGACCGTTTAAAATTAGCACTTATTTGTTATTTAAGTTGATAAATCAATGAAGTTATTGAATATAAAATTATTGAATATACAAATGAAAATAAACAGTGATTGAATAATGAATGAATAACTAGAATATCTCAAAAATCTCGCAAAACAATATTACCATTGAAATTTTAAGAATTATTAATTTTAAGAAAAATTTCACTTTTTTGTAGAAAAATACTTCAATGATCAAGATGTGAATACTTTTTTGTTTGAACATAAGAAATGGTTAATAATTTGATGCAACTCCTAGATAATTTCTTAATTATTCTAACTTCACATTAAAGGTATATTAATAAATATAAATCAATCTTTTATTTTTAATTAATATCTCATCTCCCATGAAAATAAGCTTAATAAAATATATACATGAAATATAAAAAATTGACACATGAGAAAGCTGGGTTTCTAAAATTTCGCAGGAAAATTTACTTTACAGTAATATTTAATGACATGAAATAATATATTTTCCATTACTTTTTTAAACCTGAAATTCAATAAAATGTTTTCATATGATAAAAACATTTTTATCGACTGAAATTTATTTCATTATAGCGATCCATATAGAGTTGAGATTTGTATAATCTATTTTCAACAGTTGCAACATTACTGAATTTGCAATGCATATTATCTGTTACTTGAAACCCATCTTTTCTTTATTCACATAACCTTTGGACATATTTTTTCTGTAATTTTGCAAGTAACGTATGATATACTTGTCGACTAAAACGTAGTTTTTTTATAGCATAAAATTTTTCTTTTCAAAAAAATTTTGTATAGGTTATTTTATATAATCAACACAACATAGGTAATTATTAAGAACTCAAATATTTTACTTGTGCACCTCTGATTTTGCAGATATTATGTAGAATTATTTCGGTTTAAAATTATAGTATTAAAAATCATCAATTAATTAAAATTATTGTTTTCATTAGAAGAAAAGTTAAAAATTAATGTTATTGTTATATAATAAAAGTAACGTTAAATAACTTTTAACAAGCTAATTTTTAAAAGTTACCAAGATTTTCAAAAAAATTTTGCTATATATATTAATCATTAGAAATTTTTGCAAAATTATGTAATTGTTTTTATGAATTAAATTTACATATTTGGAAAATACATAGTGATTTATGTGATATTTGACTAACATTTCCTACTGTTTAACGATACACAGAATAAACATAAATTCCTTATGACAACAACTTTAGAGGAAAATGTAAGATGATATCCTTAATATCTTATTTTCGCAAGTGCTTTCAACATTTTTAAAAATGCGCAATATAATCCTCACTATCAAATGCTCTTCAAGTAAAATAATTTTAGCGAGTCTGTAAATGTCATTTAAATGTAGTTAACCTAAAAATATCCTCTTTTTTGGGTTAATACTCCGCAAATGTATCAGATCTGCCCACACATTTTTCTTCAACTAAAAGCCCACTTATCGATTGCTTCACCTGTACATTGGATTGGCGAGTAAAAATACTCTCGGCGATAAGACGATGTTTCTGGGAAGAAAGAAGCTATGAGTTAACCCTACTGCTTCTTGATTGGGCTATCGACTTTTCCATTACTCTTCTGATGTTTCATGAAGTGACGTCACGTCCAGGAGACATCACGCGGTGCTCAAGCGTGACTTCTATGACGTCAGTCAACATCATTGATCCACGTTTCTTCCGATCTTATCCCTGATTGGCCGTCGGGCGACCACACTACTCCCGTTATACGTCTACTCTCTCTGTCGGCAGGATGATTAGTTCCAGTCAGCCAAACAAAGTAGCGTAATTCTAACATTTGTGGCTTCAAAATAATATTTCGGGAATATCGGAGAGAAATATAATGAGAAACCTTTTAATTCACACGTTAATTACTTTTGTCCATATTTACACTTAAAAAATTTACTGATTTTCTGAGAAAAATTACTAATAAATATCCTTTCCCGTATTTATTTCAATTCTATGGTTATAAATTATTTAAATATCCTTCATGTCGAGATTGGATTTTATTTTATTCTAATAAGGAAAAATTACTTGTCCTTGAAATTTTCATAAAAATAAATAATTAAATACTTCAAAAGCTGATAATATAGCTAATTTTTATTTTTAAACTTTCAATTCTTATTCCAAACAACTAATAAATAATTGGAATAAGAATCGAAACGTAACATATCAATTTGGATACAATTGCACTACAACCACTGGCAATACAATATTAAGCGAAAATTTTCCAAATTTTAAAATCCTTAATACAACTGCAATTATCTAAAGTTAAACTATAAAGAAAAAAAATATAGCTTACCCTATCCAAAATGATTTACTATTTTAATATTAATTCAACCTTTCGAAAGTTACCTAAGCGGTTAGATTTCGTCCCTTACTTACATTCTCAGTTCAGAAGTTCATATTCTTCTTAGCTCCTAATGGAAGAGACTCGGATAACTTCCAAATGTCCATATTGATAGATGTGTGAACAGCGAGCAGAAAAGCAGCATCCATCTCTTAATGTTCAATAATAGCTAGGATTGAGGACAGTGCAACCCCAAACTATCTAGTGGTCAGTGTGCCTGACTACGGATAGGGAGGTCCTTGATTCGAATCCCGGTTTGGGCATAGATGTTCTTTCTCTTTCTTCCAGGTCTTTGTCCTTTCCTTGTATGAATGGGTTGTGAATAGTTGCCTACCCTATAAACGGATACCTATTGCATGTGTGTACTAAGGAAGTCGAAATCCACACCAAATTACAGTTCAGTTGAAAAAATGTAGCAGCTCACCCCATAGTGCTAGTTTTGCTGGCACAAGACAACAACAACACTGAGCTGTTGTTGTCTTGTTGTATACCCTATAAACGGATACCTATTGCATGTGTGTACTGAGGAAGTCGAAATCCACACCAAATTACAGTTCAGTTGAAAAAATGTAGCAGCTCACCCCATATTGCTAGTTTTGCTGGCACAAGACAACAACAACACTGAGCTCTTGTTGTCTTGTTGTATACCCTATAAATGGATACCTATTGCATGTGTGTACTGAGGAAGTCGAAATCCACACCAAATTACAGTTCAGTTGAAAAAATGTAGCAGCTCACCCCATATTGCTAGTTTTGCTGGCACAAGACAACAACAACACTGAGCTGTTGTTGTCTTGTTGTATACCCTATAAATGAATACCTATTGCATGTGTGTACTGAGGAAGTCGAAATCCACACCAAATTACAGTTCAGTAGAAAAAATATAGCAGCTCACCCCATATTGCCAGTCTTGCTGGCACAAGACAACAACAGCAACACTGAGCACAGTTTCTTCCACTCCAAAAACCATAATCCTACTTCTTGGTCATTGTGAGCCTTTCTTCAATTGATGACCATAGTAATAAGTAAAGCGTTAACAGATTTAATGGTTAAGTTATAATTCAGTTTCTATAACTGCATGCATTAAATCAATGTCCTTAACATAAAGCTTACGAAAAGATGAATTATTTATGCTGCCGTATCTATCGATATCATTCTATTTTCTAATTTATTCTAAATAATAAAATATTTCTTATTCATCATAATATGATTATAATATTTAAAATATGTGTTTTCACTTCTAATATTCCCAAGAAGTTATATTTCTCCTATACAAATAATGTCGAGTTCCAATGGCCGAATAGTCTTACGGTGTTTCCCGCGTAAGATCTGCAAAGTGAAGTATCTTTTGCTGCTGGCAGTGATTGGAAAGGTGGCCCCATTCACCTTCACGTCACAGCTGGAGCTTTAATCTGTGACATCCAAGGTCCTTCCGCTGGTGTGGCGTGGAATTGAGAAGAGTGTGCCAGCTCAGGTGTGACCATGTCACGTTGACCGTGGTTCAAAATTATGAAGCGCTTGTTGATGAGCAAGTATACCGACCCCATTAACCTTAAAGTACAGTCAGGGACTAGCATGCACCTTTATGTATGTATACGATAATATCAAATAAAAGACAAAAATATAGTTGTTTTAATTTTGATAGTAAAATTGTCTTCTGTGCAACTTAGCAATATTGTAAAAAATGATGTCCACAGCTTAGTTTTATTTATAACTCTTCTTAATTACAAAATATTTAAATTAAAGAGGCAAAAAAAAGTTAAGCGTAGTGAAAATATTATTCAGTATTAAATTTCTCAGCTCTACAATCTCCTAATATTACACTTAAATTACATCTGAAACTACAAAAACTGTATACACAGTAACCTTCAAATTGATAAACATTAATAAAATATACATTTAATTTGAATATGAAATAACGTATTCAAATTTGAGGTCACTGTTTTAATTTTTCTTTAAAGCCGACACATATTTGAAAGCTAATTTACTTAGCTGCGCAAAAATTCATAGGGATGAAGTAACAAATGCAAACACATACCACATAACGGAAATTTATTATTTCTCTTTTCTTTATTCAAAAAAGATTCCGGTTAATAAGCAACCTCAAAATTATTACTCACAGAATCGCTTAGAATTCAATATTTCTAAAACGGAAAACGTATTCGATACTAAAAATTGTTTAGGAAAGACAGAAAATAATTATTAAAATATTTTTAGGTATTTAGAACAAAATAAATTTTAAAATAACACAAACCCTACAAATATTTTTAAATGCAAAAAAAGATTTATTTTTAAAAGATAAATAGATAAAAGATAAAAAGATAATTTAAAAAAAAAAATTATTTTTATTTCTTTTCATAAGATTAATCTTTTGAAATTAAGGCATAACGTTAGAATTTGAGATGCTATTTCTGTGTATTACTGTATCGAATAATAAATTTATGAATAAAATTTATCATCAAATTGAAATTATAATGTCAATGAAAAAGAAACTATAAAAGTACGAAACAATTTTTCTGAACTTTTATTTTAATTTAACATTTTTTAGGATTATCTAATATGAAATGTTTATCATTTCTTCAAATTTTGAAACCCATACATAAATTATTACAAGTGATTTTATATATATATACTTCATATTTTTATAGTATTTTATAAAGAAGATGTTGATTTCTTAATGCTAACACATAAAACTAAATAATTTTAATAATAATAAAAAAATGCAGTTGTAATAAAATAAAATACGCAAATTTTAAGATAATTTGTGAAACTATTGGTACTTTATAATTCAAAGACTAAAGAAACTAAATGTTTATTTTTATTTGGATTTAAATTTCAGATGTTTGCTCAATTAATGATAGTAATGAATTTGATAAAAAAAATTATAGAAATAACTATGACGAAGAAATTCTTCAGCAAAAGGTATGTTTTCTTAAATTAGTTAACTTAATAATACAAAATTTAAACACATAATTTTAGTCCAACTATTTGAGCTGGCATTCAAGAGAAATAAAAATCTAATTGAATTTGTAAATAAAAAAGTTACACATACTCGAATGAACAGTTTTCTTCCTTAATTAATTTTCTAAGTGAAGCTGATAAAAGTGTGAAAAGATTAAATATTCAATCAATTTGGATAAATCATAAGCAAAATTTATACATTTTTAAAGCTAGTATCACAATTCCGCAACAATAGGTGATGTAATGTACTGAACTTCATATTGACAGCTATCTATCATATTAAAATGTAAAGTATTGCTTCAATGTTCATCAGCTAATAATAAATTTTTACTTTTTTAAAAAATTATTACTTTTCCTCGAAAAAATATTTTTGATTTTTGTTCTTTACGTGTTTATTTTCATAAAAATGAAAAATCAAAAAATTCAAAAGTAACTTTAAAAAATAAGTAAAATAAAATAATGGGTAATAATTGTAAATACATAATTTTAATAAATTCGCATGAAAACATTGTAATTATTATCCAATGTTTCTTCGACAAAGTGTAATGAATAACTTAACAGCCGGGGACTGTCGTCAGGCTAAATTTACATCTGTCAAATATTGTTATCTTCAGAAACAACGTTTTCAAAGGTATTGCGCATCGGCAGATCTCGAAAGCGCTAAGACGGTAACAAGTAAAAATTCTAACACCCACTAAAACAGAAGAGCATGGAAAAAGCAGAAATGCTCCCGTGAACCAACAATAATTGAAATTAAGTATAGAAATTTCCTTTACCGAAGTGCATTATCTTATTGTCAGATAACAAAATGTTCATTCCAATATAAATCTATTTCTTTACACTATTTTTCAGTTTATGCTTACGAACTGTGTTTTTTAATTTTTTTTCTGGCCGACCAAAAATAGTCAAAAACTAGGGTTTTACTAAAAAAAATTGTTAGCCATGTTACGGTAATGTGGTAAACAGTCGTTATTTATGCTGTTTGCTTGAAAATGTTCTCTAGTATTTTTTATTAAAACTGTCATGTATTTCTTAAAACAGAAAAGTTCTTATCAACAATTTTTAATCTCTCGTTTATATCTCCAAAATGTCATCTTTCTGGAATTATTAGACATTTTGAAATGATCAAGATGAACAAAAAACTATAATATAGTTATACGAAAATATGTTTATAAAATTAGAGAATAAATAATAATTTATGATAAACTAATAACTTTAATTTAGAGTTTTAAATCTTAGCAATTACTAGTCTATTTTGATTAAGCAGGTTTGCGTCCATAAAAGCGAAAACATCTGAATTCCTTTTCTGGTCTCCCAAAATAATTTTTTGCTAGAAAACTGGTAAAAAAATCATTAGTGATTTTATAAATGACTACTACACAGATTATATTAAGTTAATAACAAAATATTAATTCTAATGATGATAAAAATTCAAATATTGACAACTTTGGAAGCATTTTAAGAATATGCCTTCTAATATGGAAAAATGCTTCTACAAATATAGCCTTGATGATACTCTTCTTTGGCTTGCATGGTACTTTGAAGAGTTCCAATTACAGGAGAAGTGAGAACAGAGCAGACACGAGGCAGACCTCGGGAGGGCAAAAGTAGATGGAAAACGTGTTTTCCCGCCTTTTCTGGCAGGAATCCAGGCTGACCTCATCAAGTGTTAATAATATTTATTCCATGGGAAAAGTAACGACCTCAAGAGTGCAGGCAGATTGGATGACATCATCGCCTCTCTGGGCACGCAGAGAGAAAGAGCGCGCGTGCGCCCTTTATTGAGCAATCTCTGGCTGGAGTGCCAGTCTTCTTGTTCGTTATTCCTGTTCTGGAACGTCTCTAGAAAGTTAATTACAAAAAGTTGGATGAATGTTAAATGTTCTCGCACGATGTTAGAAAGTGATGATTCTAATACCATGTCACATTTTTATTAGTAGTAATTCGATTTTTAACAACCTGCGAAACGTGTTCTTAATGAAAACGTTTGCATGTGAAATTACTAGCACTTAGTGAAATCATCCTATGAATGTTGTCCTAGAACTTTGATACCATCCAATCTATTCTGAGGGAATCCAAAATACAAAATGGTCACTATCAAATTAGAAGATCCGTTAAGAAATATTTCAAAAAAGGCATTGCAAAACTGCTCGCTGATTGTCTTATTTTAACGTTTTATTCAGTGCTTCGATTCTGTAAATCATGTTGACAAAAGAAAAACTGCCATGAATTTCGAAGAAGGTCATTACTTGCATGAATATGTTAAGATGCAGAGAATAGAAAACTTTTCTGCGAAGAACCGTTATAAAAAGTTAAGTTGAACGTTTGTTTTCGAGTGAACTTTCTTATAAAAGATTGTTTCGTGGTCCTTTTTTAGTTCTAATTATCAATAAGAAAGAGCTGTCGACACATATTTGTGCTTTAGAAAATTTCTGTCAAAAACCTACATCTTTTACAATTTATGATTAAGCTACCAATATTCGTATGTTAAAACAAGTATACATAAAAAATAATCCAGATGATATAATTCGTAAAAATAATTATGTCATAAACAACTTACCTTTTATCTAAACTTTCCTCGTGAAACTTGTATTTCAAACTGTTAATTACTGAGTTCATTAATTCAGATCTCCATCTTAAGCAAAATAAATTTAAATACTATTTCAATAGATTTCCTACACGCGCTCATATAAGAACTTCGTCTTGAAATGTAAATTTCTTTGAAATAATTTTAGTTAAATTAATTTTGTATTTAAAAACTTAGTAGTTTATTTAATTTATGCTTACTGGTATACTATTTCCTGTTTTTACAATTTCCATGAATCCAAAACTGTTAATGGATAAACTAAATCCTCAAACATATTTTAAATTTCATGTCTTTTTTTTATCCTCAATTGCCTTTCGCATGCAAATCACACTCAAGAAGAGAATCTTAAAACTGCAAAATCCAAGTTCACACAAAAGGAAATGTGAGATATAGAAATGGTTCTATAAGTCAAATTCATAACTCCAATATTTGCTTTCATAGCATATTATTTTTGAAATTTTTCTCACTAGAGTATAATTATATTAGTGTGTAATTTTTCACGATGTTAATTATATTTGTATAAAAAATTTTACAAGTTTTAATCACGCACAATGAAAAAAAAATAATAGAAAAGTACCCTTACTCGAGTTTCTAATTAATGCATTTGGGATAATCAACTAACTACAATATTGAGTGTATAAAATATTTTAGACTACTTAATCATTTATCTTGAATTATGAATGTAAACACAGTCCAATAAATTTAAAGTAAGAAACCTTAAAGTTGGATTATTAAAATAATTTTATTACGATATAATGTAAAGGTGAAATAATATAATGTCATTTAAATAATCATGTAAGAAAATAATAATTCGTTATTATACTTTCTCTTAAATTCATTCTATAACTACATAGCCTCGTATTAGATATTTAGGAAAATTTACTCCTTTAATTTGTATATCTTTTATTTAATGAATATTTAAACAAGATTAGCTGAACAAGATTAAACTTTATAAGTAGATTTTTGTAAATCACATTCATGTCAACAAAATTTTAAATATTTGTTGCATTTGTTTGTTGTATTATCATACAAATATATATCATATCAATATTAGAAAAGCTTTATATGTCAAATATATAATATCATATTTGTTTGTTATATTAATAAATAGTTAAAATTCTATATTAACGACTAAATAAACGCAAAATTGCAAGGGATTTTTCTCTCTTGTAAATAGAATAATGCAAATAAGAAATAGAGCAGATAATACCTAAGCAGTAGTTATTAATATAAGCTATACATGTACATTAAACTACATGTATGCTGTCGATGTACTACAGAATACAATTTTGGACAAACATGCAAGCAAAATATGCAACAACTTAGGACCCAATTTTTAGAGCATCCATAAGTAAATACGTAGCATATATAAAATACTAATAATAGCAGTAACTGTTTACAATTCACAAATAACAACTGCAATTTGTCCCTAACAAAGGATGTTTGACACTTCTCTTTTACGATTTACTACCTTCAATAGTGTTGTTGTTGTTACTTATGACACAACCCATGCTCGCTATGCCGTTGGCTATGCGAATTTAAGTCAGATGGGTTCGTTTTTCGTTTAAACAGAGCACCACGAAAGTAAAAATTTGACTTTGCTCTGACACTCCTCTGATAGATGGCACCACCAGAGGATCCACTCCCTCAATTTTGACATTGATCTGAAGGGGAGGAAATTTCGATCAGACCATTCCACCTATAGTAACTGTTACAACGACCGACCACAGGGCTTTCGATTCAACAGATTTAATGAGCTCATATATCGCATGCACTCGATGGATCTTTGGCGGTATTGGGAGTCGAACCCCGCCCTTCCAGACGGAAGGCCGATGCCCTGACCACTAGGCTACCACGGCTCACCTTCTGTCGTTTTGCACTATATCGAGATAACACACGTTTCTGTTGGAAATGAAGAAGAATAAGATATGAATTTTTAACGCTTTTTTCTGTTAAATTTCTCTTGCGAAAAATAACAATAAGGAAAAAATGTACCGTTCGGTCCCGTTAAAAAGAACTACGAATGCTTAGAAGAGTAATTTTCATTAAATTTTAATAGTAATGATTTGGAAGATATTTTAAAAACAAGACAATCACAATTTTTATTCAAAAGAAGCAATTGGGAAACATCAGTATAACCATTACCATCACAGACAAATTACAAGATAGGAAAAATTCGCTGCCATTCTTCAAATCATAAAAACCTTTTATAAGCTCTTTTCCGTGTGGATTTTAAAAACATAAGTAGTCTTTGTTATTTCTACTACATTTATTAGCCTTTTATTTGTGCTATATACATAATCAGGCACATTGTGGCAGTAGAAAATTTAATCTTATGGTCAAATGTATACTTTGCATAAAACATATAAATATGAAAAGCCATCTCCTGTTCAACTAACTCAGCAATATGGTTAAAAGACATATAATAGATTATATGTACGTTAACATTTTTTCACCTACGACGGGCACTTGTGTGACAAACCCTATGCCACAACAAGGCCAGGAATTGCTTCTTATTTGTCGTTACCCAGCGGGCACCTGTGAACCAAGTCGCGAAGGCGAGTAGCGTTGCCCGCACCATACCACCACAAACCCGCTTATAGGGTGGGCTACAGTCATACATCATCACAGAAGAAAGGACAGAGAAACACAGAGAGAACAGAGAAAGAAAGTAACATCCAAGCCCGAACCAAGATTCAAACCCGGGACCCACAGCTCAGGAGTTAGGAGCGCTAACCACTCAGTCATCGGTCGGCTTGTACGTTAACATAAAACTAACTCCCACTCTATCGGAAAAATAGAAAGTCATTCCAGAAATCATCTAATTCGTCAAATAATTCAAAAATTCTCAAAAAGTGTTGGACATTAACTAGCCTTATACATTCACTATATTCGAAAGATAATTATGGAATATCATTTAGATTTCAATAATCATTGAAAAATGGCATATAATACAAACCTTATACCATACAGAGTTTCTGATATATATTATGTAATAGACATCTTTTGTAAGGTCACATCTACCATCTATTTTGAAAAAGTTGTATGTTTTTAAGTTAGATATATACCTTACATGAAAATATTTCTTCTCACAGATCTTTGTGTGTGCGTATCTTAAAAAACATTTCTTGTAATTTACTTTAAATAATTGAATTTGTGTCGAAAAGCATACACTCTATCATCCATATACTAAATGATATAGTAAAGTTATAATTATAGATTTTGATCTATCGAGATAGAGTGAGTTTTAATATCCACCATTCTGTTCATAAATTTATTGTTTCTAGCATCGTAAATAATTTTGTTATCTTAGTTGGTGCGAATACTGATTGGCCGACTATAGGACAATTAATAAAGGGATGGTGTACTTAGTAAAATATTTATTTTTATATTTGTTCTTAATAAGTATTTACGTAAATTTTGAAAAACTGCATATAATATGGTTTTTTCATGTATATTGCTAAAAAAAGTATTACCTAGAAAAAAGTTACAATTTATCTTGTCTTAAGGCACAAAGACTTAAATTAATATTACTTAAGATAATAATAATGGGATTTAAATCAAATTAAATGTTATACGAGATTATGATTCTTATTATTTTATTTCACAGTAAAAAAAATTTTATTAATTAATTACTATATCAAAAACAAAATTTTAAGAAAAAACTTTTTTCATTATACTCAACTAAGCAAAACTATAAAACTTCTGAAATTCAATTTTCACATATAATTTAGTATATACATAGATTAAACAACCGAATATTGTTTCCAAGTAAATTTTAATATCCACCAAAAGTTTTTATTATGAAAAAATAAAGGCACATGTTTGCTGATATCACAGTTGTTTGGAGGAAAATTTATAATAGTCTTTTTCGAATTCTAATAATAGAATGAATTAAAATGTTTAAAATTTATGGTATAGTTGTATTCATGGTATGCTTAAACTAATCTGATTAAAAAATGTCATACTTTGCCTCATTTATCTATCTTAAGCACAAGTAATTATGAATATATTTCTTATACAGAATATAAAATAAGAAATTATGGTTAATAGCGATTATTAGCTAGATATGATTTGGAACAAATTAACGTTTATCTTTTTCCTTTATGCTTTATAATATCAGGAATTCAATATCATTTTCAAAAATTTATTCTTCTGTTAATATAATTTTTGAATTATTTTTAAAATATAAAGTTTTTAAATGAATAGAATTTTATCTAGAAAGTCATATGAAAAGAAAAGTTCACAAGTTTTTAGAAATTTAATACAAATTTAAGAAAATTTTAAAATTTTCCTTTCTTTGATAAAAAAAAAGCCTTGAAGATTCTGTACATTATTTTTTATTTAAAAACAATTTTAATACAACACCAAAGCCAATTTCTAGAAATTAGATAAATATCAATTATTAAAAAATATTATACAATATCATTGTAATGAAATACTATGACGACCTTATCTATTTTTAAATAATATTAACACATTTTAGAGAAAAATTTATATTCCTTATCTTTCTTTTATAAATTACAAAGTTTAACTAATCTTAAATACAAATGTATTTACAACCGTGTTCTATAATAATTGACCCATTCTTCAAAGTAAAAATTTCCATCTACGATTCATGCTATTGTTTATTAATTAAGCATAACTATTTCAGTTTACATTTATCATATATAAAGCACCTTTTCCTCTCATAAATCTAAATTTTCAATGCCAATTTACAATATTTAGTATAATTTTTAGAGTAGAAAATCTCTACAAATATAAAATATATCTAAAAATACTCTACAATTCTAATTCCTAAATTTTTCATCATTCCAGGAATTTAACAATCTATATTCGTTTCAAAATTCTGTGAGGGGAAATGTAAAAATTAATTCTTTGAAGGAAAAGCCGTTTTGTTGTGTGAGGAAATGCAAAAAATTATTTCTTTGTAAAAAAATTCTTTGAATTAATTCACAATGTTCTTACGTCAGTGTCATGGGATTTGTCTTGATTTTTCAAACTGTTTTGCAGAGAAAATAATTATATTTTTACACAGTTCTTAGCTTTCATGAAAGATAAAACATCCTTGAAATTCCAAATAACGTCATAATGTAATTGACGTCAATTGAGACCACGTAACAGAGAGAACAAATAATCATTTTGTAGATCCATCAATTGAACCAATCAATAGAGGAAAGAGGTTTTCCAATTCTGACCTTCTATAACACTTAATATTGAATGCCTGTTCAGCGCGTATTTAATTGTGGTATTTACAAGTATTCTACGATAAATATTCGGTCCCTTAAATAGTGAGACAAAATTACAATAATTACTATTGATATGTGAATTTTAAAAATCAAAATAATTTGAGAATAATTTTAATCTTAATCCAAATATCAAGAAAACAATTAGCTATTTCAGCACACTCTTTATATATATACATATATATATATATATATATATATATATATATATATATATATATATATATATATATATATATATATATATATATATATATATATATATATATATATATATATATATATATATATATAGGTAGATAGATAGATAGATAGATAGATAGATAGATAGACAGATAATTTTGATTTTAAATTAGAGTTCATCTCATAGATGTTTTTTTTAATTACAAATTTCTTCTTACAAAAATATCCAGAAATTAAAAATGTCTTCAATATAGAACAAGAATTCCTTGAATTCAAAATTTCCCAATTTTATGATATATTTACCAGAATTCAACTGAGGGGTTTCTTCGATTTTCCCTAATGATCTTAATGAAATTGAATTTAATACGTATACACGAGTTAAAAAAATTTTTTTTAATAATCTCCACTGTTTATGTAAGTTTAATTGAATTTTTTCATTTACAATTTAACAAACGTTAGAAGATCCCACACCAAGTAATGAAAATTTTCAATAAGGTACAAATTTTATAAATTTACTCAGATATACTTTAATTCGAGTCAATTCATGATAAAAATACTTTCTTCAGATTCTTTAAACTTGTTGGCGAAAGAGGTATACTCCTTATTTTTCCCATACAAAGCATTGGAAATGTTCAAAACGTGCACAGAACAGTATCTTACTGGGCCGAAATGATAAAAATGACTATTTCTCATATTATGTTTTTATTTATATTTAAATGGCAATTTCGGAAAATATTGATTTATTAAATGATGGTAGTCTACCCATTATTTATTAAATAATAGTATTCTATCCATTATTTGATATTTTATTGTATTATTGTACTTTCTCTCATTTTTTCCTAAAATAATAAAAGAATCGGGAGGAGAAATGCGGATATTCATAGCTGGCCAACCCTCCCTTCTCCCTCAAAATGCTGAGGAAAGAGAACATGATGCGCATGCGCAGGAATCTGCAATGTCAAGGTCAAGGCTGGGAAAACAATTGACAGGGCGTTTCTAGGGTCGATAATAATTGCATCTCGTTGACTGCATTTATTCATCCTTATAAGAAGTGGGAAGAGCATTCCGGAGAATCCTTTGGCAAAAGTTCCAGGATTCTTCATAAATCCTGTTTTCAATTTCAAGCGCAAAATTTCAGGAGCAAATTCTCCCTGTTTGTTTTGTTGGGAGGTATATGGGTCGTTTTCGCTCGCGGTGGGTCGTTATTTCAGGACTATGTCTACACCCTGTCTTGTTATAATTATTGATCGAATGTTCCAAAATAACCACCCGCTCCAGTGTAATTTTGGAGAGCACCTCAACAACACTTTCCTAGACAATACAATCTGTTGTTCTGATTTTTTTATAAATAAGTAAAACCGTATTCCTTTTATAAAATGAGTTAATATTTTTTTTAAATTCTTTGATTGCAAAATATGCGTTGTTATAGCTGTCAGTAATTCGTAAATATAGTTGTCTCGCTCATACAGATATTCAAAACAACGTCAATCTAAACAATAAAGTTTTTTTTCAATTCATAATTTCTTGTTTTGGTTCGTTTTAGAAATAGAAATTGTGCAATATATTAGTTTCTTACATACTTGGGAAATATTTTTTTCAACATTTCCACACTTCCGCTACCATCGTTCCAGAAATATTGCATCAATTACTATATGCTCATGTGTAGCTTAACTACAGTAAAAAATAAAGTAAAAGAAATTTTATCAGCTCAAGGAATATATAACCTTATTCAAAATATTCAATAAATATGGTGAATATATTTTTCAATATAAAATCACAATATTTAATGTAGATAAGTCTTATAAAGTTTTAACAATGTATATAAGGTTTGTCCATTTTTCAATATATTATTTCAATTTATAGTTTTATCGATATATCAATGCATAAAGCCTATCTAAAAACAGTAATTCCAAATGGGATAGTATAAGACTAAATCAAATATTTATTTAGCAAGTTTTTTTGTACTACATCGTTGCTTATGACATCTTATTGACATGGATGTGAAGAATAGAACGGTTAAAACGCGCAATTTTGTTTTCGTGATTCCCTTCTCTGCGAAGGTGACAAATGACCAAAGAAAGAAGAAAACAACTACTTATAACAAGGTATCTTCATTTAAGATATTCAAACTTCGCTCATTCAGCTGCAATACACATTTGAATCCTTGTTTGAATTTCACATTGCACGCGTTGGAGCATAGAGGGTGACAGGTTGGCACAAACGTCCTTAACGCTTCGCTTAAGGTCCTGAAATATTTATAAAAAGGCTGCTACTTTAGGTATCACCACAGTAAAAAGTACAATGGAGGTCTTTCTTCGAAACCGCCATACCTAATTATTTGGTTCCCGAATTCAGTGACGAGGTACTGCTTTCTTCACTGGAGATGTCTTGTGAGCAGGCGCTCCGTCATGTTGAAACCATATATGCCTAAGATTAAACATAGGCAGGTTCACCACAAAATCGGTCATTCTGTTCTGCAGTAGTTATAAATACCGTGCACCTGTTAAGGTATCATAGTAAAATACTAAACCAATTAATTTGTTACTGTAAATTGCATACCAAAAGTTCTTACCAACTATTTACCAATTCTTACTCTTTTGATGTCGAACATCGTAAAACATCTAGTATTTTCCAGCGTCCAGTAATGGGTGTGTTGCCGATTGTACATGATATTCCGTGAAAAGCATGCCTCGTCTGTCCACAGTACATCTTCCAAGAATGTTGCCTTGACCTGTATCTTATTCATTACAAAGTTGTACCATGAATAGCGTTGCTCGATATCCTGGTCCAGTAAAACCTGCCGAGGCGATAGTTAGTAAGGATAAGCGCCTGATTCTTGTAGGATTTTTCCAACCCGACTTTTTGACAATCCACAGTGTTCACTGATCTGTCTTGTTTTGCATTTCAGGTATGCGAGGGCGTATGCTAGTACCTCAGCTGGTTGAGCTAGCAGTCCTACTTTTGCTGGTCTGCCAGATCGAGCTCGACTACTCACGCAGCCTGTCATTCTTTGACGTTTGAATACAGATAGAATGGTTTGATTAGAAGGATTCGGGCCTGCAGGAAACATTCCCGGTACAGCCTTGCTACTGATCGTGCCTTCCGTCTACATTCACCGTACAGTAAAATCATCTCACAATACTATCTTTTGGAAAATTGTTCCATGGCCATGACCTTCAGTAGTAGAAACCCAACAAGATTTCTCTTTTATACTAATGGTCTCAAATTGAACAGGAGTGAAGTTTCTTACATATTTGCATACTGCAACAATTTCGAACATTAATTGCAAATTGTGTTGAGTTGGTGTTGAAATTAGTACAAGGATGCAACTCTCGGGGATTGAACCAGACACCTTTGGTTTAGGAATCGCAAGCGATACTACTGTGTTCCATTGAGGTGTCGCGTTTAGCCTGAAAGATAATATTTTTCCCTTGTGTTCACATTTCGTGACATCACAATGTAGGAAATAACGAACATACAAATACACATTTTAACTATTTTACTTTTCACATCCATGACAATGAGGTGTCTTTTCATACAATATCGATAACGCTGTACAACTTTGTAGTTCCCTTTTTCCCCCTACCTCGTACTATTTTTGAGATCCGAAAGTTAATTCTGTAGTTTTCCATCAGATGACGCCGAGATTGGTCATATTTGGTAGTGCATATCCGATTTACTATACCTAGACCCCACGTTTATAAAAATAGCATAATCGTTCCGAAATTAAGAGGATGACAAAAGGCTTTAGTGGGCATCCTGTATAACGTTATTCCTATAATTCATATAATCAAACATATTGTAACATAATCACATTATATCATTTACTTATTTAAAAAATTCATTTATTAATTACATTTTTCGCCTTTACTATAGAAAAATAAAATTTGCGAATCAAATTTGCTCTTCTCAACCATAAAAAATAATCTTCTTGTGTCCCTTTAAAATAATGACGCCAAGCTGGCAGCCGAATGGTTAGCGCTCTTGCCTTCGGTTCAACAGTTCGTGGGTTCGAATCCCACCTTGGGCATGGATGTTTGTAGTGGTTCGGAATCCACTTTAAGCCGTAAGTCCCGGTCTAATTAGCCCACGTGTGCAAAAAATGACCGTTGAGTGACAAACAAACCAAACCTTAAAATAGTGACATTAAAACATTGCCAAAAAATAAGTAGGAGCTTCCATTAAGAGATATTTTTGCCTTTTAATTGAGTCCGATTCTCTTCAGAACGATATTATTGTTTTATGTAATGATATCTATAAATAAAAGCAAACATTTACTTAAATTAAAAATTTAATAATTCCATAAAATCATGTATCACACTGTATAATCATCTAACGGATAAGTGCTTATCCATTAAAGTAAATAAAAATGATTCATAGAATATTCTTACATTTAAAAAGTTCGATAAAAATATTTTCGATAAGATAGTATTATTATTTTATTTGATTATCTTTTTTATTTCAGTAAAACATCTCTACATGTTCTTCGCCTGTTAGTTATCGAATTTATCGGCCATTGTTCTAAGTTATCATGATTTAGCTCTCAATACGATTCCACATCACCACCAGTTGCGTAATTGCAATGACGTTGTAAACAAAACATGTTCAATATCACATGATCCAAGCAGATAAACAGATATTAATTTTGTTTCGATCCCTTATTAGGTTCATGAGCAAATATCTCTTCACAAATAGACATATCATAAATAGACAGCAAAAAATATATTGGCTGTTATTGAAATGAAAGATGATTACATGATTATATTCAAGTGGATAGTTTCTTATGGTTACATAAACATTTTATTTATTAAAGTTATCAATTTGGGAGACTCTTTAGACATGAAATACGTTACATGTGATTTTTTAATAAGCATTTATACTATTATAGTTAAATTGGCATTTAAATTCCTCTTTGTTCCAAGCTAAATAAAAATTTTGCTTTTTTTTAATTTGGTATTATTTTGAAATATGCAATTCAATTATTCTATCTACGAAATGCATTTGCTTTCTGATGATGATAGGTCATTAATGAAATTAATCATGCGCATATATCATTTCTTGATAATATGGTGCATTGCTTAATATCATCATGTCGTCATTAGAATGAACATAATGAAATTTTACTCGCACTTTCATGGCGTCACTCCTGATCAGCGATACCAGACCACAAAATGGATATTCTTCATAAATTCATTCATTATTTCCGATATACATCACATTTACCGATATTCAGCATTTAATATAAATTATGGGTCATAAATAGTCAAGTGTGGGTTGATGTGAGCGTATATTAAAAAGTGCGGGCCTTAAATGGGCAGAAACGAATTTAAGCAAGGATATTTTAACTCATACGACGAAATAATTTTCATTATTATGTTTATGAAATTGATCTGTTTTGCTAAATTTTGATCCAGGAACTTATATATATAAAACGAAGAAGATTAAAAAATTTAATCATTTCGAAATTTGCATTTTTTAGAAATTGAAAAATGTATACAAGAATAAATGTAACAAATAAAAATATTTTTTTTACATTGGTCAATTTTTTTATTATTACTTATGTCAAATCGCGCAATAGTAGCCTAGTGGTTAGGGCATTGGCCTTCCGTCTGGAAAGTTGGGGTTCGATTCCGTAAGACCCACCAAGTACATGCTCGCTAAATCTGTGGAATCGAAAGTTCTGTGGTCTGTCATTGAGTAGTTATCGTGGATGTAATGGTCGGGAGAAAATTTTCTCCATCTTCAGTTCAATGTCAAAATTGAGGGAAGGATCCTCTGATAGCGCCATCTATCGGAGCAGTTTAAAGAAAAGTTGTACTTTCACCTTCTAAATTTTCCACTACTGACTTAAATTCGCCTAGCCAACGGCATAGCGAGCTTGGCTTGTCCAATTGTGATAAATAAGAATAACACATTTGTCAAGTAAATATTTTCTAGTATTATTTTATGCCAGGAATGCATCAAGATGATTAATGGGGCTGTAGACATTTTGAAATATGCAAAACTTAAAGGGGGTAAAAAAGTACGCATTCATAAATAAGCAGAAGATCAAGCATGTTTAAAATATGTTGTAAATCCATTTGAGAAATCGGGAGTTTGTTTTGCTATTGAATAAAGCATTCAATAGCAAAACTTTTTTACTTTACTTTTTTACTACTTTTTAAAACCCCTTTACTTTTTACTTTTTGTTTACTTTTTGCACTGCTTTACCTCTTGTTTTGGAACTCTCATACATGGATTTTGTGATTAATTAACGAACATATACCCTCTTCATACTTTTAAAAACTGTTGTTATGATTTGATGAATTTCATGTATTTCAAGCTTGTTTTATGCATTTTTTATATTTTGCTTTTAATTTAGAAACTTGAATTTCATTAATAGAGTTCAGGCGAAAAAAGAAACCATCGTTTACTGTTTTCACAGAAAGTATCCGAAAACATCGAATAGTAGATAATCTAACAATTAAAAGAGGATATAACTCATTGAGTTTTGCTTTCGTTACTACTTTTCATAAATAATGAGCGAATTTCCAATGTCGTCACAGAAAAAATGCAGGAAGCACCCAAACAAATCCGCGGTGGCCTGGTTGATAAAGCCATCGGTTTTTCTTTTATCAAAAAGTAGAGAGTTCGAAACCTGGCTTAACAGAAAGTTCATCATGTTCCCCAAAGGTAGCTGGGGCACATTAATTAGGTCGCTGTCGCAATGTCTCCCAAGTAAAATGATACATCTGGGGGTGGCAGGTCAATTATTGAAGTTTTTCTACTTTGATCCCTGCTTCTAAATTACAAAAATTCCCACACAGCAGCTTCCAGGAAATTGATAGAATCCAACTTCAGGCTAGGTACAAGGAAGTATCCTGGCTTAACCGAAACGGTGCATACACACACTTATCTCTACACAGATGAACACACGCAAAACAAAAAAGAGTAGTATAAATCTCTAATTATTCAACAAAGACTGGATTCAAATTGTTTCATATTCCATCTCAAAGAGAATGTTCGCATTGTCCACGTTGAATGAAATATTTTCACATTAATTTCAGTCTTCTGTCTTTTTTCAAATAATAACCATTAGGTATAAATATGGTACAAAATTAGCATTCTTAATGTGTTTCATAACTACTTGCGAAATTTTTAAATAAATTCAGACCAATTTGCAGTTACTAGTTGAATGTAGATAAAACTCATTCAAGATTTATTCGGAAATTTTGGGGGCACGTGATCCCTCATGTTTCATGAGCATCAACTGATAAATCTTTCGATTTGTGCTGAAAAATGGAAATGAATATGAAAAATATATTTTTAAACAATTACAGTGAAATTAGTTTTTTTTATGAATTTAACACAAACGAATTTTTAAAGATAAACCCTAATAAAGCTCATAGTCAATTGTATGATTACATAGTTTATATATATATATATATATATATATATATATATATATATATATATATATATATATATATATATATATATATATATTGTGTTTGTCAACAAATGATTAAGAATTTACAGTGATTTCTTATCAAATGATGAAATGTTGTTCAGGTTAGTATAATGCAGTTATTGCCCAATGTTTTTCTTGCTATGAAATCGCAAAGAAGTATTCAGTTTAGGAGTGATCTCAAACTAAGACTAATTTACATTTTTATACGTTGTATAAAATGACAATATAAGTATATTGCATTATTAATATACAGATTTATATTAAAAATGATAAATATTGCCCAATAGAAAAATTATAGATTCAATCTTTCTTGGCGGAATGTTTATTACTTTTATAATCAATTTATTTTATAATCTTAGTTACTATATGCAAAGAAAAATAAAAACCAAAAACAAATCATTTTGATAAATGCAATCAATTCTTTTGTCTATATCGCCTTCCAAAAGAAGAACTTTTGAAGTCTAGAAATTCACATCTTCATAAAAACAGTTCTAAAATAAGAAAATTTCCCAGAATTTCGAGTTTATAAGGGAGGGGAAAAATGGTTCTATTTGTAAGAAAACAAATGAAGGCACAAGAAGATTGAAAAATCAATGCAGATACTCTTTCAGTTGATATTATCATTCGCCTGAATGAGAAATTTTGTGAATTTTAAATTTCTCATACTCCTATTCCGCCTTTAGTCTAACTTCTATTAAGAGAGGTGATTCTACTAGAGAATTGTCATCGTCTTACATAATATAGTAGCAGCTGATATTCAAATATTCATTCTAGACAAAACACACACAAGTTATGAAAAACCATACTCACACACTGAATTTTTTACTAAGTATTTTCTTTCTTTCGGCAGTTTTTTTACATCGAATACAACGTTATACAAATCAAAATTTGTAGCCGTTAGATTTAAATCTTTAAAGTACTATAAGATTAATCGACGATTAATTTATCAAAATTATATTATTTTATATTAGCTGAATTTTGAATTTGTAGTAAAATAATAATTCTAGTTGTAAGAACAGGAGGTAGTTTTGTTTCGTTACATCTCGTCTTTACATTCTAGAATTACCAGTATCAGCGTTGACAATATTTGATCGGGTAGAAATTTATATAACATTCTAAGTAAATAACTTTTTCTAATTTTTTATTCTGCTATGAAGAACAGGAGTGAATGATATAACTTTATGCTCATAGAAAGAAATTGTAACAGAACGTGGTTGTGCTATTCATACAATAAACATCATATTTCTCAAAAGGTGTGAAAAGAAGGTTCCAAATTTGATCAATGAAATGATGTTAAAAGATGTATATTCTATTGTATTTAGTGTTCTAAACTCAAAATCTAACCATTACGACAAAACAATACCACAACGATTTGGAAAAAGTGGTTTTTGTTAGATTAATATAGGTTACAATCTGAGAAAAATTCCTCGTGAATTGTTTTAATAGTCTCTAGAGGCTAAAAACCATACAAAGAGCAAATTTTATGAAACCATAAAGAAAAAGATGTTCAATTAAAGAATCAACTACTGAGATTATTATTACAGAAATATTCAATAAGCTCTCTTTCGTTGAGGAACAATTCATGAGGAACAAGAAAAAATCCTCATGAATTGTTTTAATAGTCCCTAGAGGCCAAAAACAATACAAAAAGCAAATTTTATGAAACCATAAAGCAAAAGAGGTTCAATTAAAGAATCAACTACTGAGATTATTATTCCAGAAATATTTAATAAGCTCTCTTTCGTTTTCTTCTATGAAGTAAAGGAACAAAACATTATTTTACAAAACAGAACCAATAACGACGATTTTGTAAATGGGTTACGTAATGTATGTTTTCAAATCACACACACACACAGATGAGTGCTAGACTCCGACATGCAAGATATTTACAAAACCGCACTGACATAAATCGTAGATGTTAATTTTAAGAGCTCTAGACAGTCATTGGAAATGGCGACTGATATTTCTGTCATTTATGAAACAAAAATTTTACAGTTTCTCTGGTATTTCAGTTTTTAGAGAAGCAACATTTTATATTAAATTTGTACTATACCCATACTTTCTGGGTTGTACTTATATGAGCTGGTTTTATTCAAAAAGATTCATACATTTCCCAATTCATAATATAGGTTATAGGACAAAAATAAGCCATTTCAAGTCAAGAAAAAAAAAAGACAAATTCTTCCTGAAACGCGAAATATAGTGACTTTCTGAGAATGAAGATCCAAAGTTGTCATCCCTTGGTTAGCTCCTAAGCTAGTTCTCAATTAGGTACATTCTGCAATTTGAGCACTGGTAGAACAATAGAAATGGAAAGGGGCTTTCCGTCTCCAAGTATTCCATGGTCAAACATTCCATATGAACAAGAAATTACTGAGCAAAAGCTAATCGTATTGGCAAATCAACAGGAAACAACTCTTGCTTATGTGCAATTTGAAAAGATAGCAATACAGGATATTTCGTCAAATTTAAGAAATCTTCTGACAGGTGTATATAAAGTTGTCATCAATTTCCTGGATACACTTTCCCAAGATTCTGTTTCAGGTTTCCTACACAATACCATAGCCACGCTGACATCGAAAACAATTGCTTTCTTTTCGCTGACACATTACAGACGGAATCTCATCTTCACTAATTTTTAGGTCAAATGCAGACAACGGACCAGATAGCTTCTTATATCATTTAAAAATTAGAATTTCTTCAGTGCAATTGAGGCATCATCAAAGTTCTTATAAAAATGTTTTATAAACCATTAAAACTACAATAACAGAGTGATAAGAACTTCCTCAAAAATAGAGATACAAGATCTGCATTTTTCCTGCTTATATTAAGTAAGTTATTCATGTCATGTATTTTAATTAGTGCTTTAAAATTACAGAAAATTTTCATAACAATTGTATTCTTCCAGCACTTAAAAAAATTATATGTTGTTGTTGCTGATCCCTGTTGTATAGCAGCGCTAGACCAAATCTATGACATTGCACACTCTCAGGAAATAAATGACCAATAATGGTCGCTCCAGAAGATCTTCTTTATCGAGTCCCAAGCACTCAAGGATATGATCCGGAGTGGCTTGGCTTTTGGAACACTTAGCGCAAATTGGAAATTCCTTTTCTTTGTTGTTAAATGTCAATGATCTTAGGTGGCCACTTCGAAAACGTGAAACACGGATGGTATCAGAAATGACAGAACTTGTTCCGGTAGTGGGGTATTTATTAAGTATCAAAACGAATCCCACCAAATCTCAATCAGAAACCCCAATGGCTGTTCCGTCTTTCGCAGTGAACTTATTGTAATTAATGTGGGTCTTGAAATGGTTCTTTCTCTCCCTGGGAATGAGGAAATCTGGATTTTGTCAGACAGCCGGAGCGCCATCCAGCATCTTACTAACTGGCACAGAGCCCGTGATAATACAGGAGTAGCTGTCTTGGACAAGCTTAGCTCATCAGGCTCTCCTCATCTCGTGAGATTCACTTACAGTGGATCCCTTCCCACGTAGACCTTGGGGGTAACGAATTGGCTGATGCCCTAGCAAAAAGAGGTACTGACGAGCCTTTGCTTACTCCGGCGTCTCTTACCTATACTGAACTATACTCAAGACAGAAAGGCCTTGTTCGGTCTGCATTTGCCATTCCCCCTGTGCACCATTGGTACCAGGGTAATCGTCCCGGCGGATCTCTATCCCTCCGGTGCAGCAGACTGGAACAAAAAAATTATATAACATCATTTATCCTCAAATTTCAAAATTCTTTTTTCCACAAAACAAACTCTCATAGCTACACATCATTCAGATAAAATACCAAATGATCCTGGTGAGTGGCTCATTTCTCAGAACTATTTGATAGTGTCGTTATTATGACTCGTACATTAAGACATGTTTGAATTATGCTATTAACAGAATAGCCTTCAATTTTACAATTTGTGAGTTCGATTTCCTTCAACAAAGTGAGCATTTCTTGTGGCTTGAAATCTACTTTAAATCAAAAGTTCCAGCTGAATTAGTACTCCATTGCAAAATGAGACTGGAATCAAAAATCAAGATGAATCAAGATTTTACAATTTGTGAGAGTTCGATTTCCTTTAACAGACTTCGTCTTGATTAGAAGACAATCAAGATATAATGAATGAATCTGTGAAAGGACAAATAATCGACCATGTCCAATGTAAAGTACTTGTATTTAAAAGCGAGAGAAATTCTGTCCTATATTTTGAAGGAATTTTTCTACCGATTCATTATTTTATTTGCTATTACATTTAATTATGCGACTAAGGATTAGACATTTAAAGTAGCCATGTTTTTTACAACCGTTTTGCTTGGAAGAAAGCTGTAATACTGTCAACCAATTGTCAAATTTACTAATAGAAGAATAATGCATATAATTATAATACACTTGTAAATAATTAGCAATGCATTTATATTTTTTGTAATCTTTCACATTCTGATAATTTATTAAAATTTATTTTTAATTTGCAACAGGTGGAACAGAAAATTTAGGCAGGTTATATTTTGCCCATTTTAATGTAAACGTTGAATTTACTTAGAAATACAGTTTTATCTTTTTGCGTTTCACAAAAAATATGATAATTTTGGAATAAAAATATGTATTTAAACAAAAATTCACCCAGATAAGTCAAAAGAAAATTAATAAATAAATCTTAAGAATATTTGTGTAAATCTCTAATCACCTTAATCACATTCAATACATTAATTTCATGATTCAATCTAAATCATGCCGTCCACCCTGTATACTGGGTCCGAATCACAGTTCGTGCATGGGTGTACTTTCTGTCTCTGCCTATCTTGTCTTGTCCTTTCCTTGTATGAATGGATTGTGTGAATGGTTGCCTACCCTATAAACGGGTCCCTATGGCATGTGTGTACTGAAGAAGTCGGACTCCACACCAAAATATAGTTCAGATGGAAAAGTGGAGCAGCACACACCATAATGCCAGCCTAGCTGGCACACAGCAACAACAATCTAAGACTTAAAAAATAAAATCCACATTTTTGTGGCAAAAAAATTGGCATAAATTAAAAGTGGTATTAAAGGAGTAAAAATAGTAACTTAAAAATTTTATTCAGCTGTAGAAATTAATAATTTACTATGTTTTACTTTTGACTACCAAATAAGAAAACCGAATAATAACGTAATTAGTAATCTTATATACTTTCCTACAAACGCTTTCTGCATTTGAATACAGCGATAAACTGATATACACGTGTCGCAGCGAAATTTCATTAATCAATCTATTTATCTACTAGTGCTGATTATCTGGCGCTATTTTTCTTTTAGAAATAGATATCAAAATCTATTTACACTAACGAAACACGAATTTCAGATTTCACTCGTGTCCTTTCCACAGAAAGAAAAACCTTGAAAACAAAGCTATTTTGGCATTGTTATCTCAAAAGTGTGTCATTTCATATAATTGCGGCCGATTACTTCATGGAATCCGGACCCAAACTTTACACCTCCTTGAAATTTTCCGGAGATAAAAGGGCCGGAAAAAACGCAAATAACAGAGAGACACAGATGATATTAAATATTATCAGCAAGTGCTTTTTTGAATGTGACACCAGCTGTTCCGTTTTTTTTATGCTTATCTGGATTTTGGGATTATAAGTGCTGAGCAAGCTGACTAAGAAAATGTGTTGAATGCCGACACAAGTGCTCTTGCGAAAGTTCGGTTATCGCTTTACACGTACTGTGCACCCAGAATAGGCTCCTACAACGTTAGTTCGCGTCACAGGAAAATTGCTTATCAGATAATTTTGCGAAATTTTTCGGTTGGCAACATTTTTTATTGGCTGATGGCTTTTTGTATAATTGGTTTGTCAGCAGAATCCACTATTACAGTGAAAATGATGTTCAATTGAATTCTAGTCACTTATGAATGGGTAATTTATTCTTAGGATACAGTAACGAAATAATTTCTTGTGAAAATCATGATGAAATTTATTAGTTTTCATAAAATTAAATATTAAAAAAATTACAAAATTTTTTTATAAAATGTGGTTAAACCATTTTTCTCGTTATGCAGAATTAGTAGTTTTATTTATTGTGAAATATCTGCCGGTTTTCGTACACATTTCTGAACCATTAACAAACCTTAAAATGTAGGTGAATTTTAAGGTTTAGAGCTAACGGTGACTCACTATTATAAAATTACTTTGACGACTACACAATTTTAAATTGGGTGTGGTAATCCGGTTGATTAAGGCGTCGTTCACATTACTGGAATGTTGTACGTTCAAATCCCGACTTAACCGAAGATCCGGCATGTTTAAACAGGTTGTGGTCGCAATGTCTTCCAAGTGAAATGATACTTCTGAGGATGGCAGGTCAAGTATTGGGAGTCTTCTGCTTGGTCCTTGTTTCAAAATCACGAAGATTCCATCCGGCTGCTCCTATCTAACTGGTAGAGCCGAGCTCAGGGCTTGGTTCAGGGAAGCATTCTGTTGCGACAACAACAGTTCTAAATTTAAATGTTTTTAAGACTGACCTTGAGAATGATCAACATTTTGTGAAAACTTTATAGCACATTTCAGAGAACTATGTCGGGCAATCTGATAAGACTTCATAATATTAATAAATTCCTTAAACTATTATTTTCCTGTTCTTACTTCCTGTACTATACTTCTATATACTTCCTGTTTCTATTATTCTATACTTCCTGTTTCTATTATTTTTACGATTGAAATTTTATTGTTGTAAATAATTTATTATTTTTCCAAAAAAACGCAAACGTTCTGGAAATTTCTTAATCTGAATGAATTTTAAAAAATATAAATTAAAGATACTTCAGAAAAAGGACTTTATTCAAGTACTTTTAGCAAATTTATAATAAAAGTCAAAGGAAACTATCGCTTAAGAAAAATAAATAAATAAAAAATAAAAGATAATTTTTAATGTTGTTAACAAGGCATTAGTCTTAAAATTGAAAAGAAATTGTTTACAAATATTGCAATTATTAATTTATAAAATTCTACTCATTAATGAAATTTTTAAAAATTTAAATCCGTTTTGCCGATTTACACTAATTATAAAGTGATTGTCTTATCTTTTTTATTCCGCTTTTTCTTCTGTTCTATTGTCAACTTATTAACGGCTTGAATCAATAGAAAACGGCTTCTCAAACTGTGATATACTTTGGTCTTTATATAAGAAATAGTTTTATTAACAAAATGAACTTCGACACTATTCTCACACATTCGATGGTGAACTTCGCCTTGTTTGCTGCCGCTTAAAGAATGTGATTTGAAGCCAGGCTGCAAATTCGTCTACAAGTCGAATTTACGACACCGTTTCAATACGATGCGACTTACGTGAACGTCATTTGACGTCATGGATATTTTAAATCAACGAGAATCAATAAAGTAATGTAATCATAATCTTAACTGGAAAGAAGGAAACAGCAACTTTATGGTTAAAAATCAACATTAACAAGTGAGAAAATACAGAAATAATATTCTTTCGATCCTAAAATTGATTGTCAAAGATTTGCAAAATAATCTAAGTTTAAGAATAAATTGGTAAAGTATTTTTTATATATTTATATATATAAAGGGCTTTAATTTTTTAAAATGATTCTTCACGTCAAAATCTCAAGATTCCGTTGTACTTTTGTTACTTCAAACTAAAGGACATTAAACCTCTTTAACTAATATAAATTTTTGTTTCAAACATGTAACAATATAAAATATTCAATAAATGTTCATTTTAATTTTATTTATAACGTAGAAAAAGATTTAAAAGCTAGTATGTATCAATAGAAGCACGTCATTATTATTCAATTAGAAAATATAAGTTAAAGTTAATGTTAAGCTACAGTACAATTTTCCTTCTTTTGTTGACAGTTTTATATATCTTTCATAATGTAGTTTTACTTCCCTTTATAACCATTTATTTAGACAAAACAGATATTATTACGAATATATAAAATTTAGGTTTTGATTATTGTTGTGTGCCAGCCAGGCTGGCAATATGGAGTGCGCTGCTCCACTTTTCCAACTAAAGCTTATTTTGGTGTGGAGTCCGACTTCCTCAGTACACACATGCTATAAGCACCCGAATACAGGGTAGGCAACCATTCACTCCACATTCATACAAGGAAAGGTCAAAGACAGGATACATAGAGAGAGAAAGTACATCCATGCCCGAACCGGGATTCGAACCCAGGACCTCTTTATCCGCAGTCAGGCACGCTGACCACTAAACAAGTTGGTCGGCGGAAGATATAGTAAACATGGCGAGGAAATCAAATGAAACTTTCGAAAGAAAGTCTGTGATAATCAAGTCAACAAAATAAGAGATTTTACAGCATTTTATTTTATATTCTTTAAGAGCTAAATATAAATTTACCTTCAGGAAAAGTTGAGCAGCAGGTTTTGATTAAATAAATGGTTAAAAAGTGGGACGGCAGTGCTTAACTATATCGGGTATTGTACTCGCTGCTCTCTAAAGCGAAAGCGTTGCCTTTCCCAATTAGGTTACCGTAGCCCTAAATATCGATGTTTCGCAGCAATGAGTGAATACACCTTCAGAATACTACTAAGAAAAATAGATGGGAAATGATTCTATCTTACACCTAGCTAGTAGTAGTATATTTGCACCAAAAGAAACGTTCCTGTCTATAAGCCCTCTTACGCGAGAGAGTTGGACTAGACCTGATATTGAACCCGTTACCTTCTGAAACGAAAGTGAGCCTTCCTCCATGTGATTATTGTGGCCTTAAATGTCAAAATTTTGTAGAAATATTTTTATAAAATGTATAGGAAGGTCATGAATTTCCAAAATGAAGGCGTCACAAAGCCATTTTTTCCTGGCTTTGTGACGCCTCTTTAATAGCTTCTTAAAAAGATGAGTTCATTTATATAAATGGTTATCTGTAAAGAGTAGATTCCAGATTCTATCCACTTTAATCTTGTTACAAAATATTTAAAGCTGCTGTTTTCCAAAATATTCCGTTCCTTTGTTTTCTAAACTTGTAATTTAGGAGGTGATTCCTGTGCCTGATAATCATTGTTTATTTTTCTTCGGAAAGAATTTCCCATCGAAAACTGTTTTTCAAGATTATTATGTATGCATTTTAAAATTCTTGTTAATCTCGAACCCCAGCTTAGTTTGCCTCCGTGTTTCCTGAGATAGATAACATGTGTTTCTAATAAATAGGCTGCGCACTTCCTCGTTATTATTTTTCCTTCTTATCCCACTCGGTGAATAAATGTCTGCAACTTGGGACTTTCTACTTCGGTTCATAAATTAATCTTTACTTCTTACCCTTGATAAGATCTCCACCCCACAAACTTAAGAAAGAGCTGCCAAAGCAAGTAAAACATCGCCATTTTTCAGCTCTTAAATGAATTTCAGAAAACTTTAGAGATTATTTTTAAAACTGCCTGTGCATTCTAATCAGAACTGCTATATTCTACACAATATATTTTATATTTAAAATTAGTATAAATATAATATTTTTAAAAACATTTATTGATGGTTAAAAATTATCATTATGGTAATCGAAACATTAACCAAATGCGTAGGGTATTTCAAATAATAATATTCCGATGTGATTTTATTATTACTTTCAAATAGGCTGCTATTATATGCAATGTTTGTCTAAAAGTTGTTGGCTTTTTGGTATCTACATGAAATAATCTTCCCATAAGATACATATTTCCCAATTATCCAAATACAGTTGCTAGGTTTTTTTACACCTAGTATATTTTCTTTATAGAAATTTCTAATTTCTATTATGGATTATACTTTTAGGTAAATTCAACACAGCTATATCCGAGCTAACAACAACTGTGTTGAATTATGAATGAACTTCGTTGTTGGTCTTTAGTTTAATAAGTTATAGGTTCAATTCCCCATCGGACGTTGATATTTATAGTGGTCCGAAATACTTTTTTAAAAATAGGTTCCTGGCAAATTAGTTGTTGTGTACAAAAATTGATCATATAATAGCAATGAAACTAAACTACATCACCACTAAGTTTTTTGACGTTTTTTTTCCAACGGCGGGCATTTGAGGGTTGAACCCTATGCCACAACAAGGCCAGAAGCCACTAATCATTTGTCGTTACCCAGCGGGCACCTGTGAACTAAGTCACGGAGGCGAGTAGCGTTACCCGCGTCATACCACCACAAACCCGTTTATAGGGTGGGCCACATTCATACATCAACACAGAAGAAAGGATAGAAAAACACAGAAAGTACAGAGAAAGAAAGTAACATCCATGTCCGAACCGGGATTCGAACCCAGGACCCACTGCTCAGGAGTCAGGAGTGCTAACTACTCAGCCATCGGTCGCCAAGTTTTTTGACGTTTATAGATTTATTGTCTTATCTATATCACCTACTTTACTTTGACGCTTATAGGCTATATGCTTATAGGTGCAGAGTTCAAAGGGATTTTGACGTCTAGGATATTGTCTTCCTAGAAAAATTCTTTTTTCGTAAATTCAATATAGTTGTAAGGTTATTCACATATAGAGGACATCTTTCGAGAGGACCTATGACTCCTGGTATGATGAATGTAGTCCAGAAGGTTTTCCAAAGTATCTGGTACTGCTTTCCAATACAGACTTCTTGATAAGTTCACTATAGCTGTAAGGCTTTTTAACATCTCCAGAGTATTGGCTTCCAGTACGATACACACCCATGTAATCTCAATACCACGAAACTTCTTTTGACGCTTACAGAATATATTCTTCTTTTACATTCTTTCGATTTAATTTATTTAAAAGCTGTTAATTAAATTAATAAGCTGCCAAATTATATTGTTGCAACTATTAATGTACTTAAAATAATAAGTTACCGTTACGAATTTACTTGAAATAAACTGCTGATCTGTAAATGCCATTTATTGATCATCTTATAACGTATATGAATATAATGCTAGACGATTTACATTAAAAAACTCGGAAGTATAATGGCAAGAGGTGTTTATAAGTTGATATTAAAATTTATAAACACACAGATCCTTCTTTTTCAATTAATTCTATTAAAAAGAAGTTATAGGATGCACTGCAGTAAAGTTTAAAAAAAAAGGATGTTTAAAGACTAATGTTTAAATCTGTGTCAGTCTGTAATATTAAAAATGAAAATTGTTTAAATAGGCGTAAAAGACATAATTTTTCTTGATAACATTGTATTCATATTAAGAAAAAACATAATATTATTACAATACGTGTCTGGCTATGTGCATAACTAACAGCCCTATATTAAGCATGGTCGCTTGATGAGGTCGACGCCTGAGTTGTTATCTTTCAACACAGACTTCTGCATAACAACAATGGAAGCACATATGCTCATATGAAAGATTACCATGCATCTCAACCCTTCAAGAACAACTATCTTTGGCTTGATCAGGTATTGAACGCGTTACCTTCCAGTCACGGGGTTCTCAGAAAGTTTTAAATTTTAGGCTTTAATAAACAATGATTTGATCTTAATTTAAAGCAGTGACTATTAAAATAGGTTTGTTAAAATTTTAAGATAAATTATTTTAATTTATAATGTATATAACAAATAATTAAAATAAATTCAAAAACAATTTTTTTGTTTTTTTTTTTAATTTATTTTTTGTTTTTGTTCAATACTATATCAGCTGTACCTTAAGGCTAAAAACAAAATGCTTGAAAATAAAATATTATATTACTTCAATAATTTTTAAATCTATCAAAAGATTAAATTAACATAAGATATTAGAGCAAAATTCTCTTTGTATGTGAGTAGAATGTGAAACATTAATCTCAGTTATTTTTTAAAGCAGCATTCATATCATTATAAAGATTTTGTTAATCAGTTTTAAATTCTATTTTTGATCGAGGGAATCAAATGGAACTACTATTAAAATTGAAATTTCTTATTACTTACAAAAATTTTATATAATTACATTCCTGTTGTCATAAATTATATATAATTAATATAACAGTTCAAACAAATCCCAGAATGTTCCCTTGCTAAATGAAATATTTGGTTATATTTTCATTTTTCAACACATTTTATTTTTATTCCCAGTTATTATTTTAAATTATATAAATATTGGACATTCCTACACAGCACAAATTGTAGAATGCATACTGTGCATTTTATGGAAAGCAACATCAAATGGAATGTTTAGCAAGAAATGGATACTGTGTTTCAACTTGTATATCTGTCCTGGTTAGTGCTTAAGAATTTTCTAAGTCTTTCCCCCTCCCCCTTACGATGTAAATAAGACTCACTATTTATAAATACTCCCCCACACAAAGTGGGGCAACAAAACAATTTCCAGGTATTAAGCTATCCACTAAAAATCAGAGCACATAAATATTTTATATAAGCCTATATATATAAATTTATTATTAAAATGTTGTATTTTATAATAGACACACTTAAATTATTGCCATAGATAAAAGTTTAAAAATATAATTGCATCACAACATATCTAATTCAAACCACAAACTATCCAGTTCCATTTCTAATTTAACTCAAATAACACAATCACTTCACCCCATTGCGTTGCTGTACTTGCAAAGTACGTGTACAATGTTCCTCCAAGCACTTGAATGCTCTCTATCTTCGGAAAATAAAAGACGTCATTAATGAGCATCGCTATGACCTTCGTTAACAAAGAACAAAAGAAAAAGCAAATTCCTTATCGAGAGTTGAGCAAATCAAAAATTGCTAACTCCAAATTCGCATCCAACACGACTCAACTCTTCTCGAAAATGAAATCGCTTTACGAAACGTCACCCAACATAGCATTCCTGGAAAGTCGACTGCCGCTCTTTTCATTTGAAGTCGGTCGCCTAGCAACCGTCATCTCAAGGTCACTGTTACGTTTCCGACGGAGACTCACGACTCGTATCCATTTAAGGATGCGGTGACCTCACGCAGATGAGGATGCTTTCGTGGATGTTATGTGTTGGTGCGTGTCTCGGAATGTTGGCACTGTGACCAACTTCGCGGCTTCAAACCACTACCGTATTGAAATGAAACATATGTTCTACAGTTTCCTTTTTTTTTCCCCCACTCCACTCTTTCGCCGAGGTTAAAAGAGTGATAATTCACTGAGTTTGTTAGTTGCGTTTGCTTTTTTCAAATTTTTGATGTTTCTCTTCCCAAGGCCTCTACCATGCGGAATTTTCATTTTTTTTCCCTAGTCTTTTTGTTGAAGTCTGAAGTGTTTTTGTCTTCATTTTGAACACGTGCCTTTAAACCAATGATCTTTTTCAAGGCAAGAAGAAGGCTTCACTTTGATAAGTTCTCGTATAACTAAAATAAAATATTTTTCTTTGTGTGATTTTGTTGCCAAATGATGTTTTTATTTTCAATTACTACTATTAATTCCACTCTCCTTCCATATATATATATATATATATATATATATATATATATATATATATATATATATATATATATATATATATATATATATATATATACCCCGTTCAAATTTTAAATTATCAATAAAATGCTTTATTATTCATCCATTCAAGTTCAAATGCGCTTTTTTAAACTTGTAGGGCATGACACTTGATGTTAATACAGTTTTTTCAAATATTATTTTTTTTAATTTAATTAATTAAATTTAATTAATTAGAGAAATATTTTTCTTTGTTGACTTAAGTAGGAATTGATTGTAAACATATTGACAGTAAATTTTTTTCTTTGTTGAATTAAGTTTGAATTCAGTTTAAAAATATATTTTTAATATTACTTGTTTATCTCTCCAATTTAACATTCCTCTAAATTTGTATGTTAAAATATCTCTCTCATTTTGAGAAATAATTAAATAAAATTTCGATAAATCAATCAAAACAGCAATAAGTGTAAAAATTCTAATTTAGTTCTTGTATTGACATCTTTATTGGTAATTAAATTTGTTGCATTGATGCCACGATAACTTGTTATCCTCGAGAGCTAATTGGAAATGATTCAGAATACTAAACGGATTCCGATTTTCTTTAAATAATCATGATATGGGAATCGAAGTCACAAATTTCTAGAGCGCAAAACATTCTCGGATTCCAATGCCCATTCAAAAATTTGCTTTTTTAAGTTATTATTTCTACCTCAGATAATACGAAAATTTTAAATTTTTGCTCTCTGTCTTCGTCTCTTTTTTCTTTTTTTCCTTCTCTTTTTTTTCAAACATCGATACCATATTTTAATAATAAATTGCACGGAAATTTTAGCCTTTTAAATTAGTGCTGGTAAATGAATTACAACAATCCTTTTTTATTTTATTATCTTCCATTATTTTATTTTACATATTATTGCCAAAATTATAAATTGATGTTTATAAAAGAAATAGCACTATTTAATTTTTTATGTTAAATTATCATTCTTTTACTGCAAGTGGCGCAAAAATTTTCAACTACTAAATTGTATATATATAATAATATAAATATGTATATATATATATATATATATATATATATATATATATATATATATATATATATATATATATATAGAGTACAATAAATATTAAAGTCCCACATTGATATTGTATGAGTAACGTATGACTCTTCAATATTTTTTTTGTATTCTTCTGTAGCAAAAATTTTAAAATTCTGAATTCGTGCTTTTGTTACATATATATTACTATCGATTTGTTATGTTTTTAGATCATCATTTGTTTTTACTCACTTTGAAAATAGGTGCTCAGTCTGATACTGTCAATCAACCTTTGCTATTCATATAATAACATGTGTAAAATTAAAAATATTCATTATTTATTGAGTGCATAGGACTTCTAGGTTACCGTGAATTATCATCTACGCGTTTTCATTAGTACGACATTTATATTTATTTTAAGCATTAAAACTCTCATTCGCGTTCCGAATTGTGTTATAAAATATATAAAAGCTTCTTATAAGAAAATATAACATTTGAGTTATATGTCATGTACACAAACATCTCATGCCATTTTTTTTCGCAATTTTTGTTATTGTTATGCCAAACAATGTTGTAATTTTGAATAAATTAATCTAAATTATTCTTTCAGATTTTAAGACTCGTTCCAAAAATACTTTGCTTATAGTTACATACATTGCCATTGTTATAAATCTGGCATTTTTTATGCCCAAAAATTCTAACAAATTTAAAAAATACTTTCAAGATATTATGAAGAAAATAAGCTTTGAACATTAAAATTTTAATAATTAAATTTATCTATTTGCTTTCATTATTGCTTTCAAGTATCCATTGAAAAATTAAATTTGTTCTTTATTGAAAAAAAGATAAAAAATTATTTTCAATAGCGATAGTTATTTATACGATTCTAAAATAGAAATGTCGGAACATAAAAATATCGAAATAGGCAACTAGTTTTTTGAATTCTAATATTCGTAGATTTTTAAATATTAATATGTTGCAAATATTCGTTATGACCTTTCATAAAATACAGAGGGTATTAACACATTTTTAGAACGATTTTGGGGCCGTTTAATTAGATGTTTAAAATGTAAAGACTATTTTTTTAAATGTTTGATCCAATAGATTTTTTCTGGATTATAAGTCTGCATCGTAATTTCCATGATATAAGAGCTTTTCGTAAAATTTCCAGGGACTATTGCTTTCCATTCCTCTTCCACTACTTTCCAAAGTATATCCATCGTAGTGGGTTTGCGTTTAGAAAGAGAGCTTTTTAACAGACCAAAGGCATAATAGTACTATAGATGAAATGTCAAGGGACTTCACATGAATATGTTGAACAGGTATATATGCAATACCTGTATTAGTCTTCATTTTTTCAAGGAATGCAGAGGTAGTTTTCGAAGCATGACTTGTAGCTTTGTCTTGTTGATGTTTCATTCTTTGAAAGTCTTTGGGATATAGAAGTGGAATTTCTTCTGTAAATATTGGACGTAAAACCTTCTCCTGATAGTATGATGAGTTGATTTTAACATTTTTTCTACTCTTTTTATTTTTAATTTCCCATTGTAGGAGAAACCTGCGACTATCATAAACCCCTTACTGAAACTTTCTTTCCATTGACGGAACCAGGTATGTACATTTTTTTCTCCTCGTTTCCTATAATAAATAGACCTTTTTGTTGCAATCATTTAGGTAAACCCATGATTCATCAAGGGTCACAATGTATTTCCATTTATCTCCTGCTAAATGGTTTTCATACAGGATTCTACAAAATGTTTTGCGTTGAACAACATGTCTCGGCAAAAGCTGGTGAACATTATGTTTTTTAGCTTTTTTAAGTTGTAAATCTTGATTCATTATTTTATTTATTGTTGATACAGATGTATCTAAAGACTTTGCATATGATTTCTGTGTTGATGGATTTTCTCTTGTTACCAGCGATTTCACTTTAGGAACACTTGAAACAGTACGTACTTTTTTCGGATATTCGTTTGGAGTTTTCTTTCCATGTAGAAATAATGATTGACGGTTTTTACCTGTCCTATTAATAATGTTGCTTATTTTGCACTTAGAAATTTTAATACCATGCATTTTACAACGTTTTTGAATCCTGGAATAAGAATATTTCTCTTCGGAAAGCGCAAAAACATATCCCTCAATCCACAGCTTGTTTACATGCTACATTTTGAAAGAACAATAAATTTAAAAGTAGCAGACGATATTTCTCATTTCAAATAATAAGCTGTTGCCAAAAATTTTTATTTCAAAACATTTACTTTTTTAAAATTCTTAATCGAAATCGTTCTAAAAATGTATTAATACCCTCTCTATTTAATTGATATCGATCTGCAATATTTACTATTTTAATTATTTTTTAAAATTAAAATTATATTCCTCTTTTTTATCAAACATATTTTCCAATTAAAAATATTAACATGATAGCTCAAAAATTCTTTATCCTTCTTGTATTCTGTCACAATCAAATATCATATGTTCTAATATTAGGAAAGACATTTGATTAATTTTGAGATTGAATAAAGGCTAAAAGCTTTTTTTCAGCTATTCTTAATTGTATTTTTTATATAGAAACAGCAATTTAGACAGACAAATAATATCATGCGGGGAAACTTCTCATATTGGGTGGTATGCAAGTATCATTAGAGAGGAGGACCCGAAACGCTTAACAGTTCTTCTTGATAGCAATGTAGAAGATAGATAATGTAAAATTCCTTCAGTTCTGGGAACTCTGTGACGCAGTAGTAAAGTGGGCAATGGTTCGTGATATTCGTGATGGATAAACCTGGCTATGACATCTACTGAACAACCGGCGATGGATATTTCATTGTGGTCTTTGCAAACTTGTCTGTTGGGGTCAGAGCTTGAAAATCTTCCGGGTGTCCATAAAATATCTAAAAATTCCTATATCTTAGAAAATTCTTTTTAGAAGGCGAATACATAGTGGATGTTATAAAAATCCTAAGAACAGCTTTCATTTATTAAGTTATCCATTATGCAGTGTTAAAATATGCTTCTTTAAATTTTTAAACAATGTGTGCGATCAGTTTTCCAACAAAAATTATCGAAACATTTAATTCTAGTGATCTAATCTCTAGACTAGTTGCGGGATCATTTGATTTCCCAACACAGACTAATAATTGAAAATAATTGGACGATGTTTTAACATGCATTTTCTGCAGTCCATGTACATGTTGCCTGATGAAAGTAACCCAAGAAATTCAAAATTTTACAGACGAAGATTCAAAAGATACATGTATGTACATTATCCATCTCCCGATGATCATCAGTAACATGGATCGAACCTGATGACTTTCATTCTGATGAACGTAACTCTCTCACTAGGTCATTGTGAGCTTATTCTGCATGGTAGAGCTGCTAAATTTTTGAGAAAATAAATTATCAAAATTTGCGAAAATTTAATGCCATATATCAAAAAGCGTGCATTTTTTTTCAATTATTCAGCGTCTAAATAAATTTGTATAGCATTTAAAATTAATTGTTAAATCCGATAATATCGTATAGATTGATTTAAATCTTTCTCAGCCAATTTATTCCAATGAAACTAATATTGCATTTTTCCTTGAAGATGGTTAAAGTGTTTTCCCGTTAGTAGTAATTAAAATATTAGATATACAGTAGACCAAATAAAAACCCTTTAAAAATTTCGAATGCTGGGAATTTTTGTGGAGAATTATTAAAATTACAAATTATAAGATAAATTCACTTTAATGAAAAAATTCGTCATATAAGTAAATAAAAAGCAACTCAAATTAAATTGAAAACAAAGAAATACATTTAAATTTGTTCCGATTGTGCTGCTTAATAGCTAGTTCCCTGTGTTTCATTTTAACTGCTATACACTCGAATTATTTTTATTTTTGATGTATTACAATCTAACCTCAATATAACCCTCCCCTATTTTTAACATTAGATGGGTTAGATCACACGAATAGTGATTCTTCGTTACCATTTTCCAAAATATAATGTTTTCCTTCTAAAATTATGTACGAAGTTTTTTAAGAGTTTATATTTTCAGTAAACATAATAATATTCATGAATGTATAAGGAGTTTCTTTCTTAAATCGTTATTATTTTTTATTATCTTTAAGAAGTAGCGGTTTTATAGAAAACGACGTTTTTTTTAGTGAACCATGCTTGAAATATCCCTAAAATTTGAAATTACATTAAATATTGAAATTAAGATTGATTATTAGAATTATGAAGTGCGCGCGCGCATCAAAAATTATCTCCAACAGCAAAAATAACATTTTTTAAAACTAAAATAAATTAATTCTTAAAATTAAAATTTTTACATTTGAAATACGTATAAAATATTTTTACAGATTGGGTTTTAAGTACTTCAGAGAGAACACTTTGTAAAGACTAATTTCGCATGACTTTTGTGAAAAATTTATCCGAATTTCCATAAAACTATTTTTATTAAAATTTTAAATTCAAGCATTTAGGCTTCGTAGATTAGGATTCAAAATATCCGAATTCTGAATCCATCTTAGTCTACATTTCTGGTTACTCACGGATTCAAATTCCAATCTAAATATGTCTTACCATTTCCGAAAGTTAGAGCAGAATTTTTACCTTTAATACCACATTTTTAAATAGAGAGAATTTCGAATGGTTTCATTTGTTCATGTTAAAATAGAAAGAGGTTTCACTGCACTCTTGAGTAATCACACATTTCAGGAATTGATTTAACTACTTGGGCAATAAAAATTTATATTTAATGTAATTAGTTTTTCAGTATTTGTAAATAAGATTAAAAGAGAGCTAGAATAGAGTTAAACTTATATTAGGTGTTTTTTCCAGCTCCCAGTTTCTGACGACTGAAAATCGCTCAACTCAAATTTAATACCGAAATCATAGTAACTTGATGGAGAAAGTTATGGTATACGGTAGGTAGCAGGTTCGATACTTAACTAAAGAAAGTCACTCTTACTGGGCCAATTCACATTAATCTTTCATATGGCGTAATATGTGGTATGATGTAAATGCTTAGAACAGAAGATGTCATTTTTGATACTAATCCTGTAGTATTATGAGGCAGTTTGCTATGCATAGTACATTTGGGCTGCTTAAATATAAACCAAAAATTAGCGAAATAATTCATAACTTCTTTAGGTAAAATGAATGACATGATAGCCTGGTAAAAAAAAAACATTTTCTTTCTTGTTTGAAAAATTCCTATCTCAATATCTCTCTCTCCCTGACTAGCTAATTATCGCTTACATAACCTACGCACGTTATATAAACTTAGATTCTAATGTTTCTCCGCTGGTATGGTGTGGAAGTTAGGAGCGGTGGTGCCAGCTCAAGTGACTTCAGCTCAACATTTCCAGCTCATCGAGTAAGTAAGTTAAGTAAATGTGAAGTTTTGTAAAAAGTAATTGGGAATGTAGTCAATGCTGGAACCACCGTTACCTAATAGGAGAAGACATTTTTCATGGGATGGGAAGCCGGCGGAATAGCGATGAGATCTAGCCGAAGATCATCATGCTGAGAGGGCCTATAGATATTAAAAATTCTGTTGGGCCCAATAGGCCTTTATTATGATGAGTGGCGTTGGGAGAGCGTGCAAACTTCGTTATGCACCTCGTCATTTGAGCATTTCTCAAATTTACAATGTTTTGGATGAATTAAACAGCTTCGGTTTGCAGAAATAACAAGAAACATATTGCAATAGATAAACTACCTCATACACAACATTTCTTAAATTAATTTAATAATTTTAAGAAAAAAGGAACAATTTTAATTAATGTTTATTTCACTCTAAAGTTATTTACTAACTTTGGAACTATCACAAAAAGTTTAAATAGATTTTTATATAAAAATATAAAGTTTACAATATTGCTCTTTTCTATTCACTTTTATTAATACATTTGCCACAATATCAATTAAATAAAGGGATTAATTTTTCTTTATTCTTTTCATTTATGCCATTTTTCGATTAAAATGGCTCAACAATTTTGAAATATATTCCATTTAAAAGTAAATTTTTTTTTAATTATTACACTCCAACCTTATAAAAGACAGATATTTTTAAGGTTTTATTTATACATCTTTTAATAAACTATGAACTCAACCTGTACTTAAGACGTGACATCTAATATTATCGTTAACCTAGTTTTTGATTATTCCTAATGGAGAGACCGAAAATGGAAAAGAATTAAAATTGAATTCTCAGAGCTCACTGAAAGGAAACATATTACCAATTAACAGACGCATATTGATTAACAAAGATAATTTCTGTTACCTTGTTTAGCCAAGCTTATACTAATCACTTTCGTTCAACCGAACTTACTTGTAGAAAAACATTTTAAAACCGTGAAGTCCTTTTATCTCAGCTTTAAGCTCTGTTTTTAAAATTATGTCCATCTTTAAAGAGCAAAAAACATGTGATTTTTAAACATTGTGGCCTCTAGTTTATATTTATACAAAGTAATTATGTCCGTCTCCGCGGAACAAACAACTCCTTTTTTCGAAACACTTTGTCTTTGCTATAACTTTCTTTTCTTGTTTTTAAGTCTCTTCACGACTAGAGTCAACAACCTTCAACACATGAGCTCTCTAGAGACCAAATGTGTCTGTCTTTATCTTGAATACTTTTGTCAAGGCGATTGCGACAATGCATATCAAAATATGTCTGCATAATATATATATATATATATATATATATATATATATATATATATATATATATATATATATATATATATATATATATATATATATATATATATATATATATATATATATATATATATATATATATATATATATGCAATCGAGCCAAAAAAACACATTATTTAATTACTGTTATTAAATGTGAGTTCTGTAGCCACATAGCCGATACCATGAATTGCATGTAAAAATGGTAAACTCAGGACGCCTTCAATCACACATCCTGACAGACTTGCATGCAAAAGGAATATGCAACATTTATCTCTATTCATAAAATAAAGGCTAGATTAGAACTTGAGACTTTCCATCGCAAGGAAAACAATTCAAATGCTCTGCATGTTAGAAATTACAAAGTTGAATTACAACACAATAGAGTTACGTAATTATCATTGCAATCATTTTTGGAGTCCTGTTTCTGCCGATTGAGTCCAATATTAGAAATAAAACGACTCGGAATTTTGATCCACAATCAAGCTGACGAAGTCATCTCTCTCTCTCACCTGACATACCATTCTCTTCTTCAAATGTTCACACCACATCAAGCGAATGACATTAAACATTATTGTTTAGCTCAGCACATGCATGTATAGCGGTGCAGGTCAGTCCCGAACTGTACCTTAACTTGAACCTTTGATAAATGAATACGACCGCCTATCAATATATAAAAATTATCGCGAAAGACAAATACGCGCAAGGAATACTTTAAGGAGCTTTATAACAGCTACCAAAAGTTAGGCAGACCACTATGCGTACTCAAAAACCCTAATAAAAAATACTATCCCACTCATTCATATCTCCAGGACTCAATGTTAAACAGTAGTCCAATCTCTTCAGAGTAAAGGGTCACAGGTTCAAATCTTGCCAAATGGATATGGATGATGAATATTTGCATGCATATCTGCAGAAATTGATAGTTAGAAGTTTTCCAGCTTTCCTATTTTGTAACAGATGAATTGCCGCCCATCTTGTCTAGTGGTCAGTGTGCCTGACTGCGGATAAGGAGGTCCTGGGTTCGAATCCTGGTTCGGGCATGGATGTACTTTCTCTCTCTATCTATCCTGTCTTTGACCTTTCCTTTTATGAATGAGGTATGAATGGTTGCCAAGCCTATAAACGGGTACTTATGGCATGTGTGTACTGAAGAAGTCGGACTCCACACCAAATAGGGTTCAGTTGGAAAAGTGGAGCAGCGCACCCCATATTACCAGCCTATAGCTCTGGCACACGACAACAACAACAAATGAATTGGGACTAATATCAAAGAAAAGTCTTCATTGAAAGCTCATCTCAATTGTGTGGTAAAAGTCTTAAAACTATTTCTAGCTCTCAACAATTATTTTATCCACTCAGCATAGACTAATATTCACTTCTTTAGTACAAAAAATCTAAGGAAATATTTATTAAGGCGATAATATTGATTATTAAGTGATAATTTAATCTCGATTTACCATTCGCAAATTGTAAATTACTTAATAAATTTGAAGCACATTTTAAGTTCACATAACTCCTTTGATTAGAGCAAAATTAAGATTAAAATCTAATGTATTTATGGGAAAATAAAAAGATTGAGTATGTAGATGTTAAAAATTTAGTTCTAAAAGAAATTATGAAACAGAGGGACATTAAGAAATTCTTCTAGTTTAAGTAAGAAAGATTTCAAAAGGACCAATATTCACATTATCCATTTGAAAGTTCAATAAACAAAGCAGTGCACTTAAGCGAAACGTATCACAGAAAGCTTTTTTTAAAACTAAAATTATATAATCTATTTGCCTTAAGAAAGTGACGGTTTATTTCAAACACGCGCTTTCAAAAAAAAAAGTGGGGGAGGGGCAATGGGGTAGGAAAACTCTAGATGCAGAATTGTCAAGAGATGAACCGGTTGGATCCCGAGCAGCCGCATGAATCACGCAGCTAATGAAGAGCCCTCGTGGATCGGTTACGAAATTTAGAAAAAAGTAGTGAACCAATCATGCTATTCTGAGAGCGATGACAGGCGTGCTGGGGGGAGGGGAGGAAGCGCTCGTCATTACTGCTGGGATCAATTTGATTATCATGATAGCTTCCTTAAAAATGTTTGTCGACTTGAGTTGTTTACCTCAATCTCTATTGGGTGACGTGAAAGTTTAGGGGTAAATGCTTTGAAGGACGACTTCGTCATTATAAAGGCGTGTATTCCACCCAATTTACGATGCAGTACAGCTGTAAATTTGGAGATTCTAATTATGGTATCGCTCTCTGCTTGCATTGTTGTTTCTCAGGAATAGCTACAATTTATTTTTGTTTTGATTTATTCTCACAGAAACTCTTAAAATGTCACTGTAAATATTATGAGTCTTCGGCACAGTATGATGAAATAATCTTCCACTTAATTATCTTCTGGGTGGACTTTTAATAGGTAGTGGGGCCTTATTCATACGTTGCAACGTGAAAAAACCTGGAAAACTTTCAAGCGCTTACTCTGAGAGATGTGCATGCAGAAGGTAATAGCACTACAACCGTTTCCCGTTGCTCAACAGTAATTGGGGATCGAACTAAAGTTCTTTTGCACTAAAGAGCATTATCCTACCACTGAGGACGTGGTGGTCTGGTTGGTTAGCGAGTCTCTTTCTCATTATTGAAAGGTAGTGAGTTCGAATGCCGGTTTAACTGAAGATCCGTCGTGTTCGTTAAAAGTGTCTGGGGCACGTTAAAACTGGGCGTGTTCGCAATGTCTTCCGAGTGAAATGATACCTTTGGGGTGGCAGGCCAAGTATTATCGGTCTTCTTCTTGGTCTCTGATTCAAAATCTCGAAGACTCCACCCGGCTGCTCTGCCAAACTGGTAGAGCCCTACTCAAAACTAGGTACAGGAAAGCTTGCTGGTGCAATATCTGTCCTACCACTAAGCACGGTAAGCCTCATTGTGGCTTTTCGTTTTCCTTTACGTGAGTACCATTCGGCTAAAATAAAGGAAAAAGAGGAAACATCTCCTTGAATACAACCTTCCCACGACTAAGAACCCAAATGCATACATTCAGCGAATTGCTTCGTTCTTAATCCTTTTAACTTGAAATTTCATGGTAGAGCTGCTGAAAACTGCTCACCATATATAATGTTTAACAGGTGAAAGCTATAGTATTTAACAGATGAAAGCTATATCTGTAGCATTCACAGCATTTTCACCTCTTGAGAGAATATTTTCATAGGTAGTGTTTGGTGTTCACATGGAAATTTTCCATTTTCACACCCTCGCAGAGATGCCTGTAGAACGCAGAAAGACAACGTCGGTTTAGGGTTGTTCAACAAAGAAAGGTTTCGAATGTGGACCCTCATATCCTCCAAAAAGCACCATCTCTCCACTTGGACATGATGTGACCTTTGCCAATTGATCAATAGATTTTGTATCAACATAAATAAACATTTTGTAGTTTAGAACTATGCTAAGTGATGAAGTAAACATCTGAAGTGGCAACTTTTCACATCACATTAGCAAAGATGATAAAGCTTTAAGAATGTATTCAATGTAAATAAATCATTTAAGCTATATATTTTGATGTAACTCATAAAAATAAAGGAACGATTCCACAGTCAATCAAGCTTTAACTTCAAACACGAAATGCATGATTAGAGATGATGTTGTTCCATTGACAAATATATAAAACTACTCGGCAGTGAAGCTTGACTTCAGTTTTCTAATGGGAACTGATTCCAAGCCAATATATCAGCTTTTTACTAGAACACAATTAATTTTTACTCTAATACAAATTATCTGGGAATTCTATTAAAATGCTGACAAGCTATATTGACAGCTCCTAATACATTGTTCAATTACCTTTTTCCAATGTTTAATCGTTCCAAATTATTCGATATTTGAATTTGTATTTTCAATTTAATTCTAGTTTTAGAGTAATATAGTTGAAAACTATTATTTTATGATTCACTCCTAAATATTTATAACTTTTATTTATTCATAAAAATATACCAGATATGGTTTATAATTCTTACTTAAATTCTCATTTGATATATAGTGAATAATTAATTATGTCTACTAGGATATTCTATCGCTTTCGGTATTGTTTCCTTGCTTAAATAATAGTTTAGATTTTTTACTTTATTAAACTTTTAAGAGCAGTTAATTAAACAGAAATTTATATGCGTTTTCACGAATACTTCGTCAGTAAATTTCAATTGAAATTCAGTGGATGGATTTTAAGATTTTAATGAAAATATCACGAGATGTAGATCACTTAAATGTTGATGCAGAAATTTTAAAAAAAGTGCAGGAATTCGTGAGTTTTTGTCAATATATTGACATTAAAAAATTTCTGCAAAAAATGTATTTCTAAGTTAGTTTTTTCTTATGCATCATTTTGAATTTATTAACATATACATATTCTTCCCAAAAAAGTAATTAACAAATGACTATTTTATATAGTATGAGATTTTCTAATGCTAGAAACTGATTAAAAATTATTGGTTACGCATTAGAACTAAAAGAATGTCCATAATTAATTTGCAAATATAGTTCTATCAGAAAATGTACACAATGTACCATTATACGGGCCAAATCCGGATATTAACAGTATTTAATTCAGCTAGTCAAACCATTGATAAACTTCCATATTTTAACTTTAATGGTAAATTTGGTAATGCATTGTTCAGTTTGGTAATAATTTAATGGTAACAAAATTCAAATATAGGTATCATTTGAAATAGTTTATTATTTATTTCATACCATTTTGAATTTTTTATATTTCTATGTTGAATTACTTCCTTTTAAAATTATTTTTATTCAATATTTTAGATTCAGTTACGAGCTAACAATGCATTATTATTTCAGGCTATTAAATTCACAGAATAATTTAGATTAAAACAAACATAATTTATTTATATTAATAACGGGTAGAAAATAATTTTCAAGTCACTGCTCATAGTATCAATAAACTCCATGCTTTCAAAATCTATTAAATCAAAAAGGTAAATAGTTCATTTCTTCAAAATGCTTGCGAATACCTAAAGTCACAGCAGCATACCTCAACCGATGTTCGTAAAACTAAATACAAATTATTCTTTCTTATATGTATGTATATATACGGTACGGCGGAAGACATTTCTATTGATAGAAACAAAAGAGCTCAACTAAATCTAGAATTCAATCGGATATTAGAGAATTTCAATGTGGACTATAAGATACCTTAAATTCTGATGATAAGTAAACGTTACAAATAATAACAACAACGAATAAGCATTCAAGTTCTTTTATTTTATGCATACGCGAGAGAAGAGGAACACCTACATTTCTGAAATAGATAATCAGATGAATAATACGACGCACCTTTTCATCTGCTTCAGGCTTATTCGATGCCAAAATAGATTGTGAAACATCTGATAATTAATGATACGAGAAAGGCAACCTGCTGAAGGTTTTCAAGCATATCAGGTTGTATATTATCAGCTGAGTCGGTATAAAAAAAGTGCCAGGAAATGTGTTTACTCTCATGCAAATGTAGAAGCATTGTGAAGGTCAAATAACATGACTTCCAAGCGATCCGATCTCGTGATTTCGTCACAGCTTTCATCGTTCTTAACGCTTATCAAAACCCAATGTGTTCTTTCCGATAACGAGTACGTGCCTAGGAGTAAAAAATATATCCGTTAAAAAATACGATAACAAGTACTACCCTCCTGTGACCTCTAACGTAACTTTATTCAAGGTTCGTTGTTAAGTGCTCCTGGAAGTAAAAATATTTCAATCAAGTATTAAATAACTGTTAGAACACCAATGACAAGAACATAAGTTATGTCGTTGAATGGTTACGTAATACACTGTGTAGAAATAACAGTTTCAGTAATATGCTATTTATTAGAACATTAAATTTATGGGTAAGCAACTTACAAATTATTTATACACGTTTATTCTCATAAAACAACTGGCGCTGTAGCTTTACTTAAGGCGTATACTCCAAAATACCATTTTTTCACGTGATTCATAAATTATTTCCGCCATCTGCAGACGATATCTGGAAATTTAAATTCTTTGTCATCATCTAAAATGTTCATGCTGAATTGCCTCCTCGATGTTGTTGATTTTATATTTAAAAAGAATATTAGAAATATTTTACACACAGTTTCATTTTCATACGTTACTGAGATTGATGATTCAGTAAGAACAGGTTAAATATAACTGAAGTTATTAAATGTATAACTCTGAGAATTTCATCAGTTATAATAATACTGGAAAAACAATAGCAAAATTAATAGCTATATTCGTTTATTATACACGTCTTTGTTAATATATATATATATATATATATATATATATATATATATATATATATATATATATAAACACAATTCCCCAGATATGTAATCAGCCACTGTGTTCATCTATATTTAACATTTAAAACACTATTTTTTTCTCTTTATCTTGCATATTTTATATATTACACATATATATATATATATTATTAAAGTACAATTTAATTTAATAATATATGTGTTACATGTAACACAACAAAAATGTTACCGTTTTTTAAAAAGATGAGAAATGCCGTACTTCAGTGCAACAATTGATAATATCCTTTTTTTAAGGTTCATGTCTCGAATTTGGTATATTTTTGCAGAAAAAACTTGGATAATTTCTATAGTAAAATGGTGAATTTCTTTGATAGCTCATATGTGATATATTCATCATATATTGTTACAAAAAATAATTTCAAAAAGTGAACACAATGAAGTTATTTTATTGTTTTATATAAAATTGTACAAAAACGCTTTAATATGCTTAAATAAAATATGTTTATGGTTTGCATATTAAAAGATATTATTTTGAAATTAAAGCAATCTTACACAGCTCAATAGCAAAAACTTTCTTAATAAAGAAAACTTCACATTTTAATTCTCTTATTCAGAGATATTTAATATTTTGTATTTTGTGACTATTTTAAACCATATTAAATATAATTATAAGTAAATCTACGAAATTGTTCAAATTAATGAGTTAATTTTGCGTTGAAGTGTCAAAATAATTAAATGGCAATGTTTCAAGATTACATACTTGAAAACAGTAAAAGAAAAGTTTAAGTTATAATCGAAATTAGTGCAGTACTAATCAACATCCACGACATTCTCCAGTAATTCAACAGAGGAATATTTTGTGACCACAAAACGTTTAGTGTACAACCTTGAAATACATTGTTTCAATTTCTCACAGGTTTATAATAAATGACTCAGTAATCGAAGGTGTTTACTAATTCTGTACTTTTCATCGTTGGACCAGAACATAAGTCTCTCTAATCTTTAAATCTGATGATGTAATTTATATTTCAGGCGAAAATATCACACATGAAATGACACTGAGAAACATATTTAAAATAATTTAGAAAATCGAGTGTTCAATTTTTTTTTTATTATCTAGCTCTGAATATGAAAGTACAGATATAGCAGATGTTGTTCAAATGATATTTTTTACCGTGGTGTTGATGTCTATTTTAAATGTATGCGAGAATTAAAATTACTGTATCCATATAAAGAATTACTAAATCACGAAATATATTTGAAATGTATATCATCGTTGAATAATTGGTTTTGAATCGTTTTTCATTGCAATTTAACATAACAACAAATGACACAGCAAGGAGTGAGAACAATAATATTTAGTGAAATTAACTGAAAATGAAAATTTAAAAATTCTACAGAATTACAAACCTAAATTAAAAATACAATAATATTCATCTGCTAGGATTCCTTTACCACTTTTTCAGCTCTACAAGTGGCCAAAACGATACCCTTTTATCTAGTGAGACATACAATGGGTATACTATCTTAGACTACAAAAGTAGGTGTGTTTCCGTTATTTAGAGAGAGGGACCAAGCAGACCCTGGAGTTGGCTTGTTTCCTTCAAAAATATCATTTCAGATGAGAGACATTGTGACCAGGAAATATTTAACATGCCCCAACCGCCATTAGCGAACGCGATGTATTAGGTCTACCGGAAAGTTCTGTCCGTTTTAGAATGAAACAAAGGAATAAATTTTTTCATACTTTGGATAAACTTTATTGAATAATATAATTGCTATCATTATATTTATGACTTCTTGCCAGCGTGATGCCAATTTGTATATCCCATTTTTAAAAAATGTCTTATCTCAAGAGGCCAAAACTTGAACCAGTGCTTGTCTAATATCTTCTTCGTTCTTGAATTGTTTGCCCTGCAAGAAGTTTTGTAAGGACAACAACAAGTGATAATCAGATGGTGCTAGGTCCGGGGAGTATGGTGGATGCGACAGAATTTCCCAGCCTAGCTCTGCGACTTTCTGACGAGTCCCCAAAGCAGCATGTGGCCTGGCATTGTCATGAAGCAGTATGATGTCCTTTCTATTGAACATCGACGGCCTCTTTTCTTGGAGTGCTGTTTTTAATTTATCCAATTGCTGACAGTACCTCTCCGAATTTAGCCTTTCGTTTGGTTTCAACAGCTCAAAATGTATTGGTCCTCGAATGTCCCACCATATACACAACATTCTCTTGTTCAGGCTCAACTTCGGTTTAGAGGTAGAGGGGGCAGGTTTTCCGGGTTCACAATATGCCCTTTTTCTTATGATGTTTTCATAGCTAATCCACTTTTCATCCCCAGTTATGATCCGGTCCAAGAAGGGTTCGATTTTGTTGCGTGCAAGCAGAGATGTGCATAGGATGATTCGATCATTCAAATTCTTCTCACTTAACTTGTGTGGCACCCATCTCGAATACTTCCACACAAACCCTAGTTTCCGAATATGGTCGGAAATGGTTTGTTGAGCTGAATACTTGTTGAAACTGATTGTAACCGGAGCGGACAGAACTTTCCGGTAGACCTAATATCTTCGGTTGGGTCGGGCTCGAACTCACTATCTTCCGTAAGGTAGTGAGTTTGCTCCACCACAAAATTAGCCACGAGAATTTAAGCTGAAAGTTTCACAAAATGTCATAGAAATTGTCATCAAGAAACTAGTTTAATTCAAACAGATTGAATTCCTTTCAGTTTCAAGAATTGTCGAAATGTTTGAATGCGAACTTCTTCTGCAGATCATTTTCTGCATAAGCAAAATTTCTAATCAGTTCAAAAGGTTAAAAAGCGCTTTATTTGAAACAAGGAAACAATCATATTTTGGTAAATAGTAAGAAAAAAAGTATCCCGTATTTATTACAGGAAATCGTGGAAATCAATCAAAGTTCAAAATGAGGAATCGATTTATAACCCTACTCTTCTGATTGATATAACTAGTCACCTAAATATTAGGTTGGTGCGTATGAAATGTCGGATTCTTAAGTGATTGTATAAAACTGCATATCTTTCTTCAAAAGCTGTTTATTCAATCAAAGTATGCTCCATTCGCTTCAATACACTTCTCCCAACGAGATTTTAAAGCGTAGATGCCTGTCTTAAAAAAATTTTGGTCTTTAGAATTAATAAACTCTGATATCGAGTTTTTTAGACTGTCTTCATTTTCATAGCGTTTGCCCCTTAAAAACAGCTCTAAATGCTTGAAAAAATGAAAATCGGTCGGCGAGAGATCCGGTGAATATGGTGGATGCTGCAATGATGAGCATACGTTTAACCGATCCAGCTTATTTCGCTCTGTCAGTGCGTGCGGTACCCACTTGTCCATCTTCTTAACCTTGCCAATCTCAGAAAGGTGTCTCAATATCGTTGTATGGTCAACTTTCATCCTGATAGCAAGTTCCCTCGTGGATCCGCTTTCACTAGAGCCTTCAGGTCATCATTCTTCACAGACGTTTTGGGTCTTCCGCGCGGCTCATTTTGCAGTGAAAAATCGCCAGTCCGAAATTTTTCGAACCAACGCTGCACTTTCCGATCGTTAACCGTATTCTCCCCAAACGCTTGGTTTATGTTGCGTGCAGCTTTTGCAGCACTATTACCAAGTTTGTACTCATATAAGAAAATGACGCGAATGTCGGCAGAATTCATATCGGCAATAAACTCAAAAGAAATAAAAAAGGGAAGACCTTCGAGAAAACCTATTTTGCTGAAATGAGTCTCTGGCAATGGACAATACGAGTATGAATGAGGTTATGCCAAATACAAAAGTATAACGAAAACAGGGAGGAAAACGTCCGCATGTAAAGAGAATCCGACATTTCATACGCACCAACCTAATAATATCAATGCTTGTCTAAAGATCAATTGAGTAGTAAACCCTATGATCTTATTTCTGCCATGGGAATTAAACTTTAGCTTTGAAAACAAAAATGGCAAACTTTACTCTCATTTCTGTATCGTAATTGCAAACTGTATTGGCGTTTAAATAAATACATTTTTTTAATATTTGACTTTATTCTTGACTTTTAAAAAATTTCAAGATTTTTAAAAGACATATTTTGCCCTCTTGTTCTATTGCAACATTTAATGTAAAAATGTAATAGAAATGATCATAAAATGAAATTATCATAAGTAGTACAAATTTCCCATTTTATAAATGTTGCATAAATGATAATAAATTGAACATTATGAAATCTGCTCTCTTAAAAGGATGCAGTTAAAGGAGACATTTCATCTATCAGACTTAAAATAGTTCTATTCGGAATTAAAGATCATTTTATGTACATATTCTGTTGATGGGTTAATCTATTTGAAAGCTATTATGCGTACAAATAGCTTTTTATTCTTATAAAACAGAATTACTAATTATTTTATTTCAAAAATTGTTTGAATGTTGTAATGACCTCGTTTGAGGACTATATTAATGCATTAAATTTTTCTAAATAATAAAAGCAATCACACTAAACTAAATTTATCTTAAATTGTCCAACAAATTTTTTTTTCCAATTTCTTATTTTCTTTAAAATAAGAATTTGATTCCATTCTAAGCTTTCATTCTCTTTAAATATAAAAGCTAGTTTTTGATCAAATTTCACTTTCTAAGAAATGATGCAACACGCTTTCAATTTTACTTTAATAAACAAAAAAAAATTTTTTCTTTTGGTGTTTTCTGGGAGAAAAAACTATTTCGGAAATTGAGCCAATTATTTTGAAATAATCAATCGTACAATACGATTGGTACTGCACAGCTGGGAGGAGTTAGAAATAGCCCTCTTCTCAGTTTTGTACAATGCCATTCGCTAATGAATATTTCAATCAGATTGGAATGATTTGATTTATTCTAAAAGAAATTCATTTTGATATATATCACACAGTTTGAATACAGTTCAAGATATTTTATTTTACTAGCTACTTTATTTTTATCTTTCTATCTTACTTACTGTTAAAATGACATTTTACATTGTGTAAATTGAAACATAAGATTTATTTCAGTTTATATTTTTTATTTGTAGAAATGAATATAGTTTTTTTCTTTTAAAGCAATAAGGCAATAAAGAAGCAACACACATAAAATAGAAAAATTGGATTATTTTGAAAATATGGAGACAATTATTAAAAAAATTGCAAAATAAAGTTGTTGGTGCCATTTGGTGAGTGTAATTAACATTATGATAACCAAGACCAAAAAATATATATGCTTTTCAAGCTTCTGTATTTATTGTCTTTACTTTCCTATTTCATGAAATTAAAAGAGGAATATTTTATAACTGTGTAGGGGAAGATTTGATCACCTAATACAACATTTTTGCTGAATATGTTTTTTTTTCCAGTCGATTTTAACTTCCTAAGTGAAATTAAACATTTGTATTTAAAGCAACCATGTACATAAAATATTGGGTACTCTTCTGTTGTTAGGAACAGACTTGTCAACAAATGTTTTGCTAACATAGCCATTTGGTTTCAGATTCTCATTTTTCTTTCCCAGAATAACATTTTTTAAGTTAGTTTAACTTTTATTTTTGTCATGCATATGAAGTAAATAATTTGACTATTATTCTCAATCCTCGAATACCACTAAATACTGATTATTTGGAGGTATTTGAATCCTGTCTCTTTACAGAAATGTATCAATATTTGGCATAGAAAATAAAATGCTTTATGTTTGCCAAAAAACTCTGTACCTTATATATATTTCTAAGCATTTTCAAAAACTCTTTTACATATACAAATAAATAACAATTATATAGATGCTCATGTTTCTATATTTTGATATCATTTAATTTGCGAAACAAATAACCTCTCCCCACAATGATATATCAGTTTTAAAATAAGCGAAATATTAAATAATATTGGCAAAACAATTTTTCTCTTTCTACAAATGTTAGCTTTATTTTGATAACTATTTCTCAATATCTGTCGCTTTCAAGTTTAATACCAACATTTAATGATGACAAGTGTTTAAATATCGAAATAGTACCTCTAAATAAACCAACCAAGCTAGTCTTCAAATGGTACGAGTTGCACCTATGCGAGATAACAAACAAGAAAAAAGAGGCAAAGGTTGAAAAGAGATAGGTAATCTAACTTGCCAAAAAGCCCAGATCTAATTTGGCGAGATTCCATGTTATGCATGCAGATGTTGTAGATATACGACTGCCTTGGATTTACTGACGATATGTTTATACAACGCAGTATATTTATAGATAAGAAGCCGAATGTTGGAGTGTTAAGTGCCTGAAATGATGGCCTTATTTGCGAACAATATATGCCAAAGTTAGTTTGCTATCAGTTCTCTGGGAAGATTTATTACAGTTGTACGAAGGAAAGGTGGACTGTGCTCTTGTTTTTATTAAAAGGTTGGCGTTACGTTCGCATTGACGTGTAAAAGGATAAGATGCATTGTTTCGCGTAAATAAAAGTTGAGCAGTATAATAATCTCGCCGAAAATCACGTTTTCTGGTATGATTCCAAGTAATTAGCTCACATGCCGTCATAATCAGAAAACGTGCACTATTTATTAACCGTTTATCTTATGTATTTGAAACTTTGCTAAGTATGAGAAACAATTGTAACTTACGTGAACTATCATTTTATTGATCACATGATCGAAATTTCTTGATAACGACGACACCTCATGTTTGATGATTCTTCGTGATAAAGCATTTCAACGCGGTTCCTAGGTACTTAGCTAGTCGTCATACTTTATTCATTATGAATCTCCTTGTATTTCATACAGATTTTAGAATTTTGATTCCTAAACTTTCTAGCCAGGATGATATAGTCGATTTTTTTTTTTTTTTTTTTGCCCATACGGTTTTCAGTTTAACACTTCATAAGATACATTTCCACTTTAGACATGAATGTTTGTAATGGTTCAGAATACATTTTAAACATTAGTGCTGATTGAAGTGAGCAAAATATAGCAATAAATCAACAAATTTTTTTATCTAAATTCGCTATTAATATCCCAGAGTATTTGGTTATAGTCTAGCGAAGAAAGTAACATAAGTAATGTTTCAAATGAAATGTATGAGATAGTTATGAGAAAAGTTTTAAGAAAATTCGGTGCAAATGTGTGTATACTATAGCTTTTTGTGCATTGTTTACGAATCCAAAGTTCATACATACATCACCAAATTAAAAATACAATGATAAGTTATAATTTTTGTATTTAATACGTATTCTCATAGAAGTTATTTATATGCATTTTACAGAATCATTTAAGCGTTCTTGACAATTTCTATAAAATAAAAATTTATTGAATAGTAAAACCATTCATTAACAGAGTTAGTTTTGTATAATTATATAATAGTATATTAAATATACATTATGTTATTTGATTATCATAAATGAAAAACATTCAAATAATAGGAATAATTAAATAACCTAATTAACGATAAAATTTTGATATATTAAAAATTTATAACATTACATATATAACATATTTATGATAAATAATTTTTTATCAATTTCTTTCCTATTTAGAGCTATAATATTTTATATATATAAATAAATGTTCATCCAGTAAATCGCTTGCTTTTTAATCAGAAAAAAATGGCCTTCACAAATATTTTTTAATTGATGATTTTAATTAAAAAATTTTTTTCAGTGTTTGCTAATCTATTTCCAAATTTATATTAGAAAAAATTCGAATAATTATAAAGTCATTTGTATATTTAATACAAAAAAACGACCTGCTATTAACCGAGTAGTTTTCTGTAATTTTTAATCATTTTGATTCTGCTTTCAGGACACTGTAATGATTGTAATTCAACTGTGCTTTATATATATGATAAAAAGATATTTTTTAAAAATTTCGAATATATCCTCCGATTAAATAGCTTAATATGAATGGAATTGTTATAATGAATCTTACACTTTAAATTGGTTGAACTAACGTGTTTTATATAATTTATCTATTATTATATTTGCTGAAAAGTGTATCTTTTTTAAATGCAGTTATCCTTCTTTACAAGATGTTGTAATTGACTGATTAGCATTTGCATTTTTTGCTATTAAATACCAAAATATCATTTCTATTATCTGAAGAGACTAAAAACGAAATGAAACTAGTACGAATTATATTTCTTGCCTTGCCTTTTTATGAGAATTTAATGATAAATACCATACTGAATAAAAAATTAGTTCTGTTTCTAAGGTCTATTCGTTCTAGTTAGATCTTCATTCTGATAGGATTGCAGTAGTATCCAGTTTGGAAGAAACATATAATTCTGACTAAAAGATTGCATAGTTGTTAATTAATATGCAATCTTTAATGAATTATTAATTCCGTTAAACCTTTACAATTTATTCTTATACAAAATTTCAACTGACGAACAAAAAAAATTTCATTTACATAATTATAAAATTCTTCGTCAGTTTCCAGTTTTTTCTTTTTTTCACTTTATTGTATATTCTAATACAATATATATAAACTTACTTTATATATTCGGTTTGGACTATTATTAGGATTTTATTATTGCAGCATAAGATCGTAATAACAAGTTATAAATCCTTAGAAAATAAATAACGGGAACATTTAATGCTTCAATTATGACAAAAAATAACGAAAGGAATTGAATATGAAGCACTATTTTAAAATTAATACATCAAGATAATTTTGCTGTATAAATATTAAGAAAAAAACATTTTGTAAACATTTGTTCTCACTAAAGTATTTCTTGTAAAAAGTTGAATTTGCCTTTTACAATTATTTGAAATATCAATTAAAATTTAAAAGCAATAAAAGCATTAATGTGTTCTAAAGTGTTAATATATTTTTAATATTTTTCCTTATTAAAGTATAATTTTAAAAAAGTATAATTTGTCTTTTACAGTTATTTGAGTTATCAATTAAAATATAAAAGCATTAATGTATTCTTAATTACGTTTAGCAGGATATTGCAATACAAGCAATTAGCAATGTTAATTTATTTCTATTAATTTGAAAATAATACATGATCTTTTGAGTAAGTATATTTTTTTTACGTTTTATGGAATATATAAAATCATATTCAAATGATGATAGGTGTAATAGATGTTTATAATAACTGTTTCAGAAATTGCAAATATAGTGAATAAAATAATTTTCTGGTAACCTCATATTTACTTGAAATCATGGAATTAATAGAACTTTTGGCAACTTATAGCATTCAAAGCACGTTTTGACAGAACACTTTTCAACGTGACGACACACCTATTTTCACCTATATTTGTTAGACGTGATTAGCTTTTGCGTAATAGTAAAGCTAAATACATGAATCTTTCGTATCAAGTATGTACAATGTTTACTTCGAAAACAAAAAAAAATTGAATAATAATTCATTGAAAATCAATAACCTCCAATCCCCTATCTTTGTCAATAAAAGAGCAACTATATAAATATGATAAATCTTGAGTAAATTGTAAGCAATCGCAGTGTCACACGTTCGATATCGGTAACTAAACAACTGACAAGCTTGTTATGCAGTACTGTATTACGACTACGTCAGAGAAATGCATAAGTAGAAAAAAACAGTAAAAAAATAAGCTAATAAATCATAAAATATTCAATTACCATCATCAGTTTATCACAAATCCCCAATACTTCCATTTGAATTAGCAACATTTCTGTCTGAACGTGTGAATTATTACGCATTTATTAAAATGTAATAATTTAATATTTTTCCTGTTTTCAACAAAAAGGTACTCTTAAATGGAGAAAAAGTAAAAAAAAATCTACAGTAGAGAAAAGCCTAGTTCAAAATTTAATTTTTAAAAAATTTTTTACGCAACTGTGACATTATAATTTGGTAAAGATTAAAATATTTAAACAATTTTTTTCTGTGCAACAAATTAAGCGAATGGAATTTTAATTTCTTATTATTTTTAGTTTTAAAATATGAATTACCACGAACTAATCCCACATCTTATTTTTATCTTCAAATATTTTAATTATATGAAAATAATAGTGAATAAAAATACAAGAGTTACTTAGCATAATTATTCGAAGTAAAAGTATTCATTTTCCTGAAAATTTAGCGTTTTAAAAATTTAAATCTATATATATATATATATATATATATATATATATATATATATATATACATGTATATATATATATATATATATATATATATATATATATATATATATATATATATATATATATATATATATATATATATATATATATATATATATATATATATATATATATATATATATATATATATATATATATATATATATATATATATATATATATATATATATATATATTATTTTGTAAAAAATATACCCATTTAACATCTACTTATTGTTTGTTTTTTTAGTTTATATTGTTATTATAATATTTTTTAATTTCACTTCAGTAATATTTTATTTCTTTAGTTTTGCATATTCGAATTTCTGTAACCAAATTTTTATCTATTTTCTTTGTTAAATAATCTTATGACAATAAAGATTTTCTTAAATCATTTTTTTTATTTTGAAATATAATAAAGCATAGTAGCATACTCATGATATAAAATAAAAAAAACTCACAAAGCGTAATAAGAAAAATAATTCATAAAATAAATTGTAAGAAATATATTAATAGGTTTTAAGAATGTATTATATTTGTACATAATATAACATATTTGTCTTTTTATAAAAGAATTTATATCTAATTGATGTTTTAACTATAATCTCAAAACTAACAAAATACAAAATATTATTCATGTTTCGTGGTCAAAAATTGAAAACGCTATAATAAAATATTACAGATTGTTGGATGTGTTTTTAACATACTATTTAATATCATTCTAACCTAAAATATAAAAATACAACTTCAAAAAGGAGTATTTGTTTTTCGTATATTATAATATATTTATTTTGGGTGGATAAAATACTTTTTCCCTCTTCTGAAAACAACATTAAATGCAAGTTCTATTATTATCTAATAAATTAATATGTGCTTTTTGAGGATGGGATAAAGTGACTTAATTCTGTTTTAAATGATAAATGATACAATAAGCTAGGTGGTAAAATTACTATCTAATTTTTCAGAAAAACTTTTAAATTTTTTTTCTATTAATATATTGTGAATTAAATCTATCTCTCAAGATGTACTAATCTTATCAGTCCTGCTTTAAATAATAAATATTACAATAAATATAGAAAGGAGATTTACCTTCCAATTTAATTAAATAGGAAGACAATTTTTTTTGCCTTGCAAAATATACTAAATTGTAGTCTTGTTTTAAATAAACTACTCAGTAAATTACTTTTAAAATGTATTTAAGAATGTTTAACAATCTGAAACATGTTTTAAAATTTTACAGAGAAGTCATTATAAAAGCCAGATATATAAATTTTAAGTGTTCTAAATAAATTATCAACATTCTGTCCACTTTTTTGTGCTAAATTCATTGCTTGTCCTATTTAAAGCGTTTTTCTGCCAAAAAATTATAACTTGAAGTATTTATTTGTGCATTTTGTGTACTATTTTCCATTGCGGTCAGTGTGAGAAATATTGTCTTATAGCTCTCTGCGTCACCAATTTTCCCCTGCGAGGGCCTTTTATGAAAAGTCCTGTTAAGTGGCGTCCATAGACACAACTAGTGTCTAATCCCGTAGCATGTCTTGTAATTTGTAAATTCCTGGGATGATCATGGCCGAAATATACATGTTGTGGTCCGTTCCATACTGTGGCCCATCGTACTCCTTTATCCATTCCATTGTGTGGGCGGTAACCACCTTCACAATGACTTGAAGCCACCAAATTCCTCACATTCATCAAGTCGTAAGGCTGGTTTTTCTCCAGTGGTACGCCCGGACGCAAACCTGCATGTACCACTACTGCATTTAAATCAGGAATGGAAATAGTATAAGGTAGCTGTTCCATGAAGTGAAAATCGTGATGGGTCATGTTTTGAATGAAACTATCTTCTGGTTTCAGACGATAATTGAAATGATGATGTTTATAATGCCTCATCAATATTTTCTCGTCGTTGTTACCTCTAACTGCCATTATCGATGGCGTGTTTTTAACATACCTTATCACTCCAATGCTCTTCGGTCCTTTTCTGGATATATCACCAGCCAAGAGCTTCAGAACGTTGTCGCCAGTGGCATTGTACCTCTGAAGCAGCATTTGTAGCTCATCCAGGCAGCCATGCACATCACCAATAACTAGGACTTCAGGATACTTGCTCATAAATGTGGAATTCAGTACTTGATGGAACACTTTGGGAGGGTAGCCAGTGCCTTTATTAGGGTGATCGCACCTAGGAGAATTCCACGCACTCCCTAAATTGGCTCCAAAATTAGTGACCACAGACATTACGTTTGACAATAAATTCATAACTGTTGGAAATAACATTTTGTTTTGTTGAAGTTGTTCTTAATGACATATATCACTTACCTAGAAGTAAAAAGAATATTAAAAATAAAATATAAGTACCATAAAAAAAGTTTCTTTGTTCACATATCAATTCAAGCACAACAAAGATCAGTACAAAAATAATAATATTGTTAAATACACAAAGAAATTTTTGGCAAAAATTTCAAAAAAATTTATAATTTTATTTGATATAGAGCAATTTTAAATAGAAATCAGAAATCTGATTATAACTCAACAAGTCAAATGTAATAATGATGCATTTTTACCATATCTAAAATTTTTAAACATTTTATTTGCTTAAATTTAATTTATGTAAATTTAAAAATTCTTGAAATCAACGAAAAAATTGGAAGTTTACATAAAATCAAAATTAATTTTAAATTCACCTCAAATCAACTCATTCTCAATCAGTTTTTAAAAAACAATTATAAAAAGTTACCCACATTTCAAATAAATATTACCAATTTTTCATATTATTTGCAATTCAGTGGATTAATTTTTTCTATAATCTGATATATTTTTTCACAATTTCATTTCTCAAACTGGTGGAGTCCAACCCTGTGCTAGGTACAGAGAAATATGATGATGATTCAACAAAAATTTGATGTTTGATAACAAATAATTGTTCATTCATACCTTGTTAATGCTTGTGTTACATATCATTTTTATACAGTCCAATTGGATTTTAAAATTTTAATATCATTTAATGTCTTATTATATTTTTTTGAAATGTTTTAAAAAATGTATAGGATTTTTATCTAATGTTTAAGCAAATAGATGAAATATATAGTATATAAAAATATCCATTTTTATGTAACTTTTTGTTACTGGGATAAATTTGTTGCTATATTATACCGTTTGATGCATCTCTGATAATACAGATACACTGTTATATAAAACGTTTTTATTTCTGATAATCGAATGCTTCATATGCCAAATTGATAGCTCAAAAAAACAAGAAATTAAGAAAATGATAAAATATATAATATTTTTAATATTATTTATATATGGTATTTGGAGTGTTAATTCTTATTATAAGTAAAATTTGTTCTGAATACATGCATATATATAATATATATAGCTTTTAAAATTTTATAAAATTCAAAAGTAGAGTTACTTAATTTTCCATGTAAAATATACAATCCACACTCAAACTGTTTTTCCATTTTTTAATTTATTTAGTACGTCTATTTTTATAGAAACTCTAAAAGCAAAATATTGAACTATATCAACTTCAGAATTTATATCATATTTTTGAACACAGAAGATTTTAATTTATATTTTTCCTTTTTGCGTGAAAGGAGTAAATTAAAGGTCAAGGGTAAAATTGTCTGAAGGGGGTAATGTTTTTATTTACTTAGTTAAACCGAAGCTCTTTTACTAAACAAAAATATTGTTCCATTCTTCTGGTAAATGCATCTTTGAAAATGATATGCTTAGCAATAAGTGGTAAATTTATGAAGTTCTCTAAAGTTTCATCGCTTAATAATTTCAATTTTGGATCTTGATCACAAATGTGGCACATTTCTTTTGTAATAATAATGAATATTTTCTAATCAGATTGGAGTTGGTTTACTCATTCAATATAATGGTTTAGTTATTAAAATAAATGGCGAGTTTATGAAGTCCTTTAAGGTATCGTCGTCTTATAGCTTCAATTTTTGAGCTTGAGCACAAAAGTGATGCATTCCTTTTGTAATAATAATGAATATTTTCTAATCAGATTGGAGTTGGTTTACTCATTCAATTGTATTTAGTTAGTAAGATGATGACCCATAAAATCAAATAATATTTTTCTGTTAATATGGAATATACATAAAATGGGAATACTGACGCCAAAAACAGCGCTTAAGTAAACAACCCTACATCATAATCAACAACATTGGATCTAAAAAATTATAAGATATTTCACACCTTCTAATTAAATTTAAGTTTTAATTTTATCCCTCTTCTTAATTTAAATCTATAATATTGTATAAATATCAAATTTTTATATTGTATATTTTCTTAAATATAAACCCTTTCTAACAATTTTCTTAAAATTAAATAGATAAAAATTGGAATTTATATCATTAGACTTTTATCAGTTATCTTTTTTTAAATAAAAAATCGATCTTTTCGCACATTTTTACTTTATAGGTTTAAAAGTATCTAATTAATCTTTCATGAGGTATTCAAAAAAAATTTAGATGTACAGTATTATGGTTAGTCGCTGATCAGGTAAAACTTTTTTTTCAATACAAAAACTTCTTAATTTACTCGTTTTTCTTCTCTTTAGAAGTAATTTCAGACTCTTTTATACTCCAATTACTTTTCTTGTGTGTTTTGTACTTAATTACTCACCAAGTGCTTCAACCAATCTTCATGACAGATCTTCTACATACCAGGACTTACGAGCCAGGCGATCAGTTCTTCATTATAATCAAAAAGTAATTTCAAAGTTTTTCGTAAAGAGAGGAAAAGATAAGAGAGACAGAGAGTGAAGCAATTAATCAATCTTTTTAGAGGATTTACTGCTAAACCTTTCTTTTTCTTTTTACATTTTGGGTGCTAAAAGGGAAATCAACTATTTTACATTACTTCGGAGATTTTAAGATAAGTCTATTTTTCTCTTGATTAAAGACTACCAATTGGCTAACTGAATCTAAATCATAATTTGATTTAGATCCAGTTTGCGAACTGATCCTTTAATTTCTTATAATTTGACAGATCTTCATTGATGTTCACTGTTGTTTAACGGTAACTGGTCTTTCTTCCGACTAAATGTGGGTCCAGTTTTGATCCCACTCATTATTATACAACGGATAATAGGTGTTGAATCTTTGTTTTCTGCATGCATATTTGTCGGGGGTGTGCTTTAAAGTTTTCTTTGTTTTCTCCTTTGAGACTTGTGAGTACGACTCTCCGTGCATAAAATATCTTCCTTGCAATAGGTAGATTAAAAAATGCCTTACTATGGCATTCTGCTGTAATTGTGTCCATTAAACGGAGTCAATGTCCAAATCCTCAATTATTACACGTAATTTAAAGAATGAAAAGATTCAATTTGGATTTATTAACACTTTATTCTGTTATATTTTATATTAATCCTTATGTTTTATTTAATATTAAAATTACATTCATTTTATTCCGAATTTTTTATTTAATTTTAATTGCATTTATTTGTTAAACATATTTATTTTCATGTAAATAATTTTCTGAATTTAACAACAAATCTTAAATAATCGTATATACATTTTGTCCTTTGTTATGTTTATTAATTGAAATACTTTATTTCTTTAAAATTCTCATATTTTTAAGTTATAAATAAGACACTTTTACGTTGTACTTGTAAATATGCTTTGTAAATATTAGGTCAATTATATCTGTATTTCATTTGGAGTAGCCAAAAATAGTTGCTTCTATGTAAAAAGGAACTAGTGTTAACGTATTTTTATAAGTATATATTAAAAAAGCCTTTTAATTAAAATAATCAGGAAAATCATATGTTTATTTTCGATTTTGGAAAAATTGTATCCTTTGTTTGCATAGCGTAACGAATAATCAAGAATTAAAAGTTAATATAATTGACGAAAATAAAGAAAACTTTAAATTAATATAAGAATAATTGTTAATAATTATGATTTAAAAATAAATAAACTCTTATAAATAATCAATATAAAATAAATACTTGAAAATTAAAAACCTTAAAATCATAACTGATCTCTGACCATGGCTGTTACTAATATAATTAATCTACTAACAAACTAAAGAAATTAAATTTTAATACATAACTAATATCTTTGCAGAAATAAATTATAATTAAAGAAATCAAGTTAAAATTTATAAATTAAATTAAAAAGTAGTTTTTGCTAATCTGTTATAATAATTGTCAATAAAAGTCAAATATTAAAAAATCAATTTAAGATTGCTAATGATAATTAATATTTGGGTACAGAAGACATTTAAAAATGATCAAATTAGAATCAAATACTAATAAGTCCATTAAAAACCATAATTAATAGCTTTGGAGAATATATTTAACTGACATTTGCCTATTGTTGATCTTTTACTTAAATTTATATGAAATAAATTTTTCAAAATATGATAATGAAAAAAAAGGATTATTTTGGAAATTAAATTAAAAAAATAGTCTCAGAACTTCTAAAAATAAAATATGAATAAGATCAATGCAATTGTTTAAGTTTACTACCAAATAATATAAAAAATGAAGAATTCAATTTACAGTAAAAAATAAATTCTGTAGATAATGATGACAAAACATTTAAAATATTACACTTTTGGCAATTATGGGGCATTGTTTTTTTAAAATCCTTGTTTTATCCTTAGAGCATATTTCACAAATGTTTTATATAATTTATGACACCACTTCACTTCAATTTCTGATTTACTTTACATTTAAATCGTTTGATTTTTATAGAAGAAAAAAAAGCAATAAGAATGTTTATTTAAATAGTATCAATTTTTAAAACATCAGCAGATAAAATGAGCCCTGCATTGTCAATCATTATTTTTAAATGTATCATTGCAGAAATTTTTAGCTTATTTTATTATGATTGCAATAGTATAGTATCAAATTGTTAAAAATATATCCCTGTTGACGTTAATCTAAGAAGCATTCGCTGTTTTATTTGGAATATCAGTTTACTTAAAGAACATAAAAAGAAATATGAAAAGACTATAATAAACTCAACAAAGATAAAAATCTAAAGTTATGACACTATATAAAAATATTTATTACGATATAAAATATTCCTGATGCACTGATTAACAATAAAACATACATTCCAATAAAAATTGTACAAAGTAGTTATACATTAGTTGGGTGATAAAAAGACAAATTATTACACTTACAAGGGAAAAATTTTAAACATAAAATAAGAAGTATCATTTTCTTAAATTTGAAATTACGCAGAAAATGATTGAATTTTATCCATTTTCCAAAAGTTAAGGTTAAATAAATCAACTAAAAATAAATAAAAAATACAAAATGTAAATTTTTGAGACATAGGGTCTTACAAGAATTAATAAATATATAATCTCCGATTAAAAGTTATGTACCAAATCTCATCGTAATGACATATTTTACAAATTTAAGCAAAAATGCTTTATTTATGTCATTTACTCGGAGTATTTAGTTAATAATATTTGGATATTACAATATCTGCTATTTACTGAAAACAAAAAAAAATCAGTTCAGAAAATAAAATGTAATCAACTGATAAATAATTAATTATTTTATAATTTTATTTAATTGATTTAGTATTATTTTTGTAATTTAATACCTTCCTATTAATTTATAGTAATTAATTTCATATTTTTGTGATTATAAAAAATTGAAGAAAATTTTCTTATTTAATTAAATAGAATTGTCTTTGGCTTAGAATTTACAGAAAATTTATTTATTATTACATGTAAAAAGTTGAAATCGATTAACGATAAAATTGTTATTCTTATCGATTTCAATTTTTTTGCGATTCATTAAGTGGTGTCTGCATAAAATATATCAATGAACCAATAAGAAATCAATCATGAAATTAAATAAATAATATGAAGATATCACATTAAAAATTAATTTTGTTTTTGCAAAAAAATTTTTATCATTTCTTTATTTAAATAGCTATTTTTACGGTTTAAAGTCTAAAATTTTAAACAGCTGACCATAAACATTATCTACAAAATATTAAGATTGTACTTAATATGATTAATACTTAATAAGAACAATAAGAAATTATTAATAAATTTTATTTTGATTTTTAGTAAAAAAACCTCAAAAAAATATGTATGATTAATTTGATTTTGTTAACGGTTTATGATAATTTTTTTGCATGTCAAAAATTATTCGACTAAAAACTACAGTTTTAAGTAGGTTCCCAACCACAGTTAACATCCACACCCAAGACGGGAATTGAATCCTTTATGAGTATGATTGCAAGGTAGAGCGCTAAGCATCTTGAAATTATTCCAGTTTCTTATTGATAGAGAGAATACTACTTTATATTAAATTTCTTAAATAAGAATTTACAGAAAATTTGTAAATTTACAGGAACTTATGAATTTACAGGAACTTAAACTTGTATTTATTGATTGTTATTGTATTTAATTGTTATTTTAAATTTTTAATTTACCAATTAAAGAATCTTAATTGATATTTTCATGACATAAAGACTTTCATTTGATTTGAATTTTAAAATTTAATGATCATTAATCTGCGTATCTGGATTTTCTAAATTTAATTATATTTTGATTGAAAGTGCTACCTTTTGCTTTTTTGATTATAACTATCTTTTGACTAAACTATATATTTTAAAATTTAATAAAATCTTAAATTGACAAGTTAGACAATCTAAACATAGAATTAAGTTAAGCAGTCTAGATCTTTACTTAATTTTGCAAAATTTAGATCACTCAAAACACATAGAAATATTTATCACCATATATTTGCAACATAGTATTTAATCAAATTTTTTCCATTTTTTATTTAATATTGTGTTCTTCATTTTTTTACATTTATTAATTTAAAGTCTTAAAAACTTTTATTAGTAACACACACATTTATATTTAAAACAAATAACATTTAGATTTCAATACAAAATTGTTTCTGAAGTTGTCATTTACTTCATTACTATATTTTATATCCTCATTAATTATAATTGCTATTATTATTAAAATCACTATGATCGCATAAAGCCTTTCTTATTTTCTTACTGATTTCCCATGATTTACATGTTCTTCTATTAAATCTGAACTCGTTTTGTATAATATTTCTTTTCCTGTTCTCGAAATTAATTTTTTTTTTTGCCATTAGTTATATAGTTTTTTAACAGCAATTTTTAACCCACTAGTTTTTAAAATTACAAAAAATATTAATTTTAAAAAATATTAAATTATTAAAATTATCTTAAAAATGAAAACTAATTTGTAAAAAAAAAATTTATTGTAAAATATTTCCGAAAATTTACATTTTTCTTTAAAATGCTGCTGAATGTGATTAATTTCGCGACAATTTTAATAAGTCTTGTTTATTATTTCGTAAGTATTGTGATCTACTTCAGAACAAGAAATGTTTTTTTTAATATTTTTATTCCTTTCAATATATTTTAATGGAATTAAATAAGAGAAATTGTTTCAATTTCCTTTTATTAGCTGCAATTTAATTTACTCCCAATGGGTTATCCATATAAAATCTTCGTTTTATCTTTATATCATAATCGTAAAATATGATATTACTGACATTAAAGTGATAGGCTTTCAATCATGAAATCTAACTGAAATAAATCTTGAGAATTGAACGCTGTCAAACACATTTAAGCAAACATTCATATGGAATTTATATCATAAAACTAGAGAGCAGATTTATTTTGTATTTCATTGCTTCATTTCTTTTTATTTATATTTTTTCTTTTTTATTTCTTTCAAAAGTCAAATAAATTTAAGTTTTAATTAGATACTTGGTTACTCTGAACTGTGAAAAGGCATAAATAGAGGAATATAACAGCTTTTATATAGTTATAATTTTTAAGCAAAATTATAAATTTATTTATAAAAGATATAAAATTTCTTGATTATGAATCAGAAATAACCTTATTATAAGTAATCTAAATCAAAAAAGGTTTACAGTACTTTAATCTGATGAATTTCTTAAGAGTCATTATTCTGTCAAATTTCAATCTCTTAAATTTTTATTGTAAATATAACAAATATGTATGATAAAAATCGAAAAGAGAGAGGGAGAAATTACTTTTTCGAAAACGAATATTTTTATTTGATTTTGTCGCAAATTCATTTAATTAGTAAACATTGTCTCTTACAGAATAAAATGCAACGGTTTGAATCAGGAAATGAGATTTTTTATCATGAATGATATGAGATGTTTTATCAAACCAAACACAAATGAAATATTGTTAAGAGACAGAAATTTTATACGAAAATTAGAATCAAGAGCAATTTAAAAATGATTTATCAGGACAATTCTCCTTCAATTTTTTATCATTCAGGACACTAAATATAATTTGGAAATCATTGCAATTTATAACTTCTAACACTCAGTTGTTACTTTGTCAAAATAATCCGAATGATTGTTATCAATTAAATATGACTTATACAAAACATTCCAGAGTTATTAATAAAACATTTTATACCAAATTATTAGTAAAACATTTCATTTAAGTAAATATAATCAGATATTTTTCTCAATAGTTTATCATCAATATAATTTTAGTTAAAACTCAGAACACAAGTTTAAAGTGCATTTAAAAAGTGCAAAATCAAAGCATAACATTTTATTCTTTGTTTCTATTATTTTAAATTATGCACTAATAAGGTAACCCTATTTTATCTAATGTACATAAATTCATAATCTATTTAAGTTTTGATTATGAATTTGGAAATTATTCGGAGATTTCATATTATACAATTATTGCAGGATGTCAATGAAAATGCTGCTTTGAAAAGTAACCTGAAGTAATTACAGCATATAACTATAAAACAACGAAAAAATTAACATGAAAGGTGAATATTTAAAGGTAATTAATAATATTGAAACAGATTCAAAAATTAAAATCTCAGTACACTCCGTATAATACAAATAATTTTAACAATTTATATATATATATATATATATATATATATATATATATATATATATATATATATATATATATATAATCAATTTTAAACTTAGTTTATTTCTAAGTTTCGGGGGCTTGATAGAACATCAATTTGAATCTGTTACCTTTTCAGATCGATTTCTAAATGTTTTCTTTCATTGTCAAGACTAATATTTGAATGATTTTTAACGTCTCGATATCAAATTAAAAATATATGAAGATTATTTTATCTTTTTAAAAATGTTTTTCAGATTTTACCACAATTATAAATTTTTATTCTAAAATTTGATATAATTCCTTTTTATACTGTTAATATAAAATATTCACAATATTTATTGGCAATGGAAATTGCTTAAAATTCCAAGAATCGTGTTTCATACATGTTTCATTTTTTTTCTTTTTATCATAATAGTATGATAGTAATTCAAGCAAAATTCAAGCTTTTTTCGGACAGTAATTTAAAATCAAAAAAATATATACTTGAATTTCTTAATAATACATTTTTAAAATATTTTAACAAACTTAACATTATACTTCACAATTTACTTCCGTTTTTTAACAAAATACTTACCGTTGTAGGATTAAAATGTGATCAGATTGCCGCCATAGGAAATCTCCTCTTGTCTGGTCGGGTTTTGAGGAAAGAAAGGAAAGTTTCCAATTTTGTACGGAATAACTTGCTAAATTATTTTTTTTCATTTTCTTATTGACAGGGTAATAAAACATAACGATCATCCTATATCTCTAAATTTCGTTATCAAAATATCTAAGGGGCTCTTTTTCGAAATAAAGCAAACAATATAAAATCCAGTTTCCTAATTGAAACGTGACGAAATTTAACGGTCTACAACATAAATTCTTTGCAGCCGTAAGTGATTATGTATTGTAAATATTATATAATTTACAGTTTATGTGAAATGAAAATATATTTAGAGAAAAGTTAATTTACATAGTTTTTAATTAAATTAACTGCGTTATATATCAAAATATGAATCTCTTTTCCAATTTTACATGGAAACTCTACGTATATTCATAGAACTACAAATTTTTTTAAGAATTTGTAATTCTATAAGTATACATAAAGTTTCCAAGCAAAATAGGAAAAGATATTCATATTAAATTGGTTCAAATTTCTTCAAGAACATTAAAATCAATAACTACATGTGTGTATTATGGTCTCGTTCGAATACGTTCGAAATGAGCTAAATTTGGCTCCAAAAATCAGTATTTTCCATTTACTATTAAATGCATAACAATGAATTTGCGTACATATTTTTCTGCTAAAGCTTGTAACGGTAAGTGCTTGATTTTCCTGATTTTTCCCCTAAGACTAAGCCAACTATATCTTAAAAGTATTCGTGGGAAGGGGTAAACGGTAGACGTTCGAAAAACGACTGTAGCTTTCCGTAGTTTAGCTGCAGTTATACGATATCAAAAGTTAAAAAGTGTGATATATTATGTATACCAAGTATATAACAATAAAATTTGAAATCCCAATGATTGATTTTGAAATTAAAATGTGAAAGCATATGCAATGTAGGAAAATTAGAGGCATATGTGTTTATAAAATATAGTCATGGAGTATGGGAAAGAGAATATAAACTAATGTTGTTTCTCGATAAGGTGGTAACCAATATAGTGTGTTCATATTGACCATCAAAGCCTTGTTTTTCTTGTATACTCATTATTCGTCTTAAAGAGAGACAAATTATATTATGCAATTTTATTATATATATATACATATATATATATATATATATATATATATATATATATATATATATATATATATATATATATATATATATATATATATATATATATATATATATATATATATATATATTATGTTAAAGTTAAAGTTTAGATATTTGTTTATTATCAGGAATTTCATGTTTTTGAAATGTATTAATTGATGCTAAATTACACATGAAAAGCAAAGCTAGAAATAGGGTAATTTGCAATTTATTTAACCTCGAAAGCTTAAATCTTTTAACAAGAAACTATGTTTGATGACAACTGAAATTTATTATTAAAAATTAATATTTCTTTAAAATAAATATTTCTCCTAAAATAAAGTATGTAACATACAATTAAAATCAATAAATGAGGTTTGTATAAAAAATTGTGTTTGCTAAAAAGTTGTCTCTATGAATTGTCTGTAGTTGTGTAAGTGCAACTTTCTATGTTAAACTTTCATTCTACATTTCTAATGATCAACAGAATTCAACTAAAAACTATGGAATCGATCTGATAAAAATCATGAATTAGCTGAATCTGAGTCAGTCAAGGGAATACAGGGAACGAAACTCGTTGACTAAAAGCAAAATAAGTAACTCAACTAATTAATTTAAATGTATTCAACATCCATAACTCAAGATTCAGCTTAATATTATTAAAAAGAAAAGAATCTTTTATTGGAAGAAGCTCTAGATTGAAGTAGATCAGGGTAGATACTGATCTACTACCCAACTGTAGCCAAAATACTCAACAGCTTATAATCCTCGACAACCTATTTATAAATTATATGTTAATTAACCACGACTCTTTTCTCATATATTTATATCAAATTAAAGAATCTTCGATATAATTATGCGTTTGGAAGAAGTGAGAACGTCTCTCTTCTTTTTTACAAGCTGCCCGTTCAACAAAGAAATTTATATTCTTAAACGTGGACAACAAAACGAATGAAAATCCTGACTTCCGCATTAAAGATAATTTTAAAAAGCAAAAGTTTATTTCCCGACAAAATTCCCTATTTAACGAGGAATTAGGAGTATCCCAAAACCAGCAGAATTTTATAACACAAATCTCGATACATATACTCAAACGGATTAGAACTAATGACAAATTTTTTGACATTCTCCTCAGGAATAATTATTTCAATGATTACTTTTATTCACTTTAGATATTTTCCATAACACTTAACTTTTGTTCTCGTGTTGTTAAAATATTTGGTTTAATATTGTCAGAGAGATAATACACCGATAACTATTCTGTGTAGTCAATAGTCTATTTGCACTGTATACACATATTTTGTCTATGTAGTAAAAGGCTTCTAGAGAATAGGAGACTCAATATTGCAAATATTTAAAAATTAAATACATTTTAATAGATATTGTTCTTAAAAATGTAAATAATGTTAAGGTATTTATATGAATATCTTATTTTTGTTTTAAATAAAGAAAATAAAAGTTAAAGTTTTTATTGCGTATTATATAATTTGATTTGTGAAATAATTGTGGTTTTCATAGTTAAGAAATGTGTCTAAGCAAATTAAAACAGCGGTCCTGATCCAGGGACAACTCTCTAGAGACTTTCTCGTTGATAAGGGAGTAAGGCAGGGGGATGCTCTATCTTGCCTTTTGTTTAAAATCGTTCTTGAAAGAGTCATCAGGAAATCTAGTATCAACTCTAGGGGTAGTATCTTCAGAAAATCTGTTCAAGTGTTGGCGTTTGTAGACGACATTGCACTGGTAGCCAAAAGTAAAAAATACCTGATAGAACCCTTTGAAGCTATTGAGAGGGAGGCCAGACCGACAGGCTTGTTGTTAATCAAGTTAAAACTAAATATTTCCCTGTAAGTAGAACCCAATTTACCCAAACTCATCTACTCATTGGTGATTATAAATTTGAAATAGTTGATGCATTTATCTATCTTGGCTCAATGTTTAACAAAAATAATGACATTCTCCCAGAGATAAGAAGACGTTTAACCGCAGCTAACAAAGCCTTTTTTGGCTTAAGACATTTATTAAAAACTAATTTTTTATCACGAAAAACTAAGTTACAGATCATAGAACGCTTATCCGTCCCGTTTTGACCTATGCTTCGGATACCTGGACTTTGACTGTAAGAGAAAAGAGGCTGTTGGGCCTCTATTTGAACGCAGGATTTTAAGAAGTATCTTTGGAGGTACGAAGGAAAACGGTATCTGGCGCAGAAGATACAATACAGAAATCTTCCGAATGTACAAGGAGCCAGACGTTATACATCACATTAAAGTAAGCCATCTTAATTGGGTTGGACATGTTATTAGAATGAAGGACAATAAAACACTAAAGAAAATTTTTTCTTGCAAAACTCATCAGCGTAAGAAGAAGAGGAAGACCAAAGCTGAAATGGATGGATGCAGTCGAAGAAGATTGTAAGGTCCTTGGAACAAAAAATTGGAGGAGTGTGGCTGCCAGTAGAGGTGGCTGGAAGAAACTTGTTTAGAAGGCCTTGGCCCATCCTGGGCTGGCGCGCCATGAATGATGATGAAATTAAAACAGCTTGGCAACATTTTTGAGGACTTGGCGACAAAAAGTAAGTAAACATTTTTGAAGTTTCGAGTCAATAGGACCAATAGCAGCCTTGTTACAATAGGATGTTCTGAATACTTCCACAGCAAATATCGGCCAAGCAGTGAGTAGTTAGCTACACCAGAAATAAAAGCATCCATCTAGACCTAAAACTCATCCGTCTCAGTAATCAAATATAAAAATACAACTTAGATGTCTCCACTAAAGCCATAAATTGCAACACAGCTGAATTCAATAAAATATTCGAAACAGAAATGTTCCACGAAGACAAATATCTACGACCACAAGTGAAATCCTCTTGTCAAGTCATACAAAAATCCCAATCATAGAGAGATAATCAATGGTTCTTAACTCATTCATTCAACTTATTTGCATTCCAAATTCAAGATTCAGATTAAGAGATTCATTTTAATATAATTTAAATATAAAAATCAAATATAAACGAATGAATAGAAGCAAGCTTAATTAGCTGGAACTCAGGTTCAATTACGATGATGACGTAGTGAGTTAGATGTCAGCGAATCAGGAAGTCAGGTGCCTGAGTAAACAGCTTTGAAAATTGCAGATTTGTTTCTACTTTGTATTATAGAAACTATATAGGTTCTTAACCAGGGTAAAATTTTCAAACTGTAATAATTGTAATCATTCCGACTGAAAGAACTGCGGGTAAAGTATTTGTTGAGAAAAATAATCTTTTTCATTTCTACGTTTTTACTAACAACAGCTTAGCTCGTACCGAATCTGTCTCTGAATTCTGTGGCATTGTTTGTTAAAACGATGAAGATGGTTAAATGAAGATGGTTAAATTCTCTTTACTTAAAATTTGTTAATGCCAAAAGCAGAATTTATCCTCCATTCAATCTGCAACTACTCCAGCCAAAAAAAATGAATTCGAATAAAAAAAGGTTGTAAAAGTATTGAGTAACTGTTATTCTTGTAATTAATGTTAATTAAAAAATAAAATATCTTTCTTTGTAATTTGGTAACAAATGTAGTAACTATAATTCCACTTCTAGCAGTTGAGCACGGCCTGTTCTGTTTACTTAAGTTTTCTGGTTTGATTATTAGTTATATTGTATTATAATATAATAGTGTTATTAAACATGTTTTAATATTAATGTGAAATCTTTCTTCAATTAAGAATAAAACATCTTTTAGTGGGTTCATATGTGATTAGGAACAATGTAGTTCAAGCAATCTGTTGAACATTTCTGATGCAGAGTGACATAAAAAAAAGTTTAGGCTGTGAATTAAATCTTTTTAATATTATTAGCAAGTTTAAAAGTACTTTTATGGGCAGAAATGAGAATATCTCTATTCAAAGAACATTTATTTGTGCACTTATGATTACTCAGTGCAGAAACGACAAACAGAATACGTGAAATGTTTTTTGAGAAAAAAACCAAAGAAATAAAAACTCAAACAATTTGTGTTTCTTTGATTATCTTCATATAGCTTTGGAAAAATAGAGTCCTGTTTTTTATTACTTTGATATACAATTAATAGCTCTTTTTTAATGCTTCAAGTCTTTTTCTATAAGATTAGCTTATTTGACAATCTATGATAATATTTGGGCATGAGACATTTTGCAGTTTAAATCGAAACCTGAATTTTAAAGTAAATTCACAGAATGGGTTGCACACACACCCAAGGGGGAATCGAATCATAACATTGCTGAACTGAAAGTAAATCGGTACCATTCAGTACCAGGTCAATTTTTCTTTTAGAGAAGGGAAAACAAAAGCATAATTTAAAATAAAATCATTTATGGCAACAGGTACATTAAAAAATTTTATTTTTTGTTTCATTCTTCATAGCTATAATTTGTGTGTGTGTGTTAATAAAATTTACTATATTATTTCCACACTTCATGTGTGATTAAAAGATAATTCAATTTACAATAATATACATTTTTATGAATTGTAAATGGTAAGTGAGTAGTTAATAAAAGTTCTACAATATAAGCCTTTTGTTACCCCTTTATGTTATTGTTGTTTTGTTATAAAAATAACTTCAAATTGTGATTGGCAAACACAAATTACATAATTTATGTTTTAGAAAGACTATCACCCTATTTGATAACTTAATTTCTAACATACATTTCATTCCTGAAATTTGTAAAATTAATTTGGAATATAAAGCAGATTTATTTGGATTATGAACTTGTAAAATATCTTTTCATAAAATAAAAAAAATCCTTAACTTTTCATATATATATATATATATATATATATATATATATATATATATATATATATATATATATATATATATATATATATATATATATATATATATATATATATATATATATATATATATATATATATATATATATATATATATATATATATATATATATATATATATATATATATATATATATATATATATATATATATATATATATTTTTTATTCATTATTTATATATAATTAAGAATGATTTATTTTTAATAAAAATCAATCTTTTTTGCAATATTTTTTTAGTAGAAATAAATTATTCTTAGTATAATAAGCATTACAAATCGATCAGCTAATTAGCAAATAAATCAAATTGATTAAAATCTGTAGAAAATTAAGTGTAAATTCAGCGGAGCTCATTAAAAATCGAGTTTTCCTCAAAGCGGACATCATTCCTAAATAGGCAAATATAAAATTAAAATTCAAAATAGATTTTTTTTAAATTCAAATAAACAAAGATACATAATTATAGGAAAACTCATTCCTTCAATAATAGAATAATTCTGAAATGATACAATAAGAAAAATTTTTTAAAATATTCTGCAAAAATAATAGAATTTTTACAAAATAGTCAAATAAAATCTATATTTATCCAATGAATGTTATTTTAAATATCGATTAAATTTAAATATTTTAAATATCGTTATTTTAAATATCGATGATATTTTACATCAAACTAAACAAGCTATAACATAGATTCATTAAAAAGACCCTTATATTCCGCACTTATAAACTGTCTCCCCATTAGATTCAATATCTTTAATCCTCATCAAACATAAATTCAACTTCTCCGCAACGGTAATACTTCCTTGCTTTTTCCGAATCTGAATCCCAAAAATACCTAGCATTTCTCAAATTTTTACAATAACAAAAAGTGGGTGGTGGCAACCTAGTGGTAAGGTATCGGCCTTCCGTCCGGAAGGGCTGAGTTCGATTCCTAACGCCGCCAAACACCCACCGAATACACGCGATATACGTGCTCGTTAAATCTGTGGAATCCAAAGACTCGTGGTCGGTCGTTGAGCAGTTACCATGGATGCAATGGTCTGGAGAAAATTTCCTCCCCCTTCAGATCAATGTCAAAATTGAGGGAGTGAATTCTCTGGTAGTGCGGTGTATCGGAGGATTTGAAAAGCAAAGTCGTACTTTCACCTTCATGGTGCTCTGATTAAACGAAAGATGCACCCTGCCGTCTTAAATTTGCATAGCCAAGGCATAGTAAGCTTGGCTTATCCAAATGTCATATAAATAACAAAAATAACAAAATTGATAGGCAAGACAGGACACATAAATTTACTCACACAAGCCCAAAAAACCTTAGAAATTCTCAACTAAATTAAAATTTAAAAAATGCGATTACCCCTACAAGCGTTTCTTATTTAAACGCCAATTCTTTCTTGCGTCCTTTAAACGCATTTCCAATTGTTCTGTATTATTATTATCATTATTTATGCTTTTAATTGACCTGAGGTATTAGGATCTGATCAAAATTTTGGAAATGTGTATCAGAATCTATTTTAAAATATTTTTCATTGTTATAGCAAATCTATCATTACACCAAGTTAATGTTTCACTTTTTCACAATAATCATTTATAATAAAAATTCAATGTCTGTAAAGAATAAATTTTGATCTATAAGTATCTCAGTCAGAACATTTTCTAGAATTAGAACGTATTTAGGGCTGTCTTATATACACAAATTAGCTTTCATTCATTTTATACTTAAGAAAAAAAAAACAGTTGCAGGACAATGAATATGGGGGTGCCCAAACCTGTTTTCATGATCGAAGGCCCCAGAATGCGTAGCATGTATCCCTGTAAGGTGGTCAAACGAACGCGAAGCCCCCAGTATTTGGTTCCCAAGCATGCTTGATATTCAGTTTTATCAACCCAGGAAGGGATGAAAATATGAATCGAACTTGCGCGCGCGCTGCCAGAGGATCGAAACTCGGACCTTAATTTTATATTTATCTTTTTTAAATTTTAGTCTTTCTGATTTAAAAAATTTTTCGTTAATGTAATTGGAATTTTATCCTTACTACTAATTTTATCCTTACCTTTTGAGGAAAAAAACATATACACATTTATATATTAATTATATATTCTATAATTAATATATATATAAGGTTATTTTATCCGCTAAACACTATTTAATATTACACTTTCTTTTAGAATGTTACATATAATAAAAAAAGACAAAATAGTTATTTTATCAACAATATAAATCAGAAAAAAATTTACTCTTGTTTTGAAAAAGCATTAGAAAGAAATCTGACTTAAAATTATTAAGATGATAACCTGTTTTAATAAAAACATTAAAGAGTATGATTTCATTTCAACAATCACAGAACAAAGTTTACGTATGTTCAGAGCTTGTAACATTAGTGATCTACACACCTATACCCATATATATATATATATATATATATATATATATATATATATATACCACCCTCTTAACTTTGTAAAGGCTGCTACTGTATTTATAAAAGTGGTGTCTAGTTATAGTAAAGTAGCCATGCGCTACTGAATGAAACAGAACAGACTACTGCGCAGCATGGTGGAAAATTGCGGAGTTGGCTTTCCTATCTCGAAAACGGAATGAGATAGAGAGAAAATGTGATATACAAAGTTGTAAAGCATCCTCGATTTAGTACGAAAAGATACCTTGTAGGCATTAATGTGAAGAATACAACAGTTAAAACGCGCATTTGTTGTTTCGTTCTGTGACTTGACAAAAAGATCTAAGAAAGAAAAAATAAATAGTTATAACAATATACTTTAAGATGTTCAAACTTCTCACCGTCAGCAGCAATGCATATTTGGACCCTCGCTTGAAGATCACGTTGCACATGTTGAAGCATACAGCGTGACACGTTGGAACACGCGACCGTGATGTGTCGTTTAAGATCATGCAATTTTTGTGGAGGGGTCGCATACATTTGCTGTTTCAAGTATTCCCACAGGAAAAAGTCCAGTGGAGTCAAATCAGGAGAACGTGAAGGCCAATCTTCGAAACCGCCATACCCTAGTATTTGGTTGCCAAATTCCTTGACGATGTACTGCTTCATTGGAGATGTCTTGTGATTAGGCGCGCCGTCATGTTGAAACGATACATGCCTAAGATTAAACATAGGCAGGTTCACCACAAAATCGGTCATTCTGTTCTGCAGTAGTTATAAATACCGTGCACCTGTTAAGGTATCATAGTAAAATATTGAACTGATTAATTTGTTACTGTAAATTGCACACCAAAGGTTCTTACCAAACCGCTTTTGATGTCGAACATCGTAAAACATCTAGTATTTTCCAGCGTCCAGTAATGGGTGTGTTGCCGATTGTACATGATATTCCGTGAAAAGCATGCCTCGTCTGTCCACAGTACATCTTCCAAGAATGTTGCCTTGACCTGTATTTTATTCATTACAAAGTTATACCATGAATAGCGTTGCTCGATATCCTGGTCCAGTAAAACCTGCAGATGCGATAGTAAGGATGCCTGATTCTTGTAAGATTTTCCTAACCCGACTTTTTGACAATCCACAGTGTTCACTGATTTGTCTTGTCCTGCATTTCAGGCATGCGAGGGCGTATGCTAGTACCTCAGCTAGTTGAGCTAGCAGTCCTACCTTTGCTGGTCTGCCAGATGGAGCTCGACTACTCACGCAGCCTGTCTCACTCTTAGACGTTTCAATACAGATAGAATGGTTTTGTAAGAAGGATTCGGGCCTGCAGGGAAACGTTGGCGGTACAACCTTGCTGCTGATCGTGCCTTGAGTCGACATTCACAGTACAGTAAAACCATCTCACAATACTCAGCTTTAGAATACTCAGCCATGACCATGAGCATCAACATACATACTACAGCCCCAAGAAGATGCTCTTTTATAGCTGTCTTAGGTGAGCAGGCGTGACGTTTCTTATGTATTTGCATACTGCAAACAAATTGTTGGAATTATTTTTAATACTTCCATTCTTCCCATTTCAAAATAAAAGTGAAAAATGTAATCACGAAAACGATTTTTGTTTTTTCAAATATGCACACGTACGATGTGCCACGTCACAGCACGAAACAATAAATGCGCGTTTTAACCGTTGTATTCTTCACATTAATGCCTACAAGGTATCTTTTCGTAGTAAATCGAGGATGCTCTACAACTCTGTAGATCACTATTTTTACCTATTTCGTTCCGTTTACGAGATACGAATGCTAACTCCATAGTTTTCCACCAATTGGCGCGGTAGGTGGTTTCATTCAGTAGCGCACGGCTACTTTACTATAACACCCCTTTTATGAATATAACAGCAGCCGTTCCGAAGTTAAGAGGGTGGCAAGGGACTTTAGTGGACATACTGATATATATATATATATATATATATATATATATATATATATATATATATATATATATATATATATATATATATATATATACATTTTATGGCTTCTTCCATCGATAAATATATTTCAGGATAATCAACGAAATCAAAGATTGAAAGAGATCAATTTCAACAAAGAATTAGAAATTACAACTTACTGAATTCTGTATACCAATTAAAGTTTAAAAAAGAATATTTTTACAAGTATGTTCAGCAAAGATTTATAAAGCAAATGATTCTATAGTAAAGAATTGACAGCAACAGAAAGGTAGGAAGTGAGAGTATAACAATATTTTATAATTTAAAAATATACACTAAAAAATATTTATTATTTATATATATTGATTATATGGAGTTGCAGAATGTACTATAGTTGTAACAAAATTACTGAAAATATTTGAGACAATCATATAAAACATCACTACAGCGATTTCTGAGAAAGAAATAATTTAGGCGCTCGTTTTTACGAACGTTTCTCCGAACTAGCGGCGAGACTACCTTTACACCATAGACACAATGATAATTTTAACTGCCATTTGCAAACTAAAATTTTGAAAAATCTCTTTTTGGATAGCTTTCTTTTCTGACATATAGTTTTCTATTCCATTTTTTAAATATTTTTTATGTGATCTGATATTTTTTCAATTTTTTTAATTTCATTTTTACATAAATGGCTGAGAGGTTGATTCATTCTTGAAAAACGAAGCAACGCGTTCCGGCATTCTAGATATTGTGGGAGGAATACTCGAAGCCACAGGGACATCAGACATTTGATGGGAAAGAATTTTGATGCCAAATTCGACTATTGTTCTTGCTAAAGGCCGCGGTAGCCTTGTTGGTTAGGGCGTCGTTCTCATTACAGGAAGGCGGTGAGCTCGAATCCCGGCTTAACAGAAGATCTATCGCCTTCACTAATGGTGGCTGGGGCACATTAAAACTGGGTGTAGTCGCAATGTCCTCCAAGTGAAATGATACCTCTTGGGGTGGCAGGCCAAGTATTGTGGGTCTTCTGCTTGGTCTCTGCTTCAAAATCACGAAGACACCACCCGGCTGCTTCTATGTAACTGGTAGAGCCCATCTCAGGGCTAGGAACAGGGAAGCATGCTGGTGCAACAACTACTGTCCTTGCGAAACAAAGAATTACAGTGTTGCTTGCAGCCAGCGTGTATGGAATAGAAAAACTGCACTGTTTTTCATAGGAAAATGTTTAAAACCCAGATCTTCAAAAAATGTTCAGAGAAACTACCAGCTGCATATCATCCAAATATGAACAACAAGAATCATTTCCGAAAAGGAGACTTAGATCAACGTTTTCCTTATCGGAGAATCATGAAGCTCTAATTTTGTGAATAGTTGCACAGCTCATGTTTGAATCTTGAATCTATTCGCGTGGAGTTTTTGTCGCTAATGTAACTTCTGTGTGACAGCCTATAGATCAGGACATAATCATGAACAAATATCGTAAACTACTTTTGCAAGGTAAGATTATGGGGTTGGAGATGTAGCGGACTTATGAAATTCACCTTCTAGGAGTAATGTATTTTTCAATTGAAACTTGGAATGTTTTTAAAGGAAAGACAATGAAAAGCCTTTATTGTAGGTTTAATTTTAAAAAAACTGCCCTAGCTGAAGAAATACAGAGGGTATTAACACATTTTTAGAACGATTTCGATTAAGAATTTTTAAAAAGTAAATGTTTTGAAATAAAAAATTTTGGCAACAGCTTATTATTTGAAATGAGGAATATCGTCTGCTACTTTTAAATTTATTGTTCTTTCAAAATGTCGCATGTAAACAAGCTGTGGATTGAGGGATATGTTTTTGCGCTTTCCGAAGAGAAATATTCTTATTCCAGGATTCAAAAACGTTGTGAAATGCATGGTATTAAAATTTCTAAGTGCAAAATAAGCAACATTATTAATCGGACAGGTAAAAACCGTCAATCATTATTTCTACATGGAAAGAAGACTCCAAACGAATATCCGAAAAAAGTACGTACTGTTTCAAATGTTCCTAAAGTGAAATCGCTGGTAACAAGAGAAAATCCATCAACACAAAAATCAATTGCAAAGTCTTTAGAGACATCTGTATCAACAATAAATAAAATAATAAATCACGATTTACAACTTAAAAAAGCTAAAAAACATGATGTCCACCAGCTTTTGCCGAGGCATGTGGCTCAACGCAAAACATTTTGTAGAATCCTATATGAAAACCATTTAGCAGGAGATAAATGGAAATACATAATGACCCTTGATGAAGCATGGGTTTACCTAAATGAGTGCAACAAAAAAAGGTCTATTTACTATAGGAAACGAGGAGAAACAAATTTACAAACCTGGTTCCGTCAATGTAAAGAAAGTTTCAGTAAGGGGTTTATGATAGTCGCAGGTTTCTCCTACAATGGGAAATTAAAAATAAAAAGAGTAGAAAAAATGTTAAAATCAACTCATCATACTATCAGGAGAAGGTTTTACGTCTAATATTTACAGAAAAAATTCCCCTTTCTTTATCCCAAAGACTTTCAAAGAGTGAAGCATCAACAAGACAAAGCTACAAGTCATACTTCGAAAACTACCACTGCATTCCTTGAAAAAATGATGACTAATACAGGTATTGCATATATACCTATTCAACATATTCCTGTAAAGTCCCCTGACGTTTCACCTATGGACAATTGTGCCTTTGGTCTGTTAAAAAGAGCTCTTTCTAAACGCAAACCCACCACGATGGATGGACTCTGGAAAGTAGTGGAAGAGGAATGGAAAGCAATACCCCTGGAAATTTTACGAAAAGCTCTTATATCATGGAAATCACAATGCAGACTTATAGTCCAGAAAAAAGCTATCAGATCGAACATTTAAAAAAATAGTCTTTACATTTTAAACATTAATTAAACGGCCCCAAAATCGTTCTAAAAATGTGTTAATACCCTCTGTACAAAATAATTAACTTGATGATCTGAGTAAAGATTAGTTACTCGTGCATGAACTCCAACAGAGAATTCCTTAACTGCCTGAAATTTCTTTTGAGGATTTTTTTAAATATAGACTCACAAATAATATATTTAAAAGAAATATTAGGTGGTGAAATTATTGAGAATATAATAGATACTAACTAAAAGTGTTTTCAGTTATCGAACAAGAAGAAATGATAGTGCAAAAACCGCCAGCAAAACAAGGAGCTGAATGGTTAACAGGATTAAGGCACTTTTCAAGAGAAAAACAACGAATTGCTTTCTTTATACATTGAATAAAATAGAAAAAATGTATTTTTGAAAACGTAATTTTTAAGCAGAAAAAGTTAAATGATTACTTTGCCTTATTTTTCATTAATAAAATGAAAATAAATATGAAATAAAATTGTTTATTTTAAATGTGTTTTTTCACAGTGAATTCTAAATAATTTTTCTAAATATTTTATTTATAAAAGAAAGAAATTTAACAAAAAATCAAATCGTAATAATCTAATACATTTCTAATACGAACTGTCTCAACGTGTTCGTAAAAACGAGCGTCTACAGTACATGTAAAAGAAAAGAAACGGGTGTTTTTCTAAAAAGTAAAAGGTATTTATCAATATGTCGAATATTTAATCTCTTCGCATCACAAGAGATACACAATAAATTATCAGCTATAGTCCAGGATATATTTTGAGAGTTCCTTTTTGAGATTCTATAAAATGAAGAACTTTTGATTTTGACCGCTGGCAGCCTTCCTTTTAATAAAGCTGTGACAAGTTTTAACGTGGATAAACTCCACCAATACGGAGTTTTGCCCATGCAGAACTAATAGAAAGTGACAAGTGAGCTGCAATGATCTAACTTAATTCATTACCAATGATAGTGAAAACTGATCAAGTTGGATAACCCATGAATATTTTTTAATTGTAAGTATAAATAATTGTTGCAACTGGTAACACTTGTGTTCTTTGTAAATGACACCCTATTTTTATTTTCTCTCTAAATTGATACAAGTTTTAAATTTATAGAGATCTTTTTTTTTTTGCCAGTGTAAAAGTGTTTTTATCATAGAACAATATTCTTCAGCTCATTCATTTGAAACCGATTTTTTTCATTAATAAATTGTTGAATGTTTCTACACTCAAACAGACAATTTTCAGAATAATATTTTATTTATTGAATCAAGTTATTGTTTGATTTAAAGCTTTACTTTTTTCACCGATAGAATTTTTTGCTTATGAGAACTAATTCAGCTAGGACTATGTTTTATAAAGGATTACTAACATTTTTTTCCATAAATTGGTTTAAATCCAATAACTATTTAATTGAGAGTCAGATTCCAAACTCTGCATTACAAATAATGAGGAAAATGAGTGTCTTACTTTACTCGAAAAACACAAAATGGACGATATGGGAAGTTAAATGATGAACTTTTCAAAAAAATATAAGAAAACTGGCATCACAGATTGACTATATTATATTATGCAGTTGCTCACAGAGCCTTGAAGAGATTGGGATATATATCGCTCACAGTGTACAACTCAAAAACACTATGCTTTAAATCAAAATAAACTTTTTGTTCGGTTTATTTAGTTCTACGGTGACCAACGCGTGACGGGAAATTCAATCGAAATCTACGGTTTAAAGTGGATTCCCAATTACTATATCCCCCCAATGAAGGAATCGAGTCCATTGATAATAAGAGGGCTAAAACATTCAATTGAAAAACTCGACTGATAAATCTTGACACTGATATTTTGGAGTTGGGAGTTCCTAAACAGTGTTCCAAATCCTGCCACAGAAGTATGCTTAAGAAATTTAGAGACAGTTTTTAATTTGAAATGTCATATTAATGGGAAGAAAAATAATTGCTATCATCCAGTTGCAAAAGTATAAGACAGATTAAAAAAAATAGCAAAAACAGTTGAAATTTTTTTTTGGTTATTGGCCAGGTTTATATGTCACTTTTGCATGAGAGTTGATACAACAGTAGGGCTTACTTCTTCAGATATGATGCACTTACCATTGCTTTAGTATTTTAAGTTTCTTTAAAATATTTTAATATATTTCAGTTTAATTCACTTTTTATTATTTGGCTATTCAAGTGTACATCCATGTGAAATGTACCTATGTATACACCTAAGAGAAACAATTCCATTAATTATGTAAACTTACTTTTTTCAAACAAGAGTTGTGCCTCTGTATTCAATTGATATCACATTTATAAGTGTGATGGGGCATGAAATAGTAATTTGTTCTCGTTACATTTTTATAATTTTAATTGCAATATTTTTTATATCTTTTGTAAATATATTTTCAAATCTTATTAAAAATAGCTTTGAAATATCTACTTTAAATGTTATTTTATATAGTGAAATGTCCTCTACACTAAAATTAACTGCCAACAATTCAGCATTGTTATACATGTTTAATCTGAATTAAATATAAATGAAAATAAATGCAATAATTTTTGGCTGAAAATCGGAACACAAAAAAATTATAGAAACATATTTCAACAAATACTCTGACACATCTTTATTACGAATTAAGAATTTGTAATAATATTGTAATTTGAATCTAGTTTTTTCCAATTACATTTTTATTAAAAATACTTAAGTAATAAGAATGTAAAAACTAGATAATCAATTTTCATTTTATTAATAAAAATGCACTTATTTCTCAATTTGTATACATATTTTTCATTAACTGTCTAATCTTATTAGAAATTTCAGACGATCGACCACATACATGCTTCTGAAAAAGATCAAGACTTAGTAAACAAGCAATTCCAAATATTTTATTTTAATACAATTCATTTATAATTTCAATCCCATAAAACTTAAATGGTACACATTTGAATCACAATCACTTTAAAATAAACTCAAATTATTAGTGCTTTTGATTCCCAAATAATTGAAAGGATTTATAGTCTCACCGGAAGTAAGTCTCCATGTAAATTTTATAGCACACAATTTTATAAATCGACACTTCTGATGCACTTGAATTTATTAATTCTGAAACTAGACACGTATATAATCCTACAATATTAACTCTAATGATTTTATTAAAATGCTTGAACTAATAACATTACTAGTTTTATCACAATTTTTTATTAGTTCCATAAAAAAATCTGAAGTTTCTCCCATAAGAAAATTTAAAATGAAACACTGAATATGGTTTGATAGTGTTCGTTGTGTGAGGCTACTTAGATTTTTTATCCCCAGTTTTGTCTGTTCCTTCAAAAATATTCTCTCCTAATAACTCATGATATATTCCTAAGGATATTGCAATTTTGATACTGAATTTCTCAAATGATTCATTGTAAGTAATGACTAGGATAGAGCATGCAACCTTCACTACTTCACACTGTGGTTGCATTACTGGGACAAATAAGAGAAGGCTAAAATGCCAAAATTCAAATGGTACTTAAATTATTGAGGCATTTTAGCCAGATTTTTCTGCAATTGTGAATGAATGAATTTGTGCATGCAAATTTGAATGATGAAATGCGTCATTACATTTTTCAGCAGTTCTATTAAAATAAACATATGATTGTATTATATGATCTTTAAGATAAGGACTTTTTATAATTTTAAAAATTTCTTTTTATATAGCACACTAAGAGTTCTACAATTAATTATAATATTGGAATTCTGCATAATTTTTGTTATAATTTAAATTCACAAGTTAAGAACTTTTGAATTTTATTCAAGAAGTATCTATTATTTAACTTCATTAGCCTTTTTTCACATTATGAAACTTTCAATACACACACACAAATCCAATTATAATCCATAATTAACAAATTCCACAGGAATATCCTCACTTTAAAAGACATAAGTGTAGAGCCATTCATATCTTACCACACAATTAAAATTCATTAATACAGAAGAATCAAAATATGTGTCCCTTTATATTCCTAATTCAATGTAATTGTTAACACAAATGTAATTGTCTGCTTTCATGTAAAAGAATGAGTTGAATATATTAAAATTTAACATATATAAACTAAAGGTTTATATAATTAATAGAATTATAATCATTCTACTATTAATGGTTTTCTACTAATGGTATCTCCTTATATACAAATTTTAATAAAATATATTAAGAATAGGAATCGGAGACATAATTGGTCAAAAAATTGAATACTTTATTTACAATTGGACAGCAAGCAGAATCCAATGACACAATTGATGTGCACATAGAATACATCAATAACAAATGAAAAAATTAATTAGATAGTCAATTTTCACTAATAAAGCAGTGACTAGCAATCATTAATAATCAACAAATTTATAGCCACTGTGACAAGTTAATTCCAGAACAAAAGAGAAAACAATGTATGCAAGCATACTACAATAAGAAACTATACATATTTATTTACAAATGAACACTTCATACATTTTAAAACTGGTGCCTCATTCAAAACATTGGAGAATTACACATTTACATTGAAGCTGAAAAAATGTTAACAATACAAATCTCCATGGAGAGTAAAGCTCTGGCATAGGAATTAACAAACTTAAATATGTACATTTCTAACAGTTGTGGATTATTCTGTGAAGAAAAAAAAACATTGTGCATTTGTAACAAGTAAACAAATAAATGTTGATAAAAACTAGGAACTTAAAAACATTCATGACATACAAATACTATTCATGTATTCATACACAAAAAACTCCTGCTCAGCTAATTAAAATTTCACAAGAAAATTAAAAATGAGGTTCTCTACAAACAAATTTATTAAAATGGTGAAATAGCAGTTAGTCAAGATGCACACAATTTTTTTAAGTTTAAGATTGATAACATTTAACAGTTCAACAAGACTGAGAATAATAACATTTAAAGACATCACAAATACACAAGACTAAATTTTAGAACAAAGACATCCACAAAATTCTAATTTACAGAGTAATAATGCCTTGCTAAATAACTGGCAAAGGTAAATGAAAGCATTCAAAAACTAAAACTACACTAGTTCAGTGGCAAAATCATTCTACGTCTCGTATGCACATCAAAGTTCATAACTAATCAAAGGGTAAAACTATTTGTGTTAACATTTGAAGCTTCATAAACAGACAAATGGGAGGAGTAAATCTGATGATAACTGTACAACACAGATGAGCAGAGAACCACTGAGCAGTGCCAAGAACAATAGAACACTGCACAGCTGTACATGAACTTAGAGCACACACATATTTATTTTAAGAACTACTTTAATATGACTGAACTTAAGCTGTAAAATCAGCATGGCAGGAGAATGAGCAACAGGATGACTTTCCAAGATGTATTTCGCCATTTTTTAAAAAATGGTGAAGATGGCCAACTTTTTATTTCAGCTGATGCCACCAAAAAGAAGCAGAAACCCTCAGGTGGAAGGTCTGCAGTCATCACCTACGACAGCCGCAATGGGGTGTAGGAAATTTTCCAACCAAGGATTATTTGCAGCAGACAAGAGGGGTTGCCTGGTCCGTAAAACAAGCCACTAACAGCAATGGCTGCCATGATCACTGGCAACAAGACAACTCCAAGGAAATTTTAATCCTAAATGAACTCCTCCACATATTTAGGACTCCCTCTCCTTCTTGATTTTTAGCTGCTCTTCTCCAAGAATTGTGGCTATCTCACCTTGCATAAAAGCCCATGGAACACTAGAGCCAGCAAGAGGACATTTTTCTCCACTAGGACAATACACTTCATTGCCACTAGAAGCACCTTGACTCTTTATGCTCTCTCGAGAGCAAGGAAAGCAGAATTTGTGGTTTGGAACGGAGGGACACTGGACAAAGTGAGTGTCTTCTAATCGTTCATTACAGAGTGTGCATTTTAATGGAGGTGCAGCAGTGACACCATCACCACTTGTGGTGGTTGTAGTTGTGGCTGCAGCACCAGTCGATGTAGGGGTAGAATTGCTATCTGGCTCTACAGCAGTTGTAGAACGAGCAGATGAAGTGTTTTTCTTTCCTAAAAGAAAAATATTAAATATAAAAACATAATTTAAACCAACAATAAAACTAAGTTAAAAATCTTAAAACTACTCATTTGAGGAATGATAGTTACATAAAGAAATAAGGTTTATTAAAAATTTATGTGCTTAAATCTTTTATATTTATTAGTACTGAATTTAAAATTTTCAGTACTAATAAATATAAAAGATTTAGTTTTAAACATCAAAAAATTTAAAAAGGAAAACCTAAATTAAAATAGAAAAAAAAATTAAATACAAAAAATTCTAACAGTTTACAAATTATTAATCAAGCAAGCCAATCTCATAGACCTGATAAAATTATATTATGACAGAATTTATCAATATTAAGCTTATTACAAATTTCTACCAATTACCATTGGCTATTTGATTGGGAGAATGTCTAGCAGCTGATCCTGGTCTGCTAGCTCCATTTACAGCACTTTCAGGTATGCTATTTCTTGGTGAGCCTGGAGGTAAACTGTCTGCTACTGACATTAATGCTGCCATGGGCGTTTGACCTCCAGATTGTACTGCAACAACTGTACCTTCGGGTGGGCTTACAGTCCTGCTGCCAAGAGGAGAAACAGTACTGGTGACAGATGTTGGAACGGAACTTACAGCACTGAATGCTGAAATAAATTCAACAATATTTTATGATCTATATTTTCAGGCATATAATATTCACTATACATTAAAAAATCAGTATAAAACACATAATTGAAACAATTCATGTTTTATAGTCAAGTAACTATTTCAATGTGTGTGTCTTATTTCTTCATAAACAAATTTACAGAAGTAGATCTAGTTTAAATATTACTTTAAGGTAACATTTTAATTTGTAATTTTAATGAACCAAACTTAGATAACAGTAAAAAATTATTTATTGTCATTTCAACTAAGCAAGTCATTCTACTCTTGATCATAACTGAATATTTATGCATTTTAGAAGTGATGTAAGTATATCTTTAAGATTCTATAAAGTCACATTCATTTTAAAAATTCTAAAAGTTCATTCTAAATCCAAATATCTTTTTTGGCTAACAATCAAGAATTAGAATTTATTTTGAAAAATAAAAAACATGGTATTATTCCAAAATCTAGCTATTAGAACAACTTCAAATATCAATTCATTTTATATATCATAAGGAAATTTTTATAAAAATTTAAAAAAAGTATTTTGAATTCTACACAAGTTTTATTTATGAAAAGCATCTCTTACACATAATAATCAAAAATGATTGGAGAAATATATATCAATTTCTAGTCATAAATAACTTTGCAGACTTTTAATTACCACAATAACTTGTCATTCAATGTTTACTGTTTTCAAAATTATCAGCAAAATTTTTGTAATAAAAATGGTAATGCATAATTGCTTAATAATAAGTAGTAAGTAATGGAAATTATTAAAACAGGCAATAAATTATAATAATCATACTTCAATTAATAAATGACAGGAAGATTCAGAAAAATTATTTCACCTTCAGTACAAAAAATGTGTAAATACTACTATTCAATAAAATCATTTCTGGATATTGCTTTGAATTGCAATATAAAGTGTCCTTATAGCACAATTCAAAGTAATATCCAAAAAAATGGTTTAAATTCTTATTATGATTAAATATATTCTAAAGTTTGTTTATAGTACAATTCAAAGAAATATCAACATAAATTACAATATCATTAAAACATTCACAGTTGAGTGCTTGCTCCTTAATAGTAAGTGATAAAATATAAATATGGAAAGAAAACTGGCAAAATAATTATTCTTTTATATAATTTCTCACTATCACTTCTCCTATCTTAAAACACTCATTTATAAGCAATCAATTATATGGAGATACTATAAAATATTCATTGTAATAAAGTTAAGAGATTTTAAAATAAAATTTTTAAATTTTGCTGCAATTTATTAAATAATGAAAAAAATTCAACAAATGCAGAACTATCCAAAACCTAAAGATTTAGAAAATTAAACCTAAATGCAAAAAAATTTATAATAAAATAATAATGAAGAATGATCCACATGGTAATCCACATTTCAAAATAGTAGAAATTTACTATATAAATAAAATAATGGAAAGAGTGCTGCCCACCCTGTCTAGTGGTCAGAGTGCCTAACTGTGCAGACAGGGAGGTCTGCAGTTAGGCACTCTGACCACTAGTTCGAATCCCAGTTCGGGCATGGATGTAACTTTGTCTCTGTCTCTTGTCTTGTCCTTTCTTTGTATGAATTGGTTTTGAATGCTTGCCTATCACATAAACTGGTACATATGGCATGTGTGTACAGAGAAACTCCATACCAAAATATGGTTCAATTAATAAAGTGGAGCAGCGCATCCCATAACGCCAACTTAGCTGGCACAAGACAACAACAATGGAAAAGAGTTATTTGAAATATTTCCCAATTCCAAATATGCACTTCAAATGATTAAAGTACATAAATATTTTTTAAAAATTAATATATTAGAGTATTTTAATGAATTTATTTAATCCTAGAATTTATTAGCAATGGAACATTTCACCTCTTCTGTTTCCAAATCTCAGTTTTCATAGATTATCTTAAATTTAAAAAAAATTTATTTGGAGACGAAACATTGCATTAAAAAACAATTTATCCATAAGTTATCAAATTGGTAATGATCACAACATATTACAATCACTACTGATATGAATTCTTGAGAATATAAGTATTAAGCAGTTTGATGTGTTTAATGTTCAAAACACTTATTTAAAATTATTAATCTGTCATATTTTTTAAGTTTTAACTGTAAATTGTTTTATTAGTATGTGCTTACATCATAAAATGAAGTAACCAGTTTAAATTCTGTGTGTGTTTTTCCAAATACAAAAATATTTTTAAAACATATCTGACAATGAAAGTCTTTAAATAAATACCGATTAATAATAATTAAAGTTTACCTGCAGAAATGAAATGATATAAAAAGCTATACAATTTATTTTTATTAAAAGTATTCCAATATGTATAAAATTTTTTTGTTTAATTTATCTTTTACATTCGGTATTTCAGCTGTTTTTATTTCTTGCCGTCCCAGAGAACTGGTAGTTAAATTATGAATACAATTTTGTGCAATTAAAACTGGTGTGGCAACATAAGTGACCATTTGTTCTTTGAATATAAAGCACACTGCTCTTATTGCAATTTCACGTGATCCACGCAAACACGCGCGCTTGAGGGTCACGGAACTGCGCCCACGGCGACCGTCGTGAAAGAGGGAAATGACGTCATACAAACAATTGGTAACTTGAGTGTGTCAATCAGACGAGAACAATTGCACGGGATTAAAACTTAATTCCTTTCTATATTTAGTCCAAACGTTATCGATCTCACAGCAAATTTGAAGAAACGGAGACAAATCAGAAGCTTGACGAATATACCTTTGCAACTATATAACTTTCATTTCATGCCAAAAATATGATCATAAAAATTATATGATCTAATTACAAGCGAACCAGCTATTTTGAAATCCATCATAATAAATTGGCAACAACATTTCTAGGCCCATGATGCCCTGCAATGGAAGAAAGACTTGCTTCGATCTTACGTCATGGCTGACGTCACGCAATGTAGAGGTAGGATAGCGTGCGTGCCTGCATCCCCTGCAGCAAGTATTTTGAAGGAAAGCTTTCACAACTCTTGCTATCAAATACCATCGCGGAAACGGCAACACGTAATCTGCAACTATTCCGCTTCGCTGCTTCCCTTTTTAAATCCTTCCGCTCTTTTTATTTTTTTTCTTACGTTTCACTTTCGCAGTTATTTTGAAACGCCACATTTTGGCATAATTTAATAACATAAGTTTTATTTTAAATTAATTGTTGTGCAGTTTCTAACATTTACTTTACATTCATACGTAGTTATATAATTCGAGTCCATGATGAGTTTCAAGAATAACTTTAAAAAATTTATTAATAAATTGATCCTTGATAAAATGGAGAAAAAATATCACATGAAGACGCAAATATTATGCCTGACAAAATTAACAGCAGTAAGTCAATAAAAATAAATGAAATCAACTTTAAAAAATTATTTTAAAAAGAAAAACATGTTAAGATCCAAATAATAGATATTTCAACAGCATTTCTTTACTAGAAAAAGATTTTTCATTCATTAATAAAATTACACTTTTCTAAATAAACAATCTGTAATACATTAGTTAGTATAAAACATTATTTCAAAAATAGTGATCATATTCGTAAACAAAAAGGTTCAAGTCAGACATTCAAATATATTTGTAATTATTCGTGAACAAAGTAATTATACGGACAGAATTATTACTTCGTTCACGAATAATCAGTTCTTTATATATACATATAAATTTACAAGATTACCTTCGGATATATATATATATATAAATGTAAAATTTACAAGATTACCATCGGATAATTTTAATTTGAAATAGAAAATCAAAACAATTAGAATTGGGCAAGTTGCTTGAAAATATATAAATCACCGATATTTACTTTTACACATACATTATGAATAAATAAAAATTGAGTATTTTGCATACATTCTTAATACAAAGATTTATTACACTGCAGGCATAATATTCACGCAGTAAAGTCGTTTTACAGGGTCTAAAAAGACTAGTAAATCAATGCTGACAATTTTAAAAATAACTTTTAATGAGAATTAAAATATCTTTAAGAGATCTTTAATATCTTTGAGAATTAAAATATCTTTAAGATCACAATTTCGATTGATATTAAATACTTCAATATTTACAACAGTGCACTTTTGCGTCAAAAATAATAGTTTGCTAGGATACTTTAAAAAAAAATAAATAAATAAAATGAGGATCAGCAGACAAAGATCTGTAGTTTTCAGAATTCATATTTAAGTCGAAGATGTTAATCAAAATTACAATTGCTTAAGAACAATGAACTGACCTCTATCGTCAGCTCGTAAACTAAAAAATTTTTCAGACTTAATTTAAACAAAAAAAAGGGTTGGGTTTTATTTACATGCTTTATGCATTCAATGGTATTTTGATCGCACACTCACACAATTCTGATCAATTCCTAATTAATCAATGATAATGAAAAATTTTATACTTACGGCCTTTAAATTTACATGCATTTACACCATAAATATAACTCTTGAGTAATTGGAGATAATCTATATGAATTTAAATTTTAGTATTTTGTACTTGATTATATCAAGTTTATTTCTGCAATGTGAAATTTTATTTTTATTTAAAGCTCAAAATAACCCATAATTTACTAAGACTTTATAACAATTTAATATGAAATGCTTATCACTTAAAACACTACTAATTAAAACTATTTATTACTGCAAAAGTTCAATCTATCTTTCCTAAAATTTAACACATCCGTGAGAAACTCAATAGATCTATAAACTATAAATGCGGACTAAGCAAATTTCGATTTTATAATGTATGGATCAATTTTTTTTGTCAAACTAATGGATATTATTTTAGTTAAGGAAATTCATCATAAACATCACGGCTCATAGTTGCAGGGATCGTTAATTACAGATAGATTTTTGAATTCACCAAAAAGAAACAAAATTGCATGAATTTGAAAGAAAATTCGTTAATAAAAACTTTCACGTATGTCTTGCGTTATTTTAACTTTCGTTTATAAAAATTTCCTTTGAATTTGAACATTTTAAGCATGTCAGGAACTTCAAAATTTAATTTCTCAACTATACAATAAATATCAATTCTCTACTTCCTTTTCTCGCCTAATTACGACTTTTGTAAATGTTGAACAAGCTAATGAAATTTAAAATTAGATATAAGTGGGCGGTTTCAAATTGGATGACGCAAACTATACTTAAAATTACAAAATGCATACAATACACATTTGATTAAAGTTTTGTAGATGTTATCGCGATTTTAAAGAATTCAAGAGCACAATTTGCGTCTACTATTCAATTAAGACGATTTAATCACTAAACTATCCTTAAAAATTCGCGCGACTTCAGTAAAAATACATTAAACGCATGAATTCTAGAGAAACGTTTAATTCACTGATGTACATCATTGAATTTTATTTATTATAATATTCAGCACAATAAAATCGGATTATTTTAAAACTTCACAGCTGATATAATTTCAGAAGCAAATTTCGATGTACATTACAATTAGAATACTCTTTCACATAATTTACTAGTGATAGTGCTACAACAATCTCATACTGATTAAATGGAATTAAAACACTTCTACTTTAAGTATTCATTAAATATATTAATTAAAAGTACGTTACTGCTAACGATTTTGATACAAGAGAAAATTTGACGCTAGAGAAACGCTCATTAGAATCTATTTTCAAGGTTATAAATTGCATCCTACATCATTTGTTAATAGATAAATCTTTGAAACTTACCGGCTTTCATGTTTGGATTGGCTTGATCAAAGGAAAATACTCTTCCAACCATGCCATGTTCCTTTTTGAAACGAGCATCAAAGGGCACTCCCATAACGGCAGCAGGAAGAGACTCGCCCCTGGTCAAAGGTGGTCGCCCATGATCCTCCACTACCAAATGTCTCTTAGAATCTTGCGGGTGCGCCCCATCTTCGTCATCCCTGTCGGACGATGAGCGCTTACCGGCATTAGAGTTCTGCCTCGCCGCTAGTGGTAAGTGGGGCACCGGCGGCGGCAGGGGCGGCGGTGCAACGGGGTGAGCGCGGGAAGCCAAACTTGGACTGCCCCGGTTCAAAACGGAGGCATCGTGTGCTGTGACAACGTCCACGGTGGCTTCTACGCGGTGAGGATGCAGTCTTTGTCCGTTGAATTCTAGCATGGCCCTGGCTTGGCGGCTGTCATGAGTACTATATCGTTCGACGGGGACAGGCGATCGCGATACCGTCGCGTGAGGCGTACCCGGGACACTGTGGGGCGGTGTAAGGATGCCCTCGGCCACGCCATTAATAGCCCCCTCATGCGATACTGATGTCCTCTGACCTCCAGCAGACTTGAATGGGGGCTGTTGTTGTCGTGGATTTTCTTGGAAACTGTGGGCCCTTTTCATCTGGCGGGCATTTTCCAGTACTATCTCGATTCTGTCCGCCCCCTCATAGTTGACACATCCCCGGCATACTGGTTCGGAAAAATCGTGGAGCATGGCCCATGGCATGCGGGGTAGATCACATAAATAGCAGTGCTGTCGGTGACTGCGGGACACTGACGACATCCTGACCATTGGTTCAGGAAAGGACACTCAAGAAAAAAAAATAAAAAATCTTAATCCAGCGCTTGAACTGCTGAGCTAAACATCCGAACCGCGTTTTATGCGGCGAAATAATGATGCTTCTGCCAAATTTCGAGACACGGGGTTGCCGCACACAGTTGGAGAGGTCTGTAAACTGATGGCGCCAAACTTCAGAAAAACCAGCCAACCTAGGTTATCCCAGTCGATAAACAAGCTAACGGTATAAACGCACCCTCGTTTAAGTGCCTAAGGTTAATACAGCCGCGCAGTTCGCGATATCATGTAAAGATCTGGAATTTCATATACATTGCGTTCTATTTCAATGCGCTTTCTTATCCTGATTAACAATTTCGTTTTATGAGTTCCGAAATCGAAAATGTTTATGTTATTTTATTTTAAAAATATTGTAATTCTTATAAACTTAGAGTGAAGTATTTCATGAGGATTGTTTCAACAGAAAATATATCCTTAAAATAAATCATTTTTAAGATATCACATCTCGTACAGTACATGTAGATTGCATCATTAATAAAATCACTGTGGGTTGCATATGTCCATTATAAGTGTAAAAAATTATCATTTGTAATTCAAGAAAATTTTTATAACTATTTGAATTTCTCATTTGTTAAACTTAACGAATAGAAGCATAAATACTAATATAAAATGTATTTATTTTTTTATATTTATTATTTCATCATTATTTTATTTTTTTGCTTTTACATATTTAACATAACTATATATATATATATATATATATATATATATATATATATATATATATATATATATATATATATATATAACATTTATCTATATATTATTTTATCACTTTACACTTTACTTAGCTGACAACAAAATTTAATTATGCAACTTTAACAATCAACTGCATAATTAGAATTTTCATTTTTATCTTTGCAGTCAAACTTCCTTTAATTTTTATAATTAACCAACAAAAATACTGGTGAATTTCCATCTTTAATTCCTAAAAAGTATTAATTTGTACAACAGAGAAATAATCTTTCATCGTAATATTATTTCTGTGCTTTAAGAATTATATTTATTTATTTTTAAACTAATCCAATATCAAATTTTAATGTTTTTACAACTACTTGATTAAAAAAAATTAAATTTCTTATTTAAAATCAAGTTTCCAGTCATTTTTTGCATACCGAGACTTATTTTACCAGAACTATTTTAATATATTGCAATTACTTAAATATTGCAATACATAAATACAATAGAATTGAACTCAAATAGCTATTTAATATCTTTGCCCAAGCTAGAAACAAACTTGCAATCCGCTCACTCGAAGGCTATAGTGCTAACCGTACATGCAGCTGCCAACTTGGCCAATCATTCTCAAAATGAAAGAAAAATGCAAATAAGTCTAAACTGTAGAAAGAGCACAGAAATAAATTAAGAGAAAAATTGAAATGTGATGATTCAACATGTTATATATATGTTGGGAAAATGTTTTTCTTTTTAGCTTTTATTCCTGATATTCTTGAAATCTTCATTTTGAATGGTGTGTCAAAAGATTTCATTCCGCAAAGGTTCTATTTGCCACGAAACGAGCATTACACTTTAGATTAAAATTTTTAAAAAATCAAATAAATACCAACGACGAACTATTGCACAAGACAATCGATCGTTTTAACAAGTCGCTACATAATAACTATAATTCATCCAGTACAGATAACGAGGAAAACGATTTTCTGTTGAGTCTCATCTCGAAAAAAACAAAACGTCATCTACTTAAGAACATTACAAAATTTCCTTAATTAAGCGAAATGAAATATTGTTTGAGAGTAAAAAGATAAGCCGTAAAAATGAATAATCATTTATTCCCAACACTCACATATTTATATACATCAAAAAATTTTTAAAATGAAAAATACCACTTAAAACAATATAAGAATATGAAACGATATTTTTGCATCAATAACTACAAAACAAATAGAAAGATGTTGTTCTCACGTTCGTGAGGTTTCTATATCTAATCCAGCCGTGCGAAGCAGAATGATCGAATCTTATTATGCACATGAAAAATTCCTTAGGTTCCAGTGTCTTAACTAATTGTTACAATGTTCAGGTTCCAGGTGTCTCATGGTCGACACCCGAGTCTCATGGGAGAGACTCGGGTGTCGACTTCGTCATTCGACAAGATTCAAGATTAGCTTTTCAGTCAGTAGAATTAGACAGCTGAAAATGAATCACAAACTGCAGGGTTTGCCCAGTGCAAGAAAGTTGTCGCTCTCGTGTCTTATGAGTTATGACGTCATCTATCCTCGTCGTATTGAGAAGGCTTGTGTCAGTTAATGTCTGTCTAGAATAGTGAAAGTTGTCGTTCGATACCGCGCTCTCTTTCTCTCTCTCTCTCGCTAATAACGATTTTGTCATTTGGTGTTACTTTAAAACATCATGAGGGGGTTATCTATGTTTGCAAACTTTCAATCGAAGTAACAATTTCGGCTGGCCTCGCCGGTTTGTTGAGGTTCCTAGGATCAATCGATCCTTATCCTCTCTTCTTGCTGGTCTGATGAGTAGCTATAGCTGTTTTCTGTCTGGCTCTATTAGAGAACAGTTGTTGTACATTTGAGGGCGGAGCTTAATTTTTCTGATCAGAGCTAGTCTCTGGTGCTGTTTTTAAAGGAGTTTAAATAGATTAATTTTATACTTAGAGAGGAGATTTAAGTTTAATTCGATAGTAAAGTTAGTTAATTATTAAATAATTAATTTTCACACAAATGCGCTGTTATTAGGTTAGTGAGAAAGGTACTTGAAAAACGTGGAAAAGTTAGTAAATCCTGGGCTCTGAGATTGTCAATCGAAGTAAAGCAAAAGGAAAATCTCTCATAGACAAAATTTTGTGTCGCAAATATTTATGAATTTATTTCTCAAAAGCCTTTAGTGCTTAAATAATTCTCATAAGTTCTCATTTTAACGAAATATAAAAAAAGTTTCAATACTAATGAAATTTTCAAAAATAGTAGCGTAATTATCCTCAATACTAAATTCCTTAATCAGAAATTTTAAGATGACGAAATCTTGATGCAAAAAATAAGCCTCAGAAGTCATACGCATTTTGTTCTGATCGTATTGGATAATATTTCTCTTTATGCTTTTTAAGATATGTAAATGAAACCAATTACATAAAACAGGACCTTTTAAAAGATAATACACAATGATTTTCAATTCACTTGTTCTGTGAGATACACATTTCCTGAAAACAAATAAATTTTCGGATATTGTAATAAAAATTAACTAATGTTTTCTTATGTAATAAGAAAAGAAGCGAAATAATAGTCAGATTTAAAAAAAAAAAAACTGCGTTCATTCATATTTAAAACTAATATTTTAAAAATTTTGTGCTTATTTGAAATATATTTATTTTCAATTAAATGTTAGAAATAGCATTTAGACAGTATATTCGTTTCAGTAAATTTTTTTGCTGAAATATAATGTGAAGGTTGAAATCATAGCAAAATATGCAAATCTAAAAAAATTAAAAACAAAATCTATTGCGTAATTAAAGAAATAAGTGATCCAGTATCAAAGCGATATGGAAGAGACATCTTTCTTAACTGATAAAAGAAAAACTTTTCCTTTTCTTTATTTTAAAGTAATTTATTGTTAATTAATTCATCATTAACAGAGCTATAAATGTCGAAAAGGATAAACATTTCCAAGGATAACAGATTAACGATGTAACGATGGTTAAATTATAATTACCTGTCAAAGAAAGATGTTCTAAAATAATATTTCGCAAAAAATGCTGAATAGATTTTGTCACAATTTGTTACATCATTAAATGAAGAAAAACAAAACATGAAAATATCATAAATTTAAGTATAGAATTCACTATAGAATGAATGATTATACTCGAAAAGACTGAGGTAAATATAACAAATTTTAGTCACATCAAAACCGTGATAACAATCAAAGTCAGAATCATGCCTAACAGTTGAAAAACAAATGATATGCATTATTTTTCTTCTCGCTTATCTCAGTTTCAAATTCCATGAATGCTGGAAAAATTGCATAAAGAACGAGTTACGCCGAAATGTAGCAACCTAATTTGAAACGGAGTCACGCACGCGCAGTCGTTTTCTACGTCTACCGCATGACGTCAAGATGACGTCATTAGAGTAAGGAAAACCGAAAAGTTATGTACCGGAAGAACAGGTCCCGATAGGCACCCGTAAACTCCGCCCATCCGTCAATTCTCATACGTCATAGATGGGCTTTCACCTGCTACAGTTGGAAAGATAAGCTAATAGGGATCTGTTGTGGTGGGGTTTTGAGTACATCTAATCTACTTTTAAGATTTGTTTTTATTCTAATTGGGAAAATAAATATTATTAAGTTATTGTAAATAAACAAAAATATTCGTTTCCCAACAAAGAAGTTTGAAAAACGGAATCGTCTATTCATGCATAAATACAGCTTTTATATTATTACTTATTTTAAAATATTGGCTGTTCCTTTATTTATACGAAAAAATAAAACTTAGTCTTTTCACATTTCTATTTTAATATATATATATATATATATATATATATATATATATATATATATATATATATATATATATATATATATATTGGAAAATTCAATGAATGTTGAGATTTCCCATTTTGAAAATTATTAATTCGGAATTTAAGAAATAAATGTGTGTCTATTATCAAAATATTTTTATGATAAGAAATTTTAAAAATCACTTTAAAAAGAACAATTAAATTTCAAAGTTTATTATTTCTATATGGTATAAATTGGGAAAAGCAGAAAAATACGATTTTTTTTAATGTTTAATAAATTTAATTTTATTGAAGTATAAGCATTTACGCTTTTAAATTTTTTAACTTTTCTTAAAATATGTTGTAAATTTTAAAATTGCATAATATATTTACTTATTTTTAGTTTTTTTTATTTATTTCCATCCGTGAAATTGATTAATTATCAAAAAATAAATTTTGAAACGTATGCTATACATTTTCACCCAAAAATGTTTTTTTTATTCATATTTTAATACTAAATTTTAAACTACGAAAAATTTCAAAATGAAATGTACTAAAATAACAAAATCATCTAATAAAAAACAGTACAATTAATTCTTCGTTTATGAGATCATTAGAATAGCCATCTCTACATCAACCTTTTTTTAGAACAGACAATTAACTAAAATAAAGAACGTAATTTTAAGGTAAAACACACAGACAGTTCCAGACCTAAAACTCTAACGGAAATAAGACATCCTTAAAACTAATAGCGAGCGATAATAAATTACGTTAGAATTTAGATCATAAATAGAACATATTTCTGACGCCAAAGAGTAAAACAAATACGCTTTCTACTTGGCAAACTTAATACCGTGTAAACAGGAAATTGTTGATAAGCGTTTTGGAGTCCCTTTTTCTCGGAAATATTTATGAAGAACGTTCTCTGATTTTAGTGCATACACTCTACAGCTACATATTTATTCGCTATGAAAGCTGGAGAAGTATTAATGCTTCCTCAAACAATGGTGAAAGCCGATGTACTCTTTCTCGAATTTTCTACGAATACCTGACAGCTGACTCACTGTCTTCGTGTGGAAGTCGTTACTCATTTAATAAACAATACGGTTATTTTTATCGCGCTTCGTTTAAAATATGCAAGCAAAATAACATAATTTATGCTTCAATAAATTTTAGTATTTTGGATTAAAATAAGTTTTATTTGGTATCTTGCATTTTATCAGTTTCTTCAAATAAGCAAATGAATGAAACGTTATTGAATTCATAATAATCTTATTATGTTTAACTAACTGAATTAAAGTGAATTAATTCGAAACACTGGAAAACAATATGTATTTACATCAAAAAATATTTTCTTTTTCAAAAAAAATATTCTTTTTCTTATTGATATTTGATTGTGTCCATAAATTCTTTGAATTTCGAAGTAGATTTGAAACACCATGGATTTTTCTCTTTAAATTATTTAAACTAAATCTAAAGGACTAGTAAATATTCTAATTAAAATTTTAACAGTATTCAAACAAATAGTTACATAAACTTAAATATATTTTTAAGTGACTTAATAAACGTAATGTCAAATAACATTTTATTCATTTTGTAATTATAATATTAATTTTATATTAATTTTACATAATAAATATTATAATTTTATATTAATTTTACATAGTCCCAAAATAATTATTTCGCTACATGTCTTTAATATAAGTAGTAGTTCTCTGGTTTTCAGCTTTTCAAAATTTCAGGTATCGTGGATATTATATGGGCATGGATTAAAACGTATAAATACTTTAAACGTATAACGGACTTTAAAACGTAAATACTTGTAATGTTATCCTCGTAAACAAAAAGCGAATCCGTATCGCGATAAACTGAACTAAAATTTAATATCCATAATTCAATAAAATCTTCTTTAAAAAAATTAACTTCTTTTTCTTTATTACATTCGCTTTAATACATAAAGATAACAAGTAAATAAAAGTGACGTTTTTTGCTGTAAACTATAAGAAACTGGATAAAAAAAGTTGCAATTATATTTGAAACTTTGCATTCAGATTTTTCTTATATTTTAATAAACTAATTTTAAAAAGCAATTACTCATATTAATTTTTAACAGTGGCAAAAAACATCTTGAAATCTCAGAAATTGAAGCGAAATTCTTAAAGGAACTTTCGAATTAAGAAATTGTTTGATTTTCACATTAATTCGAACTAAAGAATAGATGTGGTGTGGTTCGAAACTTAGTACAGAATCAGTATTCATAAAAATAATGGATTTATCAAAGTTAATTATTTAAAAATTCTTTACTTGAGTGAGAAGTTTTATTTATAAATGCACACTATATTGATGCAGACTGAAATCCCAAAATTAGGTAATAGCTTGAAAGTCTTAATATTTTTTGTGCAAATTGAATTCAGACCTTGAATTTAATGCTTTGAGTACCAAAATAATTATTATTTAAAAGAAAATGTTACTCGAGCGTAAATTTAAAAAAATGTAAAAATGGTTTTCATTTGTTTAACAAAAGTGCCCATCTAAAGAAAAATCGTAATATATGCATATTTTTACTTTATTAAAAAATATTAAATTACGATATATTTGCACTGTAAATTAGTTAATATGTTAAAAACATGAAGATAAGAACACTTGCAGATACCATAAGTAAGTTTTTCTCTTTATTATTTAGAAATTTCAAAATTGTATGTGAAAATTTTTCTTTCATTTTCTGAAATAAAGATTTGTAGGGCTATAATAAAAAAGTAAAGATATTACATTTGAATATAGAATAAAACAATTTTCATAAATTTTAATCAAAAAGGTGCAAGATTTTTAAAACGATATTATTAAATTGTGAAATATTAAATGTATATAAAACGATATTAGGAAATATTAAATGTGAGTTTATAACTATAATTTTTTTAATTTATTTTATCGGATTTCTATTTTTTTTTCTCTGAAAGAAAACTAAATTAAGTATACAATAACTTACACAAATTTTAGTTTTGAATTCTTATATTTCATGCTTTCGTAAACAATGAGATTATTTCTCAAAAGTTTATACTTGCATTTCCTCTTATACATGTTGATGCTGCATTACAAGTTAGAAGAAAAAAAATACATATATTTAATATTAAACGAGTGTATTATATAAAAAATTACACTCGTTTAAAAAAGATTACTCAACATATATTTTCATTGGTTGTTGTTTTCGAAATGGTTCTTCGTTAAAGATTTATTTAAAAATCAATAAATATTTTATAAAATATATCTTTTTAGAGGCTGGACAAAAATCTAGTTTGGAATCTAACTCCAAATTTATCTTCTGTTTGAATATGCCTTCGTGTGGGATGACCGTATCATCTGTTTGTGTTTAACCTAAAGTGAAACACACACACACACATAATAAGCGCGAGAAACTGCAATTTTTAAAACATCTGTAAATTCCATAATGGCGTGTTTGGCGAAAAATTCCCGTTCAATATCGAAAAGAGCCGCGCTTCACCAGCAAAGAAGTAAAGGCAGACGACGGCGCGTCGATCTTATTTGTCAAATGCGATTTGGACGTCATATTTCAGTAGCTTCTTTTTTAATTTATTGTTTTATTCCTGGGGTTTCATAATTTTTCTTAAGAATGGCTAGTAGCAAAAGGAAATCATTCGATGATGAATTGCTCATTGCTGAGGTTCAAAAACATAAGATTTTGTATGATAAGACAGATACATATTACGATGATATACAAAAAAGGAAAAACTGCTGGAAAGAAATAGCGAAAATAATGAACCATAAAGGTATTATGTTATTTTATCTGCATACTTAAATTTCTTTGATGATAAAAATATTTTATAATGTATTAAGCATGGTTTTCCTACAAGTGGACTATAATCATTTTAATCAAATTTAATAAACATTTCTTGAATCCCATAAATTTCCATTGAATTTCTCTATAAATTTCTCTAAATCTGCTCTATTGAATCTCGAATTTTATAAACTCTTTCGAAAACACAAGAACTCTTTAGAAAAAGAATCTTTATTCAACATTTAAGACTTTTAACTTAAAACTAATATTTAATTTTCCGATAGATTTTTTTTTTTTTTTTGTTAAATGAACCTTAGCTGTTACGAAGATTAAATTTCAACGTTATTGCCCTGGATTTTAGCTATATTATCTTTATGTTGAAATAATCTCTTTAGCTTGTTTCATGGTCGGAATATTTACTTTTACTCTAGTATATTGTTTGCCCAAATGTCCTGAGTTTAACTATTCTATAGTGTTTTCCTTGTTGCATTTTCAATAACAAAACATTCTGAACAGTTCGATTTTTTCAAATCTTCGTATAATTAACTATACAATACGGCCGCTAAGTGCCATTTTTTGATGTCGTTGAACGTTCTTCGGAGAAATTAAGGCGCAAATGTAATGCGTAATATTGATAAACTTAAAATGAAATCTCTACGATAGGTTTGTAAATCACTTGTAGATTTCTAGTTTCTAAACATGTATTTTGGAGAAAATATTTTTCATGTAATTTCACAAAAAATATTATATTTCTTTCCCACAGAAGATACATGCAGAAAGAAATGGAAACATTTGCGAGAAGCATACCGAAAAGCCCTTAGAGTGCGAGAAAATCGCTAAATCCCTTGCAGACCCTGGAAGTTCGAAAAGCAAATGGAATTCCTAAAGTGCTTTATGGGAAAAGGCAAGAGGAAACTGGAAAATGACGAAGACCCGGAAGTAAAATCTGATGGTGAGACTGCTTCTGACCGAGAGAGTAGCAGCAATCAAGAAGTTTACAAAATATCTAAGATGAGTCCATTAGTTATACCTTCATCGCCATTCAAATTCGAATCTGGAAATTGGAACAGTAACTTGAATTTGGCGGAATATTACCGAAATCCTGACCCTATAATGAAATTCTTCATTAGTATGGCAGAAACTGTGAAGACTCTACCCTTACCCCTTCAAATAAAGTTGAAAAAACAAGTTCTGGACATTGTTTCGACGACAGAACTAGTGGCAGCTGATACTGTTACTAGTAATCTTTAACAATTTTTACTGTTGAGGATGGTGTAGTTGCATTTTGTATTAAAACTTTTTCCTCCCAAGAACTGTAAGTTAGTCTGTATTGTTAACAATAAGAAGTTGTTCCTATCAATAAATCCTAGTGGTTAGGGCGTCGGCCTTCCGTCCGGGAGGGCTGGGTTCAATTCCCAATGCCGCCAAATAATCACCGAGTACATGCTTATTAAATCTGTGAAACTGAAAGTCCTGTAGTCGGTCGTTGATCAGTTACCATGGATGCAATGTTCTGTTGAAAATTTCCTCCTCCTCCGAATCAAAATGAAAATTAAGGGAGTAAATCCTCTAAAAGCGCCATCTATCGGAGGAGTTTAGAGTAAAGTCGTACTTTCACCTTCATGGTGCTCTGATTAATCGAAAGATGTACTCTTCTGATTTAATTTCGCTATAGCCGTCGGCTAGCGAGCCTGGCTTGTCCAAATGAATATTATTGCGGAGCCATTTGAAAAATCAGCTTTTTATACGAAAATTCCATGAATCAGAAAATGATTTTTAAAAAAATGCAATTTAAAGTTGCTATTAAAATATTTTTCATGAAAGATTTTGACTTCCTTAAAGAAATAATTTTGTGGTCTAATGCAAGGTATGTGTTCATAATATTCGAAAAATTATAATATGAGATTAATTTTTTCTGATTTGTTTTTCAGATTTTATAAATATTTTAATGCTGAGGCCAAAAGAAGTAGTAATATTGATTTCCAAAGTACTCATAATATTTACTATATCAAATAAATTTTAATATCGCTTATCATTAATGATCAACATTATATATTTCATCATGCAATTAAATTTAATTCAGTGTTCACCACTAATAATAATTTATGAGGAGAAAAACTAATGGAGAAAAAGTTAGAAAATTCTTAAAGCAATTCACTGAGGACAATTTTCAACATTTAAATTGAAAGATTAAAAAAAGAGAATTAAGAATTGTATAAAAATCCACATGTGTGTTGGTACCATCGACGTGTATAAAACATTAGGAGAATAATAACTGGAAAGTTCTATGAAATGAAATGGTTGTTCTAGAACTTCGTTCTGCCATTTAAAATCCAAAGATACAGCAACATTTGTTTCGAATTGAAATTTTAATCAGTTTCTAAAGATGATTTTGCATGTATGAATTTTTTCCGTTTATTTCTTATTACTCTGAAACTGCAATCTTAAGGTTGAGTGATACTAGTAAGGAAGAACATACGATGATAATATAAATGCGCCTGAAACACGACAGTATTATTATAAATAGATTTTTGTATTTATATGTTAATTATCCAACCAATATTTCTTTTTAAGGTTAAAGAAAAGTAACCTAACACTTCAAATATGAGAGAGAGAGATACTCTTATTGGTTAATATGTGCAGTTTCATACCTACGATTAATCATTAAATCCAATTTTATTGTCAAACGCTAAATCATTTTTTTATCGTAATGATATCCGGAACATTCCTCCAACATTATTTTAGCTTCACCACCATTACTGATTTTTTTTTTGGACATCATCCTTACTAATTATAAAAACAAAAATCTGTTTATGAGGGCAAAAAAAAATTTCTTAATTAAAATGATTAATTGATGATATTTTTATATGACAATCATTATTAAACTAATGTAAACTTCCCTTTCTTTATTGTATTTTTTAACAAGAATTTTTAAGTGATTTGCGTTTAATTTTGGAAAAAAAATCACTTTGTTTTGAAATCTTATAAAATTGAAAGAAATTAACTGAACATTTAAAAAAATTTAGTCTCGTTTTGAAAGTCAAATTACACTTCGACTTCTTTTTATTTAATCATTTAAATTTAACCGAACATTATTGGAATTTTTAATCTCTTATGAAATACTTTTCAAGAAAAGAAATGTCAACTCCAGCGAACAGAACCCCTCGATTCATCTATATTGAAAAAGGGTGATTAATTTTCCATGTTTAAAACAAAGACGTTTGAAACAATCGTTTATAGTATATTTATACTAAATTAATAATGTGAAAATGTGTGTTTTGTGAAACACGTAATTAGTAGGAACGTAATATTTTTATTTAATAATTTTAATTAATCTTAATGTAAAAACATATTAATTATAGAACACTATTCGATATATTAAAAATTAAGTAGCACATATTTCCTATATTCTATTTGATTTTTAGAAGTCAGAAGAAGAAGTTGGAATATTTACTTGTCTACAAATCAAGAAAAAAATTTTATCGCACGCCTTTCATTCGCTTTTTTTTTCCTTCTACGTTATAACCTCCCACCAAAATATTCCTTCACTGTCGCTTCACCACCTGCCGTGTGAACCGATTTTCCCGCCTTTTTCACCCGCTTCCTAACAGACTGCTGCGGATATTTGTTCTAAATTCTTCAGGGGTTCCTCCTCCCGCGTGAGGCTGGGATGTATGAGATTCAAATTCACAGAAACATGAAAAGGAAAAAATTTAGTGTGGGGACCGTAGTTTATTATGCCGAAATTCTTGTCGGTATGCTTATTGATTACAACACGAAGTAGGAAATAAAATGAGGTGGAAAAAAATAGTATATATAAAAAATGGAGAGAAGTACGTAATTTGAGCAAGACTAGTAATGAACATTTCTTATTTGCTCGTTACTACCTTGTTTTTATCGATGAGGTTTTTTATATTTTATGTTCCTTTTATTGGGTAATTTGAGAAACACAAAGACATTTTTAATATTTTTATCAAACTAAATTAAAAGATTTTTTTTAAATTTTATTTTAATTCACAAATAATTTTCACTGAAACTAAATATTTTATTTTATAGGTAATATTTCCAATGTAGATAATAACTTATATAAAATGTGCTGAAAACTATTGTTTTTGAAACAAACTTGGAATTATTGATAGCATTAAGTTTGTAATAACAAAAATTCTTAATTAAAATTTCAGTTGTACACTATTATGCATCTCATATGTTATTCATTGTACAATATTTCGTTCGTAGTACTAGCGTACCCCTAAAAAATTTTAAAACTGAGAAATAAGTGAATGCCAATTTTTGAGTACGTAATAGGACAATATTTTCAAAATTTTAATTTTGTTTATTCTATACTGTTTTATAAAAATTAAAAAATTGAATTATTATTTCTTTTATTCGAATTTAATCTAAAAACATTTTTAATTAAAAGATTCAATTAGAATACTTTTAGAGACATGAAAAACCGCTTATTTATATTTGATTACTGTAACATTTTAACAATTTAATTTACATATGGATGTTAATTTAAAACAGCAAATGGCGACTCTTGGCGGTCTAAAAATGCTTTTGTTAAAGCCGTATACTTGGTTAAATTAAAACAGATTTAATGAAAAAGCATTTACATTTATACACAATATCCAAACTAAATTATGTCGTAAAAGGAGTCTGATATATTGATGAATTTCACAATGCATCCTTTTCAATTATTTGAATAGCATATTATCTTGCTTTATTAAATAGAGAATTTGTAAGAAAAATATTTAGAAATATTTCACGTGTATATTTTTAAATTGTTTTACCTAAAAATATATATTATTATTAAAATTAGTTAACGCAATAACAAATATAAAAATTTTTACAGCCGATTTTAAATTTCGCTTAACCGATTTAATTTGCACTTCGCAGGCTATTTTTGCTGAAGAATTTTATTTCATTTAAGACATTTTATGTAAAAAATTTTCTTTTCCATTTTTAAGTGAAGGATTGGAGAAATTTAAGAAAATTCAGTTTCTTATTAAGATTCGAATTAGGATTTTATTTTGAAGAAATTAATTTTCCAAAATCATATCCTTTTTATTATGAAATTTACATATTAATATCATATGTATATAATAGATTCCTATTTTAAAATAATTTTGCTTTATATGCTAAATATTGTATTTCTATTTTACCTTACATACAGTACATCTTTCAATATTTGTACAGTAGAATGCTTATCAGTATTTGTTGGTTTTGCTTGCAACAATTATGATATTCAGTTCTGGTTATCAATGAATGACTAATTGCAAAATATTTTCCTTTGCTATTTCGCAAGGGAAAATATTTTCCAGTAACAAATAATAAGTCACTGAAAAAGCGAAGTGATATTTCTATGGATGGTAAAAAATTTGCAACAGCTACTGAAAATAAAGTAATAGCTATAACACACATATTTATTGATAAATTGTATATATATATAGTATATATATATATATATATATATATATATATATATATATATATATATATATATATATATATATATATATATATATATATATATATATATATATATATATATATATATATATATATATGATTCATTGGAGGAATCATCAAAATTAAATAATTTTTTAATTCCAAATTTTCCACATCCAGTGTAAACGTTCGAAATTTAAAATGTATATTACTGCTTATGACTACTAATGACTGCATTTATAGTCATTAGTTATTAAATTTTTAACACACACACACACAAATGCAAATGAAATTCTTAGAACATGTTGATATCAGCTTGAATTTGCGGACAACAAAATAGTGATCCACTGATATTAGATTTATTATATTCTGTATTGGCCATGTCTATAAATTTATATAATTATTTTCGATTTGATTGTACAATATTCTATATAATTATAATACATTTGTTATATTTTTTCCTTTGATCCGAACAAAATGATTCGAACAAACGAACTAGTTGATACGACCTATTTATTGAATCACATAACTAGTCCCTGTTCAATGTTTACATGATTTTCCTCACTGACTACTCAACCAAGACCAACTTCGTTTAACTATATATAATAACGGTGATTAAATACGCCATTAACTAGTCTTACTGGACCGCTAGCACTAATCAGATTTTGCTAATGCTTTATAACGTCTTTGATTTCCTGTAAAAACTTTTTATTGCTAACGCTATTTGATCAAATATAAAAGGAATAATAAAAAGATTTAAACGTTTATTTTTATCATTTATAATTTTTCTTGTATATGATTTTTTATTTTATTGAGTTAACTTTATTTTGTGAAGTTTCGATCTTATTAAATAATAATGATGGTGAATTAATATTGATGGTCAAACAAGTACAATTTGATGCATAGAAAACGCTCTTATTTTCATGATTGTCGAGAGATATTAATCAAAAGTCATCTTGAGCTTATACTTAGCAAATTAGGGATTTTTTTCTCTCACTGATTTACAGTATTGTGTACCCTAAACGCGTACTTCATTGTTCAATCTTGCTATTGCCCCATGCAGTTTAAGAAAATGAGTATCGTTTTTCTACCTCGTGAATCTGAGTTCAAATTGCAATGAAATGATAAGTTAATGACTCACTATTTCACTAGTTCCAAGAGGGCCACGGTGGCCTGTTTGGTCAGAGCATCGTTCTTATTATCCGGAGGTAATGAGTTTGAATCCAGATTTAAACGGCTATCCGTCATGTTCAACAAAGGCGGATGGGGAACGTTGGTAGGAGGTATTCGCAATGTCTTCCAAGTGAAATGATACCTCTGGGAATGGCAGATCAAGTATTTTGCGGTTTTCTGCTTGGTCTCTGCTTATAAATTATAAACACTCCCACCCAGCTGCTTTTATCTAAGAGATAAAGCCAAACTCATGGCTTGTTACAGGGAAGCATGATGGTGTAACAACTAGTTCCAATAATGTCAATTGTCTTCTTAAGGTTTGTTTCGTTCTCTTATCGCTCTATTATAATTTTTTCAAATCGAGGGGGTTTTGTGGTGAGATACTATATTTTAAAATAACTGAGGTGAGATTCGAATTTACGATTTGTTGAACTGAAGACTTAAAGCGTTGTTTGTCCCTTAGATTTTTCTTTCGCAATAAAGACTTATTTACACAAAAATGTGTTTTAAGAAAATGTTACTTTTTAATGAAAGCATTAAAAAAGTACATTTTTCTAAATGATTTTTTATTTCCAAAAGAACTCGATGGTTACTATAGATATCATCTGTCGTTTCGCAAGTTCCCAGATATTTTCTCGGAATTTCATTGCTGACATGTAACTTAGTTAAAGGCGACATAAATGTGAAAGGATTTTATTCGCTTCATTTCACGGTGAGTTTAACGGATTTCAATTGCCCCATGACTCATCACTCTTTCTAAATGCTTTTAATATTGTTTCTACTTATCAAAGAATGATTGCAGTGGCACTAATGTAAACAGTTACTCTGAACTCGATATGGAGTACTACTTATCAAGTCTGACTTAGATAAGATAACGGGCTCTGTATTGGAAACATGTTACCTCAAATAAATCTGTCCGTTGAACCCTTTGAGCTGCTGTGGAGGAGGTAATTCGTTAAAAAGATTGCAATCATTTTTTTTTTTGTATTTATACTGTAAATCACCTCTCGAAAGAAGGGAATTAATGTACTCATTTTAATAAATAATAATGTAAAAGAAATTGATTGATATGAACTTTTATCTGCTATTTATAATCTAAAACAAAAATGTATTCGTTTGGCAATTGGTGATGATGCGTAAGAAGAAAATCTTAAACCCATCTGTCAACAAAATTTATAATGCGACTGTTTAGAAAGAGAACTCTATCTACACCAAAAAGGGAGTACTATTACCGTCAGAACACCAAAATGAAGCATTACTTGTAGCGGAGAGCATTGGAAAGGGTGACCTAATCTCTTAATTTGAAGCCCGGTGGCTTAGTGGCAGCGTTTCACGCTCCCATGACACAAGTCCGAAGTTCGATCCTCGGGTTGGGCAGGGTTGACTCAGCCTTTCATCCCGTCAGTGGGTCGATTAACTGAGTACCAAGCATGCTTGGGAACTAAACACTGGTGGTCTTACGTTAGGCTAAGCACCTAACTGGGACATATGCTTCGCACCCCAGGGCCCTCGGTCATGAAAACAATTACGGGCACTGTAGGCCTTGCCCCACATGGGCTGTCGTGCTTAGTTTTTAATCTCTTAATTTAACAGCGCAAAATTGATCACCTAACAAATGTAATGATTTTTAAATTTTTATAACATTTTGTTTCTTGTCGAAAATTTAATAATTAGTAGGCAGCATTTCTTACGAGGGGGAAAAATATGCAAGCATATATTCCAAGAAATGGATAAGAGTAGTTTCATCATTCACGTCCTGGTTTTTCAACTGTGGATGTATTCGAACCTGGAACTTATCGTTGCGCATTTATTTTAGATGTGTAGTTGCATAGTCATGATTGGTTGAGATACTGATCTCCTAGGATAATTCTAAGTGTAATTTTAACCAATGTATACTCATAACGAGTGGGTTGAATGTTATCGTTGACTTCCTGTCCAACACGAACAGGAGTTGATCCTTGCCTTCTTTATAGATATTTGGTGTCCACTTCAAATTTCAAGTTCAAATGTTTTCCACTTTGTATTTTAACTAAAGCGAACCAAAATAGTACTTTAATTTTAAAATAAATTCCAAATGACTTTAAACATCAATATTCGAAACTGTGACTCGAATTTGCAAACAGTTGAATTAAAAACTAAGCAATTGACACTTCAGTTGTTAAGGCAATGTATGTTGATGTGATACTATTAAACTAATTTTACATATAACTACACACAATTAATATAGTTAAAAAGAAACAGAACATGAAAAAACTTGATGTTCAGTTTGCTAATAATAAAAATATTTTTTTAAATATCTAAGGATAATAATAAAACACCTAATATTTATCAAATCTTTTATTACCTTATATTTATCACGTAATATTCACCTAAGCATCTTAATATTTACATTTCGAAAATGGAAAAACGCAAGAGTTTTGATTATTTTTGCGAGATTTTGCTGATTCAGTTTTTAAAGAAAGAAATTTTATTAAAAGCTTATATTTTCCTAATCATTATTATCATATTTTTTTACTTTCTATTTTTTTATTTATTAAGATTTTATTGTCATTGTTATTCTTAATTTTTTGAAAATTTCATATTTTGAACGAATTAAAAAACATTTATAAATTTAATAGCAGGTAGAGATAAAATGCCATTTTTGCAATTTTTATTCCCTTCCCCGCGGTGCTTGTTTGAAGGCAACTTCAATGCTTCCCCAGCGCATACAATCCGTTGTGAAGGGGATACCAAGGGGGAAGCTGAAGAATTTTTGGGAGGAGGATTTTTAAAAGGGGGCCTTTCACCTCTCGGCTCCCCCGTCTATGAGAATGGAATGCAGTTTCCCCAGAAGAAGGCCCCAGCTGACCGAGGACCAAGGTTAGAATTCGAAGCAGGAAGTCGTATTTTGGGGCAGAAATGAGAATCCCAGAAGCGAATCACCATCAGCTGTTGACCGTTCTCGTGGTTTCTAGAGCTCGCCCACCCTCTTTAACCTTGAACATGATGCGCTGTTGGCTGCGACCGGTTTGGGATTCTTTGGTACCTTTGAACAGACGGGCATTTCTTTTACCCTAACGACTTTTGAATGAATGCAAGTTTCCGGTGATAAAAATTTCATATATTTTTGTGAGATATATTTTTCTTTAAATGCTTTTTTGTTTAATTTAAATTATTTGAGTAAGTAATTTGAAATTTATCTAATAATTTAAAACTATGTGATGCGATCAACAAATCATAGAAATTAAAATTATTCATCTATTATACCAAAATATTACATTTGTTGGTTGCAGTTTCCCTTCTAGAATGCATAAAGCGGAATATTATACCTTAATAATTAGTTTTTCATCCACTTCAGAAAAATTTTATGAGTAGGTATTCAATTTTATTTGTGATTTTAATAACTTAAATTTTGTATATATGTATCGGGATTTATAATAATTACAGCAAGTGTCCGCATAATTTATTTAGAATTAAATTTTTACGATGTCCCCCTAGAAATTTTCTTATTGTAAGGTCATATGAAGTTTTTATGTTTGGATTTATTTAAGTGACAAGGAAAAACTATTTTTTCACAAGCTTCTAACGGATCGTTGCTTTTGGAGACAGAAAATTATCGCCTTTATGGATGATCTTAGTAAAGGTTTCAAGTTTAAATTGCACATTTTTCAATTATTGTTTATTTTCCATTGTAATAATCACTTATTGATGTATGTTTATTAAACACCTTGTCCGTATGTGTTTCCTTCTTTAAGAACTATACATGTCCTTATTAGTTCGCTAAAAAATCAATTATATTTGTGTGTAAACATGTTTGACACCGCATGTCTCTGATACCCGTAAATTTTGCAGCCATTTTCTGAACATATAGGCAATTTTGTCTACCCGAAAGATTTTTATAGGCTTTCTGAGTTGTCATCGGCAATGGGTAGTATAGGCTGCGAGGCCTATGCTACCCACTTGTAGGAAATATTTTGCAAGTGACATTAGGCCTTCAAAATAGCTTGTCATTTAAGTTTGTTGCTCTGAATTCTGAAACATATAGTGAGATCTGGTGAATAGAGGGGGGAGGGAAGGAATCACTCTCCAGGAGTTCGACGCTCCTTTTGACCCTTTCATGTCATTGGGGGAGGGTGTGAATTCTGACCCCGAAAACTTTGACCTTGTCCCAACAAGAACTGACATTGAGACTCGTTGTTTCACGTTTTTTGCTGCTAGGGAAAGTTCAATCTTCGAAACTGAATATATAAGCTTAAGTAAAAATATTATATATACATATTATGCGATACTGTTTATTATTTAAATTTATATGAAGATAGTATTATCTTCATATATAAAAATTTATTTATATACAACCACAAAATTTTAAGCAGGGAACATATATATATTGATAAATGGAATCATATATGTATTCCGGAATGTTAGATTTAGGGTAAATATGATTCACTTTCAGTCATTGTAAAAAATTCGTATATTTTACTTTATTCTCAATGACGAATAACGGAAGTTGTATTAATACACACCATTGATTATTTAAATATGAAATAGATATGTAATCCTTTGGGTGCGATTTTGTTGCCAACCAAAGCAAATGTAATTGATGATTTGTTTGTCGCACAACAAAATATTTTTTCCCTTATGAGAGCTAATTAGATCTAGATCATACCTACGCGTTAAAAAGGATTCTGAATCACTACAAATATCCAAACCGAAGGTGGGATTCTAACCCACGAACAACTGAACCGAAGGCTAGAGCGCGAACCATTTGACTGCCAATTGGACCCAAATGTAATCAAGCTTGCACAATGCATATATCGATTTCATTAAAAAATCCTACAAACAAATGAATTAATGCTGATTAATAATAAAAATATAAATAAATTATTAAAACGTATAACCAAAAGAAAAGAACAGAAAATATTTATTTACAATAAAAGTACGAAAATAAGTAAATGTAAGTACTAGTTCGAACAATAAATTAAATTTTCTAATAATTGAATAAAACGATGCACTTAATTTATTATAATAAAGCAAAAGAATTTTCTATTATAGTAGAATGAGCATCACAAAATCAACAGAAATATCATGCAAAACTTTTCGATCATTTTAAGTTAATTAAAAATCCGGATTACAATAAGAATGGAAAAATTCATCAAGTGGTTCACCAAATACAGAATCGAACGATTATGAGGTAGTAATAAGTGATTATAAATGCATATCTGCCCTAGAGAACAATTTATACAGCTTTAGTTGCCTGATTTGGGGTATTCCATATAAAATTAAAAAAAAATCCATTGGTTGGGATACATGGAGAGAATGATGACTACTGATGAACCAAAAATTTTTTAAAGCTCAATGCCAAGGTCAGAGAAAATGAGGAAGACCAAAGAAAAAATGGCTGAAAGAGGCTGCAAAGGATCTTAAGAATATGAAAATAACACATTGGAAAGCCTAAGGCACGAGACAGACTGCTTAGAGTCCAAATTTTAGGGAGGGGGACACGGTCCAACATGAACTGTAGTGCTGGGGATTTAGCTAGGTCGGTGGCATGATCCTTTATTGAACTGAGGGTTAAATATGATTTACATCTACAATACATTTTGGTTGCGGAAAAGAAGAACGTTACATATATGGCATGCTTTTGATTATTATATATTACTCTTTTAAATAAAATATATTAAAATAATAAATTTTTGTTCAAATACATTTATCAGGCAGATGTAATAAAGCACATATTAAAATGTAATCGTAATTATAAATGGTAACTTCAATAGTTAGAATATAACTAGAAAGAATGTAATTTAAATTCTTACTATAATAAAAAAAGGCAAGTTCTTAAAAGTATTTTAAGGCATTTATATTTCTTCAAATGTATTAATATATTAGTTGAAATCAAAAATATTTCGAAATAAATGTTATTCATGTCCATAAATCACAAAATTCAACTGTGCGTTTAATAGAAGAACCACTCTAAGATTACAACTAAATAGATAAATGATTTTTTATTAATTAACAAATTCTTTTAATAATGCTTGTTCAAAGCTTCTAATGCAATATGTACACATTCATATTAATTGGCATAATTTAATATAAAAAATTAAGAGTATCATTTAGAAACTTTGCAATTAAAAATGATATCACCATTTCTCATCAGGGGCCAAAATGATGCAAAAGCGTTTCCATTCATACAGAAAATTTTAAATGAAATGAATGCTGCCAGCTTGGACTTACGCTCTCCTGGATCAAAATAAATATAAAATACAATAATTCATAAATTTATAAAATTAAAATTCAGAAAGAATTAATTTTAGTACTTGGCATATATAGAATACCAAATAAAAGATCTTACTTTGGAATCAAATTTACGCACGCGCAAATTAAATTGTTTATCAATATTTAACAAATATGGAGTCCAGATTTATTAACGGTTTACAGTTAATGAAGGCATTAATACGCTATTTATGAAAATGAAGTAGTTATCAATGTTAATAAATTTAAATGAATGAAGTAAAAAATATACACAATTAGATTATTCAGGGGAAATATAGAGTAATTTAAATAAGTACTAAATCACACACACACACACAAATTACATTAAAAAAAAAACAATTATTTAAAAATCTCTAAGTAAATGTGCTACCCTCTATGAGACGTTATTCGTTAAAAATTATATATGTGTAATTACTGTCAATATAACACAAACATTATATTCAAATACAGTATGCGCTCGTTTTTTAAGTATCTTTAATTTACAATCTAATAACATTCCTGATTTTACGATTTAGTAGCCGGTCCTTTATCTAGAGATCCATAAACACAATAATAATTTCAATACCCATTTACGAAGTAAAATTCTGAAAAATATTTTTTGCTAATTTATATTTATCAATCACGTTTACTTTATAGCATCTGATTGTGAAATTTAGATCGACGTTTTAATGAATAATCAAAAATCCTACCAATTATGGATAACTAACTGAACTGCTGATATTGAAATCTCGTGTCTTATTAAATAATTAGCAAGGTATTTTTCCTTCCTAATCAAACCTCGTCATTCAGATTATAATCAATAGTTTCAAGTGTAAATATTAAAAGTTATTTTCTTAAGGAATGAGAAATCGTTGTTTGGAATCTCATAATGAAACTGACAATCTGGGCACTTACTAATTTATAATTGGAATAATGTTGTAAAAAAACAATGCTTAACTCATTCGATATTGAGGCTTTATCATAGAAATCCCTATAACTCAGGTAAGGCAATAACATTTACCATAAACTAGACTGAACAGAGCTTCGAGAAAGAAGTCATTTGCTGCCCGAAATTTCACTTCAGGACTTTTTAAATGTGGATTCAGTTGAAATATGTACGAAAGAAGTGCCGAATGATTAAGTGATTGATAACACATGATGAATGAAAATAAAAACAAACTTTCAAATGTCAAAAAAAGTGACGTAGATCTGTGATCATCTGCAAAACAAGCAAATAATTATCGAATAAAATTTTTATATTGTTTGAAAAAAATAGCAGTAAAATGTCATGTTTTTCTGCATCGAAAAAATGGAAAAATGTAGTTTTTAAAAAAAGCCATAAAAGTGATTTTTTGCGGATTTCTCATTGATAAAATGAAAGTAAGAACAGTTTTAAGTATGAACATTATTTTGCATGTGTTTCTCTGATACCATTTTACTGGTCCTTATGAACTTATAGGATATATAGGACTACATATCTATATAGATATATATACTATATATATATATATATACTATATATATATATATATATATATATATGATATATCGATATATATAGATATCATATATACTAGTCATATATGATATATATATATATATATATATATATATATTACTTCGTAGAACATTAATTTTGCTTAATTATTAAAATGAAAAAAGAATTAAGAATGATTCCTAAATATCTAATATACGTCTCCCTTATCTCATTAAAGTCGAGATATCTGTAATCTTTCTCTATATTAAAGGGTCTTAAAATTCTACCCTCTATATTACCCTAAGGAAAAGGTAACTTTTTGTTGTGATAATATGTGTGCATATCACTTTCATAATATGCATATATATATATATATATATATATATATATATATATATATATATATATATATATATATATATATATATATATATATTGATTAAGAAGCTCAGTGGCTTAGTGGTAACGTTTCACGCTCCCAAGGCACAAATCCGAGGTTCGATTTTCGGGCTGGACTAGGTCGACTCAGCCTTTCATCCCTTCAGTGGATCGATAAACTAAGTACCAATCATGTTTGGGAACTAAACACTGGGGGTTTCACGTTAGGCTAATCGGGACGTATGCTTCGCACCCCAGGATCCTCGGTTAGGAAAACAATGATATGGACACTGTAGGCCTTGGCCCACATGGGCCTTCTTGCCACAGAGTTTAGTTTATATGTATCCATATTACATATACATCTATTATGTATACATATATATATACATATGTATGTTTATGTTTTATATGTTACCTTTTCTCTTTGACAATATATGGGATAGAATTTTAAGACCACTCTTTTGCATTTCATCAATGATTAATATTTTGAATCTAATAAAAGGGAGACAGATAGCAAACTGATTTTATGTACGAGCATTTTACTATTGTTTAGGAGTCAGTCGTTCATAGTTTTTCTTTTGAATAATTAAACGTATAAACAGTTTATAAACGAAATTAATATTTCACGGAAAAAATTATCCTTGGACATTTATATATTACTATAACCTTAATTTACTTCTATTATATTATTATAACCTTAATTATTATTTTCAAAAATATTTAATAACTATTTTGAAAAAGCATTTATTTTTAATAATCGTGACTATTCTTTCAAAATCATAAAATGGAGAATGATGATACAAATTTAGCTATATATAAATAATGCTGACAAAATATTTAGAAAAATTAAGCATTTAATGCTAACGGTAAATATGAAAAAACAATCTATCACAGACATCTTATTGTCGCAACAGATTAGTGCTTTTAGATAATTAAGTGGAAAATTCAAGTACTCTGCTGTAGAATTGTCTTAAAATTTTTGGATAGGAGTTAATAACGAAACCTGATCGATTTACATTTGCAAAAAGCTTTGACGGAATTTTTTTGTTTTTTTACTTTCATCCCTTCAGTGGATCGATAAACTAAGTACCAATCATGTAATATAACAATATAACTTAATTAATAACTTCAATTAAAAATAAATAATAATCAATTTGGTTAAAATATATCTTGAATAGTTATGACACTATCTTTCTTAATACAGGAATTAATTAATCCGAAAACTGCTGGCAGTAAAATTTCAGGGTATTGAGAATACTCATCGCTTATTTAAAACAAATAATTTCTATCCAATTCAAAATAAACATGAAATTCACATATTCTATACGATAGTTAAATTACTCATTATAAAAAGTACTATTATTTCAAAAGAGCTTGTTTATTTTTTACTGTTCTTGTTATTTCGTGGCAAGATGATCCCTGCGCCAAGTTACGACGTAACTTTGTTATAGCGCCAAGATCACCGCTAAAATAAGTTACATTTAGAATGTTTATTGTTCGCGTTTAGTTTTTGATTACTATAATTCTGCGAATGTTTTCATTAGAGCATTAAATTTTTGAAACATGAACTCCGCAGGTTGGATCTGTGAATTACACCACGTTGTTTCTTGTTCTGTCAGTGCATATGCTTCAATTTAAAATCAGTACTGCGATTGGTGACGGTTTGTATTTTTTATGGTAATTTATAGTAGACACCATGAAAATAAGCAAACCCCAATTATTTTCTTAATAAATTATGCAAGCTCAGTAGAACGCAAATTGAACTTTAACTTTGCAGTAAATGGTAACAATATTTTAAAAAAAGAAACCTTTTTTAACCATAGTGTTTTCTTTCGTTCCAGTTGAACGTATGAGTACGCAACTTTATTCTAATAATCATTAGTTTAAAATATCATGCGTCAGATAAAGTTTCATCTACGTCACACATAACTAATTACGAACATCATATTGAGGCGGTGTCTCAAATCCGACTTGTCGACGAATTTGCTGCCTGCTTTCAAATCGTATTCTTCGAGTGGCAGCAAACAAGGAAACGTTCCCTTTCGAATATCTGAGAATATCGTCGAAGTTCAATTGAATAAAATGATTTCTTATATAAAAACCAAATGATGGGTTTGAGAAGCCGTTTTCCATTGATTAGCCATTAACACTTTGACAATAGAGCAAAACATCCACATTATGGTTAGTGTAAATCGGCAAGGAAGATTTAAATTTTTAAGACTTTCATTAAATAATGGAATTCTAAATTAATAATTGCAATATTTATAAACAATATTTTTTTAAATCTTAATACTAATAGCTTACGTCAACATTAATTTTTTTTGTATTTTTTGTTTTGCATATTAAAATGTAAGAGGTGATTATCACCAATACAAACATGCTTGCTACTTTCATATGCGCCGCACAGTTATCTTATTCTCTAATATATAATTCTTAATCTTTCAGTGTCTCATGATGTATATTACAGTAAAAGAAAAATTTCTTATGAAAAATCTATTAAAATTTAAGGTATTTTCTGCTCATGTTTTAGCTTCTTAAAAATCTTTAAGAAAAATATTTGCTTTCCAGAAATGAGGAAAATATAGACAAGAAGATTTTACGCTGAATTGAAACGTAGGACCAAAATTCGGGTCTCCATTCCAAGAAAATGAGTCTGGAAATACGAATGTCGTAATCGCATTTTAATCTTCCCTCTCAACGTTCGGTGACATTTTTATTCTTGGAACAATAACGTCGCCTGTCTATCATTCGAGCGAGGAATATGAGTGTCCCCTCCACCCTCGTACAAAGCGGAAAATAAAATTGCAGCAGCTGTTTATTATCCAAATGGCGAAGGACTGGCGCGCTTCTTTAATGGATTTCTGTTCCGAGAACGGCAAAAGCACGGCCATGGTTCTTCTATATTTACACATGGAGCACGTGTTGAGGGAAGGCCGTTAGTCCGTGCTTCGAGTGACGTCACAGAGGGAAATGAGTCGAGTAGAGATGTAGTGGTTCTGCTTCTCCCAAATGAATCTGTCTTCAGGAAGTAAGTGGAGATGTACTTGAAAAGTTAGAAATTCTGTAATGTGTTTTTTATTCTGTTCCTCTTTCAAAAAGTCATTTATTTTTGGGACTCAATGTAAACTTCAGTTGGCTCCGATTCAAACTTTAAAAACGTTCCAGATGTTTTTTGCCTTTCAATGTGAATGATATATATACTCAGATATATATACTACTCAATGGAGAAGTAGAACTACACGTGTAGTCAAGTCAAGATTGGAATTTATTTTAAATGATGCTGCGTATCATCTGTTACACATTCTTTGAATGCAGTTGATACTAGAAAGTTGCATCGTAAGCGGTATTATTGCTGTTTCTTTTGGCAACAAAAACTGCGTTATTTCCCACTGGCTTCCATATTTTTTTTTTGATATGAAAGACAGTCATCAACTGGGCTTTATTTCCAGAGTCGCACAAACTTCAGCTGACCAACTTGTCTAGTGGTCAGAGTGCCTGACTACGGATCAGGAGGTCCTGGGTTCGAATCCCGGTTTGGGCATGGATGTACTTTCTCTATCTATCCTGTCTTTATTCTTTCCTTGTATGAATGAGGTGTGAATGGTTGCCTACCCTATAAACGGGTCCCTATGGCATGTGTGTAGAGCAAAGTCGTACTTTCACCTTCATGGTGCTCTGATTAAAACGAAAGACGCTCCCAATCGACTTAATTCGCATAGCATAGCGAGCTTGGCTTGTCCTAGTGTCATTAGTAAACAACAACAACAACAAACTTCAAAAAAATCAAACTTGTTTTCTGTGATGTTTTTAAGGACAGAAACCAACTCCCATAATTCTAAGTGTCAAGTAAACCAGAAAAAAAAGAATGTAATTTTTCAGAAAGAAAGTATAAAGAAGAAAAATAAACCTAAATTTCTGATTATTAATAAATGTGCCGGTGATGTGACATTGTTAAAAAAATAGGAAGCAAATATTCAAATCAGCTCGAATTATTTAATAATGAATAGAATCTCAATGAACGCAAGTCAACATCTTATTGATAGCATAAGAATATATGCTGTCAATAAGGATACCAATCATTTTTGATGAATATATTTCCATACAGTAAGAAATTTCGAGTGTAAATTATCAAAATTATTGTAATTAGCTCTCTTACAATCTTCGAAGAGTGAAGTGACCAACCTGATAAACTGTAGATAAGTTAACAGATGAAACAGGCTGCTGAAGGACTGCGATTCCTCTAGAACAATTCACTGTGTGACAAGCAATAGACGACATAACATTGATTTACTGAAGTACAATTTCACGAATAACTTGTGGATGGCAAAGAATTGAGTCAATGGACATTCATTTTGCCATTCAGTACCATGCATGGATCTTCTGTAGTTCTGATTTGATGACTGCGGCTCAGATGCAACTGTGTAAATACTATTGAACCTCAAATGCACTATATGCGATATCTAATTTTACTCGCAGTGTAATACGCGTTAATTTTTAGATAGTTATGGACATATTTTGCTCCCATCCTATAAGCAATCTTTTTGATAATTACCCGGTAATAAGGAAAATTTTTGATATCGTGTCACCAAAACGCCTAACGATCTGTCTAAATAATTAGCCTATGGCTTTCAATTCAGGGATTTTCGATTGCGATAGATGTTGGAAGGTAAAAAGTTGTTGAAAGCAACGCATCATATAATTAAATCACAAAGCTAAATTCTATTTCTAATCTCTCATATGGCAGATAAAAATTGCAAGCATATAAAATTTCACAAAATTTTCACGTTTATTTTTTTATCATTTTTATGATTTTTTTTCTAGAGAATATAAAAGAAAATATTTGGAGGATGTTAAAGTTTGTAAGAAACAAAATGAGGAATTTCTAGGAATACAAAAAAAGGTTTCAGAACATTGGATAAATGTAGCAGAATTTAGCAGGACAGATCATAAAATATGCAATTTGATTAAAGAAAACGAAATCTGTATTTTCAATTACAACTTTGATAATATACAATGAGAATGTTGATCAATATTCATGAACTAGCTAAAGATTTTCGCAATTTTTTTAAATAGTGAATAAAAGAATATAGAAAACAAAAAAATTTTCACGAATTAAATTATAGATTTATAAAAATTATTTGAACTTAATGTTATATTTAAAATGTTTTGATAAAATTCCTTCAATTGTTATAAATTTTCAAAAATTATTAATAATGAAGAATGGCCTTCCTAAAAAATCTTAATATTAAGTTTTACTATATTTCTATTATACTGACATTGCAGAATACAAATAGAACACAGTAATAGAGAGATACAGAGAAAATAATATCGATTAACAATGATTAAATAGACTTACACTTATACATACATATATATACACACACATAAGTGCAATTATCCCAAAGATGAAGTGTTACTATTACTAGAGATATTAACTAAGCTTAAGCTTACAATTACAAAATAGAAACTAAAATAAAAAGAAGAATGAAAAATTAACTAAATAAACAATAACGATTAAGCAATTTTTCCTGAGAATTAGAAAAACTTTGTTTAACAAACCATTCATACAACAAAATAAAAAATGGATATGAAGTCAAAATCTAATGTACAGTCAAAAAGAGATAGTCAAAAATTTTAAATATTCGTTTATTCACAAAATACAGTTATTCACAAAGCATTCAACAACACGAATCCTAAAAGTGAAATGTACAGAAACTGAATCATAAAATATCAAACAAGCTACCAAAGTGAGAAAATGACTTGTGAAAAATGTAGAGAATTTCAATACACACACACACACACACACACACACACACACACACACACACACACACACACACACACACACACACACACACACACATATATATATATATATATGTATATAGTGCATAGCTAACAATAACCATGGTCAATATAGCAATATATTAATATATACACTAAATGAAATCTTGTAAAAATAACCAAATAAATTGCCTGTTGTTGAAGGAATGATTTCAGGTTATTAGAGATATTCTTATGTCAAATTTTCGTAAAGACAATGCCCAATATAAGTTTGCATTTTAAAACTATACTTTTTGTTTGAACCTCTGTGAATGAACATGTTAGAATCTTTCCTTTTAAAGAAGAAAAACTTTCAAAAGGAAAACTTTTTAATTGACATCAAAATTATTAATAACTATCTGCAATCAATAATTTAAAATTTCAAAAGAGAGAATAAAATATACTTTGAAATTTTACATTATGATTTTTTTATTATCGTTTATAACGTTCAAAAGAAACCACGAAGATAACTTAAATGGACAATTAAAAAATTTTTTTTCTCATGTGACAGGTTTTCAATCTTTAAAGGTTACCAACAAATATTTAAAAAAAAAATGGAAAACATTTTTTAACTTTAAAATGAATTAAAAATTAAAAAAACTTCTTAAAAATTAATTAAAAACATTTTGAAAAAATGAATTAAAAAATTTCCATTTAAATTTTTTATTTTTAATTACTTTTTTTATATAACACTTTTTTTGCATGGACTTTAGTTTATATTGATTTTTGACCTTATTAGTTATAATATAGAACATGACTTCTCTGAGAGTTCGAAAATTATAATGAAATCATGAGTTATCGTGCTATATCGCGTTACAAATTTCAACCGTGATCTTTGCTTACCTACGCAGATTTTCAGGCTCGATAAAAAAATGTAAATAAATAAAATTAAATTAAAAAAATCTACATGAATATTGATTCATTTAATTGAAGATTTATCCAGTTTTCTTATAATTAAAAGACCATGCAAATGTATTTTGAAAATTATTTTTAGTATCACAATACTTTTTAAAGGAATAAAAAAAGGAATAACGATATAAAGACCTATTTCAGTTAAAATCTCGCTTTCTCAAAAGTGTGTTTTGAAGTAAAAAGTGGAGAGGGGGGGGGCTATTTAAACACGTACTTAAGGCCTGTTTTAAATACAAAAGAAAACCAAAAATGTTGGAAGTACTTTTGGCACGTTATTTTTGGAAGCGCTGTTCGTCCTCAAAACAGCCGAGAATAGCCATGGGCTGTTTGCCCATGTTCATTGCTAGCTAAAGGGTTGCAGATGGCAACTCTCTCCTTTTGATATGTGTGTCTGTTGACATTTTAAAGGCCTCGTTTGATGGCGCCTTTCGAAATAGAATATTGGATTGCTCGGTCCTTCGTAATCGCATTCGATTCTTTGCTTACGAAAGAGGCTGATTTATTCTAAGCAAAACTTAAGTTACGTTAGATAAACATGACGGTTCAGTCTCAATAATTGTTTCGTTTATTTAAATTTTCAAATAGCTGGGAATGTATTATAAGCATTGCCATCTGCTAATACTTGAGTAGATATGACCGCAATTTATAATAATAAATATATGAGTCTAAAATATTTTTTTTTAATTGTCATTTTTATCTTAATTTTCGTAGATGCTAATTAATAGTTTTGATTAACTTTCCAACTTGTTGAAACTTTTCCTTCGCACTATGCTAAATAAACCAAAGCTTTAAGTCAGAATAAAATATGTTACTATAGGGATTTTCATGAGACAAAAATATTAAATTTAAACTAAATTGAACAAGTCCTATGTTAAATACTGGCTATTTACTATGGTACTAAATTTACAAATACTATTCCCCATTCTTATAGAATCGCTGTCTTAAAAACTCAAGCATCTCTCCCTCAGCAAACTTCTAAGATATTTTCAATATTTTGAAAAATCTTGTTGTACTCTTATGCCAGCTAGGCTGGCATTTTGGGGTGCGCTGCTCCACTTTTTTAACTGAACCTTAATTTGATGTGGAGTCCGACTTTCGCAGTACACACATGCCATAGGTGCCCGTTTATGGGGAAAGCAACCATTCACAACCCATTCATACAAGGAAAAGACAAAGACAGGTAAGAGAGAGAATGTACATCCATGCCCGAACTGGGATTCGAATTTGGGACCTCCCTATCCGCAGTCAGGTACCGCCGACTTCTAGACAGGGAGGCAAAATCCAGTTGCATTATGTAAAATAAAAGACATTCAAAACGAAATAATAGATCCGAAGACTTCCTATTCTAGAAAGGCTCATATCTACACTAAAAAGGGAAATTGCTTCTTGAATAAATCAGGACTTCAGACAATTTTCCTCAATTTTTTTCATTGCTCCAGATTAGTAGTAAAGTGGTCTGTATCCTAATGTACAGTTTAATAAGATTAAAAAAATGGTTGAAATTTTTCCATGTTGTGGATAGGTCTCACATCTCGAATAAGGCTGTTTGTTGTGGTGTGAAACCCACTTTAAACTGTTGGTCTCAACCAAAGGTACCACCATTTTCAAAAATGGCATTTGAATGAGAAATCAAACTCAAACAAAAAATCTTTAGCATATGCTTGTTGTTTTGACTCTCGCAATATGGTTAAGAACTTTTCATAACCAGGAAAAATCATTTTGTTATCCACACATTTAAAATACCTGGAATAAATAATTTTATAAATAAGATCTTATATTTTCTTAGTTGTTTTAATAATTAAAACAATAGTTATACGAATTGACTTTTAAGATTTTCATTTTCCTGTTTAATTATAGCATTGTAAAGTTAGGCATTTCATAATGGATGGGTTTGATTCTTTAACGAATTGACTTAGTAAAAGACATTCCACGACGTTATGTGTATATAATTCTAATCTTTAAATTCAAACAAGATACATTTAAGTAATACTAATTGAAAAGATAGTATCTACCAAACAATTGTCTGTACTGTTCAAAAAGTAGTTATTTTAAGACTATACAAATAACTGTGGTTCTCTTAGCTGTTATTTCACCAGCATACTTTTCAGAGTTGAGTTATATGCAGCCAGGTGGTAGTCTTCGAAATTTAGAAGCAGGGACCAAGCAGAAGAGCGATCTTTCAATACTTGATCTGCCACCCCTACTTGTATCATTTCACTTAGAAGAGCAATCGACCACTAACTATTTAACGTGCTCACCCGCTTTTAGATGACACGATGGCTCTTCAGTTAAGTCCGGCTCCGCACTCACTACTTCCGATAATGAGAACTATGTCCTATCTTCCTAGGTTACTGCGGCCTATGGTTCCAGCAGAAACGAAATGTAATTTATGAATTTAATGGTATGTAAATAAAGAATGTAGTCTTCAGAACTATTTAATCCAATATTTAAATAAGCAATGGAGAGTATATATGACCATAAAATTTATTTTGAATTCTCTGTAAAATTCTGTATTTATTTCTGCAAAGTAAAATGAACCAAGCTGAAGTGAGTTATAATTTTCTTTGTAAACACATGTATTTTAAATGTGTTGCATAGTGAATGATAAGAAAATCTTATTATTTAAAATATAAATGAATAAAATATTTAAATTTAGGATTTTTTTAAAAAATAAACTCACATTTTAAATTTAAGTTTATATTGCTCAAAACACAGGATTTTAAAAGAGAAACGTAAACAAAGCAAAATTACATGCAACTATGGTTAATTATTTTTTATTTAGTATGCAATCTTTACTTCCTAATAAATTCAGATAATGCTTTTAATAATAATTAATAACAATAATAATAATTAATTTACAGATAATGCTTTCTGACAATAGTATTAGAGCTTTTCATAAATTTGCCAACATTTCTGAGAACTGGGAAAAGCACTGCTACAACGATTCGCCTACAACAATCAAACCTTACGTGTGTGTGTGAAGGAACAATCCTTTTCTTTATAATACGAAATGCATTCAAACATAAGTGTTCAATTTTTTTCCCTCCAAAAATTCATTGTCGTGGAAAGTTTTCTGGCGCCAAACTGGATGAAGAAATGCTCCCCCATCGCGTCCGTTCCAATGACAATAATATCCACAAAATGGCAACACTGCACGAGGTAGTTGGGGTAGAAAAAAAAATCGAAATCGATTCTGCTTTTGAGAGCAAGGAGTGTCTGTGTGAGTGGGGGGGGGGAAGGGTACAGTGTATAGGTTTCTGGGCACATTGCCAGAAGGTCGTCACGCGCGCCATTCCTTACTTGGCACAAAGCCCTCCTAAGCCCCCTCGCTCCACCTCCCCAACCGACTGGTTTTCGAAAGGTATTGATCAGCAGGTTTTCCACTTCATGATTAAACTCGGAATAGATGACGTCATTTCTGAAGTTTGACAAGTATGTTCTAAACGTTATGGGAATATTTCGTTACCGAGTTCATTTGGAATACCGTTTTTGGAATTTGTTATACATTGCTTAATTTAACTTTAAAATCCATTGTAAATGGTATTTTCACAAAACCTTATCTTCGCATAAATTAAAATTTGTTAGTTTACGATGCATGTTTTTGTTTTACTTTTAATGTGCGCATTCTACCTAACGCAAAATAAATTTAAGAAATTTAAATGTGTTATTCTAATTGGTCTGAAATAAATTAAATAAGGTTTATTTACATTTTTCTCCACATTTTCAGACGTGGTTCTACTTTGTAACAGTTTAGCACCTTTTCATGCCTAGTAGAAGATTTTTAACATGATCTCGTAGAAGATACTGAACGTCTTTTAAGAAAATATCTCTGTTCGACCGATGAAGAATAATAACTCCAGCGAAATAAATGATGGTGTTGAACGGAACTAAGCAACTGTCACTGTAATCGTTGGATGCAACGATGAATCGCTCTGACTGATATTACCCACATCATTGCTTCACTGCACTTGATGATAGGCATATTGTCGTAATGAAGGATTGCTTAGCCACATCATGAACCACAGCACGAAAGAGTCAATCTGCTACATTCGGTGTCCGCAAATACTATTCGACGTTATTTACAGCTGAGTGAAATGTCTGTAATGCATCCAGTACTTCTCGTTTACCTTTGACTCAAAACCGCATACAATTGAGCTGCCAATAGTGTGATGAACGAAGGGCATAGACAACGGAATGGCAAACATTGCCTTTACTGACGAATCCTGCTTTGCCTCCACCATTATGATGGTCTGGAAACATCGTGGTGAGAGTCTTTTGAGCTATTGATTTATGAATCGCCACATTGGTCCTGCACACAGAATCATGGCTTAGGATGATAATGGTTTCACTCCCACATCTCCTTCTATTAAGCATTACTATATTATACTATTATACCTATACTCTAAACAGAAGCCCGATGGCTTAGTGGCAGCGTTCACACGATCCCATGACACAGGTCCGAGGTTCGATCCTCGGGTTGGGCAAGGTTGACTCAGCCTTTCATCCCTTCAGTGGGTCGATTAACTGAGTACCAAGCATGCTTGGGAACTAAACACTGGAGGTTTCGCGTTAGGCTAACCACCTTATCAAGGCATATGCTTTGCTCCTCAGGGCCCTCGGTCATGAAAACAGTTATGGGCACTCTAGGCCTTGGTGCACATGGGCTGTCGTGCCATAGAGTTTAGTTTTATACTCTAAACAGCCTGCGCTACATTTCTGAAGTGATGGACCCGTGGTCCTCCCATACCTTAAACACATCCCATTAGCTGTATCCCAACAGGATACGACACGTGGTACGCAATGTTCCAGAATCATTTTCAACCCAACAGACTAAATTGCTTCCTTAGCCTGCTTCTTCTTTGGATCTGTCGCCAAGTGAAAATTTGGGGTCACAAGCTTGGGACCCACTGCTACACTAGATACGACACGTGGTACGCAATGTTCCAGAATCATTTTTTGCCCAACAGACTAAATTGCTTCCTTGGCCTGCTTCTTTGGATCTGTCGCCAAGTGAAAATTTGGGGTCACAAGAATTGGCTCGGGATCCACTGCTACACTAGATCAACATTCGCAATATGTTTATACAATGCATGGACCGAAATATCTCAAAAATATAACCATAGCCTCATAAATTATATATCGAGACATCTGACAATTGTTACAACCTTCAGTGGCGGCTAGGCTAACTAATGTTTTCGCCATCATCTACTCTTCAAAAATGGTTGTAATTTCGATTATGCAATTTTTGTATAAGGTGTTATCTTCCAAACAAATTTTGCTGTGATGTCACAAGTCTTTCTTGTTTCTTGCTTGGTATTTTGCGTGGTCAGCACACGTACACTCACTGTGTACTTAAGAAAAATTTTATATGAAAATATAACATTTTCCTGAAATCTAAACTGGGGAAAGAATATAAATGCAGTAACTGTGACTCTCTGCAGAATTTTTTCCCCGCTCATTTGTAAATTTCAACACTCCAGTTTTTGACATATAAAGGTTACACGACAATGTCATTTTCCAGAATCCATGTCTTGGCGAATTATCGAGTGTCTTGAATCATGATCATGCACAAAAAAAGATATTTAGTGAATGCCATTGAAATGAAACGGAGCGTTTGCAAGGATATGAATTCAATTTCATGAAATCAAGAATGTCAGACGTTTACCAGGATAAGGTTATTTACGTATTGGCACTGCGAATGACGACCAATATAGTTTGTTAACTACTCGTTGATATCGAACAGGTAATATCAGTTATTTATCAGCATATGGAATCGCCAGAATTTTTCCTAACATTAATCCAATTGAGTATATGTTTAAGACACAATCAGGAAAAGCAAGCATTGCTGCAAAATCTCGTTTTATTGTCCCTGATTTGGAGACTACATTTTCCTGAAAACATTGAAATAGCATTTTCCAAAACTCACCTATAATTTCACTGTAGCTATGCAAATCACATGTGCAATAGCCTTAAAGTTAGAGAGGACTACGTGGCACATTATAAATAAATATCTTGCTAATATTTTCTAACAAAATATTATGCCATTTGCATGAAACCAAATTATTGCCTTGAAACATTTTTTCATGTTCTTTCTATATTTCAAAAAATTAAAATTTCCACTAATTTCTTTTTATGTTTCACATTGCATTTATATGTGGATTATGTGTTTTTATGGCAGTGTTTGGTTATTTCATAAATTTTCTTTCCTTTCTTGTCTACTCTCTTATTTTTTGATTAGTGCAACATATATTTTCAAATTTGAAAGAAGCTGTGAACAACTGTGTATTTATTAAAATGTAATGGCAGATCGATTTATGTGATATCCAAAAAAGTACAAAATCTTAACAAATAGGTTATTTGATGAAATTTTGGCAAATAGAGTGCATTTAGAATTTTTTTTTAAAATTTAGTTTAATCCAAATTGAGACAATGCTCGCAATCACTATTTTTAGTTGTGTTTTATAGCAATATTCATTTTATTATTTTTTAGTTAAGGAGTCGAGCTCTTCGCCAAAGACTCGCTTGCATCTCTCTTTGTATTACATCAGCTATGAACTTCGATTGCATAAGACTAATTAAAATAAAAACTAGTTTCCTTAAAAGCCAATATTATTTTTTATTTCATCGATAAGATTAAAACTTCTCAATTTTTTACTGTTTGCGAGGGGCGTTAAAAAGCAAACCAGGTGCTGCCACACCGGTCGCACTTGCCTAAGGCTAATCCTGACTGCATTATTAATATAGACGAGATTCTCGAAAATTCGTTCTTGAGTGCCCCTTTTTTTATTTATCTCTATTGAGTCATAATCTAAATGACTGAAAAATTTCTAACTCAAATATATGTAGCAATAAATTTAAAATTTGTTTACTATATAATCATTTATTGAAAATATAGCTGGAGATTCTTATTTAAAATAGTATTCAATAAATTTTAAGATGAGATTTAAGTTTTATTTCAAAGAATATTCAGTTTCCTTACTACTCTAGAAAGAATATTCACATTAGATTATCTTTATTCTTACAGAAAATTGTAAACCTATTTAATTATTTTAAATAAACATAAAAACCAATAATATCGAATCGGTTTACAGCTGTAAATTATTGTAATTCTGTATTGTTATACTCTTCTTGCTTATTACCAAAATAACAGTCTGATTAATTGTTTTTAAAGTTTCAGTTCACCAGTTTCTAGATTCAATTCCCACTTCGGGTATAGTTGTTTGTGGTAGATATTAAAAATTGTACGACCTGCTCGAACTACCTCTCGTGTGCAAACTATAATAGTAGAGTAGGGGGAATTCTTAAATAACAGATAATAGAGAAATGCCTTATAAGGGAAGAATAAAACCACAGTGCAAAACAGAGCGAAATCAATGTGATTAGTCGTTATCCTTATACACTGATGGCCAACCAAAATGCAACATCAAAAAAGGCCAAAGGAGGCGTTAAAAAATTACAAAAGTGTCGGTAAAAAAGACCACATACGTCAGCATAGGATTAAATAGGCTTTGGTTGGATCTTTGTGTTACTGTTAATGCGTGGTATTGCTGTCGATGCAGCTTCCACATATTGTCAATGTTGATCTGATGCAGTAGCGAATATTGTATCCCGGGAGAGTTGTTTTGTATGCACGGACCACACGTTTATGGGTGATAAATCAGGTGAATAAGCAGGCTGAAAGGGAGAAGATCAGTCTGATGGATAAAAAACTCTTGCATTTTGCTTGTTAAGAACGGTCACGCATTATTCTGCTAAAATATGGCTAATCGCAAGCACTAAAAGTATATAAAATCCCCGGTTTCCAATACACACAGATATGTGTGTTCTCCGGCATACTTCTCAGTACCAAGTCATGAGTTAGGCTCTACCAGTTGAGTGGATACTGTTCGAGTAGGAGTTATAGTAATTTAGATGTAGGGACCAAGATGTAGGACTTAGGGAGTATGCACATCAGAGATGTGGATGCCTGAATTGGGCTCTACCAGTTGAGTGGAAGTAGTTGGAGTAGGAATCTTTGTAATTTAGATGCAGAAACCAAGGAAAAAATTCCTTTGATATGCCATCTCAGTGGTATTATTTCACTTAAGGAGTGTGCGAATCAGACATGACTACCTGAGTTGGTTTTTAACAGTTGAGTGGAAATAATTGGAATGGGAGTCTTCATAAATTAGAAGCAAGCAAAAAAAATCCCTTTGACTTGCCACCTCACCATTTCCCTTGGGATACATTATGACCATGACCCGTTTAGCATTCTTCAGTTGCCTTTAGTGAACATGACGTATCTCCGGTTAAGTTGGGATTCGAACTTACTACTTACAATGAGAATGACACCCTGATCAACTAGGTCATCCTGGCCTCACATGCCTCAGAGATGTAACGTTGACTTTCAGTGTACCGGCAACGTCTATTGGTTTGGTCTGTTTGTTGCTCAACGGTCATTTTTTGCACACGAGGGCTAATTAGACCGGGACCTACGGTTTAAAGGGTATTCTGCACCACTACAAGCATCCATGCCCAAGGTGGGATTTGAACCCACGACCTGTTGAACCGAAGGCAAGAGCGCTAACCATTCGGCTGCCAGCTCGGCGCAACGCCTATTGGAGTGATGCTGGAGTGAAATCCAATCCCACCCTAAGCCAGATATCTGGTGCAGGACCAGTAAGCTGATGCAGTCAGCAGTCTTTCACCACAGTACCACCAGATTCGAGTCTGACCATTGAAATGTTGTAGCAGAAGCGGGATTCGTCCGTAAAGACAATGTTATTATATTCCGTGATCCATGTCCACCTTTCATGGAAACATTGGTAGCTCAAACGCTTGTGTTGTTCAATCAAAGAAGTAATGGCCGCCTTGTAGACATTCCATTCAGGTGAAAACGACGTTAAAAGATACGAGTGGACACCGAATGCTGCGTAACAGACAAAATCTACTGTGCTTATGGCTTTGATGTGTCACAGATGTGGAGAAGAGGGTGTCAATTTAAGTGTTATCCCATCACCTGACTGTGGCTCAAAATTACGAGGCCCTTGGTGACAAATGAGAATTTTAAACCTGTTAACGTTAATATACAGTTCAAGCCTTGTCTGCACAACTTTGTTTATATGTGCCTATGGTTCATGATGTGCCTGAGTGGTCTATCACTTCCATACGGCCAATATGTTTGATCCATACGGATCATGTGTAATGGTGCAACGAGGTGAATATGATTCGTTCTGCCAGTCCTGCGTTCTTTCCTGAATCCAAACGATTACAGATCCACATCACAATTACTGGGTTTCGTCTAAAACGATCGCTAATTTCTCTGAAGAATAATCTGGAATTGCTGTTTGCGACTATTCTTTTTCTGTCGAACTCATAACTTTGTTAGAAAGATATTCCATGTCTCCAAGATCTCGTAATTTTGAACCACGGTCACTAGACGGGGTCACACAGATGGCACTTTTCTCTCGACATACACGCCACACCAACGGATGGACTTTAGGCACTATACTATTATACAATAGTGGATCATTACGAAATTTTCTTGTTTTACCATGAGAGTAATAGGTTATGAGCAATATAAAACATACAAATTTTGACTCATCTAATTAACCCTTTAATTTTATTTGCAAATATTGGCAGCCAGTTTAATTGAGTCGGCAGCAGTAAAAGTTCATTGGTAAAATCATTAAGTACAAAAAAAATCAAGTATTAATAAATGCAATTTTTTAATTAATTTTATTAAAGAAACAATGTTTTATTTGTCAATTTATTAATATTTATATCTTGCATAAAATCTTTTCTTGTAAGGAGTAAAATATGTAATTAACAAATTGATCGATTATATTAATCGCTGTTTTGCATTGTGACTAAAAAAAAGATGTTTGTATAAATAATTTGATTATATATGCGCATTTCAAATGTAGAAAAACTATTTTAAATATTTTGATTTCAAATAGTTTTAAAAATCTGTCCTTGTAACGTAAAAGCAGCTTACATTGTGTGACTTTCTAATAATAATATGACATTTTTTAGTTCTTTTTTGCAGTTTTACATGTGATTCATCATGATATAATGGATAATAGTTTAAAGTACTGTCTAAAGATGTTTTAAAAATTGTGACCCGTAACAGTTTAGAAAAAATAATTTATATAATTGGTAGAAACCATGAACGAATTCATCTGTCTCAAAATTGGGACACAGAAGCTTTCATTTATTTATCATTAAACAGTACTCGAAAAATTTCAACTAGAAATGCGTAAAAGTTTGCATTCTTTACGAAAAATCATGATAGGTAATTAATAATATTCGGGCGAAAATCTATTTTTAATGTTAAAACTGCTCTTTTTCTGAAAATATTCGAATATTTTGCAATTTAAATGTTTGAAGTTCTCTATTTTTGATTAATCTTCCATATTCGTGTCTGACATTTATAAAATTGCATAGTAAAAAATAAATAAAAAAAATAAAGAACATTTATATATATATGATAGATATATATATATATATATATATATACTTTTTAATAAACCTATAGTATAAGAACCTATTGTATGTTTTCTATAAGTAATAATTTAATGAATTTAAATTATTTCTTTTAATTATATGAATTTAATGAATTTAAATTATTATAAATTTATAATTTAAATTATTACTTATAAAAAACATACTCAAGTAGTTTTATTAATTTCTTTATATATGCATTAAAAAAAGATCAACTACTTGAATTCAAAATTTTATTTTAAGAGCTATTCTTTATGACTTTTAATTCAATAAGCCGTTCATTTTATATTTCAGATTTATCTATGAACAATAATCGCATGTTGATATTATTGTTCCTATCCCCGTTATTAATGCAATTTGCCAACAAGAGAAAATAGTCTTTTGAAATTTCTTAAAAAAAAAAAACATTTTATATATAAAAACTAACCATTATAAAGAAGTATTTCAATTTTTTATTACAAAACTAAGACACATTTATTTTCATTGAAAACAAATATTGTGATAATATTCCAAAACGATATAACAATTACAAATGATACTTCCATAAAAGTATGGTTTTGCAAGTTTATGCTTCTGATTCTATATACTTCATTAAACTATATTATCTGTTGTAGTAGAAATTCACTTTGCAAAATTTTAAATTTTTATAAATTATTGTTTTTGTGATAGCCAACACAATTTTAAATGATAAGCGAATCCACTTTGATTTTGTTCCAAAGAATTGGATGAAACTCGATGCAATATTCCCTTTCAATATATTGAATGGAATTGATCTCTTAGCAAGCAAATTACTGTGCCTTAGTTTTATTTGCACCGTTATTCATATTTTACAGCATCAAAAATATTATCCTTACGATTTCAACAATATGTTCTCTTACAATTCCGGCATCTTTTTCCTTGAGGATTTAGGATGCTTTGTAAGTTGCTTCTGTAACATTATTTCAAATCTGACTTTGTGTGATTTTCCTATTTGCTGTTTCTCTAATTTCTGTCATACAATCTTATTTCCATTAAATACGATCATTGAATCTGTGCCTTAACAGAAAGTAAAAGCTGCTTTCTATAATTAGATGTCGATCGGAAAGTAGCACTTATGCTCATAGAAATCATTAGGCTTCTGTAACATTATTTCAAATATGACCTTCTGTGATTTTCCTATTTACTATTTCTCTAATTTCTGCTATGCAATCTTATTTCCATTAAATTCGATCATTGAATCTGTGTGGCTTAACAAAAAGTAAAAGCTGCTTTCTATGATTAGATGTCAATCAGAATGCAGCTCTTAGTTTAAAAATCGTAATCGTAATCCTTTGAAGTAGTTAATGAATTTTTCACTCGTTATTTTGTTTGTAGGCTCATTTCTGTTTGCTTTGCCCAGCTAAAATATTTCTTAAGGTGGAAAATATTTTTGCTTGACATTCAAAATAGCTCAAATGGGAAAAGTGTTTAGTTTCATAAATTTAAGGAAAAAGATGTTAATGTTTCGTCTAAAGCTAAATCAAATTTTAATAACCATTTGCAAGCAACTAGATTTTTATTTTATGCCATTTCATTAAAATTTAATATTTGATTGAAATTAAATTCACAGTAATAAATCTTAATTGAAAAATGTAAACTACAATTAAGGACATAATTTCTATAAATTGAAACTATCTAAAATGGATTTTAACTTCGAAAATTAAATTAGAAATAAAAAAAATGAAGTGGCTTTCATTAATAACAGTTTAATTTTAGTAAAAATGTTTCATTTCATGTTATTCAGAACGAAAAAAATAGTGAAATTATATAAAATAAGTACTAGGCATAAAAAACGCAAGAACCGACAAATAAATTAGAATTTATGCGAGAAAAAAGTTGTAATTTACTGAAAAAATATTTATGAATAATTGATAAAGCAATTATTAAACATTTTCAACAAGTTAACACAAAATGTTTTAATATCAATATAGAATTAGCAATTAAATATCAGTTCACAGCAAATTTCATGTATATTGATGCCAAAATTTCATTGAAGAATCAAATTTTTTTAAAACAAATGGAATTTTTATCTACTTAAATATAATAAGTAAAGAAACTAAATATTATTTAAACTTAATAAAAATGTGCAGTAAAATTTTTTTATCGCTTTTTTTAATATTTTCCTTGCTTATTATTGTAATCTCTTTTGCATATCATCATAATCAGCCTAACTGGCAGCCGAATGGTTAGCGCTCTTGCCTTCGGTTCAAGAGTTCGTGGGATCGAATCCCACCTAGGGCATGGATGTTTGTAGTAGTTCAGAATCCACTTTAAACCGTAGGTCCCGGTCTAATTTGCCCTCGTGTGCAAAAAATGACCGTTGAGCGACAAACCAACCAACCATCATCATTAATCAGAAATGTAAATTTCCTTTCAGATGTGAATAAACGATAAGATTGTTTCGGGAAATAATAGTTATCTAGTTTTTTCATCTAGATTTAATCATATTTGTAATTGTATTATGATTTTAGTATTATTAAAGTTCATAATTGTAATCGGTTATATTTTACTATATTTGATTCAAGATTTACTCTCAACCAATTAAATTAGGCTTCACTTTCTCCAACTATTGTGTTTTTTTATCACTAAGATCTTTAGAATTAATTCTGACGTCTATTTGATTTCGTTAGTCAGGATATTTTACATCTTTGTAATCAAATTCAGTAGAACGTTTATTACTGAACGCAAAAAATTTAAAAAATGCAAATGTTAATTTCAAAAATAAGAAATATGATACATTTTATATTCGTTTTAAGAATGTAAAAATTTTGAGAAAATCCCAGATAAATAATCGCTATACATATATTTAAATATGAATAAAATTTACAAATTTAATAAGACATGTCGTTACAAAGACAAAATTATTACTTATATTTAATGTAATTAGTCATAAAATTTTAGTTCCACCCACTATTTATTCACGAAATTGAAAATTTGACAAAAACAAGATTAATCTCAAAAATTAAACATTCCCAAACATATGCCTCAATAACCAATACAAATAATGAGACTACAAAAATCTTTGAATCAAATATGGAAATTTTATTCTAAATTCTGAATCGGTTACTAAGCAGATGTATTTAAAACAATTACATTTAACTTATTATGCTCAAATTTACTATTATGCTTCTTTGGTTTGTGAATTATGAGTAGATTCTTCGAATTCCTCCTGTTGAGTAAATGGCTGGCACGGCAGCATTCTTATTCTTTCATTAATCACTATTTGCAGGATAACATTTTGGCACTCCAAAGACCTGTCCAACGGTAATAATCGAAGTTGGCAGGCTACAAGTTTGGCGAATGCATCGAATTCATCAACCCTGACGATATTGTTACTGGAAGAAGGCATCGCCATTCTGGCTGCAAGCTGATTATTCATGTTAGCAATGCTCACTGAATCTGTTTCATGAAGGTTCTCAGGATTATCGCAATTAATTTCCATAGTTTCATTAGCATCTAATGAATCACCTATTTTCATATCAATTGGTTCCGTGGGTTGCTTATTTGATGTATTGGATTGAATATCTTCTATGAATCTTGGAGTCATTTCTTCAGAAAATGATTTGTTAACTTCATCGTTATGTACTTGTAAATCAGAATCAAAATAGTTTCCTGTTGTAATTATAGGCTTTTGTGGAGATGGTGTCTTCTTAGAACTTATGGCTGTTGGTATTTGGATCTCAGCGAAGTTTTTGTTTGATTCAATTGTTTGTTGGTTACTTTTGTTCAGTTTTTGTTCACTATGATTTCTCGATAAATTAAATTTGGAGAACCAATCCTTACTCGGATCCGGACTTGTCCTCGATGTTTTTTTCTTGTTTTGGGATAATGATGGCCAAGATAATTCGAAATTTTCACATTCTCTGCAAGATACCATGCTTTGATTACTCGAAGGTTTATTCAAAAGGAAAAAATTTTTCAATAAAGCAAAGGATTTTGTTTCATTTGTACAACTGACTTCCGTTCCAGCAAATTTTGTTCCTGTGTTCTCCATCATTTCTTCATTGGAATTCATATTGCTATTGGGAAAATTTTCATTTATTGGTTTCTGTGAGGGGAAAAAATATTTCATTAAATTTTTAAAAATTGAATAAATATTCGGTATTCTTAATTTAAAGTAATTTAAAAAATGACTCCTTCACATTTTTTTAAAAATTCTATTCAATTAAATATCTTCAAATTAAATAAAAACATTTTGTGTCTTAACTTAAACCATAAAGTCCTCAGATTTAATAATAATGGATACAGCATATATAACAAAAAATTAAATAATGGTTATTACAAAAATTAAATCACAAAACTAAAGTTAAAAACTAATAAGTATATTTAAATATTCTTACATTCACAGGTGATAATGTCACCAAATTGTACTACTAATCCCAAAGAAAACACCTCCAACTGCAGCATTTTATTATCACATTTCTAAAAGTAGTTTGCTACCGTATTTTATTCTTACAACCGTTAATTTTAATTTTAAATAAATTTGTTTTCACTAATGGCTACTAATCTTTTTCATTTGTTGTCGACAAAAATGAGAGTTCGACGAGATTTGTTTCGGGGAATGAAATAGTTCTCAAATTTGTCAACATTTTGGAACTACAATTTATTCATAAAAACTTTTTGTTGATAATAGTATATTTTGTTCTGTTATGGGATTTAGAATACATTATACGAAAATTTGTGTAATTAATGATAACACGCGTTAAAATGAGTGCATACTAACATCAAAAGACCGAAAAGACAACTTAAAATCATACAAAAGGGCAGATATTTACTGAAATTTCTACTAGTATCTTATATTTGTCAAACTTCAATACCTTGAGACAAGCACATAAAAGGTAAATTTCAATACGATTGATTCTATGATGAAAATTTACTTGTATATAATGTTGTATTGAAATTTGAGTCGAATTTTTGAGAGATGAAAGCTATTGTGGCATGAAAAAATCATTTGATTCCTTCTATACCGAATAAGGAGACTAACATTTTTTATTATTCTATTTTGACTCCTATATTAATTTAGGTATTAACCTGAAAAGTTTGTTATATATGTGCTTCTTTTTGCAGGTATATGTAAAATAATAGTTCAAGGCATCGAGAAAATGCAATGTGAAACAATGGTCCGATATGGTTTTTCTAATAAAATTGCTTTAATCTGCAATCAAAGTCCTAATATTAAAGAATAATTTGATAATCAGAAAAAATCATGAAAAAACCGATATCTTTTGCTTCAACATATCTGCAGATTAAAGATTAATGTGAAATTTATATTAAAAAATGGAGCACCAAATTTTAGAAGTTTTTGTTTACATAATATTTCGGAACAAGTAAACTAATTTGATGTTAGCTCAATGAACAATGCTGTGCCAAAAAATAGTTATATGTTAAATTAAAAATAAAAAATAATAAACATTCAAAAGTCACAAACAATTTTTAGATATATTCACGAAGAATTGCTGCTATATTTCACGGTCTTCAAAAGTTTATAAGATTATGTGGTAGCTAAACCAATCTCTAAGTATTTCCTCTTTTGTCAAATGCCATATGATGATGTTATGCATGGTATTTAGGTATATTTATTTATGACAACCTCGTCAGTAGTTTGGGAACGAAATAGCTTGGTAGTACTTTTGAGGTAATAATGCTCTTTTTAGAAACATTCATTATACATGTTTTTTTATTCAAAATGTTTCAACGTTAGAACGAGATTCATTAGATAGAATAATAAGAAATGTTTTAATATTTTCTGATATTCTCTCAGGTTCTAATTGCATTAATGTGTTCATTAACAAACCAATAACTTAAAAAAATTTCTTAAATATAATGAAACTATTTTATGTAGTTTTTAATTATCCTGGTGTTGTAATATTAACAAAATGAGCTGTAAAATGTTTAATGTTTCAAATACAACTTTCTACCTTAGATTTTAGATAAATTATTCAAACTTTAATTAAAGGATACGCAGAAATAAGTATGGCAGAAATAATTTTTATACTCAAAATTGTCATTAAAATGCACACAAAATATTTACATAAAAATAACCGCTTTTCAATGTTTAACTATTATTCTACTTTTTTCCTTCTCTTTAATATCAACAACAATTAACAATTTTTACAGAAAATTTCTTACAAAAGTATGCTTTATAAAATCCGTAATTTTATTCCAAATTTTAATTATAAACTTCGTAATTTCTTGTTAATTGTAAATTCTTTAATTTTATTTATTGTTAATATAGATCAACCGGCTTGTAAATATATGTTATCACATAATTTGATGTAATTTTTAAAAATAAGTTAGGCATAAATGGAATTTGACATAACCTATTTCAAGGTATCCTGTATTAACTTAATAAACAAACAGAAGTGCATCTCTTTTTGCCCCATTTTCTCTTGTGAAATTTTCAAAGCAAAACTATTTCTTAAATGTCAGTATGCAGAAACTGAATCACCATATGATAGATACACCATACTAATTGAAATTGTTTAAAAAGTTATAGAACTATCAGAAGAGTAGTGCTATACCAAAGTAAATTATTTGAAATGTGTTTATAATGACTTCATGTGTGGTTATTTTCCACAATTTTCCTTTCGTAATGAAATTCATCAAAATTGTAATTAATTATTTAGAAATAGTTGCCAAGTCAGACAAACTATCAACATTTTATAAATTTATTTTCAACATATGTTCTTCAATAACTTCAGAAAATGGTAAACGTGCTGAAACTTATTTAATAATGATAAAATATTTTATCACAAAAAGTTTCATCGATTACCAAATGTAGTTTTCTACAGGATAGAGTAAAACTATGAAATCATGCGATAAAACTATTAGGCTTTTATGATGACTTTTTAAATAACTGCAATAGAAAATTAATTTTCTATACATATGGTATTAAACCATATTTTTAACACCATTACATAAAATTAAATTTTAATTCATACATACAACTGAATTCTGAGCTTCCTCCATAACATCTTGATTCTCAGGCTTGTCATCTATTGTATCAACCACATTCAACGTTTTATTTGTAGGACATTCAAAAATTTCATCTGATCTAGCATCTAAAAATATTTCGTTGGTATCTCCACAATGAAGGTATTTCGATGCAAACTTTGCAGATCTGTAGGCAGATCTTTTAGCTGCAAAGCCACTCGATCCTGGCGTTGATTTTGGCAAATTATTCGTTTGAAGTGATGGCTCATTCAATTTTTGCTTCTTTCTTGATTTAGGAGGAAATCCACTTTCCATCTTAACAGGATGATTTTTAGAAACCAGTCTATAATTAAATTGTTTATTGTGAATTAATAGGCTCTTTGTTAATTAGATCATTATTATACATTAAATAAAAATTATTGCGTTTGAAAATTTGAGGTTAAATGTTAAATTTATCAGGAAAAATCGATTTATTAAAAAGCACAAGCAAAATTCTGTTATAAAAAGTGCTGCCACAAGTGAAGGAGTATTTTTTGAATTTATGATTTTCGCTATTACATTTAAGTCGTGTAATTAACTGTTGCAGACTTAGTTTCTTAGTATTTTACTTTGTGCTGGATTTGTTGACAGAAGTCCTTTTTGACCATGATTTAATTAAATAAACGTTTATTAAACAGTGACATTAAATAAAACTATGTTTGCCGTTTGTGTTTTTGAATTGTATCTCACTGGAGAAATGATTCGATTTATAGCTACAGAACAAAATATAAGCTTGATTAACTTTTTTTTATGACTATCAAATTTTTATCACCATATCAAATTTTAGGTTGGTTGTAGAATTGGTTACCACTTGGTCTGGGGATACATTTTGGCGATAAACTTTAATTTCTGGTAATCCTGATAACCCTATCTTTGTTGTAGCTTTTATGTTGCTGCGATCTTGTTAGTCATATCTTGGCTTCAAAAAAATCGCCAAAGAATGAAGAGGTACCCGATTGTAAACTTTCACCTAAATATTTTTCATAAAAATTAGCATAATTACAGTGTAAACGTAAATATTTATTCAACCCATTGGTGTAATGTGAAAGTTTAAATAGGAGAGTACAGATGAAATGTTGACCTCGTCATTTAATTTTTCTTCATTTTCAGTTGCATGTATTAATTAATTTCATTATGTTAAGGACAATCAGTCAAAAAAATGCAGCTACTAAAGTCAAATAAGTAATTGTAGTTATTGTAAGAGAGAACTGTGAATAAAAAGAAAAATATTTCTTGACTGATAAAATCTTGATCTTGATTGAATCTTGAAGTAGATTATCTCATCCTTGTCTCCAAGAAGAAAATCATAATGATATTTCATATCTATGTACAATTGCATGGAATTATATAGTGCGAAACCAATGAATCAGATAGAGAATCAGTTTTTCCCCCATATTCTTAACAATAAAAATACTATTAGTAATGATATAAAATATACCATTCTAATATTATAAAAAATTTCTTAGGGAAACGTTTTTTGCTCTATAATTCTGAGTGTGAGTAATGCTTTATTTTATGATGGAAGATAATGAAACAATTTTCATATTGCCATTATGTAAAAAATCATGCTATAAATAAATGAACCTAATATTTTATTTACATTACTAATTTTTAAATTTAAAGTTCGTCAGTCGATTTGATGTAATTCATTTCAGTAATATTTATATGCTTTTAATTTTTAAGATATGATGTGATTTCATAAGTATATAGTATTTTTTTTACGAGTCCTTTTCCTTTGTACATAAATTTGGATTAGGCATCTCAATATGAATATTTCTTGAGTATTTTTATTTAATATAAGTCGTTCAGTTTCGTAGAATATTGTATTCATAAAAATCTAAAAAGATTTTTCAGCGCCATTTCGTCGCAGACTTGGGTGACTAATCATTTGGTTATGACTACGCAGTGCGTGGATCGACATGTGAGTGAAGAACACTTGTCCTCAAAATACCCGTTCTTCGATGAAAGTAGTATTTCGTAATTGCAGCTGTGATGTGTGTGAGTTACCTTGAAAGAAAAAACAGATTTTATAGGCGATCATGTGTGGGTGAGTCGACATGTTCACGTAATTGCGTGGGGAAACTCACAGTTCGTTGAGAACGGAATAAAGCAGCTGCCATTGCTGCAAACATTTCTCAGCACGTAAATAACAGGTACAGGTGGATGAAACGTTTCTATTACAAAGAGCCCAAATGTTTTGAACTAAATGGAATACATAAAATGTTTATATGGAATTGATTCTCCAGAAAATTGATAACATATGATTTAATTGACACTGTAAGTGTATTTATGACAAGTTATGTATGAAAATCATATAGTGTGGTATTAATATGGGCGGAATCTGTAACATATACGCAGCTGTTTTGAATGGTTACATTAAAAATGTTTTATTGTTTTCATGCAAAACCAATTCACATTTAAGCACTTCCCCATAATTTTTAAATATTGATCTTGATATCATGATTCATCAAATAGAAAAGTTAGTAAAATTTGAAACTCATTCACACTAGAAACACAAACATATTTTGAGTTTATAAGAATCACCAAGCAACTAACGACAAAAACACTCAATAGAGTGTGCTGGAAATTATGATAAAATTCAAGTCTTGAAGTTGTTCTCTAGATTTATGTTTAACAGTGCCTACTTGCAAGAATAATTATTAACTTTTTGTAGCATTGTATGAAAATAAAATTATTACATAATTTTAAGGTATAAGTATGATATATCCCTCCAAGAGATTTCTCGCCAAATCTGCCGTCCTTTCTTTTAATTACAGTGCTTCTGGTTTTGACTTTGGCTTTTTTCGATTCTTTGTTGCAAGATTTTTTTTTCTCGTGTTTGACGTCATTTTTGTGCCATATATACGGTTTTTTTTGCGTCAGCGTTAGAATTGTTAAAAAAAGTCAAGTCCTAATGTTCCAACTAGTTCCATCCTACTAGTTCAAATTTTAAAATAGTTTTACTACTTAAATCACGATATATATATCAGGATATATTTTGTAAGCCAAAATACTTTAAACCGGAAAAAAGGAATTGTTATAATGTTTTATGTAAAGTAAAAATATATAAATGAGAAACAATGAACTACACAAGGTATACGGTAAATCAAGTTTTATTTTAAGAACTGTATTTCGAGGTTTGAATCGGCAGGTGATAAATTATTTTAGTCATACAATTAATTTACATCTAATATCGGAAAAAATATACTTTAAGGTGCCCCTTGACGAAAATTAGCGATTTTTTTCCCGCCAAACTTTTTTCGTGCGTAATTGAAGGAACAATATGGTGCCAAATTGGCGAGAAACTGGGCATCCTAAAGTATAGCCCCCTTAAATCACATTAACAGATATGTTGAATCTAGCATTGTTTTACATTGAAAAATTTTGCGATCACATTTCTGACGTCAACAAGAAACAAATTAATTCATTATAACATTAGTGAAAGTTTCGGTTAACAAATTAACCATTATAATTATTAAGTTGATTGCGGTCACTTGGTAAATTGATTCTGTTAACAATAATCGTACAGTTAAAAAACCTTCCGTGAGATCAACTGTTGATTTCTAAAAATCTTATGATCCTTAAGCATTTTAGGTTCTTTTTTGGTAATTAGGGAAAATAATTTTAATTTTTAGCTCTTTCTTCAATATTTGTTCCATAAGCAGTTCTTATATATCTAAAAGTTATGTTAAGTTTTGCCTGTCTCAGACATTTTGAAAATCAGAGATAGCAGCCCTATGCGTTTAAAGAATTGGCCCTTTTTAATAATCTAATTATATTGTGTAAATTCTTTTGTTTTTAGGACTTTCACTTTTGTGATTTTGTAGAGAACCAATTTAGTGAAGCAAGACTCCTAAAATTGATTGGTGCTTTCAGTTTCAATGGTTCCCATGAACAAAAAAATTATAAATGGAAGATACAAACATGGCTTTTGCATGAAGCCCCTAAATGTCACGACACAACTCATTGCTTCACTAAACTGATTTCTGTCATATATATTTTAAATTTATTTATAATGGTATTTTATATTTTTACTTTCAAAGGAATTCTTTATGTCATACGGGAAATAAACTTTTAATTGTCTGAAATGTATTCAATATATCAAAAAATTAAACTCAAACAAGCAATATTTCGGAAAAAATAATTTTTAAAATTTTTGTCCTTAACAATTTTTCAAACGATAATTCAATTTTCCACTTGTCTTGGCTAATCCAATTTCTGTGTGTGGTTGCCAGTTCCATCTAAAACACAAAAAAATTCTGTGAGAGAATTTTACACATGTCCTTGACACGGGTATTTTTATAATCGAACTAAAATAAAGAAAACTCTAGAGAATAAAAAACATGAATGAATAAATAATTACATACGAAACTCCTTTCTGTGATGCAAAGAAGTTAAAAAAGTTTATTCCCTCTAGCGAATTCGTTATTATTCAAACTTCGTAAGAAAGAAATCGTCTGCCGTGGCGGGAATATGAAACTAGGTAACAGGCCAGTGGGCACTGGATTGGCGACTATTGAAGAACTCTCGTTTGCAATTACATGCTTTCTCTTATGTACATTCTTTTCGTAGAATTACAACACTTTAGTTTAAAATTCTATGTTTAATTTGGCTGCTTCAAGTAATGCCAGTGAAATATTTTCGTTAGAAACAATCAGTTTGGTCAAACTAGGTTTCGTTCAAAAAGAAAGTAAAGAAAAACTAACATTGCATAAATTGATATGGAAAAAAAACACATAAAATTTTTACATTTTTATTTATACTATTTTAGTAAAATCAGTAATTTAATAATGAAAAATAGTTAATGTCAAATAAATATGAAAATAATTAGTTATAAAAATAGCGTTTCATATTCGTATATAATGCAATTAGATAAAAATGTAAAACCTTAACAAAATAATATAGAGTTTTCATATTACATGAGTTGGCTTAAGTGGATTGAAATGAATCCGAGATAAATTTTCGAATTTATTGTTCGAAAACAGAAATATCCTTAGAACTCTCACATTTTGGTAATATTATTAATGAATCACATTTTTTGTTATTATTCTATATTTAATAGATTAAGTTAATTTTTTTTAAGAAATTCGAATTTTCAGAATATATTTGTCTTATAATTGAATTTTTAATTTATATTACAATTAATAAATTTCAAAAGAAAGCTAAATATCATTGTAATGGTCTGTTCTGATTATTTCTGCAATTGCAATTTTAAATTGTTGAAATGATTTTATTTTGTAACTATTTTCAGTAGTAAAATTTCTCATTGGTCAAAGCTCTCTGATTTAAAAATTCTTCATTATATACACTGCTCAAAACAATTAAAGGATATTGTAAGTTTTACATTTCCTTTGTATGTAAGTTTTACATAAAGGATATTGTAAGTTTTACATAAAATAAAGATATAAGCGAAATTTTTTTTTTTGCTGAAAATGGAAAAAGGTAATCACAAATGAAAATTTTTCTGATTTTCAAACTGTGAAGTATGCTAATTTTGAATTCGACGTCAAATACGTCACTTCAGCGGCAGTGAATGAAATTTGACTTTCAACTGAATAAAAGACAATGAATACAAGGATGATTGGTATTCAGTGACTGCTTTGTTTCGATAAGTATGATGTCTCAGCGAAGTCATTTAACCGATTCAGAAGCTTGGAGAGTTGTTGGTCGGTTAGAAGCGGGCCAAACTGAAGCCGGAGTAGCGCAAGCCATTGGAGTGTTACAAAGTGTGATGTCCAGGATCTGGAACCGTTTTTTGGAGACTGGAAATGCAGGCCGAAGACCAGGGCAAGGCCGTAGATGGGCAACAACGCCCAAAGAAGATCGTTATTTAGTGTTAAGGGCTCGGAGACACCGAAATATGAACGCTACTCTTCTAAAACAGCACCTTCGCTCGGATACAAACACCACGGTTTCAACTCAGACTGTCCGAAACCGGCTCCATGGTGTAGGTCTATATGCTCGCCGACCAATGGTATGTGTTAAACTAACATCAATGCATCGTCGCGACCGCAGGGAGTGGGCAACAGAGCATGTGAACTGGAGAAGAAATGAATGGAGCAATGTTTTTTTTCTGACGAGTCCCGTTTTTCTGTTTATCCTGATAATAGGCGTATTTTCATCTGGAGGGACCGTGGCAGTATGAATAATCCAGCATTCGTGCACGAAAGTGTCATATTTGGCGGTAGGGAGTGTTGGTGTATGGTGGCATCTCCATTGACGAGCGCACAGACTTTTATATCATTCGAGATGGACCTCTGACTGGTCGGCGATATAGGGATGAGATCCTCAGACCTATTGTAGCCCCTTATGCTGCAACAATCAGAGATGACTTCATTTTAATGGACGATAACTGCAGGCCACACCATGTCCTCCTGGTAGAGGATTTCCTTTTCAAGGAAGGAATCATACGAATGGAATGGCCAGCGTGTTCTCCAGACATGAATCCAATAGAGCACGTTTGGGTCGCTCTAGGAAGACGAGTTGCTGGCTACCAACCACCAACACAAACTCTCCAAGAACTGGAAAGAGCTCTTCTAGAAGAGTGGGACAGAATACCCCGACTCGTGATTAATAGCCTCATTAACTCCATGCCTCCAAGGTATTCAACGTTACTGGCCGTCCTGGATACCATACCCCCTACTGAAAATGATTTCCTTTGAAGACAACACCTTTTCTTATTCTTTTTTTCTCATATGCACAAATTGCGTTTTTTTTCTTTTGTACACAAATGCGCAATAAAATGCATTTTTTCTGCCAAACATGTGTAATTTATTCTCATATAATCTACTACGTCTGTTGACCACGTATCAATCAGCTAAAAAGTTTCCCAGCCACAAGATCCTCCTAAAACCGCAATATCCTTTAATTGTTTTGAGTAGTGTATAAGACAGAAGAAGTAAATGAGTATGTTAATTATATATTAATAAGATAGATATAAATAAAGTGAGTGAAGTTGAATATTTAAATTTTAAAATATAAGTACTTTAAACAAGCAAATATTTAATTTCAAAATTACAAATTCAGCTATGTAGCACTCCTCTCCCAACATCCAATGAGCGTCGTCTTTTGCTCTGAAAAGGAACTCTTCTGTATTAATATATATTCTTCTGTGTTTATATATGTATATATATATATATATATATATATATATATATATATATATATATATATATATATATATATATATATATATATATATATATATATATATATCAGTGTAGTCTAGCACCATTATTCGGAATATACTATTCGACAGCACATACAGAGTAATTCTCTCTTTCTTTAACGTCAATAACTCCTTTCCCATTTGACAGGGGTGGGGTGAGTAGAAGAAATTTCTCCGGATAAAAATAAAAAAGGCAATTGTCCGTTCTTTTTAGAAAAAAAGTCGCCAATCATCCCTTTTTCATAATTTTTATAACATTCTTTAAAATCAAATCAAGCAGATATTTTTTAAGCTATATTGATGTACTCACCGTGACCGAGTTGTAGGACACCACTCCTTTGTGGGTTGGGGACGTGTCCACGTTAATATGTGACGTCCAAAGTCCTTCCACTGGTGTGGTGTGGATGTGGAGAGGAATGTGCCAGCTCAGGTGTGACCTCTTCATCTGACCGTGGTTCAAAATTAACAGGCAAGTGTGGGGCAAGTATTCCAAACTCATTAACCTAAAGGTGCAGTCCGGGGCTCTCTTCACCGCTATGTGTGCCTGCACCTCCATTGGGTTGGTGCTTGGGAATTTTCCAAGTTCCCTCCTTTGCGATAGATGAATACAGCCCACTCTCTACGAAAAGCTCTTTCGAAAGGTTATTTCGCTGTGTACATTACAATACCTTTCAAGATCTCTTGGCTGTTAAACCGTCCACTTAGTGGTGTCAAAGATATATTGATGCCCTTTCCTCCTGAAAAAGATGCTAAAAATAAGTATCCCAAATGCTAAGAGTTTAAATAACATTAATAAATATACAGCCGACCGATTGGCTGAGTGTTTAGCGTTCCTGACTCCTGAGCTGTTGGTTCTGGGTTCGAATCCCGGTTCTGGCATGGATGTTTCTTTCCTTCTCTGTTCTCTCTGTGTTTCTCTGTTTATTCTTCTATGTTGTTGTATGAATGTGGCCCGCCCTATTAACGGATTTGTGGTGGTATGACGCGGGTAACGCTACTCGCCTCCGTCACTTGGTTCACAGGTGCCCGCTGGGTAACGACAAATGAGTAGCAGTTTCTGGCCTTGTTGTGGCATATTGTTCATACCCTCTTGTGCCTGCCATTGGAAAAAAATAAATAAATACACACGCATGCATGTATATTTATGTAATACATTATTATAATTAAATATTTAAAACATAAAAGTAATATTTAAGTAATTAATAATTTAAAATAAAAATAATTAATTTGAATTATATTCAGTGTATGTGACTGTTTTTAAACAAATTACATTGTTCATAATCTATATCATCGTTTTATTGCTTAGTATTAAAACAGAATCTCAATTATTTGACATTTAATTATCTGGTCGATATTTGCTTAACCGATACCTTTTTATTATAACCGAATTATATTTATCTCCGCTTTCGAGGTCACACGATTAAATTCTATTTGTGGTAAAGGAGACAACGATTACTTCGCTGTTTATTTTATTATTGATTTGCATAGCTTCCTTCTTCCTCAATGAAGAAAAGTAACAAGAAGGATAGAATTGTTGAATGAATTCATTTTATTTTTATGCTTTGAAGAGAAAAAAGAATTAAAATGGTTAGAGCTTTCTCAAGCGTGAGAATTCATTTTTATTTACTTAAAATATTTCTTTTGTGCATTCTAATGTTGTTCGTTGTTTATATAATGTTTCTACCTATTTTTTAAGTTTATATTTAAAATGTGTCTCTTCACATACACACACACACATAGTTGTTTGACATGCTTGTTTAAAGAGTAAATATTAAATTAAACAAATGGCTAAACTACAGAGGGTATTAACACATTTTTAGAGCGATTTCGATTAAGAATCTTAAAAAATAAATATTTTGAAATGAAAAATTTTGGCAACAGCTTATTATTTGAAATGAGAAATATCGTCAGCTGCTTTTAAATTTATTCTTCTTTCAAAACGTAGCATGTAAACAAGCTGTGGATTGAAGGATATCACTTAGATGATTTTATGCGTGGCCGAATTATTGGAAGGATCGAAGAAGGGCGAAAAATAACAGATGTTGCCAGGGAGTTCGACATCGCTCACAGCGTTGTTTCACGGCTGTGGAAGTCATTTAAAACTACTGGAATGTGTAGTAGGCGGCACGGAGGAGGTCGTGTTAGAAGTACGACGCCTGCAGAAGACAGATATATCGTCCTATCAGCAAAAAGGAACAGGCACATCACAGCTCAGCAGGTAGCAAATCAGATTCTTGCTGCCTCAGGAAAGCAGATCTCCCGAAAAACTCTTGCCAGACGTTTGAGGGGAGGAGGACTATACGCCGACAGACCTGTTGTGTGTGTCCCATTGACCAGACAGCACCGTACTTCCCGTTTGCCATGGTGTCGTGAGCATCGCAATTGGACTGAACAGAACTGGGCATGCGTACTATTCTCAGATGAGAGTAGGTTCAGTCTGTCATTGGATTGTAGACGCCAACTGATCTGGCGCGAGAGTGGTACTGCTTATCGTCCAGAAAATATCCAAGAAAGGGACCGATATCCGACATGTAGTGTCATGGGGTGGGCCGGATCATATGTAGGGGCATGATCAATAGCCACATGCCCCTACATGTGGTTGCGAATGGGACTACGACGGGCCAACGATACATTAATGAAGTTCCACTTCCTCATGTTCGTCTTTTCCATGGTGCTGCCGGTGATAAATTTGTTTTTATGGACGACAACGCAACATGTCATCGAATACTCGCTGTTCAGGATTGTCTAGATAGCGAGGGTATTCAACGCCTCGTATGGCCATCACGTTCTCCAGATCTAAGTCCCATTGAAAATGTGTGGGATGCTTTGGGGAGGAAAGTTGCTGGTCGAAACTATCCTCCGACAAACAAGAACACCCTCATCCCTGCACTCAAAGAGGAATGGGATAAATTGCCTCAACAGTTGCTGGATAATGTTGTGCAAAGTATGATACGACGTGTGGAAATGTTGTCTCACATGTGTGGAAATGTTGCCTGCTGACTTTTAGATGCATTGTTCCATTTTTCCATATGCAGCATCAAATGAACATTTTTTTCTTTCAGATGTTTCACAGCTTTTGTACTTTCCAGAACAATAAATATTCTTTATTCTAATGTCTGAACAGTGTGGCAACTATACTTTATCCTACTAGGCCTCACGTCTCGCTTAATGTTATGCTACATTGCAATTTGTGATCCGTCCATAGCAATTGTCCAGCAGTGTACTTGTTGTCTGACCGCCCAGTTCTTCCTCATCCTAATGCATCTGTGAATAATATGTATTGCTATATATGATATACATTCCTTGAATAGATAAAAAAAATAATTACTTGCTAGTGGATGTTAACTAAAAATAATAAGTATAAAAATAAATATTTATTTGTGTGAATTTTATGAAAGTCCACTTTTCCAACTTACGGTTAAGTTGGAAAAGTGGAGCAGCGCACCCCATATTGCCAACCTTGCTGTCACAAGAAAGCAACAACAACATATAAAAATCATTTTAATTTTGCTAAAAATAAATACTGAAAAAAAACATGAATTCCAAATTTATTTCTACTTATTATCATAAGTGTGTCTGGAACGTTTTAAAATTAACTTCAAAAATTTTCAAGCTGTGTAGATGTTGATGACTAATTAATCAGATTTACACAAAAAATGTTGAAAGAAATAATATTCAATGCGATGACATTAGTTTATATTAAAATAATCTAAAACTAATTGCCATATTCTTCAATAAAAAGATTTGAATAGCATTTTATGTTCAGTTAATATTATGCATAGTGAAAAAATATTAAATTTCATTTGAAAGTATTTTCGGAAATATTATCAAAAATTTATATTATAAAATAAGTAATAATTAATCATTTAATTATTATTCCTGTTTTAAAAGGATTTAAATAATTATAATATTATTGTTTTTTTCCAACGGCGGGCACTTAGGTGACGAACCCTATGCCACAACAAGGCCAGAAACTGCTACTCATTTGTCGTTATCTACCAGGCACCTGTGAACCAAGTCACGGAGGTGAGTAGCGTTGCCCGCGCCATACCACCACAAACCCGCTTATAGGGTGGGCCATATTCATACATCATCACAGAAGAAAGGACAGAGAAACACAAAGAGAAAGTAACACCCATACCCTAACCGGGACTTCAAACCCGGGACGCTCAGCGCAGGAGCGCTAACCACTCAGCCATCGGTCAACTTAATATAATTATAATTAGTTTTAATATAATTATTTAATCTGTTTTTTTTTTCCTCAAACATTAGAGTTTTCTAAATTTTTTCTTTAAGGGTAACTTTGTGATGAAGATTGTAAACATTTAAATCAAGACAGAAATAATTCTATAGTTCGAATCTGGAATATTATTTGAGATTCGCAAGATTTAAGTGCACCCTCTCTATTTCGAGCTATAACAAGTTTTTACAGTTTATTTGACGCAATCTTCCTGAAAATACAGGTTGACTCTCCTACCGTTCCCATGAAAATAAAGAACAAAAAAAAAAAACATCCATCCCACCCCCTTCTTTTGATGTTTTCCGATATTTCGGAGATTCGGATGGAATGAAAAGGAAACTTTCACCAGCCAATTTCCCCGTTTTTCCTCTCATATTTTACACATCTTTCTTTTCATGACCTAGAAATGCGAAGTGACACTCTTTTAAAATGACGTCATCGCCGTTGATGCTCTTCGTTTCGGTTGGATTGCTGCCGGAATGATTATGGTTTGTTGTAGCCGCCAAAATGTAACTAACTGTTGCCATTTGCGACTCCCTTGTAATATGACTTTTGGTTTCGCGTCAATAAGTTTCCGTGTAATGTTTTTTTATTTTTTATTCGTCTTTTACAACTCTTTGGGGTTGGGAGCCGGATTGTTTCTGTTCCGCTTGGCATGTTGGACTTTTAGGGGAAATGGAAAAGCGCAGGGATGCGTGATATCAGTTGATTTTGCGGAATGTTCCATTTGGATCTAACACCATTAAATACCACGTTAGTTGGCACGTCGTAGAGAATTTCAATTAGGGTTTGGTGACTGAGAGAACGGGTAAATCAACGTTCTTGGATCAAAGTGATGTTTTGCTGTTTGTGTAGTAAACTTCTTATAAACTTAAGTATTTTTTCTTGTTCATTAATGCAGAGAAAGTTTTGAAAATATATAAATACATATGGAAATATATCATTGCAAAACATTTAATGAAATGAATTAATTATATTAATTTAGAAACTTTATATATCCACATTACCAAAATATTGTCTTCTGGAAACGAGCAATATGCAATTAGAATTAAGCGTTGTCTAAGGTTTGGCCTTTGCAAAGTAATTCGATTTCTCCACTAGTCTGGTGTGTAAGTTTAGATGTCAAGATTATCTGATTTTGTTTTTATTACTTGATGAAAATTCTAAAATTACTTTCATTGTTTCTTCATTTGTCTTAGATTATTCCTAAATATTTTCGAGTGACTGTTTCAGCATTTAGTATAAAATATTCAGAAATTTCGGTTTTTCAAATGATTTAAAATATATGCAGCTTTAAAAAAAAGTTATATCAAGAATAATTTACTGTAGTTTCAATTCTTTATTATATAAAGGAAAGGAACAACGAGGTTCAATAATATATTATTGAAAGGTGGCTCCAAATTATAAAATTTTATGAAACTATAAAAATACTAAGTATAGTAAACCTGTCTTTTAAAAGAATGTCCGTATTATCTCAAATGTACTTTTATTGTATTCGAAGGATTCCCCAATATTAAATCTACTACGAAACTTGGAAAACGTTCACTTTGCAACATTACACTACATGGTTCCTTTTAGACGCAATAAAAAGCATATCTGATAAAAGTATGTGCATGGTTTGCAAAACTTTGAAATCGTATTGATTATAAGCGCTTACAAATAATATACAGTACAGCTTTTGCATGATATAAGCACACAATTGCAATACACTAATTTGCATTCGTTATTATAGTAAATGATATCCCTTTGAATGCTTGTCATCAATATTTCTTTTTCTATCATTAATTATATATAAGATTACACCAAAGTCAAATATTTAAAAACAAATTAGTCATACAATCTTCAGTTATCGATACAAATATCATGGGAAGATCAAAAACTAGGCTTAGCTTGACAAGTGTAAGATTACTTTCAAATATTCGATGAGGAGTTTCTTTTGTATCATATTCCATTTTATCTTACTATTCCTTGTTCATAATAATAAATTTACATTATCTAATGTATATTTTTTCATGCTATTATTCACATTACATTCTATATTATCTTATTATCGCCCTCTATAAAACTACTTTTCTCTGATCGATATCTTGCTTCTTTATAATATCTAATCGCATTTGCATTAACTGCGTACTATATTGTTTGTCTATATTGTCATATACGTACTAGATTGTTTTGCTCCAATTACTATCTTGCTTCATCCTAATATATGATATTATTTTCTATCACCACATCTTTCAAATAAATGTCGTATACATTATATTACTTTAGAGGCTGTGATCGAAAATAATGTCAAAATGTCGTGTATGTCGACCGACTGTTTAACTGCGTAGTATACCCTACCATATTGTATTATATTATCCTTTTATAAAATTATATATTATCTACTTTCGTAGTATTAGTCATGTTATATGTATACTTTCATTATTTATTTTGAGTCTTCTTTATACTTTCATTATATTTATTTTGAGGCTGATATCATACCATACGAGTATATTCGTGCTTCCCCACTTGATGTAATTTAATCAACGAAGAAAAAAATTCTTGTTTTCGTCATTCATATTCAAAGTAATTCATATTTTATTGTGAATCAAAGTATCTTTGAAAAGACTCTAGATGCATTAAAAGTATGATGGTAGCTTTTGAGTGAGGATCTGTTTGTCAAATCTATTAACATGGTGGGAGCTAAATTTGTGAAATCTTATAATAGATTTATTAAAAAAACCTTAATAACAAAATAAACATTTTTATTGGGAAATATGCATTTAGATAATTTAAATTGAAATAGCGAAAATGAATGAAAGTCAAAATCGCATCCAAGATGGATGAGGTTGGAATATGTAAACAGTTAGCATTGCAGGGAATTGGGATGACATAATAGAGACAAATGATAGGAAGCACGGCATAAAATAAAATTATTGCAGTGAATTTCTCAAACTGAAATCTCTTTGAAAAGTTGGAGTTTTCGTAGACTATCGTATTAAACGTCAAATAAGAAGAGGAAGAAATGCTTATCAGGAAGTATCGAAATTCGAAAGAGTGAGGATTGCTGCCTATGAAGAATGAGGATTATCATTCCATAATGTTGCCATTCACATTCTTCGAAATCTGACAGTCTTATGAAAATGTAGAATCAAAGGGTTACAGAGAGCTATATTGAACTGCATGTAGGATGTCAACGCCCTCCCATGATTGATGCTTGAAAGTACAGGTACATTGTGAGGTCGGCCTTGCTCAACTGTACAACCACATCACGAACCATCAATCATTAAATGGGCTTGTATGCAACATATCTAATTCGTACTATGTGACGATGTTTAGCTCAACACGGACTGAATATGCTGCATGCAATCCCATGAAGAAGTTAAAGTAATAATGCCAACACGACAAAGACCACTTCAACTCTTCTTGACAATGCAGTATAGAGACAGACGATAATTCTGGTGACACAATGTCATCCCTTCCGATCAGTTACTGTTCTGCATGCAATATTCTGATGCTCTGCAGCTCGGAAGAATATGCTTGCCTCCTTCTTTCGGATTTCGTATCTTCATAGGAGTCCTACACCTTGTGTGATGATGATCATCAATAAACGACACTTACATCTCTAGTTCGAATCAACATTAATTTAAACAGATTGTCGCATTTCTGATCTCTTTAATATTTTTTGACTTCTTTAATGTACTGTAAGTGATTTGGCCCTATTTTTGAAGCATGAGAAATGGCATCCTTTAATAAGATGATGCAAAAAGTACATATACCACATCTTATTCGGACTTTCATTGATACTGAGGATATTTTACTATTGTGCTGCTTCCCCATTATTGTCTCCCGACTTCTCACCGATTGAAAACATCTAGCCTTGAAATGCTGAAAGAGTTGCCACCCCTCTGAAACTTCTTCTGTAGTTGGATGTGGAGTGTGAGATAGACTTGAAGCAGCATGGAATGAGTGGTTCGTTTCTGTCATTCAAACCCAGTTTGATTCTATGCATAATAAAGTAAGAGCCGGCAAGGAGTGGTAAATGTTTCTAGTAATTTCGTACCCCTGTAAGCCCTCAAATTACTTACAAATTTAATCATTTAGTCTTCATGCCATGCTGTTTACGTATAATAAATATTTTTTTAATCGCTTTTCTTTGTGGTGTTGCAATTTCAATGCCCATGATTTAAATAGAGATAAAATTTACAATTGTTCCTCAAATCTAATTATTGTATTATTTATCGTTATAATAATCTAGAAGTTATGCCTTTCACTATCAGTAAAATATGCTATTCTAATTTTTCATGCATAACAAATATTGTCCATTGCAACTGATCTACAATAAAATTAAAAATAGTTTACAGCATTTATTTGTTTTGTTATAAGACTGGAAATGTTGCAGATCTAATTTTGATTTATACGGATCTTGGACAAAGCGAATGTTGAGAATCATTTATGATTTTAAAAATGTTGTTATTGCACCAGCATGCTTCCTGTACCTAGTCCTAAGTTGGGCTCTACCAGTAAGATAGAAGCAGCCGGTTAGAGTCTTCGTAACTTTGAAGAGGGATCAAGCAGAAGACCCCCAATACTTGGCTTGCCACCCCCAGAGGTTTCATTTCCCTTGGAGGACTTTGCGACCACGCTCAGTTTTAACGTATCTTCGGTCGGCCGGGATTCGAACTCATTACCTTCCGATCATGAGAACGACACCCTAACCAATCAGGCCACCACGGTCCATTTTAAAAAATGTATCAAAACCAATTTTATGAGTTAAAACGCAGGTACTTTCATGAGACCTAGACTAGAAATTATTGCATAGTACAATTTACGAAGATCGCATGCAAATTACATATTACAAAATGATTAATCAAAATCGTTTTTATAAGAGTACAAATAAAAATTGCGCGACTGGATTTACATAATTTAAGAAGATAGGGGTTCTGTTCCCAAATGAGACTCATTTGCACTGTCGGAAATCAAGGCCTAGATAAAAAGTTTTTTATTCTATCTAGCTAAATGAGTGATGGTTGTTTTACTTTTATATATCCAAGGCTGGTTTTGGGAGAGTTTAATAAATCCCTCCGGGAACACACGAAATGCAAATTCAAGAAAAATAATTTAGTAGAAAGCACACGTGTTGAACTTTTATTTCATCAAAGACAATGTTAACTGCTTCACTGCTAGGTGACTGAGCAACATACAATTACTTAAAAAAAGTTGTGGCTCAGGTGCCGTATAACCCAGGATTCCAAATTCTGAATTTTTTTAGCGATGAACAAATGTCGCCAAGATGATGTATCGTGAAGTGCGCGATGACGTAAATACTAGGGTTACCAAAATAGAATTTTCTGCATAATTCTTATAGGTCTCCATACCTATGACGTAATAAAATGAAATTGCCAGATACATAAGAAAATCTGTCAAAAAAATCACCAGACTCAGAATTTGGCATCCTGGATTATACAGCACCTGTGCCAAAGTTGTTGTAGATTGTTGAAAGAGAGATGGTAATACAGTTGATGAGAATCTTATAATGTAAAATACATTTGATTTCCTTTATGTCATCTGTGGTCTCTAAAATTTATAGAAACTGCATTGTTTGATGATCGTAATAAATGATTTTATTAACATATCTGTCGTTTTTTACCTAGCTGAACACAGAACTCCAAAAAACTTTTTTCTCTTATCGCACTCCAGAAATCAACATTAGTTGCACGCTACTCTAATCCCGATTATCTGCCATAGATAAAACTAATTTCAGCATGAACTGTTGATGATTTATCAGCATCAGGAATTATGCAGATTAGACATGATTACCATATACTATCGATTTTTCTTCATTAACTTACTGAGAAACCCAAGTTTTTGGTTCCGTGAGAATTTAAAGATGCAAGTATTCCACTACCTTTTTGGTAAGCTTGCGGAAGCAATTTATCAAATAGTTTCACATTCCTTGAACTCAGATATTTTCGAAAACTGAAGAATGAAGATCATTCAACGTTTTTTTACAAATGACTTTTCGTTTTTTATAATCAAATGGAAATGAAAAGGTATAATAGCAATTCTTGGTTATTGTTATTGTATTTGCTTAGTTTCATTGAAGACAATACATCTTAGTACAAATTTTAAAATCTTTATTTTTGAGTTTATGACACATTATCTTAATTAGATTTTCAGCTAGTTACATCAATTTAACAATTTACACTGAAGCCCGGTGGCTTAGTGGCGCGTTTCACGCTCCCAAGGCACAGGCCCGAGGTTCGATCTTCGGGCTGGGCAAGGTCGACTCAGGCTTTCATTCCTTCAGTGGGTCGATGAAATGAGTACCAAGCATGTTTGGAAACTAAATACTAGGGATTTCACGTTAGGCTGACCACCCAATCGGAACATATGCTCCACGTCCCATGGTCTCTCGGTCAGGAAAACAGAGATGTTCACTGTAAGCTTTGGCCCACTTGGGCTGTCGTGCCACAGAGTTTAGTTTAGTAACTATATACATTGTTATTAATAAAATACCAATTTTCATCAACTTATAGCATACAAATAATAATTCCTCTATTGGGTTTCACTTGAGACCGAATAGCATAGTGATTTGAATTTAGTTTCCAACGAACACGGAAGTCAAGCATTACTTTTGATGAAAACCGTAAGTACTTTGGAAAGCGACCAACAACTCTTTTACTGTGATAGACAGTTCTTTGCCCAGTCAGAGATCTTAAGAGGTTCCATGCATATTAAAAACTGGTTGGTATAATCACCCGCCACTGGCGTTATATAAAAAGGAAGGTGTGAGCCCCTCTGGGTAATATATATAGAGGATATAGAGGTAATATAGAGACGAAGGAAAACTATTGGTATAATCACCCGCCACTGGCGTTATATAGAGAGGAAGCTGTGAGCTCAAATGTCGAACTCATCATTTGATTGTGGTTTAAAATTATATGGCATCTGATGATAGAATGGTTTACGTCAATTTACCAGATGATATAGTCCAAAGTTCTTACATGCCATTATGTATCCATGAAATCATATTTTTCCATTGATAGATAAGCATACCACTGAGAATTGACTCTTATATTTTATTATGTATTGCTATATCCCTCCCTCTTACACCTAGAATTCCCATGGTGATGAATCTTAAGCGTAATAAAGGAAGTTTTACCATCACATGAAATTCCTAGTTCAATCTATCATAGCTTAGGCAGTCTGCAGATTCCTAGATGATCGCATGAAGCTGGTCTCGCGAGACAAGCTGAACCTCTCGCGAGAATCACATCAGACCAAATGACGTCATTGATGTCTTAGTCAGAAAAGGAATGGAGCGCGAGACGATATCAGATTTCAAGCAGGCTCGAAATATCTGACAACATTTCGTGAGACAGTACTCTCATTGGTTTAAAATTCCATGACGACAAATACAACGTTTTAGGTATGTCACACTAAGACATCGACGAGACCGCATTTGTCTACTATAAGACGGCGTCTTAGTCGGATTGTCTACCGAATTTGCGGCCTGCCTTAGATCTCCTTCAAGTGTAATGAATATGACCATGTTAACTACCACTTAATTTACTATGATTATTTGATATGATTAAGGATCAAACGAAGTAACCCAAATACATTTTATTGAGTTTGGTTGGTTTGCTTGTCACTCAACGGTCATTTTTTGCACATGAAGACCGTAATTTATGGTTTAAAGATTCCAAATCATGACAAACATATAAGCCCAAAGTGGAATTCGAACTCAAGAATTTTTTAACCGAAAACAAGAGCGCTAACCATTCGGCTTCCAGCTCAACTATATTTTACTAAGAGAAACTTTATTAACCATTACACCTAAATTATTCAACTAATCATTTTCTCATAGAAACATAATTTTTCACCAATAATCAGTAACTTAACATTTCTCATAGCTAAATGATAAAGTTTCAAAAAACATTTTTCTAAATACTTGAGTAAACAATGATGACGTTAGATTAAAATGAAAGCTGACAAAAACATAAAATCTCTCAGTTTCAAATGAGTGAAGGAATGATTTAACAATATTAATAAATTTTGTTCATTTGCAATCAAATAAGAGTATTGTAAACATAAGACTTTATTAAATTGTATAAAAGTTTAAATTTCTCGAAAATCATTTACATTTTTCATAGATTTTATCATTTCTATATGATAAATGTCAAAATTTTCTAGGAAAGCAAAGGATTTAGATAAATTTAAAATGTTGTACTAAATTATTACATAGATCTTTCTTTTATTTTGAACAGATTTATAAATACATTAAATTATTTAAATAAATTTAATATTTTTAATCACTGTTAAAAGGAATAGATTTTCTTTTAAACATCAAATCTTTTATTAAAATGGTCTTGTTAACTATTGAAAAGGTTTATATACATATTCTGATTCATTCACACACAGATTTATCAATATTAATAGTTGTTAATCTTTGTATTTTTGTTACATTGCTATAGTCTCAACAACACGATACATACTTTAAAATGCAAAGGCAAAGCTGAGTCTTAAAGAATAGATAGAAAAAAAGGCATCTTTACTTTGAAACAAATAAACCGTATCTAAAAATGTAATTGTAAATAACTCTTGTGCGTTGATTTTAGAAGTTTATGGCTATGTTGATAGGAATTCAGTCGCCGCCGCTTGGAAGCCGAAAATAAATCTAAAGACGAACTTTTTAAATACTTTCATTGGATTTTTTAAAAAAAATTTTTTTCACAGAAATAAATTTTTACTTTGTTCAGGAAAACATCCCAGTATCGCTTATGACTAAACTGTACACTTAGATTAAAATAGTAACTTGCAAAACACAGTCCAATGTTATTTTGGAATAAGGAGTACTCTTCTTCTTCTTCAGCACGACAGCCCGGGGTGGGCCAAGGCTTTCCTCAGAACACTCCTCCATTGTGTTCTCCGGGAGTCGACAGTTCTCCAATTTGTCACTTTCAGCACTTTAAAGCCCTTCTCTACACAACCAGTCCATCTAAGTTTGGGCCGACCCCTAGATCTGTTTGCAATGGGCCTATAATTAAAAATTCTTTATGTCAAAGATGAGGTGTCCATTCGACAGATATGGCCCGCAAATTTCAAGCGACATATTTTAATATAATTGACGATGTCAGCTTCCTGAAAATGTCTGTAGAGCTGGAAATTGTATCTGTGCCTCCAAACTCCATTCTCATTTTACAGCACCAAAAATCTTTCGTAGGACTTGTCATTCAAATATTAGATTTTGATTTGACTGGGCCTTTGTTAGAGTCCAGGTTTTGCATTCATAAGTGAGAACAGGTCTTATGATGGTTTTGTATAGCGTTATTTTTGAGTCTGGAGTATAAGAAATTTAATAAATTTATGTCTAATGACAAAAGCTAGGACTAATAACAAGAGAAAAAAATAGAAAACGTAAGCAATTATTTATAGATAGAGATTTCTATGTTTAAAAAAATTTGGTATTGGTTCGATATCAAGTACTTCTTGTTGTGATTTCAGAACAATGGCTTGATTTTGCAGATTTTTTATTTAAAAAATTAAGTAAAGCATTACCGATTGTGGAAAGATTCATTGAGAGAGAAAATATCTACACACACTTTTATATTGTGCTGTTCATGGCTTGGAATTTCAGAAGCCCCATTGGTGAAGAAACTTGCCATTTATCTTCTTTGACTCAGAGTCAGAGTTGATTAGAGTCTCAATAGACTATGCGTGTCAATAGACTATCTCAATAGACTATGCATATTCGTTCGAAGAGCAGCCTTGACTGCACAGGTGCCGTATAATCCATGATTCCAAATTTTGAATTTTTTTTGGCGATGAAAAATGTTGCCAAGATGAGGTATCGTGACGTGCGCGATGACATAAATACTAGGGTTACCAAAATAGAATTTTCTGCATAATTCTTACAGGTCTCGATGTGTATGACGTAATAAAAACGTGGTTGCCAGATACATAATAAAATCCGTCAAAAAATCGCCAATGTCAGAATTTGGCATCATGGATTATACGGCACCTGTGCCACATTCATTTATAAGGTTGACTGAATGTTTTTGACTTGATCTTTGAAACTCGTACTTTAAAATCAAGAAAATAGTATTTTTTCAATTTTTTCCAATACTGTATTAGTTGTATGCTCACCTCAAAGTTGACCTGCGTGATTATCTTAACTAGGCATACCTATTTAAAATGGCTCAAGCTCCTATAGTGAACACGATAGGTCTTCGGTTTAGTGGGAATTCGGACTCACTACCTTCCAATAATGAGAACGACATATGTGTGTGTGAATGTGTTACGGTAGAACATATTTAAACAATTACAAAGGCTTTCTAAGTCAAAGTTTTTCACGTTTTTAGTACATACCTTAAGTTATGTCGATATAACAATAATTGAAAGTTATATGTTTGATGTGATGAATATATAATCATTATTTACGTAATAAAAGAGATGTTTTCTTTTACAAGTTCTGATTTTGCCTTAACCCAGAAGAGTTTCATTTATGTTTTATTACTGAATTTGATCTTCAGTAATAAAACATGAATGAAATTCTTCAATAAATAAACCTTTGAAGCCACGTATAAATACATGTATGTATGTACGTGTGTGTGTCATAAATTAGTTATGTTATATTTATATTCAATTAACGAACTAATATAACTGGATTAACTTTAATGGGCATGTGGTTCTTTTAATAAACAAATTTGATTTATTATGTATAATATAATAGCACTAAATTTCTTTTGTTCCTTTGCTCAATAAAATGTTAATACGACTTTGCTTTTAATTTATTTTAGAAGTTCACATTTTTTAAGAAAATTGTTATCATAAACGGATATAATGGAATCTATATTCAGTTCGTTTGGATTATTTTGAAAGTATCTGTTTTGTAAAAGTATTGACAAAATTTGAATTTGAAAATAAACATTTTCTGAGCTAAAAATTCTTTCTCACTCTATTAACATTTTTGCATGAAAGTGCATTAAAATAATATTTTTCTCGTAGTTTACTTACTGAAATCTAATTTTTAATTAACTTCGCTATAAATCAACTGATCGTATTGAAGTTAATCATAATAAAAGTAATTGTGGTGTACCTAATAATATTTGTATTTATACAGAAAAATTTAATATCAAAATATATTTTAAATTTTTAAATCCAGTCTCTTTAGAGATAAATATTAAAAGATGTAATGAAAGGAGAAAATCAAATCAGGAGCAGGTACGATTAAATATAGTTATTTCCAGCGCAGAATCTTTTCTTGGAGATGCTGGAAAACTTAAATTCAATTGTTATAAACAGCCTATTTTTTTCTTTGTTTAATATTTCTTCGACAGCATTTCGGTCTCCTGCCAATATATCAGCAACAGATATTAATTATCATAGCATTTCTTCTTTTCTGACTGATTTAAGAAATCTTAAACTGTCAATAAAAATCTTTTCAGTCACTTTATTAAATTTTAATTATTAGAATTTTAATCACAAATTTTAATCTTCTTGGTGAATTTTTTAAAACTATAGCGGAAATTTAATAAAAAATATTCATTTATGAATGGATAAAAAGGAACTATCCAGTCCAATGCTAGTAACTCCATCTAGTGATTACTTTATATAACAAATAAAATCAGTCTTAATGCACTATTTTATTTAAATCCTATAAGTTGATAAAATGAATACTAAGAATTTGAACATTAAGAAATTTGAAGTTTTTCAAATAAACCTTTGGTTTTGCTAACAATAATCTAAATTATTTTGCAAAAAGTATTTTATTCTAATGTTTTAAAAATAAATTCTTTTCTAAATATTATTATAAATGAGGGGCATTTTTGAATTCCAAAATGTTAATCTTATCGTAATAAACTATAAATGGATGTAATACTTATTTGTTCGACGTGATAAGAAAATTGTCGTTACATTAATAACAAGAATTTTGTAAATTGAGATAAATATTCAACATTTATTTGATTTTTAAATTTCCTATAGAAAGTAGCAAGATAAAAAAATTATATACTATTCGATATAAAAGTTTATATTCCGAAATAGGATTATTAGAAATTATATAAATTTTCTCAACTAAAACATCATTATTTTGACTACCCTGAACAAAATACATGAAAAGTCATGTTTGTAGGGTAGGAAGTTTATGAAATAATATCATCTTTTAAAAACTCTTTGACAGTGCGCCAGCGAATGATTCAATCAATCAAACAACTATGCAAGGCACGTATTACGAATTCGACCTTTCTTCGTGACTCCAACAAATCAGTAGAGAAAAGAAATTTGTTTTCGCAATTACGCTCACTAGCACACCTTACAGTCGAGCAGTCAAACCGGAATTCAACATCGGTGAGTCATTCTCTTTCCACGGAATGTTCTATTCCTCGACATTCTTTTTTATTTATTTTTTTATAAAACGTTTTTCCTTCCCGCCTTTTTTCGGCCTACTACTACCTGTACCACCATTTTTACTTCTACTGACGTCAAACACGTTTCCTTTATATTTATTTGTTTGCAAACGATCAAGAAACGCTTCAGCAGCTGTCTGACGTCTAAACTCGAGCCTTTGTTTTCAAAGGTATTTCGTTCGTCTGCTTTTTTGTTCTTTTGGATTTAAGAGGCGCGATCGTTATTATTTTTTTTCTTCTGTTTTTATATTCCGTAACATCTTTTTCTACTGGTTCTCACGTCCGGTTTTGTGTGTTGTGGGGGGTAAAGGTCTGTCGGTCCATGTCCATGAAAAATGCGTCGGCCCAACCGGATTTTCCGGTAAAGTAGAGAGCAAGGTCAGAAGCACGTGCAAGAATGAAAGATTTTATTGTTACTATTTTAGTTTTAAATAGAGAGTTAAAGAGTGTGAGATCATTTTCACTTTCAATTCTCTTATAACAAAGTATTTAGAATAAAAGTTGTCATGCCTGTTGAATATGTTCTGGAATTTTCTTATTTTTTTTATCTCATTTTTTCATAATTAAAAAAACATCAGATATTTTCTGAAATACAATTATGATTGTACAATGTCTTCTTTTCAATATTAAGCTCTTATTATCTGTCAATATTATTGTTATAATAATAATACTCGTGACATTTGCATTAAATGGGTGGAATTTAATTTTTGCATTTATTATTAAAAGAAATATTTTCTAATAGCCCGCTGTGTGCTATGTTTTCCATGGCATATTTTTGTAAAAGAGTATTTGCTTATTGTAGATTCAATAAGCCTATACACAAAAAAAGTAATGGGACCCATTATACAATATAGACACTCGTTTTAACAAACTCGTAAGGAAGGGTAAAATGTTTTTTAAAATCAAAAGTTCGTAAAATAAAATAATAAGTATCAAATCTTAATTTTTTTTTACTTTTACCAAACTACTCTAGCTTTTTTTTTCGAGTAAACACTATTACAAAAAAATAATTTTGCCAATACTATATAAGAAACGGATGCAAAAGAAAATATTCATACTTAAAAACAATTCTTACTTGCATTTTACTGATGAAAAGTCAGGCAAAGCAATCACTTGTTTTTCATTTTTTCGAAACTTTATTTTCAAAAAACTATTTTTTCATAGTAGCAAAACATTTCATCATCGTTTATTCCAAAAAAGACAGTCTTGTTAACTATTCGCTGACTGTCGCAGTACTACGCCATTTTCTTGTTTGTTATCCGAAAGCTCTTTTCCATAATTTGTCAATCGTTATGTTTTTAATCATTTAATCATACATTACTTCATACATGCAAATTACATCTGAGTCCATGTATAAAATGTCCTGAATTAAAATTTCAGTCTTCAGAGGGTTTGCTTGTTAAGGCTTGGCTGTCTTCATTTCTTGTGGTTTCTAAAGAAAGCCTACAAGGTAAAATAATGATTCATAAGTCCATAGCACCCAGAATGTCTATTTCATTAGGTAAAATTTCAAATTATGATCACTCTTTGTAAAAGTACCTAATGATATTTGCATTTGAAGCTACTGATTAAATTCTAAAGCATGAGCCGTAAGACTGGAGTCAAGTGAGATCTCATTAAGTAATCCCAAACCATGATCACTCTTTGTAAAAGTACCTAATGATATTTGCACTTGAAGCTACTGATTATATTCTAAAGCAAGGACTATAAAACAGGAGTTAGGTGGGAGAAATTCTACTCGGATTGCATCTAAAAATTCCAGGAATTCAACATCAGAATTCAACACCAGGAATTCAACATTATATATTACTCGGAGGATTAAGTATTCTCCAATAATAACGTCGTTCCAAGTTTTTCAGCCATAATATAAAAAAATTAAAAAAAAATTTGAAAGGTATAAAAATAAAAGCAAACAAAGGAGGCTTATAAAAATGAATCCACAATAAAGATATTTTTCAAAATTTTATTTCTTAAACTGGAATTAAAATTATCATTACATCTCTAAGATCCTATTTAAGATCAGGCACTAGTCGTAATAACGGTTTTATCTGCATATTTTGTATTATAAGCCACAAAACATTCAACATGAGCTATGTGATCATTATATAATCCTACTTCCAATACTGAGTTTATAGATTGAGAAGTATTGAACTTAGGCAATCATTACGACGTACTTTAAGCAGTCGCTTAATGCGTTAACAGTATATCTTATAAGAGTCTCTCTTATAATATAAGTAAATCTTAATATAAGTAAAATCTTATGTATAAGTAGTTCTAGAAATGGAATAGTTCGTCTATATGCATGACTTTGACAAATGTCGGCTTGTTCTGGTTTTCAGGGGGTCGTAAAAGAATTATATGTATAAAAATTAATTTATTTGTATAATTGAAAGATGCATCTCATCATAACTTGCTTTGGGGAAGTCTAAAAATTTATGGGACGTCTTCTGTGATTAGTCATGATTGGTAAACATAAATTTTGATACACGCGTTTTGAAAAAGATAAGAGGATTTCTCGTATACGTTGAAACATGAAAGTCTTGATTTACAGTAGTAAGATTCGAACATATGGGCTGCTTTGTTAACTAATCACATACATTTGTGACTGCAATTTAGTAATTACGTACTTTTGAGTTATTTTTGATTTACAGATGTTATACGCGTAAAATGGGAGTGGACATGATGAATAAAATATTTAAATTATAAATATATATAGTATTATAAAATTAGATTTTTTAAAAGGGACAATTTTCCTCTGTCCACTAATTTTCTTAAATTTATATTATGAGATGCAATATAGAAACATTTTTAAAGGAACTTAGTTCAAAAGAACATGCTAGTCAAATGAGATACATTGCCTAGGATCTATGAGACAGTTTATCTCACTTTATTTGCATTTCACTTAAGAGGACGATTTCATTTTACAAATTATTTTTAACAGTCAGTAGTTTATCATAGCAAGAATATCTAACAAATTTTTCCAGTGGTTGAGTGAAGATATGTGATGTTGTCTTCAGTAGAATTGAAGTTGTAATGAATGCAAAATAGAAACTGTGGACTAAAAACTGTTGAGCATTATTAATGATAATGAGCCAGTCACAATTCTAGTTTCAAACAGATATACAAACATATATCAGTTAGCCGTGACGGTTGTGTATGCCAACTTATAACAGCAAAATAACCGTCTCTTTTGTGAATTATTTAAAAATCATATTCTCTGGAGTGAAAATTTTGAGACTTTGGTGCTGCCGTCTAGTGTAGAGCTTTCACATTAAAATTAAACCCCAAATCTTTAGATAAAATAAATTTTTTTTATTATCATTTAGATAACATATGAATGCTAAGATAACATAAAAATTACTGTAAAAATAAATAATTCTTACAGTTATTTTTTTAACTATAAGAATAATTTATTGAATTGATAAGTTCATTGCTTTAGAAATTCAATTTTAGAAGATGCAAGGAAATATATTTTTCTATTTATTGATTGATTCTTCATTTGATGATTACAAAGAAGTAAGTAGAATTCATAAATTTAGATATTGCTTTTATATGTTTATAAAAATGTATTTAGAGTTCATGAAATATTTTCAAATTTCATTATGTTTAATCTTTCATAACGAATAACTTCTATTTTATTTAATTTGTATTTATTTTATTAGTATTAATTACCTATTTTAAAGAAAATTTTTAAATATTTTTTAACTCACATAAAAATAAGTGAAAACGAAAATTTTAAGTTCTTATATTTATAATATTTAAAAAAAAATTCCTTAAGGGAAAGATTTGTAAAATTAAAATTGCTCAACGGAGAAAAGAGTAATTCTTTGCTTTGCGCATACAAATACAGTCATTTTCAGAAATGCAAACAGTTTAGAAAATTGTCAAGCATTTCCTACATTTTAATAGTTCACCGATCATTGATTTCTTTATGCAATAAATTTGTGCCTCATATTTTGAAACAAAAATTTCAAAGTGAATTGTGATATTAATGTCAAAGAAAAAAAATTACATAAATTACTCTAATGTCAAGTAAAATGTAGAAATTCATAAAAATTGGTGAATCAAGAGTATTTTATTGTATTCTTGAATGAAATTATTAATTATCATCTAAGAATGACATTGATTTCATCATAATGGTGTTATAGCCCTTGCAGAGTCTTAATCTTCTTTAAAATGGTTCACCATTTTTTATTGTTAGGTACTTTTCGTTTGTAATCGGTAACTGTGAGCACCCTCAAGTCTTCTACAGGTTTTTTCCGTCCTTTTCAACATACTCTTGTAGATCTCGACTCATCTGAGTTTTCATATAATTATTTTTTTGTATTTCCTTTTTTAATTCATCCTCATTGTATGACGAAATCAATGGATTATTTATACCCTATTAGTTGACTTAGTCTATTTATTTATATTTTTCATATATCTCTTTATTTGTCCTAATCTCCCAATAGCCTTCTTTACAAATTACTTCTCATTAACCTTCTACATTTCGCATTTTTTTAAAAATTCGATGCAATTCAAATGACATTAACAACCAAATATTTGTTGCAGAAAAAAATATTCAGCCTAATTATTTAATATTTTACTAATCTCTTCTGAATTTTATATTAAAATATATCATTCAAGAGTTTGCTCTATTCTACAATAGTATTTAAAATATTTATTTAAACTATTTGTATCAGTTATATCGCGCAAGAAAATTCTATCATATAGCTTTCAAAGTGTAACAAATTCTGAATGTACTTGAATGTAACATTTGAAGTTAACTTATATCAGTGTAATCATTTTGACTGTATTAAAAAATGAAGAAATATGTTTAAAGGTTTATATTCATAGCTTTAAAATACCATTTCAAATAAAATGTAAAATTCATACACACAGGTAAAAACCATTTCACTATAAGCGTAGAGAAACTTTTAATGAGTGAAATGAAAACGAAAAGGTATACATAAGATTCAATTGAAATTTTTCAATTATTTTTCGAATTTTAAAACTTTTTATTGCTTGATGATATTTGAATATAATAATGATAAATGACACACTCAAGTTGCTATTAATAAATTTTTTGTGTACTTAAGATACATTTCTGAATTTTCTTCATTTATTAATCAGTTTTTTATAACATTTCATGCTAAGAGTCTCATGGTACTCTACAAATGAATTTAAATTATTTATTAAGATCCCAAAGAAAAAGTTGTTTTAAAAGTTATTTAGAACCTAGTGTTCAGTTAAATTTTTCAAATAAAATCACTGCACTTCCGACAGTTCGCACTAAATTCCACAGTTTTCTGTATCCTGTAGAGAGGGCCAATATAAAAAAGATCGTTTTTTTCAAAAATTAATTTCGGTTCTTACCACATGAAAGAGCTAGTTGACCTTTGACCTGTTGGAGGGCATTTTTTTAGATATTTTTGGCTCATGTAGCAAAAGCTGTTTTTAAAATTAAGAGCCATCAAGTAGTCGGTTTAATTTCTTTCTAAATAAAATCACTATTTTTTAAACACAATTAACTTCATATCTATATTCCCTACATATAGTCAGTGTAGAAAAAGTTAGAGAGTTTTTTTAAAATTTGTTTTGTGTACTTACCATACATTGGAGATATTCCTTGAGTGATTTGTGACTTTAAGGAAAATAATAAAGCTTATAAGTAAGTAAAATAGTTCGTGTTATAAACTTTCTCTATATTATAGAAAACTACAGTATATATGACCAAATTTAGATTACTTACGTTGATTGTTTTAATATAGACCTAAATTTGATCACTCTACTTGTTGAATACTAGAACTGTGCTTTTACTACCAATTACGCATAAGTTTTTTCTACGTTAAATAATAAAATGCTATGTTTATGTTAGACAATGACAATCGTGTATAAAATTTTAGTTATGCAAATCAAAATAATTATTATTCGATATATTGCTTGACTATTTAACTACCACTATTTATTTTTTATATTTAAAAATTCTATTCACATCATATTTATTTATAAATCTCAAATATTTTTACCATATTTAATAAAACCTTATAAAAAATAAATAAAAGTGAATTAATTATATTTCTTTATACTGAGAAAAACCTACCTGTTCACCATATAAAAAAGTATTATATGGGAATTCCCGAATTATTCACATTAAATTAAGCTTATAATTTTTTCCTTGTAATTTTTTAACAAGATACGAGACATTTTTTCCTTATAATTTTTTAACAAGATACGAGACAGGTTTTTAACAAGAGGAGCTATTTGCATTTGTAGGGTAAAACAGCTGAAACGGAAAACAATTTGGAGTAATAAATGTAAATCAAAGTATATTTTATTCACCCGCCCCCGATGAGACGGTAGAATGTCTGGAAGGTTGGCATAACTTGTATTAAGAGTTATTTACTTTTAAAATTACGACTGTGTTAGAAATTCTAGAATGCTCACTGCGTTTCTTTGAGACACATTATTCTAGACACGCTCTGTGTCCCCATGGGCATGGCGCACACGTGTCCCATTCCAGTCACGTAGTCGAATCTTATTTGGATTAACGTGCTAGAATGCACAATTTTTTTCGTAATGATTGCTTTAGAGGCAGAGGATGGCTGCTGTGAAGGGTGAAAAATGAATTACAAGTAATGAAAGCGAAAAATGTGAAAAATAATCATTGGATCCTGGAGACAAATTCAAAAAGAAAATCGAGAAAGACCAGTCGAGGTTTTGAAAAAAAAGAAAGAAAAAGAAGGTGAAAATGTAATAAAGGTCGTTTACGAACTTGTTTCTGAAATCTTCAGTGTCATTCATTATTTTTATGAAAATCATACTTTTTAAATTTTTCGGTGGCAATGGATATTAAACTCGTGACTAAGGTCACACTGCCATAGTTCTTGGAGTGGTACGAATTTGAATTACGAATGGCAACAATGAAGATGGAAAAATGTCTTTTATTTTACTGTGATTCCATGAAAGCAATATTAATATTTTATAATGCTATTTGTATTTATATTATTTGTTTTTAGTGATGTGAAATTTTAGGTCCCAAATATCTCTGGTTTACTTTATTCTTATGCAGTTTCCTTTATTTCAATAAGGATTTTAGAATATCATTATGAAAAAATTAGAATTTCTTCTTAATTATTGTAATCTCGCAAAATATTTCTAAGGGATTATTATAAAATTATAATTTAAATTAATTTCAATTTTTACACCATAAACTAAAAGTTCTTCAGAAAAAGAGCATGACATCCATAAAAAATAAATGATTTAGAAAAAAATGTCCTTGTTTACATTTAAATTATTTTTAGCCCTACTTATTTCAATTCAGTTGCTTCAGTCTGTAAAAATAGATAGAGCCAGATTTTGTAATGTTTTATAATAACAAAAAAAAATCATCAACTCACATTTGTATTGCCTTGCTTATCCTAACTTTCGTGTTTTGTACCAAAATGATAAACGATGACACTTTAAAGTATAAAGTTTTACATATTCTAATAATTCGCAAAAATTGTTAGCGATAGTTTTAAAATGTTTGGAATAACTTAAATTTTATCATCATTTGCGATCTTACTATTGAGACTTTCAACAGTTGAGAGAGAGACCATTGTGTGGCCAATGATGACAGAGCTTTGATTAATCTAGACTCAGGAGTGACGAAAAGATTTCTGAAGTTAAAAGGATTGATATAGGATGACTCTCTACTGAAAGATGATAGCCCTTCAAGATCGTAAATTGTTCGCGTAAATGTCTGCAAATATTAACTCTTTAATGTAAATAAACGCCGCTCGTTTTACAAAGTAAAATGCCTTAGGTTCGAGTCTAACTGTTAAAGAAGGGGTTTGTATTTATATTTATTACATATACTTCTATAAAAGTGGGTGCCTTGCTGTTTTTAGGTTTTCTCCTTTGTCATACATATATACATTTACAAATATTAAAATACATTTCACAGGTATCTAGTGTTATATCACAAGTATCTAGTTATATCTGTGAAATGTATTCTAAGTAGTTTCTACGTTGTGGCTGTTAAAATGTTTGCTAACAGCTTTCAACCATTAGGCTGTTCAGAACGCAGAATTCAGTATATATAAAATAATTGTGGTACTGTTCACAAATCTTATTATTTTATTTGTTGTGTTTATCATGGTTTAATAAAAAAGTGTTTTTTTACTTTCTATATTTTATTGCATATCTTATAGTATGAAATTTATCACCAATTCATTAAATTGATAATATTTATCATCCTTTTATTTGCGAAATAGATTTAATTCTATTATTCTTTTCTTATTATATGTATTCCTTTTTTGGTTTTTTATTATTTTCAGTCACAAAATGTGTTACTACAAAATGTATGATTTTGAGCTCTGTTTCTTAAACTAGTTAAAAAAAAGCTTTAAAACCGTGAAACGAGAGCAAGTTTTAACAAAATAAATACTTAACCATTGCAAGATGGCAACAGTGTATTTCACATGTGGAGCAGTTGCTACACACAAGTAAAAAATTCAAAGAATGAAATCAAGGTTGAAAAATATACTAGGTAAATATAATATGTAATCATAAGCTGTGTACACATACTAAATTGCATAACACTCTGATTTACATCACAATAAACTTCAAATGGAAATATTGTGGATAGATATTTAACTTTGGATGGTATTTAAAGTGTATATTAAAAGTAACAGTTAAAAATAAATTTGAAATGTGCTAAATAAAAGCCCAATAATAAAGTATTTATTGCCATTTTGTAAAATTCAGCATAAAATATAAATATACATTTTTTTGGACTAAAATGCTCATTCTTTTTTTCAAAATTTAAATTTTTTTCATTGGTTACCATTTTTAAAATTTCGCATATAAATATTTTACATATATTGACACTACATCTATATTTTGATAGTAAGAAAAGTGCTATAATGTAATTATCGTTTTTATAATATGTATACGTGAGAACAGAATGTTTATGTCCACTTACAATAAAAGCATGAAAATGAAAGCTTAAGCAGATTTAAATTTTAAGCAGTCTTTCAGCACTTTCATTTGCTCACCAGTAATATCCACGCTTAGGTTTTCCGTACTGCGTCGACAGGGCTGGTTGGTTAGAGGCATCGTTCGCATTATCGGAAGATAGTGAGCTCGAATTCCGCCTTAACCAAAAATCTGTCGTGTTCTCTAAAGGGGTACGTTTGAATACCCTTTAGAGAACACTTTAGTTAACATTTCACTTAGAGGTAGTGGTTGCAATGTCCTCTAAGTGAAATGATACCTCTGGGTGGCAAGCTAACTATTGGGGGTCTTTTGCTTGAACTCTGATTCAAATCACGAAGATATCTCTCGGCTACTTCCATGTAACTGGTAGAGTCAAATTCAGAGCTAGATACATACATACATGGCGATGCAGCCCCAGGCTGTACCTTTTAGGTTGATGGGTTTGGAATACTCGCCCATCATTAAGTGTTTCGTAATTTTGAACGTGGTGACACCTGAGCTGATAATCTCCTCTTCACATCCATTCCCCACCAGCGGAAGGACTTTGGATGTCACAGATTAACGTGGGCACGTCTCCAACCCACTGATTCCATCAACCAAGTGAGAGATCATGTGGTCACCCTCCTAATCAGTGCCCGCGGCAAATGATGTTTCACTTTGCTGATCTTAAAGGGAGGCGGCGTGTAGCTACTGAACCGCTGAAGCTCCAAGGCTAGGTACAAGGAAGCATGCTGGTGCAACAACAACGACTACGTAGACCACATATCCAGTTAGTTGATACAAGTTCAGTATCAGATCCAAGCAAGGCTCGTCAGGTTGACACGACCTGTACACGTTAAAACTTTAAAACCACATTGCTTAACAGTGTGCTGAATGTGGAGAGAAAAATGTTTTCAATGCCGATCATTCAAAACTGAAGCGACTAGTTACTTAAACATGGCGGAAATCGGGATTTGTAAACATGACACAAAACAAATCTGGTTCATTAGTCGGAACCAAAATGCTAAAAATCATCGTTTTCTTGTTAAGATAACAAGATCGATATATGATTTTGCCAAACACTATAAAGTTATTCGTTGAACCTAATGTGCCATCATAGTTTCCGTTAAAAAGTTTGTGGAGAAGTGTGTTAATTCAGACGTCGACCGTGATTGTGACGTGACGGTTGGTAATGTTAAGTAATTTTAATCGACAGAAACAATTGCACAGGAAACGAAAGTGGAAAACAATACCAATAATAGAAATGAACAGTTTCCTTATAGATGTTCATGGTTTAAAGGAAATGTTTGCCATTAAAATCAAAATTTCTCATTCATTTTGTAAATTTTACTTAAATTAAAGGAAATTAATTCCCTTCATTTTTTTTAATATTTAAATCAAAGTTCACACGCAAGATAACAAGATTCATGAATAAAATGTTATTTTTTAAAAACCCTTGGCACATTTCTGCATGATTAAAAATTTATGTTTAAAGTCCTTGAATACAAGATTTTTATTTTAGCTTATATATTTTACTTTGCTAACTGTGTGACAAATTTTAACAAAAGATATTGCCGTAGCTGTTTCAATGAAGTCATAAAGAATTTATATTACAGTAGAAGTCTTAATATAATTTGTTTTTAATATATTAAGGGCATTTTCTATACCACTCAACACTGGGATATCGACTTTTCTTAATTTACATTAATGACATCCTCCACATTCTAAACTTACTCTACCCTACACTTATTTGGAGATTACACGTTTATTCTAACGCCACATCTCCAAATAACACTTTATTAAAACACTAAATACACTCTTGGAAGAGCTTGAGCAATGGTTTAAAAAAAATGGAAAATATATAATGATCTTCACGAATAATAGCAATAACAATTATTTTGACCAAAAAAAGTATCCTCCTTAAATGTCTTTATCAATAATACATCCATCCCCTGGTCAGCCACCTGTAAATACTTAGGGCGTTACTTTTGACAGGAAACTTACCTGGGTACCCGATCTGAATAACATAACTAATAAATTTAAACAACAATCCGCTGCATTCTACCCTCTAATCAAGAGAAAATAACTTCGCTATCCACAGATAATAAAATGCTCATTTACAAAGCGTTCTACAGACCCCTCAACGCATACGCTTAACCACTCTGGGGCTACATCCATGACATTAAAATAGCCAATTGGAGACCCTTCAAAATAAAATAAAACAAGTAAATAATGCACTCTGGTATTATAAGGAAAATATAATTAGGTTAGAGAAAGTATAATATCCCAACTTTTAAAGTGTTCTCTTTGATAAATCTCTCAATAGTCAATCTACATAAAAAAACTAAATCTAACCATGATTGATCTTCTGTCTTCACATGACCTCCTAAAGAGATATTGTCTCCGATCTTTACTTAGGTTTTATCCAAATTCTCCTAATGCAACTGCACCTGACACAAGTGTGACGTAAAAAAAATATTAAATGTATATATTAAACTAAACTGTATACATTACTTATAAACTATAATTTATATATATTCAGGAAATAATTAGTGGTATTTAATCAGAAATATTTGTGTTATTATGTTAGTACTTATATACCTAGGTGAAAAAATGGATATATATTTATATATATGTATGTATATATTTGTATATATATGTACATATATAAACGAGTAAATACAAATATGTGTATTCTCGAAATTATTATTATTATTATTTTTTTTTAGTTTTAATCTGAAATTTTGAATTTTTAAAATAAAAACTTTAGCCTATGAGATGTTGGCCTTTGACAACTCTCATCGACTCATTTTCGATTTTTTTGAAAATTTTTCTTTCCTAAGTTCTGTATTATCTATAAAATTTAAACTAAGTTAAAACAGTTAAACTATAAAATACATTTACTTAGTGTTTACTTTTTATTTAAATGTTATCCAAACTTAGCTTTTATTGTAACTTTTAAATTTTCTAAGTTCTGAATCCTCCTCCTTAATGATCAACCAATAATATGACTGAGGAATTTTCTGCAATAGTTATCACTCTTTCAACAGCTCCAGAAGAGGGTGAGGCTCATCTGATCCAGGAAACTGACTTTCTGACAAATAAAAATCTGACCAGGATCAGGCGAAGGCAGCCGAAGTTGCCTATATCTTTCATCAAGCTCGTAGGATGAATAAGCCTTAAGATAACAGTCATCAATATAATTTTCTTCAGAAGTTATGCATTCATTCTAACACGTCTATGAGATTTTCATTCCTTTTTAATTTGTTAAGGGTTCCAAACTGGTAATAGTCATTTGGAGCAAGATTCGGAGAATAGCAATTTTCCCACTGTTGTGATTGACTTATAAAATAGAGATGTCTTGGTGAAAGAAAACTTTTTCTTTATTTGTGGGATTGTTTTTTATATATCTTCCTTTAAGTGCACCAAGTAGTAGTATTTAGTAATCGATAAATAAAATACCATGAGCATCCCAAGATGCAAATGCCAAAATGGCAATCGACATTTGCCTTTTTGGATGCTTTGCATGGCTTTCATCATATAACTGACCGCTGACTTGATTGTACATTGAAGTTGTTGTGTCCAATCCTTCAGGATCTAGCTGCAGCTAGATCAAATCCATGATTCCAAGCACCCCTGCAAAGTCTAGCACCAGGAGAAGGCTGTTGCGAACATCCTCTAAAGTGAGCCCCAAGCAATCGAGAATATGTTGCAGGGAAGCCGGCAACAGATGGCACTTGGGACACGTTGGAAAGACTTTACGGCCGGATTCAAAGGACATGCATTTCAGGTGCGCACTGAAAAGTCTTGAGATAGCCGTTTGGTCCTGTCTGCCAGCCTCAAAAATGTAATGCTCCTCCTGGTTTTGATCTACTGTACCAGGGATAGGCTGGAGGAGAAAGCCACACTTGCCGGTCTCTATTTTTCGCAAAGGAAAAAAACTCTTCAAAAGTTAAGTCATAATCAGTAGTGGCCGTCTAGATCCATGTTTCATTCCCTGCCATATATCTCATGAAAGGCCCTTTTCATTATTCCAAAACATTTCCAAATTGCGTTTTAAATATTCGACCCTTTGTTTTTGATCGACTATAAGGAATAAAAAAATACAGATCCTAATTTAGAATTTTCTCATAGACAAAATACTCGTGAAAAAAATTCTAAGTACACTATCTTCTGATATCTTTAAAGTTGCTGATGCACCAGCATGCTTTCTTGTACCAAGCCTGAGTTAGGCTCTACCAGTTATATAAAAGCAGCCGGGTGAAGTCTGCGTGATTTTGAAGCAGGGACCAAGAAGAAGACCCCCAATACTTCGCCTGCCACCAACAGAGGTATCATTTCACTTGGAGGACATTGCGACTGCGCCCACTTTTAACGTTTCCGCCATTAGTGAATACTTCAGATCTTCGGTTAAGCCAGGTTTCATACTCACTACCTTCTGATAATGAGAACGACGCCTTAACCAACCAGGCCACCACGACCTACATTTTTAAAGTATGAATACGTGTTAGTATGGGCGCTTTTAGAACCAATAAACCATTTCCTTACTGTTTTGATGGAATAAAACAGTAAAGAAAAATCTTTGTCAAGTCATTGCTTCGTTTGAATAATTCTTTTTCTTATTAAGGTTCAACTATTTAACACAGGTTTAGATTATTCCATAATTTAGAAAATAAGATTATCATCTCTTAAACTAATGTATATATATATATATATATATATATATATATATATATATATATTGAGAAAATGAATTACAAAATTATACAATTTTGACTCTAGTAATTCAAAACTTACTGAAAACCATATGGTTTTATGAGCAGTGATACGTTTATGTTTCAGTCTCGCTTATAAATCTTGCCACTGAGATCACTTATTGAGTAACGTGTTATTTTGATTATATATATAACTAAACATTCTTTTTAGAAAACTAGAATTGCATAGTATCGTCTCCATAGCTTCAATAGAAATTCAAGCAAGTTTATTTTTAAATGAATAATTTTTCGTTACCTAAACTCTGGCTATTTTAAAAAGATAATTCTTTATAAATATTCGATCATTCATAAATCATGAAAAATCAGTAAAGACATTTTATTTCATTTTTTTAATTCTTCCAACTAAGTTTCCATTTCTAATGAAGATGATTAAAATTTTTAAGTTTAATGCATATTTTAAGAATCAATAAGTGATGCATTTTTTAGTTTTTTAGAGAATTGAAACATTAGAAAACTTAATTTGATATCTAGCGCTAACTTAATGACTTGGTAGTGATATATAAAAAAGAAAGATTTCCGCTTTGAAGTTCTTCTTTAGCTTTTTCCTGCGTTTTATTTATTAGCGTAAGCTGTGCTTAAATATAACTCGTAGAAAAAAAAATCAAGAGTTTTTCAAGCAAGTTTCACTGTGCGACCAATTAATAGTGGTCTACAAGGATTCCGGATTACCCTACAAAGAATTTGCTGATCCTGTTGGACGAAATCCAGCAACTAAGATGCAATCTTATCACTGGATGCCACCGGATTGACGGGACTAGATACCATCTTCGTTGCAGCTGCACATGACAGGCATACTGTGAGCATGCAAGCGATAGATCATCCAGCCATATCACGAACCAGCACAAGAGATTGTGTTACCATCATTTGGTGTCTGCTAGTATCTTTTGACGTAGTTTGGAACAAAATGGAATGCTCGCAAAGATTATACTTACTCAAATAAGGCGATTTTTACATTCGCCGCCAATACCCATCGTTTTATTTTTCAATTCTGAATACATCGCTCTATTTTGCCACCAACAATTCGATGAATGATGAACATATACAACGAAGGTAAGGATATAAGGTATGGAACATTTTCTTTTCAGACGATTCGCGCTACTTCCTGCAACACCAAGATCGTCATGTTCAAACTTGGAGACACCTAAACTATTACGTTATTCATCGTCAATTGTCCTACATCCGGTATCAAGGTTTGGGGTGATATTGGATTCACTTTTTCATTCCTCTAGTACGAATTTCTAGTTTACTGTGAATATCCAGTGTTACATCTCTGAGGTGTTGGGGGGCCCATTATTTTCCTGTACTTTCAGTGCATACGATCAGCCATATTTCAACAAGATAATACGAAACCACACACGTCACGTAATATTCAGGTGTTCTGTACCCATCAGACTGAATTACTTCCTTGGCTAGCTTATTATCCCGATCTAAACAAGTGTGATCCAATGCTTACACAACTGGCTCGGGATACAGCAGAACTTTGTCAATATGTGGAAGCTGCATGGACTGCTGTAAAAGCCTCTTTGATTCTATACCAAGACATGTGGCAACAATTAAAGCCAATGATGTCGGCTACACTAACTGTTGATTTTTTAACCATCCACACTAAAAAGATTCTGTTATTTTAATCATTTGATCTTTGTATAATGTGTTATCTACCAAATAAATTTTGTATTGATGTCTCTGGTCTTTCTTGGTTTGGGTGGCCAATAGGGTAATTTAATTTTTGAAGGTGACATTTAGAATATCTTATTACATATATTTGGGTATCAAAGAGAAAAATCTAATTAGTAAATTGATGCTAAATTCAAAAATACGTATACAGATTAAATTAACTAAGTTTAATGTTCAAGAACTTCAAGATAAAAAAAAATTATTTTTTGAAGAAAAAATAAACATTAGATTTGTAAAGTGCTTTATTTTTAAAAATAACTTTTTCATGCAATAAAAAATACATTGATGCAATGGACGGATACATAAAATGTTTCCACAAAATACAACCATCATTAAAAATTAACAGTACACAAGTGTAAGTCTATTTACATTTACTCAGCAATTGAGAAAATGTGGTAGCTTAATTTCGTTAAAATAAACAATAAAAAAATCACAGAAGTCCAATACAAAACTAAGATTTAGTTAATAAAAAGGTTTTTCTTTAACCTTCATAATCTAACGAAATAAAATTCTTAACACAGAAGAAAAACTTGTTAAAATAAAATGTAGAACAGTTCAGATTAGTAACAATAACAATCATATGGGAAAATAAATTCAATTACAGAACAAAATTCATATAGAATGAAGTGCAATTTAAAAATTTTATTATAAAACTATATGGAGTACGCAAGTAGGCAAATACAAGTGACATTTATTTACATTTATTTAATGCAAAAAGCTTAAATCCTCCATCTGTGCATGCATTCTATAAATCAATGTTCAGTAGCATGTAGTAATAAACATGTTCATACATTATTATATCACAAATTATGTTCTAATTTGATAATGTTCAAAAACAGTTGTAAAATAGCACTATAAATATAAGCCAGCATTATTTTTAAAAATTATAAAACATTTAAATATTAATAATCGTGACAACAATACACTTTGGTAACTATATCATCAAAAATGATTCATTACAAATAAAAATATGTAAATAGAAAAATAAATTAGTTAAAATTTGTGATTGTGGAGGGAATGTACTAAGGTCACTTGTGTCTTATCACCAAGCATGACATTGCTCTATTTATTATACCAAATACTATTCTGCTATAACAACTTGGGAAATCATTGTGCAAACTAGAGCAGCGTCAAGACAAAATTGAACCAACACTACTCAGTATTATGATTTCTGTACTAGTATTACATCAAAATTCTTAACTTTAGTGTGTGTTTATTCCACATACATCTCACATGTTTACAACGGTACATTTATATCGAAATTGCATGACATGATAATTTTATTAAAATATGACTTGTATAATACAAACAAAAAATTAATATAATTTATGAATTTAGATTTTAAAAGTTATTCAAGCCTGATTGGCAGGAAATGATACTTTTCAAACGTAATTGCAATTCCAAGATTAAGACAGAAATAACGTTTTAAATAAGAAGCTACAATTATGAATCAAATCCATGTACACTGACTAAATATTTGATAAAAAGTTTTTATACTAAAATTTGGCTGGTTGGGTCCAGATAGGATGATCTGTGCCATTTTAAAATTCAAACTGATATAGTTGTTACATTTTTATAAATATAAATTCGATCTGCTTATCATTAGACGATCACTTTTTCCCTAAGTGGTCAAATTCGACCAAAATCTATTTCAAAGCAGATTTCAAATTACTACAAACATTCATGTACAAGGGAGGATTCAAACCCAATAATTGTTGGGATGAAGGTCAGAGATAGAATCATTCATTTTTAGCTCATCTTTTTATTTTGTTAATACGGTTATAAAAATTTACTTAATTTTTCAAAATCAGATCAATAAAATAACTGACTTTTCTTTCCTCCAACAAAATTCAGCAAAGAGTTGCGTATTCCAATTAAAGAGCAAATTTAAAAATTTTTCGAACTATTAAATATATTTTCATTATAAAATTTTCTATCAATAAGGATTTTATTAAGATGTAAAAAAAAAGCGATTTTTAATAAAAAATTAACATTACTTATTAAGTTGAAAATATCAAAATCAGTTGCGTGTTTCATTACTTTGGAAGATAATTTATGAAATCAAATACTTTTGCACAGTAAACAAACATTATTCATTGAAATGAATTTACATTAATCTTGAATAAAATTATCTTCATGGAACTGAAAAAAGTATTTAGAATTGAATTGATCTATATACTTTTTAATTTACATTTTAAAATTTTTATAAGAAATATAATTTTAGAATAAAATTTTACTAAGCAATAAAAAATGACTTAATTCCAAACAAATTTTACCGGTAGAATTCATATGTTCTACAAATAAAAGTATTGCTTAGCATAAATTGATTACAAAGAGCGATTTTACTAAACGTTTTTTGAGAATTTAATTTCAAAGTCTAGGATTGCATTATAACATACATTTCATTATTATATAGCTTCATAGACAGTTTGATATTTTAACGAATAAAATAATCATTTCTATATAACAGACTTTATAGTTGATTTTTAATATCTTAAATTTTTTGCATCAAAATTTAGAAATATTCTTAAATTTAAATTTGTTATAATTTTTCTTTTATAAATTTTAATATTACCAAATTTTATTGCAAAATAAAAATCTCAACTTAATGAAATACTATAAATTTTCAAAGCTCCATTCAAAGTTTGCTTATAATCTGAATTAAAAATATTACAAATAATTTTATTTTATATATAATGAAATTTAATTATAAGTGGTTATAAGTGATTTTTCAGACTATTTTCCTTGAAAATAAAATCAAGTGAATATTGAAATTAAGACTTTTGGGATCGTTTAAAATATTTATGAATAAATTTACAAAAAAAATAAAGTAAATAAATTGATTTATTTTGCTTATATTTCAGTTTTAAAAATACTTAATGAAAATAAAATATCCTCACATATGGATATTTATGAAATTACAAAATTGAAATAATTTAATTGTAGTTTCTTCCAAAGTAAAATTGGTACCTAATTGTACCTGGACACTAATTGCAGTATTTATATAATTATTAAACATTTCACACACACACACACACACACAATAGATTACTTAATAACATTACATTGAAGTTCTAGAAAATATAAATAAACCATTTGGTTTGCATAAAAGAAATGTACAGAGAGAATTTCAGTCAAAAATTTAATGGTATAGTTGAACTGTTTAACAATCAATACAATTTAAACTCTTTATTTAAATTTAATGATAAATATAAAAATAAATTGTAGTAAAATTTAAAATGTTTGAAATGTGCTAAATATGATAAAAATGTATCAACATTAAATATATGTTTTCAAACATCTGCATAGACATTAATATTTTTATTTTTACAAGTATTCAGACATCTTCTTTATAGTAATATTGTAGTAATTAATGCACATCTATAATTAAAACTATTTGTGAATAACAGTAAACTATCACATTATAACTGCTCATTAAAAACCACAAAGATTAATCACATTATCACTAAGCTCAAAAATAATAAATCAAAAAAACGCAACAAAAGAGGAAAATGTGGAATGTATAGAAACTTACATTAAAAGGTTCAGACACACAAAACAGAAATGTAATCAAAATAGCATTTGATTGGAATGAGGTATGTAAAAACAAGATGCTCACCATAGCAAAAATGATATGAAACAAAGGAATATTTTTGGCTTTAAAAAGCTCTGTATTTGTGCATTTAAACTGATGGCACAAAAACTGACAAAAATGAGATAAATATAATGAGAAATGATACAGGATTTAAAAACTAATTATTCTACTAATCAAAGTAGAAACTCTTTGTTCAATACATTAACAATAAATATCTTTGGATAAATTTCATCCACCACATCAAGAAACTTTACAAATCCTTGTCAATCACATTAACTTTGATAAGCGCCTCTATGGTTTAGACAACTTACGTTGCTCCCATAAAATTGCAATCAGCAAGAAAATCAAGAAGGATGAAATTCACACTTTCAGCAACACTTAACTTTCTTTTTCTGAACGATTTTTTTTGGACGGGTAAGACGGAAGGAATCATTTGGAATTGTATCTATGTTAGATTCCTCTTCTTTCATGTAAAGAATTCGATCTACTAAGTACTTAATTGCATCACCTGAAAAGAAATAAATAAGAATGGTACAAACAATTACATATTTAAACACAAATAGTCGTCCTTTTTATCGGTAAAACAGATATAAAAACTAACTAAAGATTTTTGTTTCAAAATATTTACATATATTCATTATTGAACTGTTTAAATAATTTACTTAATGTCAATAGGTGATAAACATTAATTTTTTATGCATTATGAATTGAAAATTTACAAATTATATTTACATACATAAAAATACTAGAAAAATTTCAAAATTCTATGTTGTATTATCTTTAAAATATTTCCAAAAGTCAAAAAAAGTTTTCTCGCACAAATAATGAAAATCATATATATTTTATTACAGTAAATCTTCTCCACAAATTTAATTAGTTTTCCACAGTAATAAATTAAGCAGAGTGTATGATCTAATTTACAAGCTCAAAAATTCCCATTTTTAATTGTATTTAATTTATTGCATGGATTAAAGGAAATTTAATATTCAATAACTATGTACGTTTAATCTAAGTGTAAAAGATTAAAATAATGTGTAATTATAAACATAAGAAGATTGCAACTACAAAGAATAGTTTGCTATAATGGTTGTTTGGTTTATCACTCAGTAGTCACTTTTTACACATTAAGTTTGATTCGATTGCATTTACAGTTTCAAGTGGATTTTTGTAATTTTAGATAGCTCAGTGTTTGTACAAAAGCCACATATTTATTAAATATTCTGCATTTAGATATTCTTATTTATGTTTAACCATAATTATTGAGTTTCAGCAGTCTACAAATTCATTGAATTAATATAATTCTTATATACATGGAATTTTTTTGAAAAATTCCATGTATAAGAGTGAATTAAATGAATTCCGAAAACTATTTCATATAAGAATGAAATAGTTTTCAGAATTTTAGAAAATGTAATTCTGTTTTAAAAGCATATTCTCCTCCACCCAAATTATTTTTTTATTCAACTTGATAAATATTTAGCTATTTAGAAACAATACACCAGAACAATAAAATACAAAATTTAAAAACAAAATTTATTCATTTCTTTAGATAATTTGAATAAAATACAGGAATTGAGAATTTTCACTGCAACATGGAACAGTATAATTAAAACGAATATATAATCATGGTGATGTTATTTAGATAAATTACTATAACTGTTTCATAAATAAAATAGTTTCATACTTTTAGCATAATTATAATCAGTCCATAATATTTTTGCATCTTGAGTAATAAAAATTTGATTAGTTGCTAACTCAATTACATTTCACTTAAAACAATCACTTCAATGAGGAAAGTAAGCAGTTCAAATTCAATTCAGAGCAAATAAATAAATCAAACTCATGACAATTTCGCCTAAAAACGACTTTCAGTAGGAAAAAACATAAATTAACAGTAGACATTTCTATCTAGTCAGATCAATCATGAAGCCGTCACTACTATATTTACCCCAAATTTTGCCACTGAAAATAGCAAAATAGCTAATCATCTGGATTGTGTAGTGCAATCAGTTCTGGAGAGGTTGAAACTAAGTAATGGGTTAGTCTGCAACACTAAGTTTACTTTTAAACATTTTTATACTGCAGAGGATTTAACCTTTTATCTTCATTCATAAATTACTAAATAAGGCAGCCCCTAATAATCAGTTTTCCCAAGAAAAACTTTTATTTTGATAACATACAATTTATTTTTTAAATAAATAAATAATCAATCTTGACAGCATTAAGGATTTTCACTTTTGATTTACACTACATAAATGTGGCTTGATATTTATTACCAAGTACACTAGCTATTATATTTAGAGTTGGTTTTTATTATTAATAATTTAATAAACATATCTTTACCTTTTCCTCATTAAAAATATCTCTATGTTAAATCTTTTGAAATCAAATATTTCTAATTTTTCTTTATTTAAATCGTTCACTTAGTTTAAAGTTTTTGCAGTAAATGTTTAATAATATTTTTCAAAGATAAGGCATATAAATTAAAAGCAGATGAGAACCAAATGACCTTAATATCTTTCAAATATTTCTAATAATGCACATAATAAATATCAATGTTTTTTAAATAAAAGCCATCAATTCACAATTATACAAACTATAATACTCATTTCAAAACATTCTAAAAAACTAAAATGATTAAAGAACACAGATCTATAAGAAAGTAACAAAAAATGACATCCAAGCAAATATTGAGAAAGGAAAATTAGAAATCACTAAATATCAAAATCAATGCAATGTTTGATAAAGAATAAATAATGAACTTTTGTATAATGCACAAAAAGAAAACTTACAACAATTTAAATTAATGTAATCATCAATAGAAATTTAATATGTGAAATAAAATAAAGATAATCATAAAATCACAAACATTTTAATATTTATTTTGGTGCTTATTCTATCTAGTGCTTAATTTTTTGAACTAATACAAGATTAATTAGTTGTAACTTAACAGTATTCCTTTTAAGGACAATATATGCTGAAGATATTTTTCAGGTAAAAATTATTCAGAATAATTTTGAGATCAACGCTGGATCTAACACGTTATACTTCACAGTTAAAGTAAAACAGCAATATAAAATTACACACAGAATATCTTGAAATAAAAATATTCATACTTTTTTTAACAATGTTAAAACACATTCATGTGTTATAGTTCAGTACAAAAAAGAAAAACATTTTCATTAGTTTTATTGAATTATTTACTCAATAAAATCAATCAGAATATTTCCTTAGCTAAAAAATCCTTTAAGTTCTATTAAATGATATAATGGGAAAAGAAAATAACAAAAAATGAATAGCTATTATTAGATAGTTTAAAAATGTTTTTCAGAGCATTAATAGGTTAATAGTATTGAAAATATTTTCACTCTCAAACTTTTAACACTAGAAAATGAAATAATGTGAATGGATGTCTTCAATTTCATTAAGCTTATTACTTATACGTGTTTCAATGTAATTTGCTTATAGAAGATTAACATCACTTTTTCCACACCTTAAATCAATCAAAAATATTATACTTCCATCATATTCAGAGAAATGGTTTTTCAAAATGCAAGTTTAAGGCTCATTGCCCTGGTACAACATTCTTCCATCAGTGAAGTACTGGATTTAACCCCACAATTGTTGAACAGTAGGAGATGAATATCATATTTATACTTTCTATAAATATAATATTCAATTTCTAAGCTCTGCATTTATCAGGAAAACATTTAAGAGCTTCTAGAATTTCCCAGTTATTGCACATGATTATGGTCCACTATGAATCCTGAAGGACAATAAGTAATAGATAATCATTTATTACAAAAACTTTTGGCAGTTAAGCTCTTCACCTATGATGTAGGTTCAGAATTCTTCTAATTTTACTTAAGGAAAGTGAAAAGGAATTTTTTAAAAAAAATATTAATATAATCTTTGAAGATAGTAACTTTAAAAGTTAATTCATATTTTTGTACAGAAAATTAAAATTGCCGAATGATCGATAGATGTTATATATAAATTGCATATATTTATCCATTAATACTTACCAACATTTATATTTTCCTTTGCTGAAGTGAAGAACCAAGCTAATATATTATTTTTCTTACAGAATTGATTCAAATAATCACAAGGAATCGTAACACCATGTATATCACACTGAAAATAAAATGACACCACAGATTAAAATTTTTATAAATAATAACATTATGAATTTTGAAAAAATAAATATAATGATAAAAAATTTAAAAGGAAAAAGCAAATATATTAAATGTTTTCATTATCACATTTTTATAATCTGTCATAATGTTTACCAGCTAAGAGTTTTTAATTTTGCACAAGATTCTGTAAATTTTAAACTATAAACTTTCAAATTTTTTTAAAATCATCTGATTTTCTTTGAGAAACAAGTGATCAAAATATATTTTTAATTATAAAAATCCTCTATCATAAACTTTTCATTTCCTTTTAATCATTAGATAAAAAGATAAAGACAAAATAAAAGGTAAATTATTCAGAAAATCAAAAAAATGCATTCATATTTAGTTTGTCTTTTTACAGTCAATTTATTCATACATGGACTAATTCTACTGTGAGACCTACAATTTAAAAAAGATTCAAAGACAAACATCCATGGCCAAGATGGAAATAAAACCAAAAAATTGATTTCCTTCTATCAAATTTTCAACAAATTATTTAAAAATAATCGTTTTTTAAAATAAATACATATTTATTCTCAAGTATTAAAATAGGCAGAAAAAAATTACCCTTGTTTCACAAGTTATTTACTGCGGGTAACATAATTAAAAAAATTTAAAATGTCTACTTTTATAAGCAAATACAATGTGCAAATCTTAATAATATATGAATGAATTTTTTAAAATTTGTATAACAAGATTATGTTTCCATTGTAATTTAAGCATTTGAAGAAGCAACCATTTAAAATAGATATAAAATCGATCAAATCTGTATTCCCTACAACTAATTTAAAAGTGAAGTAAATAATTTAATAATTGTATATTTAATATTGAACAATACTGAAAAATCTAGTTTAAGTTATTTAAAAAAAGGCGATATCATTACATTAGTTAAAATCATTGGCATTTTTATTAAATATGAAAAAATTAATAGCAATCATGATATATACACAACAGTTACATAAAATATTTAGCAGAAGTAATTTTATATTCATACCTGGAAATCGATTATTATTTATATACCTAAGAATTCCTTGCATATTTTACTCTCTCAGATAAGGTATTTAAAATATACTTTATTCTATTAATTTATTCAAATAACTTGAACAGCAAAACTAATTAAAGTAGAAAATAAATTACATAATATTCTTACTTTATTAGCTAAAAGAATAACAGGCAACGGTTTTCCACTAGGAGTAACAACTTTTTCTTTTATATCATTATGCCACTATAAAATGAAACATTAAATATATAAAGCAATAATCTTTTTTTAAAATTACTAAATTGCAATTTTCATAAATTGTAAAGAAAAAAATTTACAGTAAGTAAATGCATAACTTTAAAACAATAAGGTATTATACATTTGGTACTATTTTTAAAAATTTGAAAATATTGAAGAGTGAAGAAAAATTAAATATGAACAAATATTCAACATAAATATAAAAGCTATATTTATAATAATGTTCTCTCTTAACAATATTTATAATGTTTAATCTTTAATAGCGATATTTATAATGTATCACTTACTTTGATAACTGAATCTAAAGTGGCTAATCTGAAATAAAGTGTGTTAATTAAAATAAGGAAAGAAATATTCAAACAATTTCATGAAATTCACATAAACATTAATTAAAAAGTCCATATTAGTTTTTTAAAGCACTTTTACAAAAATTTTAAAATTTACTTGTGAGAATTTGCAAATGTGAAAGTTAAATGTTGCTCACAAATTTTAATTTAAAAATTGAAGAAAACATTTAAAAAGACAAACTTTATTTTTAGAAATATCAGTTTAAAGGCTAAACTCAATTTGTTTTTGATGTTACATACTTTTATAGTTGTTATACAATGTATTTTAGATAATATACAATTAATACTAATAACTAAACTACATTTTAGTCAAAAATAATATTTTTGAAATCAATAAAATTAAAACAAATCCGGTATTGCAGAGTTTATCATTAGATATCAAATTGCAATTTGAAATATTAATTTTTAAATAATTAATAAACAATTCTTTCTATATTTAACAAAAAATTAATTTAAATAAAAATTGATAGTAAAAATAGCATTTCATTGATATAGTCTACTTATGCATCTTTAATCAAGAGATTTTTGACTAGAATGTCACACTATAACAACATATTTTATAATTCTTATCTCATTTATGTTTAACACAAATATATCCTATTAGTCTAAACAAAGAGATCAATGAGAAAAATAAATTCTTATCTTACTTTCTGTAAAATTCTGTTTACTTTTACAATAAAAAATATCTTACTTATATAGAATCCCACATTTTCTTCTAAACTAAATAACACTTGGCAGTAGTTACATGATTTTTAAATCATTAAATATAAAATACATACCTGACAACGTTTTTCTTGAAAACAAATAAGTCTAATTTAAAATTTGCTAAGAAAACTAAACTTGAATTAACTAGTAGTAAAAATGAAGCATTTTAATCAGCTTAAATATTCAAAGTAAATTAACCATACAAAGTATAAAACTATAAATTTTTTTACTGATTGTAAGCAAATAGATAATTTAGTATCATATATAATAATTTTGCAGTATATTAAAGTTGAAAAACTCTATATCGGTTCATTGAAACTCACCTTACAAGATCAAAAACTATTATAGCTGCTTGCCTAAAACAAAAAAAGTATAAGATAAGGAAATTTAACCCTTTCATATAATCAATTGAAAAATTAAGAATGTAAGTATATACATACGAATGTCTATAATAGGTTCCAGTCATATACCCAAATCTTTCATGGCCTGCTATATCCCTATAAATATATAAAAAATCAATGTTCTCATTATAAGTTATAATATATAACTTGATATATATATTTCAAGCAAAAATTCAGGCATATTAATAATTTGTATAGATATTTTCACAAGAGGTAGGAAATTTTTTAGATTCACAGCACAAAAATGTAACTTAAGAGTAAAGATATTCTTAAAAGATTTTTATTTCATTGTTTAGTTGGAAATAGTAACAAAGAAACACTTTAAATAGAAAAATACCTAACCCACAGTAAACATCTGGTCTGGACTATCAAAAAATTCCATTACCAAAAAATGGAATTAAAGATTTATTTTAGACATACAATGATAGTTAACATAAAGAAAAAATTCCTAAAATTCCTCTGGATTAAATATTTAGCAATGTTTATTCTGATTAGCAAACTGAACTTTTCTCAATAGCTGATACTATGTAGTTCTATACAATACTGTCCTAAGCAGAAAACCAGACAAAATGGTGCACCTATCAATGAATAGAAACTATATAATTTTGCCAATTGGATATTATCTGCTCACATTTCACAGAAATGATTTATTTTCGCATTTAAATGACTTGTATTTAGATTAAGGATTTACTGAAATATCATGGTAACAGGCTGAATGTGCTCAAACAAAAAATCTATTTCTTTTGTGTTCCTATGTAATTATCAAATCTTCATGTACATATTTCAAAAACCCAATTAGGAGCATTCCCGTCAAGATTAATTTTATTAGATTTTTATAAGGAGCTGTTTATTAAACATGAGATATTTTCTAATAAGTTAAAAATAGTAAAAACTAACATATTTGTAAATGAAAATAATTATCAATGATTTTATTCCTGTAAGTCTATTGTCTATTTCAAGAATCTAAATCATTGTTGATAATATATAGTTGCCCAAAATGTGATTCATTATCCATATTTTTTATTTGTTTTTAATCACTTGTTTTTAATTACTGCAATCACTTATGGAGTCAGATTTGAGATAAATCTGGCTTCTTTTTAAAGCAACAACATAGAACACAGTTTGTTAATCGGTCATATCAGTTGCAAATGTAAAAAAAAGCTTATAAATGATGAAATAATGTTTCTATGCTTACTAATGATTTAAAAAAAATGCATTTTCAAAAATTTTTTAAACATATTACCAAACAAACTTAAAAAATATTTCTATATTTTAAAAGTTTACATATCGTATAGGTCTTTATCTATATCAAGCCAGAATGACTTTCTTTTAAAGGGTATAATATTTACTATTATTAGCGAAAATAACAGGTATAATACCTGTTATTTTCGCTAATAAATTAACTATTAAAAATGAAAAAAATCAAAATATAATAACTATAAGCAATTTATATGTGTCTTATGTTTTAATTTATATAATATTTTATTCCTTTATCATTACACAGAATTTTAATGAAATACAAAAATAATAATTCATTCTCATTCTTCATAAAACATTCTGCATAAGAAAATTTTTTATCAATCAAAAACAAAGTAACCTCTCAGTTAAGTAGAATTTCCAAACCAGAGTAAATTTTAAGACAGCTTAAAATTCTATTCAATCTTGAAATAATTTTGTCAATTTCTTAAAAGCTAATTTTCATTTTCAAATTATTTTTCAAAGATAGTGATTAATAAATTTAAGCAATTCTAATATGCATAAAAATGCTGCAAATTTTATTTTCTCTTATAAAAAAAGTAGTAATTTTCAAGCAAACTCTTTTTAGTCATAACATAATTATTTATCAAAATACATAACGATTTAAAGATATTTTAACAACACAAACTAAATTAGTTCAATTTTAAATACAATTATTTTTTAAAATAATTGTATTGTGTGTTGGATGTAATTCAGATTTAGTAATTAATTTTTATAATGTAACTGAAATAATTAAAATTTAATAATAAAAGTAAGTCAAATAACACATTTAACCAATTTAAAAATCTATCATTTTATTTATTTTTAAAACTGATAATATACATAAAAATAACTTGAAGTTGTAAAATAAGTTTTGGCATATATATATATATATATATATATATATATATATATATATATATATATATATATATATATATATATATATATATATATATATATATATATATATATATATATATTATATTATATTATATATATATGCATATAATATGTATGAATAATAATACAAAATGATGTTAATTACAGATAAAGTACTTGTAATTCAATAGAAGAAAGTACTATACCATAACTGTAGAGTCACAAGAGTATTTTCATCCCACTGCAAAGATTTAAGTGCAAAATCAACTCCAATAGTGATCTTGTAATTCTGTGTAAATGTACCTATTTTTAAAGTTAAATATAGGTTCAATAAAAGTAAATTACAAATGTTACAAGAAAAGCATAAAACAACTAACATGAACAATAGGCAGAAAATATAAAAGGCAATTGAGAGGTATATGTTTGTCAATCACATTTCCACACAATCAAAGCTATCTATGGATTTATTTGAAACCAGGACAAATTTGTTTAATCCAGTTAGAAATCATATCTATGTGCATTGAACAATTTTTAGTTGTTTTTATATTACTATATGAAAAATCATTCTTCAGATAAGCATTCTTGGGCATAAGGTTTTAACAGAATTCCACTTTTTGCATTGAAGAATGCCAAGTTGGACACTCAATGGTCATATTTTGCACACGGAAGTTAGAGGATTCCAAATCACTAGAAATATACAAAACCATGATGAGATATGAATCAACAAACTGTTAAATAAGAGGCCACAGCATTAACTGCCAGTTTGTCTTTGATAATGGATTTCTACGTGATTAACTACTGGAATAAAGATTTGGAAGTTTTCAAGTTTCCTAAATTGTGACACATGACTACAGTTTATTATCAATGAAACATCTTCTAAGAAGGCCATAACCAGTAGGGGATGCTAAAAAACCTTCGGCAGTTAAACTATGTGCTTTATGTAATGTCAAGTGTCCCCTCAATTCTTGAGAAAAAGAAATAGATGGTAAGTATCAAATCAGGGGCTAAATGAAGACAAGGATGATTCTAAATATTCTATTTAGAATACATTTGCAGCAATTCTTTTGGCAAGCAACATGGTATTGCTTGCCAAACTTAAGAATTGCTGCAAATGCGATATGGTATTGTCATGTAAGGGATCAACTTCATTTAGTATGCCAACTCATTTGTATGATTTATTTATAAATATCAAATGTAAACCTATTGTTTGCCTATTAGAAGCAAATCGTGAGACTCCTCTCTAAAAATAAAACCGGTTTCCAAATGTCATACAATTTCATCCTTATTGACGCAAACAAACTTACATAACTCATAAGCTCAACTAATAACAAAACTAATGAAGTTTTTCTTTATGGAAGAAATATTTCCTCCACCACAATTAGTTTTTAAATGCAGTTGCACATATCTCTTCCTTTTTAATTGGGAGGATAGTTTAGTTCAAAATATTGGCAATAAAGTTTAAAGAAATAAAATAAAAAGCTCTTCTCATATTTTATATACTTATACAAAACTGTACCTCTTAAATTTTTTAATCGGAAAGGTATAAATTTGAAATTCTAAACTTGCAGTTTTAAAATATATATATATACATATCAGATGAACGAGTCTAATTTTTGTTTTAAATTTCAGATAAACTGAGATTTATTTTTTTTAAAAATTGAAATCAATATTAAAAGTCAGGATTCTTTACATAATTTAAAAAGAACATATTACCCTTACATGTTCAGTAATACTTGTACTTGCCTTTGTAACTTAATTTTAAAAATAAAGAGATTTAGTGATCATAACACAAATACACAATTTAAGGCATATGTTAAGGAATTTCAGTTCATTACCTTCAGTGTAACGCCTGATGATAGCAGTTTTCCCTGAAAAATAAGAATTTCTGTCATGCATATTTATTTAAAAGTGAATGAAAAACGACATATTTCACAATGCACAGAAAACTTCATTTATAAAACTAAAAGAGCTAACAATTCAAAGCTTACATGACTTTTTTAAAGTAAACACTAGAAGTTTATAAATTTTTCAGTAGACATTGATATTTTATATAGTTATCTTATTACATATTAACTCAGACACATTTTCTCTTATTTCATTTTATAAATATGATTTGATCAATCCTGCACCATGAAATATAGGAGTCATTAATTAAATGAAAACAGTAATTCAATTTGATCATTAATGACCGGAAACAAAATGTAGAATTTCATTTAAGATTAATCAAAATTGTCACTTCAGTTCTTTTCCTAAATTGTGTCCTACACAACTTTGATAAACTGTATTTTTGTATGTAAGTAATACATTAAGATAATATTTAGAAATACATGATAAAATTTCAATGAAATACAATGCTTTAGTTTTGATTTCTTTTGCCATAAGTATGCAAACATAATGGCTGACAAATATTTAATGAGTTTAAAATTATTTATATTTAGTACTGTTAAATTCAAAACGCTATTTTAAAGAGAGATGGTGAATTTAATGTATTTCATGGGGCAGATTCATTGAAATAATACATTTTTAAATGCTTTTAAAAAACTTTAAGGAGAATTACTTCTTGAGTCTACCATAATCAAATTAAACTTTCTTAAGTTTATACTGTTATAAAAATATCAAATATTTTTAAATCTTTGGTGAGCAATATTACTTTTTTCCTAACAGTCTTTTCCAAGAATATTTTAAAGAAAAATATAGGCATTGATTAGGCTTTGTTTATTGCTATAAGATATATTTATTTCATTCAAGGGCTAATTTGACATGAACACAACATCTAAAGTGAATTCTAAGCAATTACAAACTTTTACATTAGAGGTGGGAAAAGAACACAAACAGAATTTCACAGCCCTAACCATTTAGCCAATAAATCAAAAATACTCTAGCAATGATTTTATTCCATTAATTACAAAATCTAGTGTTAAAACTTCATCAAAATCAATATACTAGGAATTAATAAAAATTTAGGAAGTTAATCATTGATAAACTTTGCAGTGAATATTATGCTACCACATATTAATAAAAAATGTCACAATTATTGATTTAAATTATTACAATTTAAAAGTAAACACTGAAGAAAAAAATTATGTGCATTGAAAAAAATTAAAATATATATTTTTCATGTCATAAATCATTTATTGATTTCAAATGAATCAAGGTGGATTAAAAATCTCATTAACACAAAGTTTTCAGTTCTTTAATTTCCAAGAAACTAAGGTAAGTGACTTTGAAAAAATTCCTTTTCTGGTGATGGATCAAAATATATTCTGTTTTACATAAAAAGGAAAGTATAAAGAGAAGGAATTTTTTAGCCTTCCTCACTTCAAACATATAAATTATTATGTACAAAGTCACACATTTATTATATTTGAATTTTTTTAACAGTATGATATAAATTATAGAAATATTTAAATATTTTGATTTACTTTCAAACATAAATATTTTAAAAATACATAATGAAATGCATTTTTAATAGTTAAATATAAATATTCTGAGATAATAGTCTAATCTCAAAAGCAAAACAAAATTCAGTATTTTGCCACAGGATTTATGTAGTTATCCAAATTTGGGAATTCACAGTAAAATGTACAATTGACATAAAATATTATGATTTAAATCCATATTAAATATTTTAACACGAGAAATTATTTTTACTTAACAACATAGCAACCCTTTAAAAGTTATAATCAGGTAAATGATTTTTAAAATTGCAGTATTAGATATAAAGCTAGAAAAATTCTTATAAATATGCATTTATGTGATTGAAGCAATGATTGCCTTCAAAGATTTTCTTGTTGATTTGTGGTCAGCTAATGAACCACTACATAAAACAGATTTTCTTTTCTGATGAACTGTTCTGTTGAGACTTTTATGATATCACAACTTTAATAGAGTAGAAAAACATGTGACAGTAAAAATTCTATTCAATTCTTAGCTTAATTAATATATACCATATTTTAGTTATAACTATTAGTGTGTTGTTTTTCTTTCATATATCTTTTTATTAAAAACAACTTGTTGCTCATACTTTATAAGCTACTTTATTTACATATTTATTCAAACAAATAAAAACTAATGATACTTCTATGAACTTACAAATACAAAAGTATTAATAATCAAATAAAACTATAGAAACCTTAAAATCAACAGGACCAGTTCAATAAAAGAATATATGGATACCATTAATATATTTTAATTTAGTTTTTGTAAACATAAAAATAATTTTGCGAATATAAAAAAATAGTAACAAAATAAATGAGTACACAAACAGATCTCTATTAAGATATATAAATATTTCTCAATGAATGTTTTTCAAATATTTACATAATTTTTATTAATTATGTATAATAAAAAATAACATTTCTATGTATTCCAATTATAATTTTTACTATAAAAATGAAAGTTTTAGCAACAAAAACTATTAGTCCTAAGACCACAGAAGATGGATTTTTTAAAATAAACTTGATGGATTTTTTTATTGCTTCTTTAAGTTGTTTATTAATCAAGCATTTCTATTTTAATTTCTGGTATTCATAACATGATATTAGAAAATAATAGTTGTCTAACATAGCAAACTTTAATGCATAAAAAATAATATTTTCATTAACAATTTTATGAGCTACTATTCATAAGATAACTATTTGATCTTTGATTCTAATAAGAAAATAAGGTAATAAGATAATATGCCCGTCAAAATTAAGAGAAATCTTTTTATTTCTATAGTAACATAGCAAAGTATAAAATTTTAATAATTAATTCTTTCTGGTAAGTTATATACTTTTTTGAAATAGCTTATTGAATTAAAAACTATATTAATAATCTGATGATATACTATGCACTTACCCACACCATAGTCACCGACTACCAAAAGCTTGAACAATAGCTCTTTCATTTCGTACTTGGATTCATTCAGATCTTCAACTCCTTCAGTATAGGTTGATGGAGATGTATAATGATTCATGTTGCTATTAAAAAATATAAACTGAATTAACTATCTTATAAATAACAATAGTAAAACCCTTAAATTAATTGAATTTATAAGCAACTTTTTATAATTTCATTAATATTAATTATTTAATAGGAATATCACTTTTAAAACAATCTAAAAAACAAATATTTAACTTTCTATAAGCCAAGATATGCAAATTAAATCATAAATGTATAGTATTTACAGACATAAGTTATATAGTGCAGTGAAATTTAATCATAAAATCTTCCCTAAACAATAAATCCTTGAAACATCAATTTCTTCCGCATAAGTTAAATATATAAATCCTTCAAGTAATAATCAATGTAGATTTTACAATCATTATAGTTTTATTAAAAAAATTTTCTTTAACAAGAAACAAATTGTTGTTTTGAGCAAATATGATAAATGTTAATTTATTTTTATGAAAATTTCTCTTTAGATTGATATTCTTTAAATTCATATGTGTTTTGCACACTGGAACTTTGAAAACTATTTTGATGATGAAAATTCTCCCGAACTTGTCAAGTTGATAAGATGTTAAAAACAAAGATAAATTACAGACTCTAAATGTGAAACTAATGAGCTTTCATTATTTTCTAAATTAAACAAATTATTGAAACAAAAAAATTAGTAAAAATTTTTAAATTAAAAAAATCTAAATTTTAGTTAACTTTTTAAATTGATTTTTACAAATGTTAATATAATGCATTTAGATTGAATTGAGTTTTATATCATAAAATAAGCATCATTAGAAAAATACTTTAGCTCCAGTTGTGGACATCACACATGCAGTTTTAATATAATTTCAATATTAAAATTTTTTAATTCTCTTTGAGTAATCAACCCAAGACAAGATTTTTATACGAGTAGGCTCCCTTGAAAAATTTCATTGTATCACAGAAGTCATAATCTATATAATCTTTAATAGCATAACCATAATCTTTAGAAGCAAAATCTTTATTTGACGCAACAAAAAGCTTGATAATGTGAATATTTTTTCAAGTTTTGAGCTGACCTTAATATTATGCGATATGAATGACAAGATATTGATAAACTTTATATTATTTTTCAACATTCCCATATTTGCAATCAAGATAATAGAAATGTATCAATATTAGCATATTTTCTAAGCATTACATTTTTGAAAATACTTCACATTAGATTTTTGACCTTGAAAAATTGCTATATTTTACAGAATATATTGAGATTGATTACAAGATTTTACAATATAATTGAGCCTTATTGCAACAAAATTGGAAACTTTTTGAGAAAATATATTAAAAACTTAAGATTTTCTGTTCAATTTTCAGTTATTTATTTGAAATATAGTAAACACATTAAAGTTCCATTCTTTCAATATTTCAAAAGATACATACTACAATATATAAATACTTTTGAGAAATCTATATTCAGGAAAAAAAATTATCTATAAAAATATACTTAATATACATATATTAAAAATATATACATTATTTGATAAATGATAAAATTTATTAGTTGCATTACTATGTATACATTATTAAATGTTCTTCTATTTTACAATATAAGCTTATAAACAAATTTTCAGTACTTGGAAAGGCCATTCCAATAAGATGACTATATAATTCAAAATTGGGCATCCTTTTAGTTCATTTATCTTTGAATCAAATAATATATATTTGTTTATTGTTTTTTTTCTGTTGATAGGTACTACTTCAAGTATACAGCAATACAAATTTTTAACATATTAATACAATAAAATAAATAAAAAAATGTCAAGACACTATTTTAGTAATTTTATCAAAAAGAATTTTTATAATTAAAGGGAAGAAAAAGGTGTTTTGTACAAAGGCAAATATAAATGAGCTAAATTTATGATACAAGAAAATTTTTTTTCAATATTTTTACTAGAGTATTAATTATTAAACTAAGCATGTTATATTAATTAAGAAAAGCATCTTATAAAATTACATTTCTTTTAAGCTGAGAAATTAATTAAATAAAATTAAGTTTTCAAATATTTTCATTATTTTATTTATATCCATATAATTTTTTTCTTTTTTTTTTTACAAAAGATAAAAAATCTAACAAAATTGAAATGTAAAGCACACTATTTTATTCAAGCTAATTTAAATTATAATTAATAAAAAATTTTGCACAACAATACATTTATAAAGTAGTTATATATTATATACATTTCAGCATTTATATTTTAAATTAATATTTATTCTGTAACATTAGTAAAAGTACCTTAAATTATAATGCAAATAAATATATATTTCTCCTTAATACAACATTAGAAAGATTTAATGCTTGCAAAAATAATATTCCCTCAGAAATTTCTTTTAATATACAATGCAATTTTAATATTTTAAATAAAAAGCGACTTTTTATTATAAAAATTTAAAAAAATTTAATTATTGCCATTAAGATATGAGTCTATTTTGAATATTCAAAAATTGATTCATCATTTACCTGAAATCACCCCACAATTTAAATAAAGATTTTTTGCAAAATTTACTAACAGATAATAAACTTTTTATATCATAAACAATATATTTTCAAAAAAAAAAAGCCAAATGTATGATATTTTTAAAATGTCTTTTTAAGAAGTAATTTTATAAGTTATTGAAAAAAAAACAAAACAAATTACTTACTATAAAAATAGAATAAAAACTACTTTTTACTCACCATTAAATATTCATATATAAAATTGTAAATGCATTTAAAATTTGTAAAAGAATCTTCATATAATTTGTTTAGAAAAAAAACATTTTGTAATAATTAAAACAATGAATAAAATTTTTTATACCTTTTTAAATTCAGTCGAAAAAAAAAAGTTATATAAATACCTAATAACCTTCAAAAGTAATACTTTTAATAACTATTTACGCACCAAATCAAATAAAAAAGGCAAATAAGAATTAATAATATTACATGAAATATTATGTGCAACAGTTACAGGTGAGTAGAAAATATTGTCAACAACCGAGCAGGTAAACGAGCCACGACGAGCGCAATCACGTTACTAACCTTGTTTACCTGGACCACGTGAACAAAATCTTTGGCAGGAAAAGAGTAAAATTAAATCTCACGTCAGAAATAATCGATTATTAACTCGTTATGTCACTGAAGTTATCAAAGTGAAAATCTGTGGCGTAGATTGAGGAGTACGTTTTCGAAGTCCCGCTCAATTTCAGAGAATGAGTTTACACACAATACACTCTCAAATTGGCCCCCTACGAAACAAGTTTTTAGCATGAGTCATTCAGATGTTGCCACTTTTTCTCAGAAGTCACTATTCTACCTGAAAAACTTCTGTGCCTAGCAGGAAAATCAATACACCTGTGGGAAAAAAGTAGAGTGCAATATGTAGTTTACAATGTCAAGACGAAGACGGCAGTAAATTCTTCCTTCGGAATGTTTTTGTTTTATTTATTATCTTGCTCGCGCTTTTGTACAGTGTTGAAGTTTCGTTTACAGTTACATGATTAACAAAGTTTAAGTACAATTATTGTTATTTAAAGTTATGCAATATAATTTTTTTTTCGAATATTCTTTAAACTACGTTCTTTGTTCAATTACTCAAAGATTTCACCAATTTTAAGTCAAAATCAAACCTTGTTATTTTTTTTACCTTAATATTGCAACAAATATTTGTTTTTAATCTATTTTTTTGCTTTAGAATTTTTTCATAATTAAATTAATATTTTTCAAAAAAGTTTCATATATTTTTATGATTAATGGCTCAGAAAATATTTAAAATAATTTTCAGTTATAAGGAATCCACTCTTTCAGAATTATTTTTTTTAAATATTTTTAAAGGAAAAATGTTTGAGCAATTATTTTTAACAGATTGCTTTTCACACATATAATCTCTGCGAATGTAACCATTTGGATACTGTTATCGCAATTTTCTCTTTTGTTTTGCTTAACACATTAGTATCACTGATATTTTCATTGAATAGGTAAAATGTAACTTTAAAATTGAATCAAAATATAAATCTAAGGTAGGACTTTATTTCTGTAGCTGCTTATTAGATCATTTATTACCTACAGTAAAAATAAATTTAGTAAATTATTTAATTTGCTTTATTTAAAAAGTTGAAATCTTTAAGAATCATACTTATGTAGTGTTAAGTGAAAAAAATTAAGTATAGAATACAATTCTTTGTGTGTGCCTTACATAACGAAACAGATAATCGCCTACAAGTTAGTATTAATATTTTTACAAATCCAATTAATTTAATATTTGCTTTAATGTATAATATATTATAGCAATAAAATATCAAACCGTGTTTATGTTGAAACAGAAATAATTACATAGATATTATATTTTGATAAAAAGTAAAAAGAAAGAAATAATATCTTAAACTGAAATATTCGAGAATTATTGAATTGGAACATTACAGTGCTAACATGGGAATACGCTTGAAAACACATTTGTGTCATAAAGGAGTGACCGACTCATGACACCGTGAAATAGGGCATAGTTTCTCAATCTTTTTAAGGCCTTAAGACATATTTCTTGAATATTATTATATTAGTTAATATTAGTAACGTCATTTATAATGTTATCGCACTTTATTTTTGAATTAATTACAAAATGTAACCACAGCAATAATTTTTTTATATAATATAATTAATCATTTTTGTTTATTCAACTGTGCCAATTATTCTTGATAAAATTGTTATGATTGATAATGTGCAATGTGTCATACTGATAATATTACTGTTCTACAAATATATGTATATTGAATTATATATATATATGAATACATATTTATGTATATATAATTATTTTATATAAAGTTATGGTAAATATCAAATTTTTTAATCTTTAATATTCTAATAAGCAAAAAAATTTCAGAAATAGTGCTTCAGAATATGAAAACAAGTTTTACAATGTCCCATTTGCATTGTAAATAAATATTTTTGGGAGATGGGGGGGGGAGATACACATAATATCTTTTTTTTATTTTCGGTAATTTTATACAAGTTGGTTTTGATATGTTCTGTACTACTTTTAGCTGAATAATTTACAATTTTATTTATATCATTACGTTTTTTTTCCAACAGCTTATTTCACACAATTGAAACAGCTAACACATGATCAACTGCCTTGCAATTTTGAACTAATGTCAGGTGATGAGATCAGAATTAGAGATCGTTTTCATTTCCAAAACTTCTCACACACACACTACATCATTAGAGATTTATTAGAATAACAGAATAAATAATTTGTGTGTGTACATGGCTGCTGTCAACACGATGGTCTTCAATTATGTTTAGTATCGAACCATAAATTTTTGAAACATTTTTATGTTTCAAAAATTTATGGTGCCTTTCTCCGTCACGCTAATGCCATTTCTTAATAATTTCAGAATGTCTCACAAATTTGACTATATTAAAGCTATGAATTAGATATCCGTATGTAATTAACATTTGTATATGAATAATATATATATATATATATATATATATATATATATATATATATATATATATATATATATATATATATATATATATATATATATATATACATATATATATATTAGTGTGTGTGTGTGTGTAATGTATTATTCTCTATTGTTATTAAAGAGGTATTGAAGAGATAGATTTTCAAAAGTAAATTTTTTTATTACAAGAACAATGTTATCGTGTGAAGACCATCCATAATATTTGTAGCACGCCGGCTCGGTAGGAGAGCGCAACCAAAAAAACGCCCCGAGAGAACTTAACTAACATCCCCTAAAGACTTTTAGGGGTTGTTGACTTAACCCCCTCAGAAGGGTACAACATACTGGTCACTCATTCGTTGAGAATAGTGGCACGAAATGACATCATCGGTTAGTTCGAAATTCCTTAACCATATTTGGTAATGTTCATAGTGCGAGTTACATGTTGGACTTCTGCAACAGGGGTGGTACATCTCATACATTTTTTAAAAGGGGTTATATATGCAATAAAAAAGTAGTAAGTACAGGATATAAAAAGCGATATATATATATATATATATATATATATATATATATATATATATATATATATATATATATATATATATATATATATATATATATATATATGTACTATATATATATATATGTACATATATATATATATATATATATATATATATATATATATATATGTACATATATATATATATATATATATATATATATATATATATATATATATATATATATATATATATATATATATATATATATATAATACACCATGATATTTTACGTAGCAATTTTATTACATTATTTTAACTTTTAATTATTGACAAAATTAATTTCTTTACATTGACAATTAAACTTTAAGTAAGATCCTATTATCTATTAAATAAAAGTAACTTAATTAACACTGGTGTTTCAAGAGCGGGGAATGTTTTCTCCTTTTCTAAACGTTTAATTCTCGTGTATTTGAAATTAACTGTTCGTAAGTTTTAAAATTTTTATTCTGGATATTATTTGGAATCTCCATTACAAACTATTACAATACATGAATTATTCTTATAAAAAAGTTCATTTTCAAGCATAAATAACGAAAGAACAATACATAAGCGGGAACAATAAAAGTAAATAACAAAGTTCACCACGAGTAACTTGTGTGCATACACTCCGAAGTTATTGGATTGTGATGTTATTTTTTATATCTGAGAGAAAGACAAAAATGTCAAAGCTAATACTATTGTCAAGAGAAGTATTTATAGTGTTGGTGTTACCCTTGAGGTTTTTTTTATGATTTACCATTGTAATTTTATGAGTAAAAATATATATACATTAAAAAATTACTCGTTTTTGATAATTAATTTCTTCACAGTAAATAAAATTTGACTGCTCAGTTATATCATTTCTAAGTATTTGATATACCGAAGATGGAAATCAGCATAATTTATCTAAATATTTTATACTTTTATTAAAAACAAAAATTTCATATTTACTTAAAATTAAGAAGTAAGAGCATCTGTAAAGAAAATTCTCCACTAAGCATAATCTGAAATAGTTCTCTGGAGTGAATTTTTAACCATTTGTAATCCACATTATTTTTACAGTTACTAGTCTTTTTTCCAAAATTTGTTAGTCTTTGCAAGCGATTAGTTTCATGGTTTTTACTTAGATTTCGGTTAAAAGACAAGGTCAGTGTTTAATGGCATAATTTTATAACGACTTAATAATCAGTATAAGCCCGTTGGCCACGGCACAGGTCCGAGGTTCGATCCTCGGACTGGGCAAGGTCGACTCAAGCTTTCATCCCTTCAGTGGTTCGATAAATTGAGTACCAAGCATGATTGGGAGCTAAACACTGTGGGTTTCACGTTAGGCTGACTACCTAACTGCGACATATGCTTCGCATCCCCGGGCCCTGGGTCATGAAAAGAGTTATGGGCACTGTAAGCTTTGGCCTACATGGGTTGTCGTGTCACGGAGTTTAAAGTTGTTGTTGCATGCCCCCGAGGTCAGCAGCGCTAGACCAAATCCATGAGCGGGTACACCTTCAAAATGTCCAGCACCATAATTGGATTCTCCATCAGATCTCTCCCGGAGAGACCAAAGCCATTGAAGAATATGTTTAGGAGAGGCCTGTTCATTTAAACACTTGGAGCAAATTTTGAATTTCTTCGTGCCCTCAACGAATTTCAAGTTACTAAGATGGCCTCTTCTGAAACGGGCAATAGCCTTTTGTTCTTCCCTGGCTACTGGTCTATTAAGACCAGTAGCCAGGGAAGCACCTGGACGCGGCAGCGGTACCAATGATACTCAGGAGAGACAATCCAAATGGTTTGATTCTCGTGTTTAATCTTTGAGTAAATCTCCTGAAACGTGAGAGGTGCCGACGGCACACCGTCCTCAGCCACACCAGCTTTGGCTCAAAGTGGTCCGCAATCTCATTCCCCTCGAAATCCACGTGGGAAGGAATCCACTGTAGGTGAATATGATGTGATACGGACAGCCGTTTTAACATTTGAAGTATTGAAACCCCAGTCCTGTCTTTACTTGTTGCCATCTGGCCAAATGCTGTATTGCACTTTTACTATCAGATAAAATCCAATCCAAATCTCAGCTCCATGAAGAAATGAATTCAGGAAGTCCAGGGCTTCCTCTATGGCAATAAGCCCACTACGGAACACCAAGCAATAATCAGGATTTCTCTTTTTCAGCCTTAAGACACTATATTGCTGTTTGATGTAAATTCCACTGCCAGCACGATTGAATTCATCTTTACTGCCATCCGTATAAACCTGTATGACATCACTCGGTATTTCTCCAATTCTCTCAAGGGCCACCTGCCACAGATAGTCCGGAATATCAGATCATTTATTTACATAAACCGGCCAATCCGGATGGAAAATGACACCATCTAGATCGTCCGATGGGTCAGGACATTGTTTCAAGTAATGTGGTTCCATGGCATTTTTAGCTTTGTTCAGATTGGCTATTTGGCTGAAGGGGCTATTTCTCTTGAGTCTCTGACTATAACGCCAATCCCTAAAATAGGTTGAGGTGTGATTATGAGAGCCCAGAGCACTGAGTTTATTGTAATATTTGGTTAGGTATGCGCGTCTCCTAAGGCTAAGTGGCTGAAGACCTGCCTCAAAAAGTACTGGACTCTGGGACAGGAATTTCTTAAGCCGGTGATGATCTGAGCTGAGCTGGACCTTTTCTAGTTTCTGGAGATTAGTATCGGAGGCACAACAATAAATTGGAATGCCATATTCCAGAGCTGGCCTAATTAATGAGATATAGGTGTTTCGTAAAGTATCAGCGTCTGAGCCCCAGTCTTCTCCTGAGATGTACCTCAAGATGTTAATCCGTTTTCTAGCCCTTAGCACGAGATGATCAATATGTTTGTTACCCAAAATTTCCGGGTCCAACACAAATCCCAAGTATTTAGGGTGTTTATCCACTGTCAGAGCAGGATCATTCATAAAGATGTTAGGTTGGAAATTATACAGCTTTCTATTGATGGTAAAAAAAAGCCTACCGTTGACTTAGTTGGGTTAAAACACAGTTTATGGTTCTCTGCAAAATCCTGAATGTCTTCAAGGACTTGATTAGTGTCTCTCTCCAATCTCCTCAAATCAGTATCGGACTTCCAAAGGACAATATCATCCGCAAAGGTGCCAATTTCACAATGTAATTTGGCTGATTTTCTCGATGCCTGATAGATAAAGTGAGAACAGGGTTGGACTTAGGACTGAGCCCTGAGGAACACCCTGAAAAATCCTGAAACTCTCAGAGAAAGATTGTTAAACTTCACTCTGATACATCTATTTCTCAGAAAATCATATATCCAAGGAAGGGCCCTTCCGCCGATGCCAAAGTCCTTAAAAAGTTTCACAATAAGTAAATTATTCCACACCCTGTCGAATGCTTTGGACAAGTTCAGAAAGACCGCTACAATGTGGTTAGTAGGTTTCCTATTGTGAGCATCTCTTATAACCTGACAGAAGTAAAGCAGTTGATCAGTAGTGCTATGTTCCTCTCTGAAGCCGTACTTTTCATACGGGAGAAGGTTGTGTGATTGTAGATGATAAGTGAGTCTTCTGAGAATCAGTTTTTCCATAATTTTACACGTTATACTGGTTAAAGCAATTGATCTAAAGCTCTCTGGAGTACCATCAGATTTACCAGGTTTCTTAAGCGGTATAACGGTCACTCTCCTCCAGTCTCGCGAAAGTTTTCCTCTGCTCCAAGAGCTATTTATAATATCAAGTAATCTTTGTCTACCAATTGAGCTAAGTTTGTCAATCATTTGACCATGTACTCCATCTGGTCCAGGATATTTGCTTAAATTGCCACCTCAAATCCCACGGGCTGCCTCACAGTGTGCACTAGATGCCGGTGAGGGGGTGTTCCTAGGACGGAGTGTGCGAAGAACGTCGGGAGATTCTTCTCCTGGTAGGGTCACCCAAGGCGTGAAGGCCACTCCAATTTGCTCAGCTAAGGTCCTGGGGCAACAGAGGTTAGCCAGCCCTCCTCCATTGGGAGCTCCAGTCTTATGAACTAACGGAGGCTGCAATGCTTAGTAATTTATACTAAAAATAATTACTTAAAATAAACATAATTACTTTTTCAGTATCATGTTTAAATAAATTATACTTTCTATATGTCTGTATGTGACATAATATAGAATATAATTTTGCCTACAAATGGAAAAACATCGACACATTAATGAAGCAGGAAAATGAGGCATAAAATATTCTGTTTTTATCTATAAAATTTATGTTTTGTATAACAATTGATGTAGAGTTTGTTACAGAAGCAGTACAGAACATAATGGCACAGATGACTTAAAATGCAGGATTCCAAATTGTGAATTTCCTAAGATAACGTATTGTGACGAGCGCGATGCCGTAAATACTAGCGTTGCCAAAATAGAATTTTCTGCAAAATTCTCATAGGTTTCCATATCTATAACGTCATAAAAACCAGGTTGCCAGACACATAAGAAAATCAGTTAAAAAATCACAAAATTCAGAATTTGGCAGCCTGGATTATACGGCATTTGTTCCGAACATAGTATTTGGCGCTTATCATAATCTAATGGAAGAATAACACTCTTCGAAGTGAATCGTTCCAGATCAGCCAGTTGGACACCAGCCAATGGTAATTTCGATAATGCTTTCTACATTTGCATTAATTAAAATGGATTCTTAAAGATTTTCAGGGTTTTCTGCATTGTGATACCATCATCTAACGAGAAGAAATGCTATCGGTTGGTAGTTGTACCGGTGTATGTTAAAAATCCTTACTATGTTTACAGCTATTAGTCTGTTTATTACAAGGCTGCAAGAAATAAAAAAATTGTATGGTTTTGATGGCCTAATGATGAGAAGAAACTTTTTGAAGTCAAAAGATACCAAGTTCTGATGCAAGTCATTGTTAAACAATGAGAAACAAATACAGCATTTCACTTTTTTTCCAATTCATTTGTCAAGGTATGTGCTTATAAGAAAGAGAAAAACAGCATGGGTGTCTTTACAGTTAAACAGCATGGTTGTCTTTACTTACTTTCTTAGAAACTACTACCTAAAAATAGTTTCCACGAAAGAAACACCTGATAATGTTCAAAAATTTCAAAAAACTTATAGTAATCTTTTGGATTTTAATTAATCATGTACTGTGTCAAATTTTTTTTGTCAACATATAGTAAAATAATCATTTTATTTATTTATTACTAATGCCCAGAAATTTGGCTATGACGCCCTTATTTCTCTAGCTCTTCCAATATTTCTGAAGTCTACAGTTTAAAAACACAAGTGCAGAGCACGAGTCGAGATGAGTAGCATTAAACATTTGATGTCGTCTGCACAGAATACATAAGTGAAGAATCACAAAGTCCACACCTATATAAATATGCGGGCAAGCAATCATGGTCTGTAGTGAGGCGGAAGAAAGCCACAGCTGAGCTTCTTGGGAAATCAGGGATTGGGACTGTTTATCCTTGAGAAGCGATGCCCATGGCGTACTAGCAAAGCCGAACAATGCTTTTTGCTTTATCTTGGAGGAATATCTTCTTTTTGTCAAGAATTTCAATGAATGAAAAAAGAGGCTTTTCAAACGTCTCTGGAGGACCCTTGCACCCTTTTTGGCCAAAAAGTTTGCAATCTCGTTCCCTAAAGTAGTTATTTTATATGTAGTTTCTTCCAATATTTTAAATGTAGTTTCTTCCAAAAATTCCAATATATATATATAGCTAGTGACTTTCAATGTAGTTTCTTCTAATATTTTAAATGTAGTTTCTTCCAAAAATTCCAATATATATATAGCTAGTGACTTTCAATGTAGTTTCTTCCAATATTTTAAATGTAGTTTCTTCCAAAAATTCCAATATATATATAGCTAGTGACTTTCAATTTACATAACTAAAAAAAGTGGTTTTTGATTAATAAATTAAAGTTTTGTTATTTAGAAGGCTATGAAAATGAAACAATTTTGAAAAAAATAGATGCGATAACATCTATACAAAATGTATTCTCTATGCAATTTACATTCCTCCCTCCCTCGCAATCACTATCTCTGCGCAATTACGGTGATGTCATATTTGATATAGAGATACGAATTTTTTTCGTAGAATGACGCGTATTAAAAATAATTGTTATATGCATCGTCGCAACAGAAAAATAAATAAACCTACAATTTATGAAGAAATTGGCTTATTATTATAACAAAAAATTATGAACGTTTTCCCGCAACTACTATTGTGAATTATTGCAACAAAGCTTTGATAACGATTTCCTTTTTTCCTATAATCTTTGTTAGAAATTATGCTACATTTATTTATGTTAAAAATATTTATAAAATTGATGACAGCATATCTAGTATATTTTTCTACACACACACATACATTATATATATATATATATATATATATATATATATATATATATATATATATATATATATATATATATATATATATATATATATATATATATATATATATATATATATATATATAATGTGTGTGTAGAGAAAGATACTAGATATACTGTCATCAATTTTATAAATTTTATATATATATATATATATATATATATATATATATATATATATATATATATATATATATATATATATATATATATATATATATATATATATATATATATATATATATATATATATATATATATATATATAAACTACTTTAGCCTGTTTTTAAATTATCATTTGAGAAATACGTATTTAGAAAATGGTTTACACATTCAATTCTCTTACATTCAATTATTCTCAAATATTCAATTCTCTTTCTTAAAACATTTAAGAAGGTCCGTATACACCTGAAAAGTCCTCTGTACCTAACCCAAGAAGGGTTCTACCAGTTTAGATGGGACTTGCTGGAAAGAAGAAAAGAAAGTGGCATCACCGGGGGCGGGGGTGCCAACAACCGCAATGGAGCCAAGCTCCAAAACGCAACAACTTCATACGCTAGTGGAGGGTGCCCTTCAGCTGCCCCAATGGATTAGTTTATTGTGTGAGCAATAAAACAAAACATTACAAGACAGCGCAAGTATAAGGTGGGTAACAGTGAGTGAGTTTACACAATTGGTAAGATCAAGCTGGGACAATAGACAAAATTTACAGACATTCATTGAAACAGTACTGTTAAAAGGTAAGTGACAGAGTATGGGTGCAAACAACTGCAAATAGCAAGGAGGGACATTAGATAATATTTATAGAAATTCAGCAAAAGGATTACAAAAATACTTAAAATAGTATAAACACAAGGAGGCAAAGGTTTTAATGAATCATCCACTGGGAGAATCTAGTAACTGACATCAATACAAAATTTACAAATTCTGGTAGCTCGCTGTTAATAGGTATCTTTTAAGAAGAGCCGTGATAACCCAATGGTTAGGTCATCTTGTTTTGTTTTGTATGTCGCTAAACGGTCAGATTTTTGCACACGAGAGGCTGATTAGACCGGGACCTACGGTTTAAAGTGGATTCCAAACCACGACAAACATCCATGCCCAAGGTGGGATTCGAACTTACGAACTGTTGAATTGAACGCAAGAGCGCTAACTATTCGGCTGCCAGCTCGGCGGTTAGGTCATCAGCCTTCAGTCCGGAAGTGTTGGGTTCAATTCCCAATGCCGCCAAAGACTCACCAAGTACATGGGATATGCGTGTTCCTTAAATCTGTGAATTGAAAAGTCCTGTGTTCGGTCGTTGAGCAGTTACCATGGGTGTAATGGTCTTTAGAAAATTTCTTTCCCCTTCAGATCATAGTTAAAATTGAAGAAGTGGAACCTCTGGTGGTGCCATCTATTGTAGGAATCTTAGAACAAAGACGTACATCACTCGTGCTGCACTAGTTAAACGAAAGACGCACTTTTCTCACTTAATTTCACATAGCCGTTGGCTAGAAAGCTTGGCTTGTCCAAGTGCCATAAATATAACAAAATATTAAGATCATGGTACAAAATAAATCCAAGACAAACTCCTAAGTTTTCAATTCTCGAGCCTTAAAAATGTCAAACTGGTAAGGAAATTTAAAATCACTAAATTAGTTTATTGCTCTACAGTCATTTTCCACTCAAACTCTAATTTAATCGAGACAGTACTTCAACGAGATCTTTGAATCATTAGAAATATCCTCACATGTTATGAGAGTCAAATCTATAAACTGGTAAAATACAAATTAAAATGCTGGCCTTTCGCCTTCAATTGAATTATTTATCTGTGAAATTAATAGGTTCGTTTACTTAGCGGTCACTCCAAAAACTATTGGAAAGCATATTTGGAAACAAGAGTCATAATTTAGAATAAATGCTCAGTAAGTTTAAGTCTCTTGACGGGTTAAAAATGATGAAGCTTCTCCCGCCATTGATTCGGAATTTCTGCGTGGTAAAACTGAATCAAAAGGTCATTTGATCTCATTAGACAAAACAATATAAAACATTTCAAAACAATAGAAAAATCATTGGTCACGAATTTTGCGACCTGATAAATTCACCGCATCCCCGGAAAAAATCACCAGAATTATTTTTAAAAAAGGTAAAACATCAACTGATAAAACATTGATAAATCAAATTCCAAGTGGCTTAAAGATTTTACGAAGATCTTTCTCTCTCTCGTAATATTATATATATATATAACGTATTACGTAGTTACTTTTTGTCTTGGTGAAATTATTATTAAGAAGGATAATTGAAGAGGCAGAATTTCAAGAATAAATTTTATTATTACTGGAACAATTTTTTTTTGTGCGAAGGCCAACCATAACATCTGTAGCACGTCTGCTCGACAGAACCAAAATAAGCCTCGAGGAAACTTAACCCCCTCAGAAGTGTAAAGCATATTGGTCACTCATTCTTTGAGAATAGTGGCGCGAAATGACATTATTAGTCAGTTCGAAATTCCTTAACCATATTTGATAGTGTGCATTTTGGAATTCCACAACAGGGGTGGTGTAACTCATACATTTGTTAAAAGGGGCCATATATATACTTTAAAAAGATGGAAATTACTTACAGGATACGTAAAACAAATTAATATATATATATATATATATATATATATATATATATATATATATATATATATATATATATATATATATATATATATATATATATTAGTGTTATATCGGTTCTATTCAACACCGAATCCTTGCCTATGGGCATTACTGGATAAGTGAGTATCTAGTCCCAGACTCAGCTAATTACGGCTGTAGTAATTGATTTTCTTGCCCTCCTTTGACCTTTTGAGAGGACATCATGCTGAAGAAATCTTTGCATTTCATAGAGTATAATCTCTCTCCCCCGATATGAAAAATGAAATAGGCAGCTCACATATTTAATTCTTCACTTGAACATGACTCAAAATTCTCTGGCATTTTATAATAGAAAAACTTAACCCATTAACTAAAATAGGTCCATCATTGAGTTCCTTCACATGCTTATAAATGTGTAATTTCTGCACCTCTTTCAACATTTAGTTGGGGAAAGCATTTTGTATTTAGTTGTCCCAATTATTTTTTAGGTATCAAATTACGTTCATATAATCAACTGTATTCAATATACATGCTTTTTAGTTGGATTCATAGCTCTATTGTTTTGCTAAGCTAATTCTGTTTCATCAGCATTTCGATGGAAGTTAAATACATATTAATAACTGTTGATATATTTAATTACAATCTTATTTTACTGAAAGCTTTATTTTTTTAAAAAAAATATATTTCAAGTATTATGATGGTCTTATTTTCTAAGAGTAGTTGAATAATAGTTCTCAAAGTAGTTGAACTAGGCATTATTTTATTCTCTATATTGTTTTACTAGAATTATTCTATAATATGATTTATCTACATTAGAAACACAGAAAGGACTTTTGATACGATTTTGTAGTCTTTTTGAGACATGTATATATAACATTTCGTAATAATAAACAGTAGCCAAGTGATAAAATTGTTACCTAAACCGTATCGATACGATGACCTTAGGCTGCGTAAAAAAGTTAATACATTACAGAGAAAGCAAAATTCACAATGTTTTATTCAAAATGTATACGTCTTTTATATTTATCAAAATTCAATGCATGTATTTTATTTAAATATAAGTGGAAATGTTACTGAAAACTTTATGCTCTTTTTAATTAAATACAGATAAAAATGTCAGACAGTTAAATTTTTTCAATTATATAGAATTAATAATTAAAAAGGAGAAACTAATTCAGACAATTTTATTTAAAGTTGCTATAAAGGACACCTAAAATTGTTAGATGACAATTATGTCTCCAAGTGCATTATAAAGGATTTTTTGTATCTCGTTTGAGTATTGAAAATAAGAAAAAATTTATAAATAAATACACAACTAACTTATCTCTTTCAATCAATTTTTCTTTTATCTGAAGAAATAAGATGAAGTTTACAAGAAATTGGTTACGGATAGTTCTGTTTTGTACTGTAATCGGTAGTACAACGCATCCCTTATCATTTGCTGTGTCAACCTTAAATGTGATAATTTTATGACATAACACGATAAAATTCGTTGATTATAATATGAATAGTAACTTGTCAAAAGGATGTAACACTGATATCGAAAAATTAAACTATAACATATTTGAATGCCATGAAAGATAATATTTGTTTTAGAATTAGATAAGATAAATTTCGATAGAATAACCGCTATTGTTTTTATTTATTGCATAAAGCAGATACATAGACTCCTGTAAAAAATCAGCAAAAATATATATGTAAAAGTAAATTTTTAATTTCTTTTAAACTTGATACAAACGTATTTGTTGTTATTGTGGGTGTGTTGTTATTTATGACCCTTGGACAAGCCAAGCTCGCTAGCCGACAGCTATGTGAAATTAAGTCAGAAGGGTGCGTCTTTCATTTAACCAGTGCAGCACGAAGTTAAAGTACAACTTTGCTCTAAGACTTCCCCAATAGATGGCATCACCAGAGGATCCACTCCCTCAATTTTGACATTGATCTGAAGGGGAAGACCATTACGCCCATGTTAAGTTAACTGCTCAACGATCGACCACAGGACTTTCGATTTTACAGATTTAACGAGTACGTATATCGCATGTACACGGTGGGTGTTTGGCGGCAATGGGAATCGAATCCAGCTTCTTCGGGCGGAAGGCCGATTCCCTAACCACTAGGCCATGATGGCCCACTTGTGTATTTACTATTTCTTATCCTATACGAAAAAGTTATACACATTTCAATTTCCCATTAGCAACTGCGATCGAACCTAAGCTTTTGGCTGTAAGGGAATGGTCTTACCACTATGCAATAATGAACTCAGACTTGATCCCGCTTAGTGGATTATTGATATAAGATGTTTAGCATCCTCAACCGATTGCTTTCTTGGAAGAATTTTCCTGAGTAGTGGGCCATATTCATATGTCTCAAGGAAAGAAATAAAATACTTCCAAATACCCTAGCAAAAACTCCCACATCCAAAATCCCAACGAATCATAAATGTGCATACAAAAAAGAAGTAAAGTAATGTATATCTTTCATTAAATAAAGTAACTAGAATTGAATCGAGACATTTTACTCTGAACAGCACAGCAACATCAATAGACCATGGTAAAACTTAAATTCAAGTTCCCTGATACCGTTCAAAGTAAAATTTTCTGAAATTTGTTGAAAAGAATTTGTACGTGCACCATGTGTTGCCTTCTGGAATGAATTTTCATGTATAATGGGTCACTAGGCATTGGTGGGCATCGGGTTCGAGTAAAGACACCAAATGAAGTTGAACTTGGTGAAATATATTGGAAAGAATTTAAACATGCGTTGCACATTGCCTTCTGGAATGAGTTTTTATGAATAATGGGGTTACTAGACAATCATGAACCCTAGGTTCCACTATCTGAACCACGTATCGGAAAATCTAATTGGCTGGAATTTGTTGAAAGCAATTTCACATGCATTGCTTATTCCTTTTTCAAAGAACTTTTTTCAGAATAATGGGCTATATACTCGCATGCAACAAGAGACGGATTTTATAAGCGTCTTTCTCAGCAGAGCTGCAGAAAGAAAGCAGAAACGCAACATAAGTTTCTTGTTGTTCAACCGTGGCTGAGACTGAATCCGAGACTGTCCAAGCCGCAAAGAATCTATCAGTGAATCACGATAAGTCTAGTTTCAAGTTCTGAAAAAATAATGAGTTTGTTCATCATCTTGAATTTTGTTGGATCATAACTAAAAATTATTTCCCCATATTAGGAAGCATTTCATATTAGGAAGCATTTCATAAAAATTATTTCCCCATATTAGGAAGCATTTCATTCACTGTTATTCAAAATAAGATGCTAAGTGCTTGATATTCTTTTTAAAAGTACTTGAATTTTTCTTATAAATACTTGTAGGTAAAAAAATTAAATTAATTTTTGAAGTTTTTTCTTTTAATGAAGGAATATTAAAAATAAAATTATTACCATCATAAAATTTAGATTAATTCTGCATGTATGTAAATCCATTTAAAATAGTCAACTAAAATCATTAAATGCAGACAAAAAAATTTTTTTCTAATAAATGTTTAGAAAAACTGGTAGTTTTCTAAGACAACGGAAATAAAATCTTGAATTTTAAATTACACAGAATTAATATATATAAATTGTATCTTCCAGTTTCATCTGTTTCATTTATTATTAATGATGTAACAGTCACTGACACACAGTATAATAAAAAATATGAAATTAATGCTCAAGCCATTAAAATTGAAACATTAAGGAAGCAAATATACATATATTCATTGTACGCAGACAATATAGCATGAAGACATACACACATAGCTGTGTAGACGAGCTCCGGATTGTATCTTAAGATTAACAGATTTAGAATTCTCATCCATCACCAACTGCCTCGTAATTTTGGATTGCGGTCAGGTGACGAGGTCACACCTGAGCTGGCACCCTCCTCTCCACATCCACGCAACACCAGCGGAAGGACTTTGGACCTCACAGATTAACATAAATACGGCCCTAAACCACGGAACTTCAACAACACAGTGAGGGAGAATGTGTGGTCACCCTCCGAATCACTTCCGAAGCAAATGATGCTTCATTTTGCTGATCTTAAAGGGAAGCAGGTGAAGCTATTGAACCATTGGAGCTTCAGCATGAGGACAACATGATTAAATTTGCAAACAATTTAGGTGTTTCCAAAAGATGTGAAATGTTTCTTTTTTTAAATTTCGCACTTTCAAAATTTTACTAAAAAATAAATTTACCGCTCCTGGTGGATGAAAAGGTCTTGATGTTTCAGCATGGAATTGAACTAGGTTTAGAGGATAGAAATGGGTTATTCATTCCATGCTAGTTCAAATCTATGTTACACTTCATCAACCAAATAGTTGGGGAGAAATGGCTGACCAGTTTCTTACTAACACATGGCCAAATGTTTTCAGTTGGTGAGAAGGTTTGGAGACCGTGCAGCAATTGAATAGGGCAACAATAGAATACTCACTGTATGGTAGTAGGTCAGAACATGACTTGTAACATATACATTATCTTGTAGAAAGATCCTAATTCACAAGCCTCATAGGTAGGGCACAGCCACGGTCTCAAGATGTCAGATCACCGATCACTGTTAAATTGAACATCAATCCGATCGAGAAATAGGAGTGTTGTGTACCCCATAGCTACCCATATCATTGCAACAAGCGCAAGGCTTGTAGGACGATATCGAATGAATCAGGAGACAAGCGTTCGCCTCGCAGCTTCCCTACGTCACCAGAATGCTGTACCCAGAGCCGGAACTCGTTTGAAAAGACCACATTGTGCTAATCTTGTAATCAGTTATTTAATAAGACTCATTAAAATCGTCATCGGTCTCCATGCTGGATTGTCAAAATAAGCCTAAGGAATGGCCACCCTGTTGAAAGTTCATATTTCTTCAAGCAGTTGCAGGGCTCTCCATGGCCAATTTTAGGATACCCCCTTTCAAAATAAAAGGTCTTGGGTTCTTACCTAGTCACTGCTAAACAACTTTAGATGATGTTGCTCTTCCGCTTTCTGCATGCACGCCTATAAGGGTGGGTACTGAGAGTTTCCTCTCTTGTGACATGTAAATATGGCCCCATGAGCAATCCTCCCAGAAGGAATTTACGCGTTGGATATTAAAACTAGCATAAATCTTTAGGCATAGGTCGTTAAGATAGCCAGAGGTCATTAGGCTGTCTAATATGTAGCATCAGAACATCGTCATATTGTACAAGCGGATATTGGACGTGTTGTAAACATGCTCATATTCTGACTAATGGTTCGTGATATAGTTGTAGAGTTTTGAGAAGCCAATCTCCTAATATGTCTGTCTCGGTGTTAGTCATGAGAAGCGTTGAGTTAAGCCATTGATATTATATTTGCTTGATAATGGTTTGATTTCGATCACTGTCAGTGGCAATATCTCAGGACAATATTCCGCATTCTAGATTGGCAACGATCCTGCCTTGATCGAATTCCGACACTTGGTGAGCATTTCTTCTCCTTTTCAGATGCATTGCCCAATATTTCAAGAAAACTCTGACTTTAAAAAGCCATTTCTGGACGTTGTTGCTGTACCAGTATGCTTCCCTGTATCTAGCCCTGAGTTGGGTACTCTGAATGTGAAATCCATTGCACAACTTTTCTTTTATGCAGTGCTTAGATGTCATTTGCTTCTTCTGCATTGTCCAAAGGGTCTGAAATAGTAGTCATTTGCATATTCCAACTTCTTCGTTTATATCATCGATTCAGATGTTCGTAAGATCTTTCCTTCCTAGTTACTACAATTTTAATGGTACTTAGTATATTAACCTGCTTATCTATAACAATAATTTATTAAAATTTTATTGATGACAAACGATATATTCTAGATCTATTTTTAATGAAGTGACATACAATATTCGTATAAATAAGCCTGTTTAGTGAATTAAATAAATGTAAGAATTACAGAGAAGTACTTGAGTAATATTAATGAAAGCAACTAAGTATGAATTGTATATTCTTTCCCACATTTATATTTGTGACAATTCAATTTTAACTTCATCACTGAAAGCATCATTTTATATTTATCATTTAACTTTTGTGTCAATATACCTTTTCACTTCAAATTTAATCTTCATTATTTGAGATAAAATATATTTAGTAATGCTAAAAAATAATAAAAATATATCATTTGTTTAATTATGATAAATTTGCAATATATCTATTAGATGCTGATCTTTTTTGTTCATGTATTTAACTTAATATTGTTTGATTTTCTAAAAATTGATTAAATACTAAGAAAACAATGGCGTATCAAACTAGGGTAGATGAAAAAATCGGTCAGTATATCAGAGCAAGTCATTTTTAATAACATTTTCATAATTAAAACATTCAAAATTTATTTATAATAGAAGATCAAGAATTTTTTTATATTACCATTCATTTAATTTCAAATTTCAGAAATTTTAACTATTTTCCTGCTTATAAATTATATTTAATTAGAAACTGCAATTAAAAATCAAGATATTCTCAATGAATAGAAATTAAAATGATCGTGAGAAAATTGAATTTTCACCCCTAATGTTATCATTTTAACTGAATGATATAATTTTCTTCAATATTTCCAATTTTCTCCAATATGTTTAATCACATTAATTTTCTGCAATGTTTTCCATAAAACAGCTTTATCTATTTATAATGGTTTTATTTTTTTTTAAATAATAAGAGATTAAAATATTATATGAAATGCAGTAGAATTAAATATTTTTGGTTCAAAATATTTTGACACATATCTATTCAATTCAAAAGCCAATAATAATTTAATTTTTCTGGAAAAAAAGTTGGAAAAAGAGAATATTTATTCAAATTGTCTATTGTACCAGTCAGTCATTAAAAAGTTTATCACAGAAAAATAAATATTTTACTAATAGCATTTTAAGAATGAAAACATTTTACAGTTTATAATTCAAAATTAAATAAGTGCTTATGTTCATCTTTTGCAGTAATTGCTTAAGAAATATTTTACATTTGGTAGCTTAAAAAGTATGGATGTGTATACTTCAATTTTAAAAGCAATTCAAATAATTGCTATCAAAAATGAACACTAAACCAAAAATAATAACTAAATGAAACTTTGGGAACTTTTAAACGACAATAAATTATTTTGTAAAAACAGAGTACATTTACAACTTTTACTATAAAAAATTTAGATCTTCGAATTAAATTTTTAAAATTTACTTAAAATGTGGTAACACTTGTAATTATTTTCACAATTTATATTAATACGAATTTATTTATTATTTTTTTATGCTTCCATCTTTTTCTCTCCGCATCTTTTATGTTGACAAAGTTCATGAATCTTTTAAACAGAACAGAGATGCTTTCTAAGCATTGCTACTTCCTTATTAGATAATGAATTCGGAACTTCCACCTATCTGACTTCCTTTTTCAACGGTTCTCAACTCACTTTCTTCCAGTTCTAACAGAAATGCAAAAGAGAAAACACTAATTAGAAAAATGGTGTTTAGCGCTCTTGCCAAAATAATTCAAAAAAGGCAGCTGCCTGATAATTTCATATTTTGGCTTCATTACAGATGGACTGTACTGCTGCTGGTGGTATTAAGCTTTGTTGTGACTTGCAGACTGCTTCTTGGAGATTCTTTCATTTGCCAAGGTCATATTTCCGAATTTTCTCAGCGGTATGTAGAGGCCAAATGTTATTCTGATGGTGTGTATACATTGCCAGATCACTTGCTCAGCTCTACAGATACAGACATTACACCTATGTTGAATCCTTCTCCTGAAAATTACCCACGGTATCCCAACTACTACTCATGGGTAAACTTGTTGTTTCTGGTGCATGCTTTCAATTTCTACTTGCCTCACCTTCTATGGAGATCTTACGAATCAGGATACACATCCAAACTTACATCTGGGCTTGAAATGGTAGGCAACAAAGAGGAAAAAAGAGGAATGGAACTTTGCTATCTGGCTAAGTACATATTGGTGACTCAAGGAAAGCACAGACTTTATACTACGATGTACATTTTCTGCGAGATTCTCAATTACGCAGTTTCTCTGTCACACACGCTATGGTTAGTTTACTTTTTTGACGTGACTGGTGTGCCAATTTACTACTCCTTCCAAATCAAGACATGGTCAGATTTTGAGAAATTTTACTTCCCGCCATCAGGACACTGCCAGGTCAAGAAAATTGGCGTGTCTGGAATACCTGTAAGTTATGGCTTCCATTGCAGGTTACTTTTAAATCGCTTGTACATGATATTGTTTCTCTATGTCCACGCCTGGTATGTTGCTTTGACCATTTTGGCAGGGGCTGTCCTAATTTACCGTATCATCCTGCTTGTCCCTTCTCTGAGAGTGAAAGTAATGGAATTCCAAGCCTCATTGTCTGATCGTCCGACTTTGAAAGCTCTGTGTACTAGACTATCCTATTCGGATTGGTTTTTCTTATCTCGATTTCAAAGAGTTATGACGGACGTTGATTTTGCTCAGATGCTGGAAAAAATAACCGCAATTTCTGAATACAAGTCATATGATATTCATCCCGATGAGAGTAATACTTTAGCACTGTGTGAAGAAATTCACAAAGAATTAGACAGCTCAGCTGCCACTTCTCCCGTGTGAAATATCATTTCTTAAGCTTAGCTCATACAATTGATATTAGCTTATAATTCATTATATTTGCTAAAATTATTCAAAAATTATTTCGCACTTGTTCTCATTGGATGATAAATTGATGTCTGACAAAACTGTCATCATATTGCATCATTCTTTTAAACATGATTGAATTTAATTGAAATAATTTTCTAAAAGAAATTAGAATTGAACATATTTCTGTGCATATGAAAGGTTGAGTATTTATTGTATAAGGATTATATCATAAATTTATTCTTAGTGCTGGTTAAGAATTGTATTTCATATCCAAAATCTATAGTAGAATATTAACATTTATTTGTGTTTAATTATTTAATGGAATTTCATATAAATAATTATTATATTTATATCACCATTGCTTAAATTTATATGTATTCTATGAGAAGTTGTAATAAAAATTACGATAATTTTAAATACACTTTAAAGGTCTAATTTTAAAAAACAAGACTGTTTAAACTTTAAACTAATCAATTATACATAAATCATGTTTATAAGCAAGAGTTTCTCGTTTTATTAAAATAATTGTGCTTTTATTTTTATTAAATAAATGTAAATGCATGATAAATATATTTTGTTCCTTTTGCTCTGACCATTTATAATTTTTAATTCAATCAAAAATCAACAAAGAACCAAGACAAATTAATTTTTGTTTTATTCAGGATTTTTCTAATTATACTTGTCCATACTAATTCATCTGAATTCGGTTGTTGAATTTACAATTATAGCAATGGTCTCATTTCAATAACATGATTTCTTTAAGGTTATTTATTAAAAACGCTTTCAATGGATAATTTTTTTAATCGAATTGGAACTTTTTAATCTAAAAATGTTTTGTATATCAGAAATTTTTATTTTTAACAATTTAGAATATTATAAAGCTTTTAACAGTTTGAAATATTTTTGAAAAATCTAAACTAAGAAACTTAAAAAAACTTTATAAAGTAATTTTTAATAAAATTTTTAAATTTCTTAATAATTGAAATATTTTATATAGCTTTCACAAAAAATTCCTTGAATTCATCTGTATTTTACAATATTATCATGAATTTAAAATTTATGAAACTTGAATGGGAATTAAATTTTGGTAAAGTATATTTAATTAGAATGCGTAAAAATAAATCAAGAAATTAAAACTCAATTTTATATTAAACCTAATAGTTCCTCTGAAAGATTTTCGATAATTTTTTTAGTCAATATTTTACATTTAAGTCTTAGTTGCAGAAAATTAAATACTCTAGAAATAATTTTTAAAATAGATTAAATGACAATAAATAAATTTGAACATATTACTGAAAAAAGAAAAAAAATATTGATGTAAGAAAATGTTTTTATGGTCTAAGGCATAATATAAAATTTAGTAATTAATACAAAAATTATAATTTGAAAGATAATCTCACTTATCATTGAATAAAAATAAATCTTATTAAAATGTTATACTCATACACTAATATTTTGGGGGGAAATGATGTTTATTTATTTAACTGAATAATAGTAAGAAAGTGATGCATTAATAAATTTCAATTAAATGTGCCGATAATTATTTTGTGGAAAATCTGTTTTTATTAAATTTCTTTATAAATATGGAAATTTAATAAAAAGTTGTTTTGCAAAAGAGACACAAAAATTTGAATCATTTATATATTCTTTCTATGAGGTCTATGATGTTCATTAAAAACAGAATCAGAATTCATTTGTGAAAATATAGAAAGAAATTTTTATGAATTGCAAAATGTAATACTTGCAAGAAATCTGCAAAAATAATATATTCAAATTTTAATTGTGTGTTAACATTAAAGAATTTCATTGAAATATGGAAAAAATAGAACATCAAAAGATAATTTTTTTATTACAAATTAATATGTGTAATGTAATCTATAAACTAAAAAAAATATGATTTCGAATTCACCAAAATTAATAAAATTGATCTCATATTTTATCTGTCCATCCATATTTTTAACTATAAAAAATATTATATTAAAGCATGCACATTCTTTAAGTATTAGTAAGTGATTGAAAATAAAGCAAACGTTATTACGGTTTAAGAAAATTGTATTTTATGGTTTTTGTGCAGTGAAAATTGATTAAACTGTTTAACTGAACAAATATGGAATCTCTTAAGCATAATGACTTTTACATGGCATAATGATTAAAAATATTTATGTTGTTCCGACAAGAGAAGGTTCCATTTTAGTCTGTCGGAAATCCAGTCCTATCTCCTACTGAACACAGTAGACAATAAATGTTGCATTTTATACTTTCTACATGTAAACCAATTAAAGTAGGCATTTGGCTGATTTCTGAGAATTCGTCCGTCTCACAGGTTAACGTGAAAAGTTTAAACGTTACTCAGTGTAACTCTCTCCTATATTTATCTTAAATCCTTTTTTCTCATATAACTGTCTATTTATTCATTTTTTCTTTGTAAATTTCAGGGTTTAAAAAATAAAAAAATTACAGATATTAATTTCAAATTCTTACAAAATATTAAAAAAGTAATTATTATAATTTACTATTATATAAATGCCAGGATGTAAGTTTTTATTTTTGAAGATGAAAGTATAAATAAAACAACAAAAACAGAGAAATTTATTAGTTATAATCATAATGACAGTTTAATAAAAGAGTTTTTATTGCATCAAAATATTTAAGATATTGATTTCGTGCAAAAATTTAAAAAAAAATCAAGATCATTTTTCATTTTAACATTTTTTTATTCTTTTGTTTCTTTTCGTTCAGTCTTGCCATAAAATATTACATTCCCTAGCTATTCTCAATTTATGTTCCGTTTGTTTTCATACGAACACGTACAAACGTTTTGTAAACATCACTTTCTACTATTTTATTGCTGAATTGCCATTTGTAACTGCATAAGTGACATCGTATCTCCAAATAACCATGCTTGAAGAATAGGATTTTAAAACTACGATCCTAAAACTCATTGTTGGCGACAAAATGAAAAATAAAAGAAAAGAAGATACTTCTGAGTAAGAGAATAAATCAGATGTATTTTAAAATCAGAAAGACAAAGGTATTCTTATTACAAAGTGTGTAACATCTGCCTGTGGAGTAAGGACTCACTTTCGTTTCTGTTGGCGGAAACAATGCAGCGCAGTTATTTGTCTCGCTATTGTATGTCCTCTGTCAAGGTTAATTTCGTATTCCGTCTTTGCTGTCTATGGACACCGTGTTTACTTCTTCTTTTTAGCTTGATTATTACGTGTAAACTCGCCTATGGAGATACTTTTTCATGCCAATCACCTCAAGATACAATTCAGCAGCGCTACCTCGATTTAAAATGCTATTCTGAAACTGTATACACGTTACCATATTTCATGAGAGAAGATATATCTCATCAACAGAATGGGAGCTACAAAAGATACCATTCCTACTATCCATGGGTGAATCTGGTGCTTTTAGCTCAAGCCATTATATTTTACCTTCCGTATATCCTTTGGACAACATATGAATCTGGATATGTCTCATCTCTACTGACGGATTTTGAGAAGGAACGTGTAAAGGACCATAAGCGTTCTAACGAGTTGAGTTATCTTGCCAAATATTTGATGTTCAGTAAAGGCAAACATAAAGTTTATACTTTCTTTCATACAACTCTCGAAGTTATTAACTTAGTGGTATCTGTCGGAAATATTATTTGGCTGGTGAACTTTTTCAAGGTATCTGGTACAGATGCATCAGAAAGTTTGCTGTCAGTTGAATCGATGTCGTGGTCTGAATATTGTAATATTTATTTTCCTCCATCAGGCATTTGCAGATTTAACAAATTCAGTTCATCTGGAGATAGGATTCACTTAGAAATTGCTTGCCTTTTGCCTCTCAATTATCTGTATATGGTTTTATTCTTATTTCTTCGAATGTGGTACGTTATATTATGCATATCTACAGCAACCCTTTTGATTTACCGCTTACTTTTATTTCAGCCCCATTTTAGGTATTTCATTTTTCGTCTTTTAGATCCTTTTACAAAGAAATCTACTTTACAATCTTTATGTCAAGAATTTTCTTACAGTGACTGGTTCTTCATAATTACAATTCATTCAAATGTTAATGAGATGGATTTTTCTAGTTTGATGAAAAAAATGATGTGTTTATTTCAGGCCAGAAATCTTGATTGTTTCAAAGAAAATGATAATGGTTCTTACATTTTGGAAAATGGACACAAAAATTCTGAAAAATCCGTAATGACAACAAATCTGTAAATCATTTTATGTGCTCTGAGAAGTTTTATCCGAATTTTATGTTATTTAAATCAGGTACATTTATATTGTTTCAATATACTTAGGGTTAAAAACTTATAATATATAGTAATATTTATGCACTTACATAAATGACATTACTTTCATAATATTGAATTCCTAAAAATTTTTTTATATAAACATTAATTTGCTTATGGTATACTTACAGTGATATTTTAAAATGTGAATTGTTAAATATAGAATATAATTAAAAAATTTGTAGTCCTACTTGAATAATTTTAAATTGCTTTTTATAAAATGGATCAGTATCACAAATTACTCTGTCCTATAGTAGATTTTAATGTACATCAATGGCAAAATGGGCTGAATTAAAATAAAAATTATTAAATCAAGTTTGTTTAGTTTATACATTGCTTATTAAGTATTATGATTCTTGCATTTTATGACAACAGTGCATATTTACTTCTCTTTAGTTAAGAATTAAGTATTTTTATAGCAAAATTTATTATCAGTCTAGAGATTTTATCTTATAGAAGTTTGAACATTAAATTTAATCATGTAATCTTTACCTTTTATTTGGTATTTCCTAATATTATCAAAAATATCGTAATTTTATGGGTTAAAAACTGTTCTATTCTTTTTGCTAAGTTTTTATTTTAGTGAAAAATATTTTTTAATGGATCTCAAAAACTGAAGTTAATTTATATAGAAGAAATCTTTAACATATAATTTATTTACTTATTTTAGGAATAATCCACAAGATTTAAAATTCATCAAAAATATACCAAATTTATTCAAAAAAAAAGAAAAAAACTTAATTTTTTAAAAAATTAAGTTAATTTTTTAAAGTAAATTTTATTTTTCTAGATTCAGCTCAAGTTCTGCTCATTTGTCTAATAGTTTGGTGATAGTTCACATGATTTAACTCATTTATTTACTTTTTCCAAAAAGAAGGTTCATTCCCTTCCTCTGTGTAACTTAATTTTTTAATGTTAAATGATATTTAATTTTTTTAATTAAATAAATAACTAAATTTTTAAATGAATTAAAATAATTTTTTATGTAAGGAATTTTATTTCTTAAAAAGGAAATAAAATTCCTTAGATAAGAAGAAAGGGAAATTTTATTTTACTACGTTCTACTTAAGTTCTACTCATCTGTTTGATGACACAATTTGCATGACTCAAAATATTTATTTGCTTTTTCCAAAAAGAAACTTCATTCAGAGACATTTAACATTTTTTTATGCGTTGCGAAAGAGCATTCAGTTAGTTTGATTTTCTGTTTTTATGACAAGGCGAAAGGCAGTGTTGTAACTAAGTGTACTTATGTGACATTATGAAAAGAACGAGTGGAACGCAACAAATTTAAATAGTAAATTATATAAAAGATTCGTGACCTGATGTTCTGTTTAATTCATGGGATGGATTAAGTTATGAAATTGTTGGCATTCTTAATTTTTAGTTTTCATAAAGCTCAGGGAAAGAAACTTAACTCGAAATTTGAGAGTTAACGTTTTACGAAATGATTTTTTATTATCTAAAACAGTGATTTTTTAACCTTTTTCTTTTCCCGGCACACTTTTAACGATTTCAAAATTTGGCGGCACACAAAAGGGGAAAAAATAAGTTTAAAAGTTGTTCACTAACTTATAATACATTGTGTAAAATAGTGTATGATAATAATTTTGTGTGTAAAATAGAATAATATATAATATGTTCTACAAAAGCAGCAGTATATTGTTTAAAGGATTAATTACAAAGTAATAATATAAGAGTACTTTTAATGAGAAATTTGAGCTTGATGTTTTTTGATAATTTCAATTAATTTTGGTCGTAAAAATGAGAATACTACTCTCATATTTCTACATTTAAGTCTTGAATGTTTTTCCGTTTTTATGCTAGTTAACACTGAAAATCCGAATTCATACAAATAACATGTAAAAAATTGCAGTTGGAGATACTGGGAATACTTGAAATTTCTTCACGTGGGGTAAGTAATTCACTTTATGAAAGGTCACAGTTATCAAAATAAAAAGATTTTAATTGTAAAAAATATGATGCTTAACTGTAAAAACAAGTTTTTTTACACAGTGTACTTTTATTTAATTTAAAAAAACTTTACTCGTAATAAAAAAAGCATTATAATTCTTACTATGTACATTTCTAAATTTGGCTGCACACTTTAAGAATTTGGCGACACACAAAAGTACCGCGGCCCAGTATTTGAGAATCACTCTGGTCTAAAGATTTATCACATTTTATTTTACAGTATTAAATTAAGTTTAGTACACACACCTACTGCTGAATGTAAATCCAAGTGCAGGTTACAAAATAATTAAAATTTTTTCTTTGATTATCATTTCAGCTTTCTACTGAATGCTGTTTACTCGACTGTTACCAATGAAGTGTATAATTATTTTTGAAACAGACTTATGCGTTTTCCGAAATCTATGTATTCATAATAACTTGGATTTACTATATATATATATATATATATATATATATATATATATATATATATATATATATATATATATATATATATATATATATATATATATATATATATATATATATATATATATATATATATATATATATATATATATATATATATAAAGGTCTCAACTCACTTTTTCAGCCACAAGTATCTATGTGTTTTAAAACTAGACTTAGATGCTTTGTAATCCATGCTATTTAAAATGCAACTCGAGTCTATTATAACAATTATTTCAACACATTCATTTGTCCAAATACGGAAATTATATTTCTCGTACAAATATTTACCAAAAGCTTTTGAAAAATTTAAAATATGCACATTTTCAAACTTTATGAATGTGTGCAGAAATAAATGAATGGAATATATATATGAAATCTCTTAAAAAAATGTGAAAATTGGATATTATATGGTAAACAATTCAGTGCAGTAAAAATAAAAAACAAAATGGTTATGTTGCTGAGTTAATTTGAAAACAACGTTTATTTATACATAAAATTGTTGTCTAAAAATGATTTATCTTTGTAACAAATTTAATTATTTGTATTAAGAATCAAATTTTTTACTATCTTAAACAGTTTGAATCTAATGTAATGGATGTTTATCCGACATTTTAATTCAATGGTCATTTATTCAATTATGGAGAAATTAAAATTCTAAAACTCAGTCTATACTGAGTTGTTTAAAATTTCAAACATTTGCGTAAAGACCACTATCCATGAAAAGTTTTTCCAGAAAGCAGAGAGAATAAAGTTCTCTGAAGACGAAGTTCCATCATAAGGCCTCTGCAAGCTTTGGAATGACACAGAAGATAACCTGACAGCTGGAGTTGAGGATGACTTTAAAAGTTTAACATCTGTCCATGCTATTAAGTTATAAACTTTTTATTTGGTAAAGATATGCATTTGTAATAGTTAAAAAAAAACTGTGATATTTTTTGAATGAATGTAAAATTAATAATTAATTTTTATTCGTTATAAAAACTCTAATTATATATACATAACCACACTAATATGAGTATATTAGAAAAATTTAGACTGGTTGAGGTGTCAGATAGACTCTTATTTCGAATATATACCATTGAGTTTTAAATCTATCTAGGAGCTTATCTGGAAAAAATGCTAAAATGTTTATAAAAATTTATGTACATTTTGCATGGTTGAATAGACTAAAATAGTATCAGTTTTATTAAAATATTTATCATTTGCTTTTTCCTTTTCTTTGTAAATTTATCGGTACTTTTAACGGGAAGGAAAAGAAATAGTAAATTACTGTTGTAAATATTCCATTTGCATATATTGTGTATAGTTTAAAAATGCGTATGTTTTTAGAAATTGCTAAAAAATAATACAAATATTCCATATTGACTTTTTATAAACTAAATAATCCTATCTTATTGAACGTCAATGTCTATTTCGGTTGGAAACTGTTTAGCAATCGCATCGGTGATCGATGTGATTACTAAGCAGTTTTGTAATGTAATACTATCTTTCTTTTCAATGAAACAAAATTTAATTTTGCTGCATTTGGCTGTTTTTTGGCCTTGGTCATTTGTGCCCGTAATGCTTTTTTAAACCGACAAAATTATCTCCAAGCAGTGTGTTGCATCAACTAGCTTTAGTTTCGCTTAGCATTTAGCTTGTTTACCATTGTTTATCATTTTTTAGTCAATTTTTGCACAAAAAAAATTTGATTGGTATATATTAGATTTAAAATAAAATAATCACAGCCAATAAAATCATCGTATCTAAGTTACATTATTTTCGCTTCTCTGTAAGAAATATGCAATTTCTTTAAGATCATAAGTATAATTGAAAAGTACCGATTTATCAGTTAGAAACGTGTTCTTTCAGTTTTGTATTTCTTTACTCTAATTTTTTATATTTTACAGAATTTTAAGAATTCTGTAAACTAGAACGTAAAAAATGTAAGTAATAATAGTATATATAATGTGGTAAATATAAAAGTAACTAATGCAAAGAATGGAAAAGACGATGCTTGCATTCGCTAAAAAGGGAAAAAATCCAAATAATTTTTTTATGTTTATATTGTTTAACAATAACTTTTTCAAATTTAATATTAAAGCATTTTCAGTTAAGATTATTATTTCCTTAATTTGAACATATTATAATTAAAATTTTGAATTACTTCAGTGCTTGTTTGAATCCTATTATTTCTATTTAAGTTATTTTTCATTATTATTGCTTAAAACAATTTTTATAAAACATATACTCAATAAATTTTAAGATTAAGGAGAAAGAAATGTAACCATGTACTTTTTCTGTGGATTCATAAGTATTTTTCTGAGAAATAAATAAGGAAAAAAAATTTTCTTCTAAAAATGTTTTTCCCAGATTATAAGCTACTCTCAGATAAAGCCAAAGCAAGAAGAGTGTAAATTTACTAAAAAGTAAATACTTATCTCAATTGAATTTTTAAACAGTTCTTTAAATGAATTATAATTATTTTTAAAATGTTTACTTTTAGAATTTTCAAAACTTACAAGCGGGAAAAAAACGCCCCAGACTTTTGTTTATCTGTGCACATTCAGTAATTATTAGAAAGAAAACAATTAAAAGAATAAGCATAACTCTAACATCACTTTTATTTAATTCCTGATTCTATATGTAAATTATAGAAACAAAAATTACTGTTAGAATTTTGTTCATCCGAATTATTCGAATTATAAACTAAAAAAAATTAATATCTAAATTTAAATTTTAATGGAAAATTCAAATTAGGAAATTTAATTTATTTCTGAAGTTTATGTTCTTTAAACTTTTGATAAGCTTGAACAAGAACGGAAGGATGTTGCGCCTTTAGATTAGTTTTTTGATTATGGGAGGATCTGGTTGGTAAACAAATAATTTTAAATGATATATTTTGTCGTACGTCGGCATTAAGGGAAACGAGATTGCTGATTCGCTGTCTAAGGCTGCTTCTGGGGACCTTCACAAACTGATTTGCCATCCCCTTTTAATAAGGTTTTTATTGAGAGTAAAAAAAGCTTATGCATGCCTGGAGAGTTCCACCTACTCATAACTGGTATCTTAGGAAACGCTCTGCTGGCGCCTTGCTTTTTGAGGGAACTAGAGGCCATCAGACTTGTATTTCACACTTAGCCAGTGGCCAACTAAGGGGCCTGAAATATGTGCAAGGTCAAAAGACTTTTAGTGTGTACACAAAATGTAAAGCTGAACTGGCATCGCCTGAGCATATCTTCAGTTGCTTAAATTTTGACTTGGAAGAGGCTTTTTCAAAGTCTCTTATGTTTTTGGATTTCCTGGCTGTTTATGGACTTGTGGAGTTAGTCTAGTACTGCAATTGGATCATCTGGGATTAGTAACAACAACAACAAATGATATTTTTGTGTTTAAATGGGTAATGAAAAGTTTCTCGTATATTTTTTTTCTTAAAAATTGGTTAGTATATTTATCATATGCCATTTCAACTGATATTGAAGTATCTAGAATAGTAAAATTACAGTGGTACTTCATATAATTAATATCCTAATTTAGTAAAATTTGTTTTACGAATACATTTTATGAATTGCAGTACCATTTATGAATCGTATTTGGTAGTCTTTTTGCAATTGTATCCATAAAACAGTAACTACTGCTTGATTGAATCACTAGTTACTCAAACAAATCATTTATTTGATTCACTTTTTACCACTTGAACAAAATCGAAATTTTTATAGAAATTCTGTCTCTTAATTAAATTAGTTTAAAAAACGAATTTAGGGATGAAAATATTGGTATCCCACTTCCGCTGTACATTTGATTTTGATGTTAAGAAGATACTGATTGAATGGCATTATCAATCGAGAAAAATCTAGAAGGAACCGAAAAAGACAGCGTAGAAAACAAATCTGAAAATGAATCATTTCCATTCTGTTTGGAATTACTTTAGCTTGTTTTAAGGTTGAACAGTGCTTCTAGGACAACTGTGGTTGCCTCCCTGTACCCGGCTCTCAGTTGGGATCCACCACCTATTGGATAGTGGTAGCCTAGTGGTTAGGGCACCGGCTTTCCTTCCGGTAAGGCGGGGTTCGATTCCCAATGCTGCCAAAGACCCACCGAGTAAATGCGATATACGTGCTCGTTAAATGTGTGGAATTGAAAGTCCTGTGGTCGGTCGTTGAGCTGTTACCATGGGTGTATTTTTCTGGAGAAAATGTCCACCCCTCCAGATCAATGCTAAAATTGAGGGAGTAGATCCTCTGGTGCTGCCATCTATCGGAGGATTTGAAGAGCAAAAGTCGTATTTTCATCTTCGTGGTGCTCTGGTTAAACGAAAGACGCATTCTACTGACTTAAATTCGCACAGCCAATTGCTGAGCGAACTTGGCTTGTCCATGTGTCATAAGTAACAATACACAATGCGTGTACTCATACTTCAAAACTCGATGATGATTTTTTTTTAGTGATAACGACTTTTTCATTCTTATCATCTGTTTCTTATAATCTAATTATACTTCTTCGGTTCATTTTATACATTACAAAAAGATTTGTGACATTAAAAAATACACTTGAAAATTCCATTTAAAAGTTTGATTTAATTTTTACAGCATACTGAAGCAATAGTTTTAAAATTATCCATTTTGGGAGGGGCTTAATAAGCAAACAATTCAAGAAGATTTATACCTAAGAAACCCAGTTCTGTAATTAATAATTTCTTCATTTTAAAATACTTCCACTTGCTTTGTTACAACATGCTTATACATACTCCGTCTGAGATTAATTCAATCCTTTTATTCTAAAGCAAAGATTTTCAACTATTTATATAGAAATATTATTATATGAGTGCATTAAAAGTTTTTAAAACTTTTTAAAGTTTGAGTACATTTAAAAATCACTCTTAATGTTTTATTGAAAAATAAAATTGATTTTTAATCCTAACATTGTAATTGAAAAAAATGATAATTAATTTTTTTCTTAATTTTTCTTGTAATGGATAAAGATTTTATTCCAAATAATATTATAAGACTGTAATTTTATGTACATGTTTATAATTTTTATAGAAGTAAAAATTCATATGTAAGAGTATATTCAATATAATTTCGAAATCTTTTAATATTTCGATTTCTTTTAAGAAAAGTTTGTAATCAAAGTTTGTTTTTCATGAATGAAATTGTGTAAATTTCAAAACACTAAAATATAAATAATTTTTTGCATGATCTAATATATATTATGTTCATGACTATTCATATCTAGACAAATTAGAAGAAAATATATGCATCTATCCTTTATTATTCAAATACTGACAGCAAAATCGAAATAGAGAAATAATATATAAACATTACTTTACGTAGAAAGTTAAATAGAAAAACATATGGAGTTTATAAAATATTCAAAATAAATAACGTCATCCGATATCTGTCTTGGCTTGAATCCCATGTGGAAAATATGTTTCTACATCACGTTTAGAAATTTTCATGCATATTCTTATGATTGCTCTTTAATCCATATCAAAAGATTATTGAATAGCTTTAGAACGATGGAAACACATTAAAGAACCCGAAACAATTATTATGCCTTTCAACACATCAATAATCACAGAAAATTCAAAATAAATATTATATTTCTCAAAATTCACACTTATGAAAGCATATTCAGAATATGTGTCTTTGCTTCGAACTACATTAGCCGAACGAAACACACACACAAGCGTAACAACAGCTGTGGAAATAGTTGATGCAAACATGCTCACAAATGTTTGAAACGAATTTGATAACTGTATAGATAAATGCCTTGAGATAAAGGCTGACATATAGAGCCTTTTAGTTTCATATGTAAAAAAATATTATTAATATATATGCCTATATGTATACTTTTATAATACATAAATAATAATACTTTTTTTGAAATTTGAAATATCTATGTGTTTGTTATTTTCACAATATATACTTTTCAAATCGAATCATTTTCTTTGAAACACTGTATTATGAAAATATTTCAGTGAAGTAAATCAATAGATTGTATGCTAAGCGTATTGAAATGCAAGCACAATTAAATTTTAAGTTCTTTTAAAATAACAATTACTATTGGACTCTAGCATTCTTTCCTGCTTTCAATGATAAATTCTCTTTATCGATGAAAGCAGATTCTTGTAAGGCCGTCAGTGTTTGTTGAGTATTCAAATTGTAATTCCTTAATATTATATCAAAACCAAAAAAGGTTCACTTGTTCTGAAAAAAGCCATCGTATAAAAGCATTGATAAACTGGTTAAGCAAGGTAGTATATGTTTTGAGTTCACATTTAAAATAGTTTAATGCGCTAATGCAGCCAAATATGGACAAAGGGTTGAAGAAAAGCACGGAAACATGTCTTGACAATAAAACATGTACAAGCAATTCTTGTTCACATAAAACATAGAGCAATATATTTCCGACCAAAATTAAATAGAAAAAAATTGCATTGCAAGGCAGCTAAAAAATAATTTTAAAACAATCCTAATCAGAACAGCATTGCCAGTCTCATTTTAAATCTTGATCAAACGACGGAGTCGTTACATGATCTGATGTAAACCTGACCGGAGGGTGACCACGCTTTACCCTCCTTCACTAGGTGCTGGAGCTCCGTGGGTTGGGGGCGTGTCCACGTTAATATGTGACGTCCAAAGTCCTTCCACTGGTTTGACGTGGATATGGAGAGGAGGGTGCCAACTCAGGTGTAACCTCGTCACCTGACCGTGGTTCAAAATTACGAGGCACTTGGTGATGAGCGAGTATTCCAAACCCGTTAACCTAAGGGTACAGTCCGGGGCTCGCATGCACTTCAATGTACTTATGTAAACCTGACGACATTATGTGGTTCATAGCCCATTAGTGAAAGCAACTGTCATAGGTCCACTCAATACGTTGCTCTTCGGTTGAGTCAGATAACCAAAACAGCTACATTCTGGTCACAATAGTGGCATTCATTTTCCATAAGCTGCCGCTACCAATGTAGAACAAATATAACATCAATAACAAATTAATAGATAATTTGTTTTATTTCTTTATGTTTGCTGCTGATTGCTCTAAGCACAGTCACTTGCCTCTGATTTAGAAGTTAAAGGTAAGGGTCATATGGGTAAAGTACTTAGCACGAATTTTGTGCTTGAAGAATACTAGATTTCTTTATCTTATGTTATCGTTAAGAGTAGAGCAACTTTTATTTGACATTCACCATAAACAAGAAATTAATTGTAGAAAAATTTATTTTCTACTGAAACAAACAAAAGTTTTGAATTTAATAGAAGTTAAATTAGTTAGAAATTAAATTTTAATCTTTTAAATGTTAAATGTTTTTGTTGAGTAGATCAAATATTTTAATTTTCTTAAAGAAAGCAACAGATCAGCTTAATTAATTTTTTTCTCTATTTAATTTGATGTATATTTTTATGACATTGATATAAACTATATGTGTTAGTTTTTTTCCAGAAAAATTATGATTCAAACAAAGAAGTTCTCTTGAAATTCTTATTTAATATATTAAAGTATTAGTACGATCAGAAAATCTATTAGCTCCACATTTTTTTATTACAATGAATAAAATAAAATTTCCTTAATCTAAAACTACAGTAATCATCAGTTGTAATTTTACTATAAATATATATGCATTAGCTTTCACATTTTTCCTCAATAGATGGTTTTAATTACCTTGCGATTTCTTATTTTTTTATATAAATAAATATTATTAATACTCATTTTATTGATACGACTGTTATGAAAAAAATATCATAAAAATAAATGTTATATTTCAAGAACAAATTAATTTTATTTCATTACCGTAATCTCAATGCTATAAATGTATTATCTTCTATCTGCATTAATGTATATATATGCACACAATTTATCAGATATTTATTATTATTTCCTAATATAAATATTAAGAGATAAACTTTTATAAATACTAAGAATGAAATCTAGAACATCAAATGGAAAGTTGGAAATAAATTAGAGAGGGCGATAATAATACGTATATATAAAATGAATATTTCTCTCTCTACATATACGTTAATACTCATAACTTAAATATTTTTATGAAACCGTATTATATTGAAAATAATTTTGTAACACAATACTAAAATTTAAATTTCCAGATAATTTAATGAGAACTGAATGTTTTCTTTTTCAAATTTGTTATCACTTTTTAAGTAATTGGCAAGTTATACGAGAGTATAAAATCATTTTTTTATTTTCATCCTTCAAAACATTTTCCTTCAATATCCTATGCGTACAACTGGTTGAATTAGAATATTTATGTGAATATTTTATTGATTAAAATATTAAGTATGTATTTATATACTGCTCCAAGAAATACCACCCTAACAGGAGGTGGAACAGTTATTTTTGTCAAAAGTAGTTTCTTACACTTAAAAAAAATTAATTACAATCGAGACAACCTTAGTCACATTGATTCTGCCAACCCTACCCCATATTACATTCTGCTTCACATATATCAAACCTATACCACATTATCAGTACATAAACATGGATCTTGAAGCAATGCTTACTACAAACTATGATATTTTATTATTTGGAGATCTTAATGCTAACCAAACTGCTTGGAACTGTAGGTCACACAACAAAGCCGGTAAAATAATTAAAAAATTCGCTGATGTAGCCGAACTAAAAATCCATGCACCTGACACACCCACACATTTTAGTGCTAATTCAGCAACAACAATTGATTTTGCACTCATGAGAGGAATTAATTATAACACTAAAATTTACACAATAACGAAACTCAGTTCTGATCATAATCCAGTCATGATCGAGTTCGACTTCAAAATTCCTCTGATTAATACTCCCACTCTCCATAACACGGTTTGGATCAAACACAATCAAATTTTAAATAATAACCCCTTAAATATAATTAATACAAACACAGGAGATGAAATTGAAAATGAGACGATTCGCTTGGAGCCAGAAATGCTCTGAAAATTCCATATCGCCTTCATTAATTTTAACAATCACGACAAATTCTTGCAAAAATTTATTGAAAAAATTCAAGATTCAGTTATATCTATTATGAACAAAGTTATAATATCCCATACACTTCAGCCACTGTAGTTACACGCATTCTTAATTCACGCGGCAAAATGATTGCGGTACCAGCGGAACACTCCACATCAGCAGAAGACGTTTGTCCTCCATTGGCGTGGTAGAGTCAATCATGATAAATACAATAACTGCAGACATAATTTTATTCAAGAAACGGCAACCACAACTTTTTTAACATACGTGCGATGTCCAATTTAACCCTGGGCGCTCCGTGGCTGAGTGGTCTAAAGCATCACCGCTAATCGCTTGAGAGCGTAGGAGTGTGGGTTCGATTCCCACCGTGGCCCTGGGTGTTTTCTTCGTTATTCTCCTGTGGTTGTACATCTGTCATTGTGCTATTTGTCCTATTATCGACGAAGACTTACAAGCGGATCTCAAGAATCAAGCATACAAGTCTGAATATATGTAATGTAATAAATAAACCAATTTAACCAGGCAACTTTAAATTATAGTTGTTTAATTACATTAGCAATTATGATTTAACCTTCTTAACTTCCACCGTAACTTTTGTAAATAATTTGAGACCGCAACCGTAAAGACAATAACAAAATAATTTCATGGCGCTTTAAATGACTTCTGTATATTTATGTATGAATAAAAATTTATATATTCTGTTTGGCTGATTATTCTACTAATTAAAGCAAAACTAGAGAATACCGAAGACGTAAACATGTCGTGTTATTTTGGATTATATTTTGGTAACACTAACATGTGCTTAGCAATGTACAAGGTAGAAAAATGTTTTAAAAATTTTGTCCATCATAATAAAAATTGTGATTTATGTTTCAGTCATAAAAAATGTAATAATTGTTTGCTGTAATAATGAGAAATATTTCTCCCAAGTTGTGAAATCCAGATATATTTCAACAATTTCCTATTTATATATTTTTTAGTATTGTGTATCTAATGCATATATTTGAAAAAGTATTTCCATTATTGTTATTTTGCTTTAAATGATCTAGAATTTGGTATAAAGGAAATAACGTAACAAATATATATATTATTTAGAAATTTTATCGATGTCAAGTTTTTGTTTTTACGTGGAAATTTGAAAACAAAGAAACAGTGTTAAAAGAATTCACTATGATTTCTAATTAAAAAATAGATTGAAATTTACTGCACTTTAAGAGTTTCATGGCAACTGTTTTAAAAGTAGTCCTTTGTTCTTATGGCTGAGATAAGCATCTACAAAAGAATAAAAAATATAAGCTGTGGTTGTTAAAAAAGAAGTGAAAAATATAATATAGGAATATCTTGTGCATAAATTATCATCAAATGACATAAGAATTAATACTATCGGGATTTGAAGTGCAGTGAAGACAGATGATTATTTACTGAAATTGCTTGTTAGAAACTTATTTAGTTAAGTTTATTATTTTTTAAATTTTTAATATGTCTAGTTTAGATAGGTTTTAAACTTTTAGCACAATTTTTTTCTTAACTGAGGTATTTATAAATAAAGGCTAATTTCTGAAAATGTTAAAACTTTTAGTGTTAGGAATATATTATGCAATTCTGTTAAAGTTGGTAATTCAAATTTTATCAATATTTTATATTGAAAATCTTATATCTTTAATCAATACATTATATTGAAGCTACAATATAATATTTAATATTAGTACATTAAGAAAGGAACCTAAGAGCTTTCATTTTTAAGCAGGTTCATAAAATGTAACTATAGTGCCACTGTTGCACAGTTGTCTTGACTTACCCTGCTCATATCTTGGTGTGTTTAAATTTAAGCAAGGGGGAAGTCTGTGGGACCCTTATCTTTTTTTGTGCATTTTGGACATTTTTAGATTCCTGTGGATATGCTTTGCTTAATAATCCTGACAACAATTAGCACCAACAGCAAGAAAGAAATCAGGTTCTCTTTCTAACTTTGATATTAAGAAATTAAAAGTTTAAAGTTAAAGGATTTATTATTAATATTTTTTAAAAATTTGTTTAATTTCTTACTTATATATGTGGCTTTATAGTTGAGTATATATCTTCAAATTGTTAATTACATTTTACATTGTTATTAAAATCAATGTATTAATTCTTTAAAACATAAATGAAACATTTTCATGATTATAAATGGGTATTTTGATTTGAATTTATTCAAATTTGCAACAGGATTAAAAGGTCGTCTTAATGTTAATTATTCGCTTCTCAAATAATATTGGAAAATTTTTGAAATAGAAATTCTAAACTGGTTAAATCATTGAAGTGCATTCATTATATTAGCGAGCACTTGCTTAAAAAATTTATTTTTGTGTTTTTTTAAAATGATTTATTGTGTCTAAATCTGTTGATGAAAACTATTATATTATCTTTAGAAATTATTTTTCCTTAAATCTTAAGAAAATAGCTTCATAAATTTAATATGTGTTAGATAATATTAAAATCATTAATAGTGATATTATTCAAATGTACATTATATAGTAACAGATGTAAATATAATGAAATAATAAATATAATGTATTTATTTTATTTAAATTTTAACTAAGAAACTAAATACATCAAAATTGTTATATTTCTCTAAATGTACCTTTTTAATTATTAAATAGTGAGAGAAAATGTAAGACATTAAAATAATTTTATAAATAAGTATTAAGGTGTAATATGCTTAGTGGTTAAATTCTTTTGTTTAATGATATTTTTCTGTATCCTAGGCAAAAATTGTATTTAAAACTATTGAAAATATTAATTGCTGATTATTTTTTACATTTCTATATGAAAAACCAAATTTTTGTTTACAAGAATTTTTTTCTTTTAAAAAATATTTTTTACATTATTTACTTTGGATAAAAGACAATTTTTTTATAAAAAATAAATTTTTTGAAGTATAATAATTAACTAAAGCTCAAATCAGATTTTTGTGTTTAAAGTACAATAGTTTAATTTATCAGGAAATTTTTAGCTATAGTTAAAAAATCTTTTGTAATATTATAAATATATTAAACTTATATAAAGTAAATTTTAATTTTATTATTTTGTTGTTTTCCATGTTTTTTTTCAATGCAAAATGTGTTCAATGTGTTGATAATATTTCTCAGTGAATGATAATTTACTGAAATAAATTTGATAATTTTAATACATTGTTGCTATTCATTAGTCTTTCTATGCTTTTATTAAGAACAATATTTGAAAAATTAATCAAAAACAAAATAATTTGATGTATTTGTTTTTGAAATATTTGTACTTTTTTTAAGGATTCAAAAACAGAAGTACTGGCTAATGCAGCAGGTGACAGAGTAACTCCTTCTGTGATAGCTTTTATAAATGAATCTGAAAAGGTATGTTTCAGTAGATTAAACTTAATTTTGTTTCAGTTTTTATTTATCGTAAAATTACTAATGATTTTATTTATCATAATAATATGATCTTAATGTTTATATATTTACACACACTCACACTATAATATTCTGTCAATTTATTCAGAAAAAAGGTGTTAAAACTTTAAATTTATTTGCAGTGATTGTTTCTGTTTATGACCCGAGGCTATTAAATAAGTTTATGAAACAAAAATTGCTTTTCTGTTTAATTATTGTTTCTTTGTCTTAATAATGATAGTTTTGATATTTACTTATTTCTATAATGAATACCTATTTATCAATGATTTATATCAAGAGAAGAAACTGCCTTAAGTACTTAAATCCAATAATCAAAGTTTATTAATTTGTTGAAATTTAATATTGCTTATTTTGTTATCTGCTGGGTTAAACTGCCATTATTGTCAAAATCATATTGACTGACTAAATAAATATTGACTGAAATTAAATTATTTATTTTATTATTATAGGTGGATAAGTTTATATATTGCATTTTTTTTTATTCAAAAGAAAATTATTTTTAATATCATTAAAAGTGATGGATATTTAAGACAGAATTGAAGAAAAATTGTCAATACATTTATCTGCGATTTTTTTCCTCCAATACCCAGTTTTTAATATTTGTGTTTTATGTGATTTAAATGAATATTGTTCATTATTAATAAATATATCATTAATAATGATAATATATGTTAATTTATTTATTTTTTGAATGTTATAATGGAATAATAAAAATGTTAATTTCATAATAAAAATATTTTAGGTTGTTGGATTAGATGCCAAACATGCTATGTATAAAAATTCTGCAAATACTATAACAAATATAAAAGAACTTATATCTACAGATGCTGAAATAGATATAGGGGATTTCATTCCAAAATCACAAACCAAGGTACTTAAGGTTAATTTTTTTATTGTTTTTTGTTATAATAACTAACCAATTTTTGCTTTATAAATTATAAGAATTTAATGTTTATTATAGTACTACTTGATATTTACTTATGTTTTCTACATAAGGTCAATGGTAGAGGTAAAGCTGATACCGAAAAAAATGGAATCATTCCAAGAAGTGAATTGTCTGATGTTTTAGCGATTCTGTTTAGGAATATGAAAGGTAAAATATTTTCATTAAGGGAATATGCCCACTTTTCCATTTTTTTAATGTTTATATATATATAATTATAATTTTTATTTTAAGTGTAATTTTTTCATCCATATATAATTCATGGCTTTTTTATCATTAAATATGTATTTTCAATTCAAAAGTAAGTTTTTCAAAATTTTACTTAAAAATTTCATCAAATTTACTTTAAGATATATAACTGATAATGATTATATTTACCGTATTTTCCCGTATATAATCTGCAACTTCGTATTATCCGCAAGCCCCATTTTTCAAACAAAGGAAAAAAAGCGTCGCATAATCCGCAGTGGCGTATAGTCCGCGCAATTTTTCCGACAAATAGTCGAAAACTTATACTGCAGATAATTTGGTGTCAAATAAAATAAAAAGTACACATTATGATTAAAAATATAGTAAATTCTATAGAAAAAATAATCCACCGCAACGAAAAGTGCGATTATCTGAGATGAAACACGACATTGATCAAGATCCAAAAAGATACTAGTAAATCTTATCGATTTTTAGATTTTAATAACTTTTAAAATGAGGTTAGATATATTTAAAAAATAAACTATATTTGCTTGGTCAATAGTTAAATGAAAGAAATTGATAATTTTCTAACTGCGCATGGATGACATTTTTTCCTTTGTACATTGCGTACTTTGTTTTTCATCTTACATTACATGTTTATTGACATTTTTTTCATTTGCCTTCCCTATAGCTTTCAGTTTAAAATTTGCTCAGTAACTTAATTTTCACTTCACTATGACGATAAACGAATTTGAATGTTTTCAGAGCGAAAAAGTTCAGGTCAAGATAAAATGGGAAACGCTAATGAATCGGAATTTTAAAATCGTTTAGAGGAACTGAACTTATCCTTGAACATAATTGGACAATGTTGATTATAGTTAAAATAAGTCAACCAAGTTGTAGCGCCATCTGTTATTTATTTTATGAAACATAAACGACATTTCTTTCAAAGTTTTCTGGTGAAAAATATTTTTTTATCAGATTATCTGCGGCAGCGTATAATATGCACAACGAAATTCGGAACTTTTATAACACATACTCCGCGAATTATATACTGGGAAATATGGTAATTATGAATATGCTCACCTTTCCATATCTTTTAATGGTTTTTGTTTGAGTTCTTTCTCTTTCTTTTTTTTAAGTAATTTTTTTCATCCATAGGTGTTTCATGCCTTTTTTTTAAATTTCAGCAAATTTTAAGATTGATAACTGTGGGTTATGTGAAAGTTAATATCTTATATTAACAGGTTTATAGTAATATTTATAAGTTATATATGTATTAATTCTATTGTTACAAATGCTTGAGAAAATTCCACTCTATATGCAAAAATTGTTTGATTTCATTTAATTAAAAATTTTTCCTTTGATTAAAACACATAAGTTTGCTGAATTAAATTTTATAGTAATTATTTTTTATTTTGCAAATAAATAGTTAAAATATAGATGTCACATGAAATTGAATTAAAATTAATGCATATTTAAACTTAATCTGTGTAATTAAATATTTTTTAGAAATTGCATGTAGTCACAGTCATGAAGATGAGTACCCTACTGTAATAACTGTTCCTTTTAATTTCACTGAAGCTCAAAGGAACACTGTAAAGTAAGATATAATATATTTTTAACATTATTTTATTCATCATATAAAATTTTTTATTTTGATTATTAATTTTTAAATTAATTGAAAACTTTGTTCATTTGATTTATAGTATGACATTTATATAAATATCTTGTGTAAATTACATGATACACTTCATGTTATTTGAAAGTTTTTTGTATTTTATAGTTTAAGTTTTCTATGTACACACACTTGCATGCATGTATTGCATTACTGTTTTGAAAATTATTACATGTGCAATAACTAAATGAAAGGCCCTATTTTTATGTGATATAATCAAATGAAGTTGATTTAGTCAGATATAAATTGTCCTAATGATTAGGATATTTTATTTCAGATTTGGCTTATGGAGTACATTTACAAATGAAAGTGTGTGAAGATAGGGACTAATATATAGTTTTAATACATTATGTGAATTTATGCGCTCCTAATCAGTACTTGCCAAGCTGGCAGCCGAATAGTTAGCGCTCTTGCCTTTGGTTCAACAGTTCGTGGGTTCGAATCCCACCTTGGGCATGGATGTTTGTAGTGGTTCGGAATCCACTTTAAACCGTAGGTCCAGGTCTAGTTAGCCCTCGTGTGCAAAAAATGACCGTTGAGCGACAAACAAACAAACCTAATCAGTACTTTCAGAGATCAAATTTCCCTGAATGTATGCATGTCAGAACTGTTTCCAAGATTTGGAATTTTCAGATCAGTGTTCTTGAAATCTGTAAAAATATTATCTTTTAAAATTTCAAAACTTGTTAAAAGTATGTTTTTTAAATTTGTTACTGTGCCTTATAAAAGTTTTCTTGTTTTTTAAATAAAATTTTTATATTTTGAAATGGTATTTTCTCAAAACATGTTTCACTTAAGTTTTACATAACTGATTTACCATTTAATAATTTTTGTCATGTATATTGAAAAGCTCATAAGTTCATTACTAAAAACTCATAAGTTCATATTTTTAATTGTTTTCAGTGCCTTTTAACATACTATATAATTAATAATTATAGTGATTAATTTCCTTAAAATATAAAATGAAATTAGGAATTAGAATTTTCTTTAATAATTAAATTTTGAATTCTCTGTTATATACTGTTTAATATTTGATTACTGTTTTGATAGAAAAGCAGCTAGTGATGCAGGTTTTAAACTTTTGAGGATAATAAATGAACCAGCAGCGGCAGCACTTGCTTATGATGTAGGACAAGAATCACAAGATGCTAGCAAGTAATTTACAATTGAATAATAAAATGTTTTGTTTTTAATCTTTTATTTAAACTAATTGTCTAACATTACTAATCTCGTTGTGTATGAAAGAAAACATAATCCTGCTCATTATGTGTATGAAATCATTAATATATCATATTTTGATGCATATTCTATATCACATTAGGTTTGTTATTGTAAAAGGAAATTGAAACAGTTCCTAAAAATTATGTCTTGGTAAAATTAGAAAAACAAAATTTCACTAATATATATTGTCACAATAGAAAATTATTTGCTATAATATTTATTTACAGAATATATATTGTTTTAAAAATGTTGACTAATATGTAAAATGATAAGATTTTTAAATATTCTGAGTTTATTTTTTTTCTTGATTGTTTCTAACAAACTACAAATATTTATTGATTGCTATTAACATAGTTTATACTCTTTAATTTTTCATAATTTTTTTATAATTATGGAGAATATATCAATTTGTTTTATTTTAAGCTTTTTACTGCAACAAGTTATTTTGTTCACTACTTTTATGTGTCCAATAAGGCATTCCCACTGTAAATTTTTTTTTATATTTAAAGTATAAAAAAGTTTTTATATAATATACATATATGTATATATCATTTGATATGCTTGAAATCTTTAATCAGAATATTATAATTTTTAAATTCTTTTGCATTTACATATTCACATGCATGCACCATATTTGGTTGAAAAAATTGAGTAAAATTAGATAGCTTGAAACTATTCCTGTTGATTCTCCTTATTTTAAATTCCAATTAATTGGATTCTGTTAACTTTAAATTTAAATAATTAAGGTGGGCATTAATATGAGAGGTATTTTTAAAATTAAAGAAAATAAACAAACAATGCTACTTTATATTTTAAGCCCCTTAAGGTGTTTACCTTCTTTAGGTAAACACAGGTGTCACAATTCTGAGGTACTCTAGTGAACTGTCCTCTTCTTTCTTTTCTCCTCTACTGCTTTTTCTTTCTCTTCACTCTCATTGTAGTTGCCTCGTAAGAGGTTGAGGCCTCTCCTTGAGTAGCTATTACCACTCAGTTGCTATTAGCTTCTCTTGGGGAGTAAATCCCCCATGTGTTTGCCATGCGTGGAGACCCGTGTCCCTGGAAAGGAGGATCCTGGTAATTGTGGCTTCCAGAGACTAACATATTATTTTGGCCTCTGCTTCAGGTAAATGGGAGGTGTGTCATGGTCCTCAGCACATCAATCAGCTTCCATGGATCAAGCGATCATATAGCTGCTGTGTGACTCAATAAGGGGGGAGGCCTCTTCAGAGATATATTGAAAGCATATAGGGTCTGGCTATCATTTATGCAGTTATACTGCATCCCCTTGTTGGGTTCGATGGTGGGTGGTGCAATCTGGCCTTGAAGAAATTAACCTATTTTTATGGAGTCTACTTCTAATTCTTTACTCCGTATGGAGCAACAAATGATACATGATCAGAAATATTTTGTTATTAAAAGAACTGAGGGCAATTTTGATAATGTTTCCCTTTTCTTAATTAGTAAGAGTCTTATTGGTACAATTGGAAATATCAATGTTCACAAGATGAAATCTGGTGATCTCTTAGTTGAAGCTTTATCAATTCCACAGGCAAAGCCACCCTAAAATTAAAATGTCTTGGTAATATTGATATTATAGTATCTCCTCATAGTAGGTGAAATTCTATATGGGGAGTAATTTAATCAGATGATCTATTTAATGTTTCAGAGGAGGAAATTTTGGATTATCTTGTTGACCAAAAATACAACATATGCAGCATATTACAATCAGGAGAGAAGGCAAAATTATAAAAACTTAGCACCTCATATTCATGGTTGCAACTCCTATACTACTTCAATCTATTAAAGCTGGTTATCGAAATTGTAGTGTTCGACTCTACATTCCAAATCCTTTACGTTGCTTTAAATGTCGGCAATTTGGGCATGCAAAAACTACTTGTAGGGGACTTTGATTTGTACTCGATGGGCTTTTGTTGGACATGACAGCAGTTCATGTCAATTACAAGAAAAATGCATCAACTGCTGTGGTAATATCCCTCTTACTCCCAGCCATGCCATAACTGGATATTAGAAAAATAAATTATTATGACAATAAAACTAAACTTACCTTATTCTGAAGCCAGGCGTACAGTGTCATCCCATACCCTTAAAAAGGTATTAGCTATTCACAATCAGTAAAAAAAGTAATGAAATCTTGTAGTACCCAAAATGATTTCTTAAAGTTTCCAAATTTATTTTCAAATATTTCCAATTTGAATGTCTCACCTATTCTGAAAGGAATTTCTCCACAGTCTTGCAAAATCTAAGTCTCAAAGATCCTAAAATTAAGGAATGCATGAGAAGGGCTCCCTAAATCATCTTTAAAGAGTAAAAGAACCTTAATTGTATCTAAGACAGGTATAAAGATGGTAGATCCTTCAGAGGATGAAACACTCCTAAGTGAAGATTCATCTGAATCCCATGTGGCTTGCTTCAATGCCAGAGCACTCAGTTTAGCTTAATGGTAACCTTCGTTTCTTGGAATTGTCGAGGCTTTCACACTCATATAGAAGATATAAAAACAGTTATTAACCTGTATAATCTAGTGTATTTTGCCATTCAAGAAACATTCTTGAAAGCTCAGTACTGTTTAAAATTTCATGGTTATAATGGTGTGAGGAAAGATGTTAACCATGATACAATCTCTGGAGGTGTATGCATTCTTGTGTCTTGTAACATTCCTAGCTCTGTACAATTCCTTAACATATCATTACAGGCTGTTGCTGTACTCATACATTCAACATCTCTCATTACTCTTTGTAGCCTTTACTTACCTCCCCATGCTGTCATCCATGAAAGCGATTTAAACAATTTACTGGATCAACTACTTACATCCATTATTTTGCTTGGTGAATTTAATGGTCATAACACCTTATGGGGTAGTGATAATATGAATTCTCGTGGTCACATAATTGAATTGTTTATTTCAAATAACTATATCTGCCTTCTAAATTCCATAGAAATAACCTATTTTCATCAACCATCAAGAACTTTTCGTTCATTTGATTTAGCTATTTGTTCTCCATCAATTCTACCTTGATTAAATTTTATTATTGATAAGGATTTATATAATAGTGATAATTTTCCTTTAATTATAAGCCAAACTGATATAAGCAGACCACAAGTCTTCCACTCCTCTTTTTCTTATCGTGTAAACTGGCCTCACTACACTTAATTAGCTGTGATTATTGGCAGCATGGTTAGAAGTAAGAATATCAATGATGCTGTGCAAAAAGTAAGTGATACACTTCTAGATGCTGCCAAAAACACTATTCCCAAGTGCTCCCCAATTCCACGCAAATATGGAACCATGAGTGCCAAGTGTCATACAAGAAACGAAAAAAGTTGTGGACTGTTTTTCGCAGATGTACTACCATGGAAAACCTCATAGATTTAAAAAAGCTAAAGCTTTTGCTTGTTGAGTATGGGGAAATATTCAAAAAGAATCTTAGATAAGATAAGTCTCCTCAATCACATCATCTTTCAGCAAAGAGCCAGTGGTTTCTCTATCTCAATACTACACACAGAAGCTGACACAGTTTCTTCTCAATATGATATTGCCAATCTTTTAGGTGAAATTTTTGCAAGGGTATCTAGTTCAGCCTCTTATGATTTTAAATTTCTCAGAACCAAAGAGCAAGCTGAAAAGAAACCTATAAAGTTTCATGATAAAAGCCATACAACCATAAAATTGCAATTTCTCTGCTGGAACTGCGGAGAGCACTGTCTAAACTAAAAATACTAGTCTTGGACCAGATAGTATCTCATATAAAATGCTTTGTCATCTTAATCATGAATTTTTAATAAACATTCTTTTTCTATTCAATAGAATATGGAATGAACAAGTTTATCAAAGTCTCTGGGGCAAAGCAATTGTTATTCTAATACTGAAACCTGGTAAAAGATCCAACTAATCCTCAAAATATCGTCAAATTTCTCTCAAAAGTTGCCTTGCCTAAAACTTTGGGGCATATGTTTATCTTCTTGCCCGTCTTGTTAATGTACTTGAAGACTATCAGTACATATCATTTTATCAAAGTGGATTTCCGGAAAGGTTGATATATTCTTGACAATATTGCATATCTAGAAATATAAATTAGGAATGCCTTTGTACAGAGACATCATTTGGTGTCTATATTTTTTGATATAGAAAAGGCCTATGATAAGACATGGCGTTATGGAATTCTTTGTACTTTGTATAACTTAATTTCAGAGGAAATTTACCCATTTTTATTCAGAATTTTTTAAATTCTCACATTTTTAATGTCCGTATAGGATCTGTTTTATCTAATCCATTTATCAAATCTGAGGGGGTTCCTCAGGGAAGTGTCTTAAGTGTTACTATTTTTAATTGCATCTGCAACATTTTTCATGTATTGTAACCAACAACAACAGTCCATGAAACATTATATGTTGACGATCTCCAAATTTTTTCCAAGATTCCAATATGCGACTGATTGAACGGCAATTACAAACTACTGTCAATCTTGTTGTTTGGTGTAATGAAAATGGGCATACTCTGTCCCCTTCTAAAAGTAAGTGTATCCATTTTTGCAGAAAAACTGGGTCTCATCCTGATCTAGAAATTAAGATATCAGGCACAACTATTCCGATAGTTGATCAGATATCATTTCTTCGGCTTATATTTGATAAAAAGTTAACTTTCCTACTACATATCTTATATTTGCACAAAAGGTGCAATGTTCTGGAAGTGCTTTCTAATACTTCTTGGGGTGCAGATCGTAAAGCATTGCTTCTAGTGTATCAGTCAGTTATTCTATCTCGAATTGACTATGGTAGTGTAGTTTATGAATCAGCCAGATCAACAGTTTTGTGCAAATTAGATCCTGTACATCATTCTGCTTCACAAATCTGTTCTCTAGCATTCCGGACTTCTCTTGTATGGAGCTTTTATGTAATTTGCTACCAGTTACCTCTTGTGTGTGATAAGCAACTTTCTCTACATTATTATTTTAAAATGCTATCAGCATCACAACACCCTTTGAGATCGATGATTATTTGTCCCTCTTTAAAAAGATTATGTAATGCACGACCACATAACATACTACCATTTTATAGGGGTACAAATTCATTCCTGTCTTCATCTGAGTTCCCCGATTTACATATTCAAATCAGAGATGCTCTAAAATTTTCTCCTTGGAATATCCCTATTGTCAATATGATCAAACCCTTTTCTGGATATAGTAACTCAGCTACATCTCTCCTTATTTTACAACAGATGTTTTCACACATTTATTCTCATTATTCCTCCTACATCCCTGTAAATAAACTGATGGCTCAAAATCAAGTGGTCATGTTGGTTGTGGTATTGTTATTAGGAATACAGTTTACAGCTATAAACTGCATGCATCATATTCTGTGTATACAGCTGAAGCTGTTGCTATTAAACAGGCTCTAGAAATAATGCAATGCAGCTCATTAAAAATATTGTCTATACTGATTGCATGAGTGTGGTCATGCAATTAGACCATTTTAATGATAAATGTCATCCAATTATTGTGGAAATATTGGATATTTAATATATATTGAGGAGTAAAGGATTTGACATCTTGTTTTGTTGGGTTCTAAGTCATGTTGGCATTGCTGGGAATGAACTTGCAGGTAATGCTGCTAAAAATACCTGACATTTTACATTAAAGTATTAACAATTTTTGGCATTAAGCAAATTGTCAAAGATTTTAATTCCTCCCACTGGCAAAAAACAGGGGATGTGCAGATGAACAATAAATTATATAGTATATTCTCCCTCATTCTTCCATTCCCAGTTGCTCCCATGCGAAGAGTTGATGTAAAATACACACCTTTCTATTGGACATAATAGATTTACACACAATCACTTATTCTTGTCTCGGTGTGCTCTGATTTGTGACATGTGTAATGTACCATAAACAGTACATCACATTTTAATTGTCTGTCCTAATTTCAATGATTTATGCATAGTGTTTTTTAATACCACAAATTTAATTTTATGAGACTTGATTGGGTTTAAACTGCATAGATATTTGTTGGCATTTTTACGTGCTATTGGTTTCTTAAATTCTATTTAAGATTTTTATCCATTTTAATCTTTTACATAAGCTTTTCTTGAACTTTTAATACGTTCCCTCTTATACATTTGACTAATCTTTTAACACAGAATTTTTACCTTCAGTTTTAAATATTGTATGTTGTAGAAATGTCCAATATTGGACCTTGCATCAGTATACCTCACAAAATCACGTATAACATATTTTAAGCGTGTAATTTATAAAGAAATCATTGTCATATCAACATATTTCCAGAATTTCTCTAAATCTTTATTACCTCAAATAAATTTATTCATTACTACATTTCATATTTATCATTGTTATTTATTAGAGTTAGATGATTGCAATTTAGCTGAAGTTATGCGTATGAGGTGATTGGTCAATGTAATGTCATTCAAGTGAGAGACTTAATATCTAGTTTCTTCGCAAATAAAGAAAATATACTGGGATGATTTTTTTTACCTTACCTGGTGATGAGTCCTTAAGGATTTTTAATATTCACTTGAAGAAAAAGGATATTTTATAGTGAATATTATTTGCTAAATGGAGAGAGCTGTAGTTGGAGACTTAACTTCCAAAAGTGAAAAATGTTTTAGCAAGCGCAACAGTTAACTAAATTAAATCAACTGAGTTAGCATAAGAAAAAATCTCTCATAGAGCAGTTCAGTAACATGATTTCAAAATGAAACATGTCAGATCAATGTTTGTTGCAGGTCTTTTGAAACCTGATCAAAAAGAATTTAAAAGTTGATTGCTGATGAATTTTTTGAAAAGTTCAAAGGTCCCTCTGCACATTTTTCAAGATAATTGATATTGGTGACAATATTTGAATGTTGAGCTTAGTATCTTGAGACAAAAATGAAGTCCTCAGAATGACATGCCATTTTTCTCCTTGGTCAAAAAAATTCTTTATGTGAAATCCAAGTGGTGTTCGTTACTTATTTTAGCCACAAATGTATTTCACACCTAGCAAAGGTGTGTAGCAATTGGGTAAACTACAAATGGCCCTTTTCAACTGTAAGTTTTAATGAGACTGAATGAAGCAATTTGAAAACCTTTCAGATCACTTTCAGACCAAACAGATCACTATTCTTCCATCAACTATAGAAGATTCTTACCCCTAAAAAATTATAAACTTCTGTCCCAGAATATCTTTGAAGATGAAGACAGTACCTAATTTACCGCTTGATGAGCCAGTAAACTACTTGATAATGACACCAATTTTTTTTAGAAATTTCTTTTCTTACAATCCTAAATATGAGTGTAACTTAGCCTTTGTGATAAAGCTATTAGTGTATTGAATGATATCAAGTACTTATCTTCTGTATATACTGGATTAATAAATTCATTGAATGAAAATCTCAATTTTGATAGAAAATTGTTTCAATGCATCATGAAAACTAATTATTCATAATTTTATCTTAATTTTCAGAAAATGTTTAGTTTATCGAATGGGCGGAACATCACTAGATGTCACGATATTAGAAGTGTGCAATGGAATGTATACTGTACTTTCATCTATTGTTAGGAATAACCTTGGTGGTAATCTTGTAACAAAATCTATAGTTGACTTTTGTGCAAGTGAATTTAAAAGGTTTGAGATAATTTTATCATAAAACTATAATTTTAATTAATAATTTTCAAATATTTTTACAATTTCTATTTTTATTTTATAAATTTTATGGCATTTTTAATTTATTTGGAACTGAGCAAAAATTTTGTTTCTATTAACTATTTTAAATTTGTTTGATTATTAACATCAGAATTATTTCAGTTTATAACTTGGAAACTATTTAAATTGAATTTGAATTGTAACATGAAAAGATCCTTGAACAATTAATAATAATTAAATTATTTGAAATAATTTTATAACAGGTCATTATGAAATAATACATTTATGTTTATTTTAAAAATATTAATACATATCTACCAATTCTTATTTTCTTGTAAGAATTTCAAGTTTTATGAATTTTAAATTCTTCAATTCCATTTATTTTTAGAATTTTAGATTTTTCAATTGTTTTTCAAGTGAAATGTTATTTCATATAATAAAAAGTTGCCAATATAAAAATAAGACTTGAATTTCTTCCTTTTAATGAAATTATTCATGCATTAAAGTTTTTGTAAGCTTTTTTCATTCTAAAATCGGCCTTTATTAAGTCTTTATAAATTTCAAATTTAATGTTTTGAAGTCTAATTTTGTTTATAGAAATTATTAATGAAACTGTGATCACTTCAAAAATCAAGTTGTTATATTTTATATGTTGGTTTCTAATTTATTGATACTTTATATCAATATATTGAAAGTTAAAAGCCATTAGCATTAATGTAATATGTGATTAATATTTAATTTTACATAAAAACCATTTAAAAGACAATTTTAATGTGAGTGTTAATTGAATATGATTTGAAACGAGAAGAAAATAGTTATAAAGAACATTTATTTACTAAAAAAAATTGAAGTTATTGAGTTATTTCAAAATTATTTTAGTAATATTTTGTAAAGTGTCAAAATATTCCAACATTTTCTGGAAGGTTCGCAAGTATGCCAATATTTTTGTTATTGACATAAGTTCAAATTCTTATTTTCATATGGTAGTATTTATGAATATATGGGATGCTTTATCTTTGCAGGCAATATAAAGTAGATCTAAAGGAAAGTAAACGTTCCATAATGAAAGTAAGAAATGCTGCTGAACACTACAAGCATGTTGTTCATAGTGCCATTAATGAAAAGTGTCAAGTAGAATCAGTATACGATGGAATAGATCTTAATGTTAATATTAGCAAGTATGATGTTTTCCATTTATGTAAAAAAAAAAAAAAATCAATTTATCTTTTGAATTATTTTTGTTTTAAAAAAGTTCCATTTTTACAAATTATTTCTCAATCATCTTATATGATTGAAATGAATATATTTCTAAAACACACTCCTCATATGCGGTAAAATATCTAACATTTGTTATCAATCTTTTAAGCTGTTATTGATTGTTAATAGTCAGGAAATATTAATGCATTTGAACTGATTTTCTTTTTAAAATTCTTAATATTTCTATTCTAGATATAATTAACTTTTATACTTTTGTTTTTGTCTATTTCAAGTTGTGATTTATTTCTTGTTATATATATTTAAACTTTAAATTTTTGTAATTTTTCATCTTACATAATTTCTCATAACTTATTGATAAAAATGTAACAGTAAAGTAATTGTTTGTTTTGATGTGTAAAATGTAAAAAAATGAACAATTCATCTTTAACCTATGAACAATTTGATTAGATGAAATTCTGTAAACAATTTTTTTCATGAAATTAAATAATATTAGTTTGGGATAAGAATCTTTGTGATTTTACTTACATTGATATTTATATAACTTTACTGTAGACAATATGTTTTTCTGACATTTTTTAAGCTTAATATGTTTACTTTTATAATAAAATAAAAGTATTTTTATAAATTTAATAGTTTTGTAATTTATGTTTAAAAGTGTATATTATATTGTTATAATTTTAATGTTTTTTAGAATTGAAACTTTAATCTTAAGTTTGTGTGATATTTTAGAGCAAGGTTCGACTCTCTTATTCATAGCACATTATTACAGTGTGTGGAACCTATTCACGAAGTCCTAAATTCAGCTGGACTAACAATAAATGACATAAATACAGTAAGTTAAATAATTTTTTTGTTATACTTATTGTGCTAAAGTGTCTTGTGTTTATTAGAAATGTATCAAATTACTACTGAAATAAAAATTTACACAGACTACTTATATAGGAAAACAAAAAATTTACTGATAACTTCGATATAATAAGCTGATAACTTTGATGTAATAATTATAATATAATAAATACATTTTAAGAAAAAGATTGATTGACTGTCATATTTATCAATTTATTATTCATATGTATTTGTTTTTACTTATTATATTTCTTATTTATTATTTTATATCAAAAATGTCTTAACTAAATATTGAAAGAAAAGCAAAATATAAATTATTTTATATCGCATAGCAGAACATTTTTTAAATTATGAATTCTTATATTGTGGTATGAGCTAACATAGTTATGTTAGCTAATACCACAATATAAGAATTAGTTTAACATAGTTAGCTAACAATCAAATATAACTATGTTATAAAGCTAACATAGTTATATTTGATTTCAAATGGAGATCATTCATATTATATTGATATTTAATATTAAAATTTAGTGACCTAATAAAGCATGTCAGAAGTATTTTACAAAAGTTCTGAGACTAAGTTTCACTACTTTTTTCTAATTTTGAGATTCAAATCACCTGTATATATATGCATTGATGAAATTGTAAAGCTCAGTTTTTTACTGTAAATGATCTAATTGCAGGGGTGTTTGTGCTCCGGGAAACCCTGGAATTCGGGATTTTGAACTTCGATTCCCGGAAATTCTGGGGATCGTCGTTCAAAAGGAAGTAGGAATAATAATGAATTATTTATTTTGATCTGGGTAATTTTGTTTGCTTTGAAAGCATAAAACGCAATAATTAGATAATTCAATACTTCATAATTGTAATTTTTCTTTTCTCCCCCTACCCTTCTCGAAACTCAAAAATGTCCGTAGTAAGTCCGTAATAGTTTCCGGGGATTTTTGGGATCCCACAATTACCCCTGTAATTGTAAGGGGCAATAAATCAATTTAAAAAATTAATAAAATGTGGGGGAGATATATAGGTATGTTGAAAATCATGGAAATATTTTCACTAAAGAATGTTTCGCCAAATGTAAGAATTCAGTATAAATTCTCTAGTTAACTTCTTTTTTCATTTAACAAATTATTTTCTAAGGATTCAAGTCAAAAAATGTGCTTTGAATATTGCTAATCAAGAGTTATCCTTAATACAGAATATTAATAACAAAATATTACCTGTAATCACTTAATATTCTTAATAGTGTTATTATAGACATTAGTAAACTTTTGTAAACAAAAGTTATCAAAGAAATTTTTTATTCCTGTTTTACCTTAAGTTTTATTTAATTAATAGTTTGTTTAAAACAGTAATTAGTAAATTTTTATTTGTAAACTGAAATTGAAAGCATTCTTATGTTACTCAACATTTTAAATTTAATGTTATTTAAAAACTGTCAAAATATTTTATTTTATCCAAACTTTTTCTATTTATATAATTTTCTTGCGAAAATAAACTGTGCACATTAAAATAGAAGTTACTGTTTATTTGTTATTTTTGATTTTAATCAGTTCTTTTAAGTTTTAAAAAAGTTAATGATTTAATTCAACATCTCATAATTCTTATTTTGTTAATCAGATATGATAAATGTTTTAAACTAATTTCTCTTTATATAGATAAATTAAGATTCATTGTCATTTTATTTTGAAAAATTTTTCAAGATAAGAGTACTTAAACTGTTGGAATTTTATATTTTAATTTATTAAGTAAAATTACTGAAGTTTCAGAAAATAAAAATGGATTTCACAGTAAATGAAAAATATTTTTTTAATATCACTGGCGATACAATCTTATAATATTTTGTTTGTTATACTTTTGATATTAAAAATTGATTCATGAAAAATTTTAATTATAGAGTTCTAATTAATTATTTTTATTGTGGTAGAATAAATTTGATTATATTTATGTTTTACGATAGGTGTAATCTATCAGTTTTTTTGATTATTTAAGCAGGCAGCAATTTTAGATTTTAGTTTTTGTTAGCTTCCACTGAATAAACAATAGATAAGAATGTTGATTTTAAATCTTGGTTTTCTAAATGTTCTTTAACAGATTATTATCTGTGCATAAATGTTTTTTTATATTGGCAACCACTTAAATTTAAGTACTTTTAAACATACTATTTTAACAAAATAAATTAATAAAATTTGTTAAGAACATTTTGTTCAAAACAAAATAAATGCAATTTGTTTTTAAATAAAATGTTATTAAGAAAAAAATCAACCTACTGTTGCATTTTATATTCATCCCAATTACACTTTTGTAGGTTGTTCTTTCTGGGGGATCATGTAAACTTCCCAAATTGCAACAATTAATATCTAATATGTTTTCTTCCGCAAAAGTATTATCAAGCATAAGCCCAGATGAAGTTATGGCAGTTGGAGCAGCTAAACAAGTAAAAATTTATAATTGCTAATATACTTTGCTGTTTTTGAGGATTTACAAAAATGTATCTGCATATTTAAATGTTGAATATATGCATGTGCATATATCTGTCTGTGTGTATGTATACGCATAATCATTTTCAATCACCTTCATTCTGGAATTATTCAAAAAATATATATTTATGTAAATATATATTTCCTTTGAATTGATATTCAAAATATGTTTGTGAAATTTTTACTATACATTCATGCATTTGAAAAAAAAAATGTCTCTTTTTTCATGACATAATATTCTATGATAAACTTTTCCTACAAATTATTATTTTTTCAATTTGTATGAAAACATTAGTATACATCAAAAGTTTTCTTTCTGTCAAACAAATTAATAAACTTTTTCAACTTGTATTATTCATTTATTTAATTTTTTACATAACTTATTTTATTTGACAAGATTTAGAATTTAGGCTTTGAATATGCCTGAGTTAACTAGTAAGTAGAGCCATAGATTCTAAATAAATATTAGCAATTAATATTTATTCTAAAAGTCTGAATAATATAGCAGTCAGAACTTTCCAATTATTTCTGAAAATCCTTATTTTTTAAAAATGCCCTTAATTTACATATTTTTTAAAATTCTCTACTTTAATTCCTGTATTTTTCTTTAAAACTTTTTCAGATTAATATTTTTTGCTCATTTTTTTTAAAAACTAAATCAACATTCGAAACTTTTGTTGCTGTAAATGTATCAGAAAATAAAATTTTCTAATCATTTGTTGATTGTAAAAATATCTTTGCTAATTACTGTTTAAATCAACAAATTTTGTAATGAATGCTTTTGTGCTTGTGATGTGTGCACCATGAAATGAAAAAACAGTTTTAAATTAGTTTAATCTGTTTCAAATTAGGAATAGGGGAAAATATGGAAATTAACTTTACAATGTGTTTCATGTGTAAAATATTAATTAACATTTCCAATATAGGTGAACATAAAATCCGATCAATAGTGAATTATAAATAATAGCTACATTAATAGTTTAGCAGAAGAGTCTAAACATGAAAGCAGCATACCATTTTAAAAATAAAAAATATGCAATTCTATCATTATCTAACAAATTTTTCAGCATGCATTTGATGACCAGTTAGTTTATCAAATTTATTAATGAATTTATCTGGCACTTGTAGAATTTTTCATGATTGTTTTAGCAAAAGTAACATTGTCTAACAAAAATGTTTTGTGCTTAGTTAAGGATTTTCTCCTTATTTTAAAATTCTTTTTTTCTCTCTTTTAATATTCTAATTTCATGTTTTAAATTTTGATTTAAAAATGTGCAAAAAATGTTAAGCAAAGAATCAGACATGGATTTTATATTGTTTTGCCAAACAGAAAAAATATTTGTGAGCATCATTTTAATGTTTTATTATTTTAGCTAATAAAACTGAAATTTTTTAGTTTTAATGAAACTGATTGGGTAAGCTTAGATTAATGTAAGTAGTTATTGATTTGACTGAATGTCAATTAAGCAGTTTTAAAACAAAAAGGAGATTGAACAAGTATTGTTTATACTTCAGAATTGATTTTATGAGCTTTAAAGTATCATGATAATATATTGATAAAATGGATTGTATTGTTCTGGATATTTACAAGGATACTACTTATTTTTTTGTCAAGATTAATGCTTCAAGATTAGATTTCAAGCTATTTGAAGTCATTGAAGAAACAAATTTTGCAAAGGTTTCTTTGGAAAAAAAATGCAACCAGATTTTATTTATTAAATGCACAGCATTTAATGTTTCTGTGTTAGCATATACTATATTTTTGTAAATTTATAAAAATATGTTATTTTTATGAATTTAGTACAGTTAAAAAAATATGCTGTGCTTTTTAGTTTCTGGAAAATGGATGCTATATTCTTTTAATATTTTGTGTTCAATAAGCTACCAGATAATTGCAACATCAGCCTATTTTCAATTTTTCATCTTAGTGACTTGTCAAATGTTAACTGTGAATATCTATTATATTATTCATATTATATATTGAATATCCATTATATAAAGCAATTTTTTAAATTTTTTTTATCGTTTTTCTTGTATTATTTCAGGGTGCTTTGTGTACAAATTCTGTTTCTGATGAAGATTGTTACATTAATTTACTTTCACAAGATCTGTTTATGACGGTAAATAAATTTATTGAAAATGCTATGATTTCTAATTCATATTCAGTATAATGTATCAGTTTTAATATTATAACATGAGTGAAATTAAATATATCTTCCTATTAGATTTATTAAAGGAATTATTTGTGCAGAGTAATTTTTATTGAATTCTAATATTAATGAATGATTTTTTTAGTATTAAAAGTTTAAAACACATTTATCATGCACAATAATTGCAGTTCATTTCCTAAATATAATTTTTTATTATATTTTAAGTATATTTTGTCTATAATTGTTACTAAAAGAAAAATAATGTACTGAATATTTTCCAGTTAGATGTTTTTTTGATGTTGTGCTTCATTTAATATTTTTGTTATTGATATACAATACAGAGAAAGAAAGGAGGAAAAATATTAATTGGAATAATAAGCTTAAATATTTTTTGAAAAGTAATAACTTAAATAATAGATTGTTAAATTATGTAAAAATACTCATGTACCTCTTTTTTTCTGATTATATATGAAGTAAAATTATATGAATTCACTTATCAGAAAAACTTTTAAATTATTTCTAATTATCTCTCACCACTTTTTGTTTCCTTACATCAAAATTTGTGAATATGCCTCCTTTAATGTCAGTGTTTTCTGAGAATCTTAAAAATGGTAATATTTTGACAAATGTATTAAATAGTTTAGACATCACATACTTCTTTTTGTCAGCGATGTCTGAAATTCCATGCAGTTTCTCTAAAACATATATCTAACCTGTAAAAACAAATTTAGAATAGAATGTTTTCTTAGATTTTAAATATTTTTTCAGTTAACTGGCTTCTCTAATTCTCCAGAAGAGCTATTATTGTGTAGCAAAGGAACATTAATACCAACTGTCATAACACAGAGCTTTACAGTGTCTCAAAATAAAAATTTAAAAGTAGAAATTTTTGAAGGCACAAAAGAAACAAATCATCTAGTCGCGAAAGTGAGTATCATTTTCCTTTTTAACTTGTTAGAAAATTGTATTTACATCTTGCGGAAATAAATCGAACTTTTTTTATTATTACGTACATAATACTTAAATTAGGAATTCTAATTTATTAATATGAATATATTTTTTCTGATAAAGCAATTTTAAGTGTAAAATAATTTTAGTTAATAATTTGAATTAGACTGAAATATCTTCTTCTGAAGTGAATTTCCAGTTGAGGTATTAGAGAATATTTTGCAAAAGTAAAATTTTGTTTAGTTAATTGGTTAGTATAATTAATCATAATATTTAAATATTTCTTTAAAAGTTATTAAAGAATAACTCCTAAAAAGTTTTGTACAATTAATATTAATATTTGAAGGTAATAAGTAAATGTGATTTTATTTGTAAAATGGTAGGTAGAATTTAGTTTTAATCCGTTATATGTAAATTTTATGACAAACTTTTTATGTACAAAATAATTTGATAATCATATATTCTTGATTGTGCATGCTATTTAAATTTTCCAATGAATCTACATTTTAAATTTCCTTTAATTTATTATGATAAATTAATTGTATTAAATCATCAATTTTTCTATATTTATTCATTTTGTATCAAATTCCATTTAAATGATTGAATAATCTTTTTCCACTCTTTAGAAATGATATTCAATATTTTTTATTTTTTGTATATTTTTATCTATATTATATTGAACAATTTTAAGTATAATAATAGAAAATATTTATAATGTAGATTTGAAGTGATGAAAATTTTATATACAAATTGTATATAAAATTTTCATCTCATCAAGTCTACATATATAGAAATTCATATTTTTTCTTGAAATTTTCTTAATTTTAAAATATTTAAATCTATTGCAATATCTTACTCAACAAATTAAAATAATAAGACAACAAACATTTTACTTTTTTTATTTTAAATATTTTTATTAAAAAATATTCTAATTTTTATTCTATATTTATAAATTATTTGTAATGTAAAGGATTTTTTTATTTTCATAGCTTTTGTGCATCAACAGAATCATTTATGTTTCTGTTTCTGTGATTTAAAATGTAATATCACTGAATTTTATTTTTGTGAAGGTATTTTCATGAGTCTTTTTTTTTTTGATTATATGTCACCATTTACTTAATAATAAGTTATTATAGAGTGACATTGTTTTTATACTAGAATGATTGAAATTTAACTTTTTCTTAGTTACAGTGAAACAATTTATAAGTGCCATTTTTTTTCTGAAATCATGCTATCGAACTTTAGAACAGCATTATAACTTTTACATGTATGAAAAATAACACATAAACATATGCAACATATTATAAATTTATCCACTATAATTTCAATTTTTATTTGTTATCTACTATTAAATTGAAGCCACTGCTAAATGAAATTTCAATTTCATGTGTTGCTGCTTTGTGCTACAACTTTTGGACCTAATTATTGACATTTTCAAAATTGATTTCCTTGTGATATTGTGAATGTGATATATTTGGAAAGCTCACCTGGAGTACACTATATACTTTATTTGTAGAAATTTAAACCATTTCACTGATGTTGTTTGACTTCAGTGAATGTCATTGACACCTTTTGTGAGTAGTTCCAAATTATATATGTTGATTATTAAATATTATTTCCCCCTTCAGCTCTTCGCATCTTTACTGGTCAGCAAGACAGCGCATGACCAATTGGCCAAGGCTAAGCGTAGGATAAAAAAAATTAAATATATTAAGTTGATATAGTTTAGAATCTCAATTTACCAACTTATAATTTGTCATTGTTAGACTCTACCTAACATAACATCACATAAGCATTATTCTTGATTGAATTACTTGGTAGGGGCCTTAATATAATGCTGAAATTTTATTATTGCTTAATAATATGTACATTAGGAATCTTAAATATTTCAGATAAGATTAATAGCTACAGAGTAGGTACTTTAACTGTAAGAGTATTTGGTTTTCATGTTGCATTACACTCAAGAATGATTAAGAATAATTTGTGATAGTTGTAATCATAAGAATATCAAGAACTTTTCATTACTTAATAGAATATTACATGATTGATATAACAAGACTGTATTTTTGTAAAATGTTTTATTTCAATAATTTGTATAATAAAAATAAATTATTATTAATATGATAATTTATGCTGCTAAGCATTTAATATTGAAATTCTTCTTTTATTCATAAATATGAAAAAATTCAGTTTTATTATAATAAACTCTGTTATTCTATGTCAAAATTACAATTAATTTCTGTATTTATAATTTGAGAAATTAAATATAAAAACAGCCATGATAATGTTTTTATTTGTTCAAGATCTGTTAATAGTATTATGGAATTTATTCACATTACACAAAATTTCTTCATGCTTTTTTTACAAATCAAAAATTTTAATGAGTCTAGAAGATATGCAAGAGTAGTTACATAATCATACCTGGCAACCTCTGAGGAAAAAAAGTCAGTAGACTACTGATTTTGAGAGAAAATAAATCAAAAGACACCACTACAGACATTTGTATTGATTTTAATATTTTAATAAAAGTTTCATCAACCTCCTAAAAGAACCATGTAAAAAATAAATATCAACATTTATATCCCAATATTTATTTTATAGGGCAACTTTTACTACACTAGTGCTATTTGTAAATATTACATTTATAAAATTCAATATTGAATAAATTTAATTCTGTAACAAGGACTTTGTTTGACAGAAATATTTTTCTAATTAAATCATTAATAACTAGTAATATTCCTCCTAATTGAACTGCTTAGGTAAACAGGTACTGGTGTCTGCTCTGAATGTTAATTATATAACTGGCAGCTCCTAGGAGTCTTAGTAGCCTAGTGGTTAGAGCGTCTTCCTCCCATGGCAAGTCGGGTTGGGTTAGGAATTCACAGAGGAACATGTTTAAAAAAATATATTATTATCATTATATTAGTTCTCCATCTGTTTGCTGTTTAAACTACTAAAACAACTCTATAGACCTTTTCTGCAAAATTTTGGCTGTTTTTAAGTTTTTTGCTGAAAGGAGATTTTTATACATTATCGGGAAATCGGAAGAAATGATGAAGAATCAGGAGTTTACTGATATAGACTGCTACATATAATATTGTCATTACTGAAGTAAAAGAAAACAAAATAGAAATTCTATTTGTAGTTGAATTGTGTAGCTTCATAAGTATAAATTAGAATTGGAATATTGTTTAGCATGTGTATAATTAAATAGATTTATTGAGTTATATAAAAAATATTTAGTTATATGTATTAATAGAAGAAATCTGTGTAAATTCTAACTAAAAAAATATGTGACAAATTAAGTCAAATTCTTTTTGTTAAAATTATGATATTTAATTATTTTTACAATTTTATATTCTTATTTTGTTTTTCAGTTATGTATGCCAAATTTACCTGATGGTGAAGTGTATTTTTCTTTTTATATCAAAAGGTTAGTATATAATAATTCTAAATTTCTAAAAATTGAAAAATCTTGAAAATTTTTAGCAAAAATTCCTTAATAATTTATTATAGTTGAATACCTTAATGTTTCCATATTTCATCAAACATGTTCTGAATGCTTCTGTTTTATTCAGGTTTCCTAGTGGAAAACATAACCATTAGTTAATTTTATTTATCATTTTGGAAAACATCATGTCTATGTGATTCAATTAAGCAACTGCCAATGTAAAACCACAAGATCTTGATTTACAGAGATTATCAGCTAAGGTTTTGAAATATTTTAGTGGTTGTAGCTTACTCACATCATGACAAAAATTTGCAATTATTTTTATAATAATTAAGTTTATTTCATAGTATATTTGTAAGAACTATTAAAATGTATTTACTAATATATTTTTGTAGGTCTTAATAATTGATTATAATAGGTTACTGGATTTATTAATATTTTAAATTACTTTTCTTTCGTATTCTTGATCTACATTAGATTAATCGTTAATTTAGTTTTTATTTAAATTTCAATTTGAAATGAAAAATTTGTATAGAATTAAGATTGTAAAAGCATTGTATTCGTTATGACTATTAAGCATAATAATTTACATCATTTTGAATTAAAATTAATTTTTATTTCAGTGATGGTTCCATATCTGTAGTATGTAAAGACTGTTCTTCCAAGGAATTAGGATCTGCAACAATTGTACCTCCTCAAACGCAAGAATGTACATAGCATTTATATAAATTTTAAAGAATATTTATTTTTAATAAATTTTAAAAAATTGCTTTTTTGTTTATTAATTTTTGTCAAAATTTTTTTCTAAAAATAATTATTTTTTAAAATGTATAGTCGAAACTATTGAATAAAAATGATCTTGAAATACTTTAAATTAACTTTATTAATTACTTTTTAGTTGTGTTTTTAAGGTCACAATTTTTGAAAATGTTTCATTAGGTTTTTGGTTTTTATTAAAGAGTATGGAGCTAATAGAATAATGAAAAATATTTCTTCCATATTTTATGTTGTATATTTGATTCTGAATTAAATTGCCTTATTATAATTGGATCCTGTGCAAGTTTTCATGCCTTGAAACAAAAAACATTTATTGGTATTCCTTTAACAAGAGTGCTCTTTTCTGTCTTGTGGATAGATTTCAGTTTCTTGGAAATTTTCTAAATTGAGATTTCAATTCATGGATTATGTTTTAAGAGAAATTTTTTTTTATTTAAGTCTAAAATTTCCCTTCAATGAATAGTAAAAATAATCTAATTAAAAAGTCTTGACTCTAGTTTTATCCAAAATTTAACTAATCTTTAATGTGAGGTTATTACATTGTAAAATAGTTAAATACTGTTGATATTTTTCTCTACCAATCTAAGCAATACTTTGATTAGACTAACTGTAATGTCACCTGTAAAAATCTAAAAATGCATTTTCTTTAATTTTCTTAAAATCATTTACTGATATTAGTGGAACTGGAAAATTTTATATTTCATTATTGGATTTAAACACTGAAATGTTGATTCTGGAATTCAAAATGAGTTACTTTTAGGAATTTAGCTCCTTTTATCCTCAGTGATCCAGAAGAAAAATGAGGCTGTCAACTTGATGTCAGAAATTATGCTGTGAAGGAGATGAATAATGTTAAATTATACAATCGTGATAAAACAGCCAGGATTGTCTTGAGCAGGTGGTCTCATATCTTTAAAATAACTCGATATGATTTTCTTTACATGTATTTTATTGAAAGCTGTTATGACTGATTATACTATAGATAATGTTAATGAAGACGGGATATTATTAAAAGTGGAAGTTATGACTGTTGAGGGAATCTATGAGGATCTGGTTTACATACTTGATATGCTCAGAGTTGCAACATATGTTAGAGTACAAATTGTTTCGAGGACCATCATTGATGTAGCTTTTTGGAACTAAAATTGCATAGACTAATCGTTGTCTGCACTACATAAAGCTTTATGCTTCGCCTGTCATCAACATTGCTTGTCGACTGTCAATAGCTTGTTTCCAATTGTATGGGGCAAATGGACGTGTGAGAGCGGAAGAAGATCTAACGAATTTGTAGATCATACTTGTTAACAATAAACTTCAAATTGTTGGAACTTTTATGATGGTGTGATGCATATTCATCTGGTGTAATATAGAACCCCTAATATATGTAGAAAATGAATCAGATCTGATGACACACATCCATTTGAATCCATTGTGTTTGGGGGACATGAACAATTCCTGTTTGGATAATGTGGCATCACACATATAATGTTGTAAAGGAGGGAAAAAACTGGCTTTATATTCCCCTGAAAATTTTAAAAGTTCTTGAGAGTTAAAAAAAAATTTTAGATGATTTTATAAAAAATTTTTTAAATAAAAATTATTTATGTTATTATTTCTACAACTAATTACATAATACAAAATTTTCTAGGAAAAGTAAATAGTTTTGTCTTAATAAGCAATTTAAAATTATATCAGAAATTAATACTGAGAAAAATTTTCTTCTTAACATGGATTTATGATGAAAGTAATATGGAAATATCAATATTTATATCCTGAGTTTTTTTGATTGATATTTTTATTAAATATTTATTCAAACTTTCTACTATTTTAACATGTATTTTTGTGTATGAGAGAAAAACATTAGTTAACTTTTGCATTGGAGGAAAGATATATATTTTTTTTTTAATAACGGCGGGCACTTGGGTGACTAACCCTTCGCCACAACAAGGCCGGAAACTGCTACTCATTTGTCGTTACCCAGGGGGCACCTGTGAACCAAGTCATGGAGGCGAGTAGCATTACCCACGTCAACCACCACAGACCCATTTATAGGGCGGGCCACATTCATACATCAACACACAAGAAAGGACAGAGAAACACAGAGAGATAGTAACATCCATGCCCGAACCGGGATTCGAACCCGGGACCCACAGCTCAAGAGTCCGGAATGCTAACCACTCAGCCATTGGTCGGCTGGAGGAAAGATATATATATATATATTTGCATATTTATGTGAACTATATGTAAGGCTAAACAATCCATTGAACGAAAGATGATTAGTTGAGTTTATTCCCTCAAAATTCCCGAGTAATTTTATATCTCTACTCACATGTCCAGAGTTACTTCCAAATGATTCTTATGATTCTAGACACTTTCATTAGTTATCTGAATATCTAGATAATAAGAATTATCCATAGTTAGACTTGTGCTTTCTGGTGGATTTTCCTCGTGGGCAGTATTCACCTGTTTTAAAAACGAAAACTGGAAAATCTTAAGTACTTTTTCAAATGTGAATATAGACAGCAGAAACTTAACAGCCATCTCCTATTATTCAACACTGTGAAAATATGTTTTATCACTTGGCTAAAGGAGCCAAGATATGACACTGCATAGTGACTGCATAAGCAATAAATATCTAATATGATATGTGAATATCCGTTTTGGATAGCTTTCCGAGAGCATTCACGAACTGTTGAGCTGAAGGCCAAAATGCTAAACATTCAGCAACCAGACTCATGTGTATGTATTTTGTATGCATTTGTGTCGAGAGAGGTAACTAAAGTTTTCCAGATTTTTTTGAGTGCTGAAGGTTGTAAAGGATGCATACATACTCCAGCTCTTATGTTATCAGCTACTTAGTGTCAATATAAAATAGTAACTAAATTATAAATTTATATTGAGAAGTTACATCTTCGTATTTCATATTAGCTGCTCCGTAATACATGTTACTACTTTGGAAGAAACTGAATTTTGTTTTTTGTTAAGTGTTACCAATCTTTATGACGCTAAATCATTTGACATAACAGACCAAAGCTGATGTAAGGTATTTCACGATGACTTCCATTTACAGTGTACCGCATTCAGGTATCGCAACATAGGAAACCAAGTAAACTCTTAAGTACACATTCCTATAAACGAGTATGCCATTAACACACAAACGTAATATCTATTTTCATTTTTTTTAGCAATCATTGGGAAGAAATCCAGAATCTTCTACACCGAAAATAAAGGAGGCAACGTTCCTTGAAATAATTTGTTGCTACAATGCGAATGTTTAACAGCTGAAGGCTTTTATACGACATTTCACTATTTACTGTATAATACTTTCTGGAAGGGTGTAGGTAGAGAGCAGTATTCAAGTATCGCAAAAGAGGGAATCTTTAGAACTCCAAAGCATCCAACCTCATAGATCTGCAGGCATAAAGCAATATTGTAACACTATCCTTACATTGTTTAACAGTGACTAAAGTCGAAACGGACTTTTCATTCCACTATGATAATAGTTCTATCACTTAGCCGTGATGAACCCATAAAGTATTACGTATTCATTTCATTCATTATTTGTAAGTCGTTTTAAGTATTTGCTAAGCGGTTACCACAACTATCTAATTACAACTTGGGCTCCGAGCTGTCAGCTGAATGGTTAACACTTTGGTCTTCGGTTAAACAGATCTCTGGTCCGATTTTCATTTCAGATTTTGATATTTGTATAATTTGGATTCTGTTTTAAATTGTTGATCTGAATCTAAGTAGACCTCATGTTCGAAAAATGCTCATTCAGCGATAGGCAAACCAAACTGAGATTAAGAACACTACGCAAATTATCCGAATTAAGGAGACATTAGATACAACCGCTTACATGTAGTCATGCTTTAATGTATCCTGATGATTTGGAAGTAAGTTAACATTTTAGAGTTTGGTCTTATTTATGGTATCATGTCATTCAGTGTCAATTGTCGGTAATTCAATGCTTGTTTCATACCGCAGATTCGCAGCAAGGTTTCTTCTATTAACATGACATCCCCTAATGAATCAAGGTCTTCCCAAGAACTTTTTTCCATATACTGATATATTTTTTACAATTGATTACCACAATTGGTATCTTAAAATAGTCTTTAGTATCTTAAAATATCATATCTTAGTATCTTAAAATATATCCCTCTACACAGTCTGTCCATCTAAGCAGGACCATTTTTTTTTTTAGTTTTCCAAAGATTTATAATTGAAAATTTTAATGTTAATGATAAGGGGTCTAATACACATGGCCCGCAAATTTTATACGATTTATTTTAATGAATTTTATGATATCTATATCCTTAAATAATTTGTACTGTTAAGAATTATATCGATGTCTCTAGACTACATTTTCATTTAAAGCCCCCAAAGATTTTTCTCAGAATTTTCCCCTCAAAGATATAGCTAGCTGTTCTGACTGGGATTTAGTAAGCGTCCATGTCTCAGATCCATTGGCGCAGCAATGTTTGGATATAATTTTCCTTCATGATTTGCCAATTTAATAGATATTTGCACAAATAGAATATGTGAATTGTTATTTTTATGTTAAAATTTTATTCAGGAGACATCAGCAGTTTAACAAACTTTATAATGTGAAGAATATCGGTTTTTTTATGGTTGCCAAGTATGGTTTTATAACTTACTCGCTAAGCTTGAAAACACTTTTGATTGTCTAATAAAAAAATGTTTTATTTTTCATAAGAATAAAATTTAACACATGCTGAATCTCATGGTCATGGCTGAATTTTTTTGGGTGTATATAGTTTTTGCATGAGAAATTAAAAACACATATGATTTTAAATACATTGTTTGCTCGCAAAACTTTGATGATAAATGTCAGAAAACTTAAAAATATAATTGAGAATAATCCATAAAAGAAATGACTACATTATTTTTATTTCTTAAATATATTTTTTATATTCTAATCGTTACTTTTTTATGTTGTAATCTAAAACATTTCAGTGATTGAAACTTCTTGATATTGTGTTGTGTCTCTGTCATGAGAACGAGCTTATGATTTCTTGCCACAAATCAGGACTTACATGGCATCCTCTGTAACGTGTTCGGGTTAATTGTACTTCTGATGTAATTGAGATTGTCATATCTTACGACCCATTTCTTATTGCTAGACTGTTTCGTGGGAGAAGTAAAATGTGTTATTATATCTGGGACCCAACGCCATCGAGCTTTAGAATCATAATGAACCATGAGGCTTTTTATATAGTTTTGGTTGTTTCCGAACTGTACAGACCATTTTTTCTGTTTTGGTGAGGAAATTTCCTTCAGCTTTGTTATTTTTGGAATGCACTGAACACCGTTTTCTTTTCTGTAATCCGTTGAAATTTTATGTTCATCTGGAAATAGCTGAATAAGGCTCATACCAGAAGTACTCGTAACATCATCAAGATACTGAGGTGTGTAAAAAGACAAGGCGGTCACAGAATCGGATGATTCAGTATGTAGCGGAGATTTTAATATAATAATTCCATTCATTAATTCATCGTTGAATTCTTTTTTACTTTCTATTTGTTTTGTTTCAAGGGTTTGTATTAATTCCTTTGACATTACCAAATTAGAGGACCGAAAATTTTCCTCGAAATTAGATAGTTTTTGATTGTAATTCTCTTTAAAAGAAGGCGAATATTCACTTGATAAAGAACAATATGATCTGATATCGCAATTTGGGCAGTACATTTTGTATTGATTTAGATATCGTTGTTGAGAAATACTACTGGAAAATGTTGTATCACTTGCATTGTTTCGAGTTGAAAAATCAGTATCAGAAAAAACCGAAATTCTGTCCAAAGATTGTTTCAATGTATCAGAGGCTATCGTTGTAAGACTTGGTGGAGATCGTTTAACCTGTTCCAAAATTGATTGATTTGATTGAAAACTGTCATTTGAAGAACAACTTTTGAATTCTAGATTTTGCAAGTTTATTGATGGATGAAAGCACATAACAGCACTCTGCTTGTCATCTGTCTCACAAAAGTGTGGAGTCTTTATAGCAGAAGTCTTTTCTTCTCCTGATTCATAATCTATATTCGAAAATTCAGTATCTTGTAACGAGCTGTCTGTATCCATTTCTTCGTATTTATATTAATTTTTCATAAATTTATTTAGTTATATTTTTTAAATATAAAAACAGATAAAAAATTTGGAAAATCAAAACAGGTTTTGTTTATAGTACAGCTTTCCAAAACATTGCCTGATTCAGAGTTGGATTTATGTCAACCTCAGTTATTTTCATGCTAATTTGATGAAAAGATTTATTTCAATCTATCACTCCACTAAGCCATGCTAAACAAGGGGATTTCAAGAAATTGTATAATTTAAATAAATGTAGAGTTCAATAAAAAGTGTTATGTATTATTGAAAGGTACACGTCTCGTACTTCAGAATTTGTTTAAAAATGGATTTACAAATGAAAATTAATTAGTAAGAGTTATACATAATTAGATTAATTAAGATTGTCAAAATTCTTTGAGTAGTACTTAATAATTTACAATCAAATGACATATATTTTTATACTTTTTGAAACTTTCTTTTCAAAAAATGTCTTCATATAAACTGTGTGCCTTAAGCTCTTAAAATATATAAGTTTTTTTTTTTTAAATTTATATGTTTTAAAATTATATTTATCTAAATTGTAATTTTATATAGGAGCAATCCCACAAAATTTCAAGACTTGTGTAAATTAATTATTCTCGATGGATAAAATTTTATATCCTAGAATTATATTTTGAGTTGCCGCCCAACTTGTCTAGTGCTCAGCGTGTCTGACTGCGGATGGGGAGGTCCTGGGTTCGAATCCAGGTTCGGGCATGGATGTACTTTTTCTCTCTCTTTCCTGTCTTTGTCCTTTCCTTGTGTGAATGTGGAGTGAATGGTTGCCTACCCTATAAACGGGTCCCTATAGCATGTGTGTACTGAGGAAGTCGGACTCCACACCAAAATAGGGTTCAGTTGGAAAAGTGGAGCAGCGCACCCCATATTGCCAGCCTGGCTGGCACAGGACAACAACAACAACATATTTTGAGTTATTCAATGTACGCAATTACGATGCTCTATTAACTATGTTACATGGTTGCTCACTCATTTGTTAATATGTGACGTCCCTATTTCGTTCACCATGAATAGACTGCTAGCGGATAGTCGTCATAGTTTATTTTTTCCGTCAGTTGTAATTAATTATTTCACTAAGATTGTATTGTTGATATGTTATTGCATGCATTACTACTTCCGATAATCTTTCACTTATTGATTACTTCATGTTATCGCTCATCGTATTGATGTATTATGTTCCAATGTAAATACTGCGCAAACTGCGCAAGTTATTCTTCTGCGATGTTTCTCTGTGTTTACCATTTGTCTATTATTTTCTATGCAACATTTTTAAGGTTTTGCACTTTCTCAATCAAACAGTGAATTTATTGAGCGATATTTGAATTCTTCGAAATTTCTAATTGAAAATGCTCAGGTTTAAGTTTCAAAAAGTCATTATGCTTAATTTATCGACAATATTTCCTAAATAGCTTTTATTAGATTAACGCGTTCTGGGTAGTTCTTTTCTCCTGTAAGCAAATGAAATAGTTTGATGATAATCAAGGATCCTAAAGAATTCCCACAAGCGCGATGATTATTGGGAAATGTTTACAACATTTGAAAACGAATTTTACTTGTCTGATTTAAAAATTTGTGCTTTGTTGAGCAAAGTACTGTTTCCAAAATTTTAACGCAATTGACCTTGATTATTGAACTCGGTCTTGTTTGATTCTAAGTGATATGTGTTCATGATGGTTTCAAACATATTTTTAAAACTGAGTTGAGTAACACAAAACTTTAGTAATTTTGATATTATTTAAAATCTAAATATTTTTTCAACTGCAAAAAATTTTTTCTCGATGTATTTGGAAATAGATAAAGACAATACAAATAAAGAAAAACAAAAATGTTTGGACGATTTTTTTTATAATGGAAATATTTATTTTACTTGTTGTGCCTAATGCTGTCAGTTCGTCAAAAGCCCTGTGTCACAGTGTTACAATTGCGAAATATTTTTACACGATGTATTTGAAAATAGATACGAGGTCTTACGATTTGTAGTTTAAGTTAATTATAAGATTTATATACATTCCCTCATCGAATATATGAATTATAATCTGTGAATTCATATATATATATATATATATTATTACCTATAAATTTTTATTATACATATAATAAAAAAATTATAATAATATATAAAACCATACTTAGTGCCAATATGGTCAACACCCCTGAAGAAGCTGGCCATGTTGGTACTTCATTTCACTTTCCTTTTATTCTGTTTCTTTTAAATTTTGAACTTATATATATATATATATATATATATATATATATATATATATATATATATATATATATATATATATATATATATATATATATATATATATATATATATATCTTCTAAGGAATATTAAGCAAAAAATTCGGATTTATGCTCACAAAGGCGACAAAATAAAACTATAACAAACATTATAATTTCTTTTACACTACATACATTTTATATTTTAATTTTCACAGTCATGTACTTATAATTTCATTTGGAATTCATTTTCGTTTTACTTCAACTAAAATTTTACTCGATGAAATAAATGCATATTCATGTTTTAGTTTTGAAAGCCATATGGCTCTTGTATTCGGAAATAAGAAAAGACTTTTGAAATGTGAGATCAAATGTATATACTTTGTAAAACATATGAAAGACTTGCCACATTTTTTCCTTTTCAAGTTAGAAATCTGCTAAAGAAAGTTGCTTGATTTCTCGAGTGAAATGTTCTTCGATATTGTAAACTCGTTGAGATTTAAATCTCAATTTCCTGTGCTCGACTTGAGTAGTTTCGTCCGGTTAAGTAATAGTTACTTCTTCCCTTCAGAAAAATAACTTCGTCTTTATAAAGTATTATTTGTAAACGTCATTTTTTCTTAACCGAAAGATTGAAAAGAGTGAGTACTTGAATGCATTTTATTCCTTTTATCACTCTGAAAAGAGCACATTGGTATATAATATAGTGCTCTACTTATATATTTCTTATTTTAAGTAAGCTATATCTACAGTATATCAAATCTTAAATTATATTAAATTCGTAACTATAAAAAGAAATTTAAATGTATTTTCAAATATTTTGAATTATTTATAAGTTTATGGTAAAAAAAGGATGAAAGTTTTGGGGTAAAATTATTCTTAATAAAAACAAAAAGAGAAGCCAATTATTAAGAACAGCTTAAAAAAGCAAATTTATATATTAAGAAGAGAATTTAATTAAAATTTATAAGTAAATGTGAGCTTAGATAAAAATGTAAAGTTAATGGAACACTATGTTAAGTTTTAGGTCAGAAACAACAACACAATATCCACATTTTATGCAGTAGCAAAATCCTTTAACTAATTGCCATCATTTATTGAAAATCAGTAAATAATGGTGTTTTCAAGACGTTAATGTGTAAGTATATATATTTTTTTATTATATTACATATATTCAGACTTGTATGCTTGATTCTTGAGATCCGCTTGTAAGTCTTCGTCGATAATAGGACAAATAGCACAATGACAGATGTACAACCACAGAAGAATAACGAAGAAAACACCCAGGGCCACGCTGGGAATCGAACCCACACTCCTACGCTCTCAAGCGATTAGCGGTGATGCTTTAGACCACTCAGCTACGGAGCGCCCTGTGTAAGTATAATGGGAATAATTATGATTAAGTGTAAGAAAAATTTCTGAAAATACATTTTATTGGGTTGTTCGGAAAGTAATTTCGTTTTTCCTACATGGATCAGCTTTTTGCTAGTAAAAACCAACCGCTTTATGACTGTGGAATCGTGCTACTACCAGAAAGATGGTAAAAGCTATTGGACTAGAATGAACAATGTGCAATGCAATACAATATTTATTTGCTGCATGTTTTTCATTTTCATGAAAAACGAAATGACTTTCCGAACAACCCAATAAATTGAAAGCTAATTTTTCTACTTTCACTGTTTCGTATTGAGCATGGTTCATGGGTTCGAATCCCAACTTGGGCATGGATGTTTGTATTGGTTCGGAATCTACGTTAAACCGTAGGTCCCAGTCTAATTAGCCCTCGTGTGCAAAAAATGACCGTTGAGCGAAAAACAAACCAAACCGCACTGAGCATGCGTAGAACTACTTAATTGGATATTCGTAGAGATTTTGTAAGCAGTACTGAATATTATTTAAGATTTACGCAGAGGTTGCTCATTGATTCAAAATTCAATCATTCAAAGTGTTAACGGAATTTTTATAATCGATTCGATTTCGGAAAAGGACGTGTCTCAGTTTATCATTGCGATTTTTTAGTGATAGAAAAACAACTGCGTTTTATCATTATTTTTTTTTATTGTTTCACTATGTTATCTTTGATCATTCATTTTATTATATGATGTTACATAATTGTCATTTTAGATAATATAATTCATGTTACATGATTATATATCAACAATTTGTTTAATTGGTTTTTCTTTGTTATCAAATTCCATAATATATTAAATTATTTAGCCCTTTTAAAACCACACACAAACTCTTAAATTTTATTTCGCAATATTAAAATAAATGCTTAAGAAAATTATAATCCAATTTGTTTTTGATAAAAAGACATTTATAAAACAAGAAATGTGGCAAGTAAAAGCCTAAAATAATTTTAAAAAATTTCTATAATTTTGAAAGACACTATTTATTCAACAGAAAAGAAAGCTTTTATTAAATTGTTCAAAGCTTTAAATTTGTAACTCTAGGTAATATTTTTATAAATCATTCTTGATCGAGCACAATCAAAGACAAATATCATGTGTGTGTGAATTTTAAGAGAGAGATAGAGTATCAGTAATTTCATTTTCCAACCAACTTCACTGAGAATTTTTTTTCCAACTGCGGTCACTTGGGTGACTGAAAGCTCTGCCACAACAAGGCCAGAAACTGCTACTCATTTGTCGTTACCCAGTGGGCACCTGTGAACCAAGTCACTGAGGCGAGTAGCGTTGCCCGTGCCAATACCACCACAAACCTGTTTATAGGGTGGGCCGCATTCATACATCAACACTGAAGAAAGGATAGAAAAACACAGAGAGTACAGAGAAAGAAAGTAACATCCATACCCGAACCGGGATTCGAACCCAGGACCCACAGCTCAGGAGTGCTAACCACTCAGCCATCGGTTGGCAGACACTATTTATTTAACAGAAAAGAAAGCTTTTATTTAATTGCTCAAAGTTTTAAATTTGCAACTGTAAGAAGGTAATATTTTTTATAAATCATTCTTGATCGAGCACAATCAAAGAGAAATATCATGTGTATGTGTTTTGAGAGAGAGAGAGTATCTGTAATTTCATTTACAAGCCAACTTCATTGAGAATTTATAAGCGCGTCAATACTGCCGATGTGTAACTAAGAAACTGAATTTCAGAGCACTTAAAAAAACAATTTATTGACAAAAAGTCACAAGTGTCAATTCTAGAGATTTGTTAAGCTCTTTCATGAAAGACAGAACTATGGTACAATGTTTGCATGATGATGACAGAGACAGCCATTGAAATTCTAAATTATATTTCTTTCACAAAGGATGCAGATGGGAATACAGTTGTAAAATAATTTTAATATTTATGTAATCCTTGAGGTCGAGATCTGGTAAAGCTTCTTTATTTACCACTTATATTGCTGGGAGGACTTCTCTTTGAATGTAGATCATATTCACATGTTGCAAGGAAGGAAAACTCAGAAAATTCTCAAGCATCCACTCCGTCATATGCTGAAAATCGTTAATGATTTCGATACTGCATTATAAATAACTTAGTGACATAAAGCTGTTGTAAGATTTTTTTTTAAATATTTACGGGGTAAATCACTTTCCGGGAGATTTTTTTACAGACAGTGGGAACTGCCATTCACGGGTTGCGAAAGAGAAAACATGGAAAATTTCAAAGATTCCATCCCGACAGCAGAAGACAGAAGCAACATTCAATCTTTCATTGTTCAACTATGGTTGAGATCGAACCTGGGATCTTTTTCTCTCTGAAGAGTTTTGAGTTAAAACTTTTGTCACGGTGAGCTCTTTTAGTAACTTACTTTGAATCACAACTAAGTGTGATCGAAAATCAAAAGAAACAACACTATTTCTGCGGTTGTAGATGATTCCGTAAATAACTTCATGTGATAGTCAAAGACACAAGCGGTGATATTGGAATTTTTGAACAAGAATAAAACTATAGTCAGAGTTTAAACTGAATACGAATTATCTTAAGAAGCGCGATTACTCTCCATTTCCTGTTCAGCCTTTGATTATGTTGTTACTTATGACACTTGGACAAGTCAAGCTCGCTATGCCTTGGCTTGCGAATTTAAGTCAATAGGGAGCAACTTTCGTTTTAATCAGAGCACCACGAAGGTTAAAGTACGTCTTTGCTCTTTAAATCGTCCGATAGATGACACCACCAGAGGATCTACTCTCTCAATTTTGACATTGATCTGAAAGGGGAGGAAATATTCTCCAGACCATTGTACCCATAGTAACTGCTCAATGACCGACTACAGGACTTTCGATTCCACAGATTTAACGAGCACGTATATCACATATACTCGTGGGTCTTTGGCGGCATTGGGAATCGAACCCCGCCCTTCCGGATGGAAGGCCGATGCCCTAACCACAAGGCTATCACGGCTTTTTTTATTATGTACGTGTTCTTGGTGGATGATTACAGGACCAATGTTTGTTTTTGATTTTATATTACGCAAAACACTGTCTTGTTTGTTAAAGTATTAATAAAGTACTAATGTACTATATCTTTTTTTTTTGAAAATATTCGATCACTTCTAAGCTATTTAAAGAGAAATTATTCTCAACCCCAATTTAAAAAAAAAAACATTTTCATTTAAAAGACGATTCTTAGCATTTGTGGTCAAAATTAGATTTAGAATGCCATAAGAGATTATGCAAATACTACATCTAGTACTGAATACATGATAAAAATGAAGCAACACAATGCTTTAGCAGCAAAACTTCCTTAAAAACTATTTAAGCAGTGAAATGCTCTGTTGATCTAAAATTGTAATGAATGTTATATATCAATGGAATTCATTTATAATGATGTTACATTTTTATCGATGATGTCCACACACATATGAATTCCCAATAGATACTTAAGATTCTTTCTTTTGATGTTTCAATTTCAATAGTAAGTATTAGGTCTACCGGAAAGCGCTGTCCACTTTTGGAATAAAACAGAATACAAGTTTTTCGTAACGTCAATAAATTTTATTAAATAATATAAGTACCAATATTATTAATGTTTTCTTGGCAGCGTGAGGACAATTTCTATACTCCATTTTTAAAAAAAGGTTTTATCTTCTCATGTGAAAAATTTGTAACAGAGCTTGATTGATATTTTATTCATTTTTGAATTTTTTGTCCTTGAGAAAATTTTGTAAGGACGAAAACAAGTTATGGTTAGAGGGTGATAAGCCCGGGAAATATGGTGTATGGTACAGAATTTTCCAGCCTAGTCCGGCAGTTTTTTGAGGAATTCTTTTCTTGGCTTCTTTCTTGGAACATTGTCGGCCTTTTTTCTTGGACTGCTATCTTTAAATTATCTAGTTACTGACAATAATGTTCCGAATTGAGCTTTTCGTTCAATTTTTAATGCTCATAAAGTATTAGTCCTCAAATGTCCCACTATATACACAACATTTTCTTATTCAGAGTCAAATTTGTTTCAGAATATTAAGGGCAACGTTTTCCGCACAATATTCCATTTTCCTTACAATGTTTTCGAAGGTAATTCACTTTTCATACTCAGTTATCATTTGGTTGAAGGCCGAGCTGGCAGCCGAATGGTTAGCGCTCTTGCCTTCGGTTGAACAGTTCGTGGGTTCGAATCCCACCTTGGGCATGGATGTTTGTAGTGGTTCGGAATCCACTTTAAGCCGTAAGTCCCGGTCTAATTAGCCCTCGTGTGCAAAAAATGACCATTGAGCGAAAAAAAACCAAACCATTTGGTTGAAGGGCTCGATTTTATTCCGAAGAAGCAGAGATAGGCATGTGATGACTCGATCATCAAAATTCTTCTGACATAATTCACGTGGAACCCATTTTGAATATTTCCAAACCAATCCTATCTCCCGAATACGGTCCCAAATAGTTTGCTGTGAGCTGAATTAAGCTTTCTTCTATCTCCGCTGTTGTCAGAAAAAGATCTTTCTTTCGATGGTTTTTAACAACATTATCATCGGTCATGGACAGAAATTTTCGGTAGACTTAATATATTATTATTGTATTTGCTTTAAAGTATTGAAAATTTATGTTATGAAGGAAATTCATATTCCATTATAATAGTATAATTAGTTTTTTTAAAATTAAATTTTGGTAATTTATTGCTGCCACAAATTGTGGATAATAATTGATTTGAAGTTTTACATAACTTTACCTATTTATTATATAATACTTAAGACTTTTTACGGACAAAACTTCTTTAAAAATGAATTCGTAATAATAATTTGAATTTTAATCACTGATGATCTAAGTTAAATTTATAAAAAAATTAAATAGTGTCATAACAATAAATATATACTTTACATACGATTGTAGAGTCGTCAAAATTAGCCCGTTTATTTTTGTATTTTTGCCCATTTATTTGTTGTATCGCTTAGGAATAATCTGTACTTATTTAAGTTTTTGCTTATTGCTTTTAACATTTTGCAGGTTATGAGGTCAGATATTCAAAAATACAATCCAATATGAAGATCTTTAAAAAATATTTTTTAAAGAATTTTAAGAGAAATACTGTTTGTGCAGTCTTTGTTACAGTTTTTCTGCTGATAAGAAAAGTCATATAGACATAAATTCTTTTTTTTTTACTTCGATCATATCGGTAGCTTTAAAAGGAATTTGATTGCAGTAAAGAAACTGTATGCGTTTCCATTGCTCAAAATTTTATTGAATTCAGTATTCGAAAAATCTCCCACGTCCCAAAAATCATAGGATGTTGTTATCCCTCTTCCCAATAAATAAAAAAATAAATAAATAAATAAATAAAAAAAAATGGAAAATATTTATTTGTGGAAATACATTCCTTAGAAAATATGCATGGTAAATTATTTTTCAAATTTATGAGTATGTATATTACACATTTTAATAGATACTAAACAAACATTTCATGTAACAAGGGATACTCTAATTTGTTTATTTCATTTTATAGAATTTTTTATTTACATTTACTATTCTTTCATTCCATAAAATTTAAAGTTTTAAAAATAGTAATGCAATCAGAACTTATTAAGCATTATTGTTTAAAAATAGTAATTTAATACAATTTTAATTTTTTATATACAAGATTTTTTTATGTATAAAATAAGGAAAAAATGTTGGCATTAACTTTTAATTTATGAATAAATAAAAAAATCTATGAAAATTTCATTAAAAATTCAATAAGAAAAACTAGTTCTTAAATTCATAATATTAGATCCATATTTAACTTTATGAATAAAATATAATCTTAAAAAATTAACTTAATTAATGTTATTAATTTCAGTTTTAAATGTGACGCGACATATTTGCTAGTTTAATAAATAATTAGGCTTAATGCAGCATATAGCAATTAACTTATTTAACATATTATAAGAAACATTTAATTATAATTCTATTGGTCGAAGTCAAATATATATACATAGTTATAAATTTATTATTTTTTACGTATTTAATTTTTGAATTAACTTATAAATTTTAAATCAAGCATGCAATTTTACATTCAAAAATAGTTCGTAATATTAAAAAGTATTTAATACTACAATGTTAATTAAATTAAATGGTTAGTAATTGTTGAAAAGTGTTATTTTACTTATAAAAAGTAATTTATAAGTAAATTTGTAGGCATTGTAACTTAATATATGCACTCGTTAATATGTTAAGCCAATTATAAATTCTGTAAAACAGGAAGTCCAGTGCATATTTGAATACCTATTTAAAAATTAAATTATATGAAATTCTTGATAGAAATATATTTGCAGTTTTAATTAATGTTGAATTAACTTAATATAGCTTTTTGCAATGAGGAATGTTATTGTATTATGTGGCAATGACTTTAAATTGTGGTATTGATTGTCTTTCTATTCTTTTTCTCCTTTTTATACAAATTAAAAAATTATCATTTAAACAGATACATTTAAAATATTATATTTTTTGCAGTAAAAGGAAGAATTAAATTAACATTCGCACATGGAATTAAAAATATAATCCTCTTGATATGGTTTAATATTTTTTTAAAAATATTTAATTATTACCAGACTCATACATAATCCTTACAAGATATTTTTCAGTCATATTCTTTTCCCGTTATAGATTATTTTTCAAAAATAAAATAAGCAATATACTTACAATATTGTTCAAGTGCCTTATTTTAATCCATAACATGAACACATACATACATAGCGGTGTAGGTGAGCCCTGGACTGTACCTTTAGGCTAACGGTTTGGAATATTCGCCCATCCCCAAAAGCCTCTTAGTTTTGAACCACGGTCAGGTGACGAGGTCACAGCTGAGCTGACATCCTCCTCTCTGCATATACGCCACCAGCGGAAGGAATTTGGACTTCACATAATAACGTGAACACGTTCCCAACCCACGGAGCTCCACAACTCAGTGAGGGAGTGTATGTGGTCACCCTCCCAATCACTGCCCTCGGCAAATGATGCTTCACTTTGCTGATCTTAACGGGAAGCGGCGTGAAGTTACTGAGCCACGGAAACAACATAAACACAGTATTAATTGGAATTTGGCTGGATTTGAGATTTTCAGTAGCCTATGAAGACACTGATGTGGCCAAATATGCGTATTGTTACAAATTTGTAAATAATGATTATATTTGTCTTAAAATATCTCAGACAGATCAGAAATTCTCACATTTTGGGCAAAAATTGCGGTATTTAGACGTGTTGTAGTTTAAAAGCGGATTTCCTAATGATTTGGCGACTTGGCGACAGTTGGCGAGATTCTTGGCGACTTGGCGACGGTTGGCGAGATTTTTGGCGACTTGGCGAGAAATCGATACTTCTGGAAACATCCATCACCTAAGCTCTAGGACCAATATTTTTCGAGATAGCCTAGAAGCTTCCAGAACCTTGGCGAAATTGGTAGATTTCTCCGCCAAGTCAGGTATAAATACCGCAGCCCGACATGGAAGAGGGAGTTTTGTGAAGACAGTCAGTGAGTGAAGACGATTAGTTGTGACTGCTTGTTGTTCTCTGTCTGAGGTATTTGAGACCTGTGATTGGAAGCTATTTCTTATTGTATCTGACGAATTGTAGCTGTATAATTGTGATTGTTACAGCGGGAATTTCGTTTATCTAGTGAAGTTTTTACGAATAAAAGTCTTGTGTTCATTAAGTGGTTGCTTTATTCAACTCTCAATCAACACGAACCCGTGGAGCTCGGTACAACTGGTGTCAGAAGTGGGGTTGAAGAGTTGATGCAGCGTGTCACAAGAAAAATGGATATGGATTTAATGAAAAGTCTTCTCGAAAAATTAGCGGAGCAGATGGCCGAGATGAAAGCTGGACAAGAAATGAAAACCGAGATGAAAGCTGGACAAGAAGAGATGAAAGCTAGACAAGAAGAGATGAAAGCTGGACAAGAAGAGATTAAAACCGAGATGAAAGAGATAAAATCTGGACAGGAGGAACTTAAGAAGGACATTGTAAGTGTTAAAGAAGAATTCTCCAATATCATTCAGGAGAAGATGAATGCAATGGAAGATAAGGTAACTTCAGTTGAAACTAAAGTTCTGGAGATAGAAGAAAACGTTGAAGAAGCATTAGACAATATGAATAAGAAGATTGAAAGCTTGGAGAAGCAAATATCAAACAAACATGAGGAACCCAACGTGACATTTGTGCCTTCCCTAGCCAATATTAAACTCTCAACATTTGATGGGAAATCATCCTGGCAAGTATACAAGACCCAGTTTATGATGGTAGCGGAAGCTAATGGATGGAATCCCCGAGCCCAAGCTTTTCACCTGGCGGCTTCTTTAAGAGGAGACGCGGCTGACATCCTCGAGACGCTTCCGGAGGAGCAGAGGCACGATTTCCAAGCCCTATCGAGTGCGCTTGAGCTGCGGTTTGGAGATAAGTGCACTAAAGAATATAGCAGACTACAGTTAAAGTCCCGCTATCAAAAAGCGGGTGAAAGTCTTCAAGAATTGGCTGCCGATATTCAGCGACTTTCCCATCTAGCATTTTCGGACTGCCCAGCTGAGACACGTCAAGATCTGGCTCTCCATCACTTCATCGATAGTGTGAGGGATCCGGAGATACAGAAAACACTTAGACTCGCCGATGTCAAAGATATTGGATCTGCCCTAGTCTACGCACATAAGATAGAGGCTGCCCAGCAGGCCGCGCGTAAAGACCGGCACTCAATCAGAGCCGTCTCTATTACTGATACGGACTATGATCTCAGAAAGCAAATCGAAGATCTGCGGCGAAAATTCCGTAACTTAGAATTGAGTAAAGGTGGCAGAAACACGAAAATTCAGTGTTGGACTTGCGGTGCAGTCGGACACGTTCAGAGAGACTGCCCGAAACGAAAAAATGGTGGAAATGATCTTCCACCTCAGCAGGGAAACTAATATGTGGCCATCTCGCGGGGCGGAGATGTCCAGAGAGTCAGAAGCCCCATTTCAAATTGTTTCACGTTTCTTCCGTAAGTAGCGGCGACAACGGACTTTTCGTTATGGGACATGTCAACGAAGTTCCCTGCAGAATGATAATCGATACTGGAGCCAACGTAACTATCATTAGGACAGATTTGGCTCGCAAACTTGGTGACAAACTCATCTGGACGCCGCCCTGCATTACCCTCCAAACTGTGACAGGTGACAAGATTAAAGTGCATGGAAAAGTTAATCTAAACATTGCATTTGGTAATGCCGTGTACCATCATATGGCATATGTCGCTGATATAAATGACGAATTTATTCTTGGATTGGACTTTCTCAAAGAAAACCATTTCAAGTTAGATTTTAAAAATAATGAACTACACTCATGTTCTGAAGAAATAGCGATTTTTAAGACGAAATATTCACATATTAAAACAGTCCATCATATAACTGCGAAGAGTGAAACAACATTACCACCAAGAACTGAGACAATAATTTGCGGAGCTCTTTCAGAAGATAATAATTTTCATTATGGATTGACTGAATATCCAGATTCCGACAATAGCGTTAAAGGAGTACTAGTGGCTTCTTCACTCGTCGATCTTTCACGAAATGTAATCCCGGTAAGAGTTGCTAATCTAAGTAATAAGGTAAAACTTATAAAAGAAGGAGAAGTGCTAGCGACTTGCACTCCAGTGACCTGTATTAACCGAAATTGTCAAGCCACACTATCTGAGCCTCCTGACACTCTAATTGATGAACTCCTTCAGAGAGCAGAGTTAGATGATAAACAGAGGAATGCTGCAAGAAATTTATTATTAGAATTCGGAGATCTCTTTTCCAAGAAATCAGATGATGTTGGGCGAACCAAATTGACGCAGCACCGAATCAATACAGGAAATCATCCACCCATTAAACAACATCCGAGAAGATTGCCATTCGCTAAGCAGGAAGAGGTGTATAATCTTCTGATGGAAATGCAGCAGAATGACATTATTGAGCCATCAGAGAGTCCTTGGGCTTCGCCTATTGTTTTAGTTCGGAAGAAAGATGGTTCTACCCGATTCTGCGTTGACTATCGTCGGTTAAACAACATCACTAAAAAAGATAGTTACCCTCTTCCTAGGATTGACGATACACTTGATGCTTTATCCGGAAAACAATGGTTTTCGACTTTGGATCTCAAGAGTGGTTATTGGCAAGTAGAGATACATCCTGAGGATCGAGAAAAGACTGCATTCACCACAGGACAAGGACTTTGGCAGTTCAAGGTTATGCCATTTGGGCTTTGCAATGCACCTGCAACGTTTGAGCGCCTGATGGAGACAGTATTACGAGGACTTTCCTACGAAGCCTGTTTGGTATATTTGGACGATATCATTATTGTAGGGCGCACATTCGAAGACCATTTAAGAAACATCCGAAAAGTGCTGGAAAAATTAAAAATGGCCAACCTGAAGCTGAATCCTTGCAAATGTAATTTATTCTGACGTGAAGTAAGCTATCTGGGACACATTATCTCTGCTGAAGGTGTAAGAACAGATCCTGAAAAGATCTCCGCAGTTAAGGACTGGAGTCGTCCAAAAGATGTCCACCAATTAAGAAGTTTTCTTGGACTATGCACATATTACAGGAAATTTGTTAAGGGTTTTTCAAGTATTGCCAGACCTCTTCACAAGTTGACAGAAGTTAAACAGAAATTTCTATGGACAGATGAATGTGAGAAAGCTTTTAAACAACTGAAGGAGGCATTGACATCTTCGCCCGTTCTTGCATATCCCCAGCCCGAAAAATTATTCATTTTAGATACGGATGCCAGCAACGAAAATATCGGAGCTGTTTTGTCGCAAGAAATTGATGATAAAGAATATGTCATTGCTTATTGGAGTAAATGTCTATCGAAACCAGAGCGGAATTACTGTACAACCAGGAAGGAATTGCTGGCAATCGTTAAAGCCATAGAACATTTCCACCATTATCTCTATCGAAGAAAGTTCTTGCTCCGAACAGATCACGCATCCTTAACCTGGCTTTTAAATTTTAAAAATCCGGAAGGACAGGTAGCCAGATGGATTCAACGACTCCAGGAGTTTGACTTTGAAATACGTCATCGCAAAGGAACTCTTCATGGAAATGCTGATGCACTATCAAGGAAGCCGTGTAATGAAAGCTGCCGATACTGTTCTAGAGTAGAGAAGAACTATCAGCTGATAAATACTTCGGTACGCCAAGTTACTGTTTCACCTCCATCAAAACCAGACCCATGGAGTGATGAAGGACTTAGGGAAGCCCAAAAAGAAGACCCAGATATAAATCCAATTCTTGAATTGAAAGAATCTTCTAGTATGAGACCAAGTTGGCAGGATATCTCCACCTACAGTCCTGCTACTAAGCAATATTGGGCTCTTTGGGACTCACTCCATATAAGAAATGGTGTCTTATACAGGAAATGGGAGTCCGATGATGGACGTAATTTCAAATGGCAGCTTGTTCTTCCAAAATCAAGAATTTCAGATGTTTTAAAAGAGTTGCATAGTAGCTCAACTGGAGGCCACTTCGGAGTAATGAAAACTCTACAGAAAGTTCGAGAACGCTTCTATTGGAGCAAAACGAGACAAGATGTAGAGAAATGGTGCCAATCTTGTGATGCTGTGCGGCACGTAAAGGACCGAAGAAACGTAGCCGAGGAAGGTTGCAGCGGTACAACGTAGGAGCACCTTTTGAGAGGATAGCATTGGACATTTTGGGTCCTTTACCACGATCCTCAAATGGCAACAAATGCATATTAGTTGTCATGGACTACTTTACTAAGTGGCCTGAAGCGTTTGCAATCCCCGATCAAGAGGCGACTACAGTAGCCGAGGTTCTAGTGCAACAATGGGTTTCCATATTCGGCACACCCTTACAAATTCATTCTGATCAAGGGACAAATTTCACCTCTGTTGTGTTTAAAGGAATGTGTCAAATTCTCGGAATAGACAAGACGCAGACCACGCCACTACACTCACAATCGGATGGCATGGTAGAGAGGTTTAACAGAACCATCTTGAATAACCTCTCACTTATGGTTTCCAGAAATCAGCAAGATTGGGATTTGAAGCTACCGCTGTTTCTGCTTGCATATCGCAGTGCTGTCCATGAGACTACCGGATATACTCCTTCACAGATGCTCTTTGGTCGCGAACTTCGTCTCCCTTGTGATCTTCAATTTGGTCGTCCACCGGATACATCTTCATCGCCAGAGGAATACCTTCGAGACCTTCAGGCACGTCTTGAAGATGTCCATAACTTCGCTCGAGACCGAATCAACCTGACGACCGAAAGAATGAAGACAAGGTATGACACAAGAGCGACGGGACATGAATTCCAAGAAGGTGACAAAGTTTGGTTGTGGAACCCGATTCGACGTAAAGGACTTTCTCCAAAGTTGCAAGCCAACTGGGAAGGTCCCTACACAGTCCTAAAAAGACTGAACGACGTCGTGGTTCGCATAAGAAAATCATCTGCTTCAAAACCAAAGGTAGTACATTATGATAGATTAGCTCCTTATCGTAATGTAGAGTAAAAATCAGTAGACCATGGTCTGTTTGTAAATAGTATAGATAATTTTAATCTTTTCTATTTTCTTGTATTTTTAGTTGCTTGTGTATGTAATGTGCTCTGTATCCTCTTGAAATGTAAATTCTTTTATATTAAATTTGGCCTCCTATCAGGGGATTGTACTGCCCGGGACGTGCAGTCCTTGAGAGGGGGGCAATGTTACAAATTTGTAAATAATGATTATATTTGTCTTAAAATATCTCAGACAGATCAGAAATTCTCACATTTTGGGCAAAAATTGCGGTATTTAGACGTGTTGTAGTTTAAAAGCGGATTTCCTAATGATTTGGCGACTTGATGACAGTTGGCGAGATTCTTGGCGACTTGGCGACGGTTGGCGAGATTCTTGGCGACTTGGCGAGAAATCGATACTTCTGGAAACATCCATCACCTAAGCTCTAGGACCAATATTTTCCGAGATAGCCTAGAAGCTTCCAGAACCTTGGCGAAATTGGTAGATTTCTCCGCCAAGTCAGGTATAAATACCGCAGCCCGACATGAAAGAGGGAGAGTTTTTGTGAAGACATTCAGTGAGTGAAGACGATTAGTTGTGACTGCTTGTTGTTCTCTGTCTGAGGTATTTGAGACCTGTGATTGGAAGCTATTTCTTATTGTATCTGACGAATTGTAGCTGTATAATTGTGATTGTTACAGCGGGAATTTCGTTTATCTGGTGAAGTTTTTACGAATAAAAGTCTTGTGTTCATTAAGTGGTTGCTTTATTCAACTCTCAATCAACACGAACCCGTGGAGCTCGGTACAGTATTGAGATTTCGGCTGTATCAAGAAGGTAGCATATTATATCTTACCATCAAAAATAAATTTAATGGTTCATTTCGAGAAACTTACATATAATTTTTATTCTGTGGTGTAAAAAAAGCTATATGAATAACTGGCTGAAATAAGAAAATTGTTAAAAATGAATAAAAATGTAATATATTAACAAGCTCAATATTAATATGCAAAATTTAAGTTTAAATTTTACCAAAAATCACATTGAAATTATGTTTTTAGAGGTCTATAGTAGGAGTCAGCATTGGAGGAAAATCGGGAATTTATATACATAAATTCTTTGGAAATTGAATGAAAGAGTGAATTTTGTAATACTTTTTGGTTAAAATTAGAAAAATGCTTTCACATTGCTTCAATGGCTTCACAATTGGAAGATGCTGATCTCTATCGATCAAGCTGAAGATCCGTTTGTTTGCTAATGGTAGCTAGGGCACTTAATAATAATCGTGGTCGCAATGTTCTCCAAGTGAAATGATACCTACTGAAGTCTTTTGATTGGTCTCTTATTCTAAATTACCAGGACGTACTAATTAGGTGCCTTTATACATAAAAATGCAATTGATTCTTCTTTGTAGAGGCGAAGCAGTAAAATGTTTATATGGGTGTTGCAAGAAAAAATAATATGTGCTTACATTTGAAGCTTTGTCTTTGTTGTGGAATGAAGCTTTGTCTTTGTTATAATTGACGTTTTCTTTAACGTTTTGGTTAAGAGAATTTCATTAATTTTTCCCTTGCAATTATTTTCAACTGTGCAAAATAGAGACTATGGTTTTGTACAGTCAGAGATTTCTTAAGATGTTAATAAAGAGTCAATTGGCCTTAAGAAAATGGAATGTATTGCATAATAGACGATTGATTTTTTATTTATTAGAAGTAAAATATAGAAATATGCTATTCCCAGTAATATTAATATTGATATGACAAAAAGATCTAACATTTATCACTTCTGGGGAATAAATTAATTTGATTTTGCTTGTATAATCAAAGCCAAAATGTTCAACATAATATGAAGAATATAATAAATTAAGAAGAACATAATAAATTACAAGATATAGAAATCTGATGAAAATCGTGAATATAAATAGTCTCTTCTGCCAATTGGCCTGTGAGTTCTTCACATTGGTTTTCAACATGAGTTCAATCCATGTTCAGCTGAATAAGATCGGTATTAAAATTTCTGAAAATGTTCTAAATATTATAAAAATATCAGTTTATTACTCACTCTATAGTTGAGTTTTGCAAGCGAGAGCTAATGGGTCGAACACCTACAGCTTGAATTAGAATCTAACTACGAATTGGAACTATTATACAAACATCTAAATCCAAAATTGATGTCAAATATTTGAACTGGCAGCCAAAGTATTAACCATTTCATTACCAGCTCGGAAACAAAAAATAAATTTTGCTTGTAGAATTACCGAAGGCTGTAAAATCTATAAAATAACTAACACCTTTGTTCGTAAAGGATTTATTAATGGAAGTTTGAGTAGATTATTAGAGATCCTTTGCTACAGAACATTCACTTAGGGATATCGTTTGCAACTATCAATGAAAGACTGAATGCAAACAGGTGGGAAAAGAAATTATTATATTAAGAAGTTAGAAGAATGGGAATATTTATTTGACCATGTTAATGAATAAATTCTGCTTTTGTGGATTTAAACTTCATTTGGATTTAACTATTTGTCGATCATCGTGCATGCCTACTTCAGTTTGTAATTAATGAGTTGCATATTTTACTGAGGGTATAATTTTTAAAGTATGTAAATACATTTTTTAAACAGTTCTGCAACATCTTAGAATCACAGGAGCGGGGAAAGCATTAGTGACAGAAGTTTAAAAAATTCCTATACGTTAGAGCTAAGATCAAAAAAATGATGTTCCATAAAAATAGAGAACAACAGGAAATCTATTTTATAAACTTACCTTTTGAATCGCTAGCATTCGATGATGCTGATTGTGATCTTTTTTTATTTTTATCTCTCCTTTATTAAACTGGAATAAAGTTTTATTGTTAATAAGTGTTCCCCTCTATTTTACAACAATTATTTATCGGTGGCTTTTTAATTGTTACTTTAGGAATTTTATTAATTTTGTCGAGCAGCTTTATATATATAATTTGCTTATGAGGCTGAAATTCAATGTTTTGTTATATTGCATAACTTATACAGTAAATAAGTGATTCATTTTTTAATCACTTTATTACCGCGTTTGAAATTTTCAACTACAGTTAACAATGAGATCAAAATTTACTATGAAAGAGAGTAGTTAATTTTGTATGATGGAACTAATATATATATATATATATATATATATATATATATATATATATATATATATATATATATATATATATATATATATATATATATATATATATATATATATATATATATATATATATATATATATATATATATATATATATATATGAGTTGAAATTCAAAAAAGTTGATTAAAGAACTGATTAATAAACAGAAATTGCAAAGCATGCTGCATACATCTATTTCTATTATTTTTATTAACTCTAAAATATAAAGTTATAAATTTTCTATCTTTAGACAAGTTGCATACCAATTTATATGCCAATTTTAAAATATTTTCATTTCCATCAATGCTTCTTCTTTAAATCATGAATGTTCGAATCTAGTCATTTTCAATTTTATGCTTCCCTTTTTAACTTTGAAAGACTATTTTCCATAAAAAGATCACAGCGGAATCTGCAATGGAAAAATTAAATGGTTTTGTTTTACGAGAAAAAAATGTAAGCAATTTTATTCCTATAATTTATTTAATTTTCAAAATAAAATTAAGTAGATCTTTATAACTTGAAGATTTTGGCATATCGAATACTAAAATGATGCTTGATGAATTTTGAAAAAAAACTTTAGGATATAGTGAAGCTTAAAAACTTGTTAAAGAAAAATTATGTCGCGTCATTTTATATACCTGGTTTCATGAATTTTACTGTATAATTATTTATACTCTCTCTCTATTCATATTGTGAAACTTATTTTACACGTATATATTTATCCTATCATATTAATCATTATGAGAATAATTTACTGCAATTTTCCACTCTGGTATTTTTTAGAATAAAAAGTTGTTTGAAAAAAATAGCTGGTAATAAATAATCGTGTCGATAATTTGCAAGAAAATTTTGTAGGATTTTATAAATTGTGTGAACAGGCATGTCTAATAATCAAGTTATCTCCATGAATAGTATTTACCGCATTCCGAGCAGTTTTTTGTTGTTATGAAGATATGTGGTTTAAAGAGGGGTCTTTTCATTTTTATTCCCTTATGCTCTTCAGTTTACATGAAGTAGTATTTCCTTTTGCAAAACAACTTTCCAGATTAAAAATATTCAGAAATTTGCTTAATTAAGCAAATTAAGCAAATTTCTTAATTAAGCATTTTTTGCTTAATTAAGCAAATTTCTGAATACTGACAAATAATGACAAATTTTTTTAAATTTAATATATATTTATACATATGTCCGACATAGAAAATGCAACACCGAGAAAAATTGGTCTGAAAATTACTGAAATTACTTTACCGAGTTATGAAAAATGATGTGGAATGTGTAGTTGTCCAGCTCACGTAGGTTAAGATACAAGGTGAGGAACCGGCAGAGTGGACAACATTCGCGCCTTTATTGCTGCTTGGAAAATAATCGTTGAAAGTTTTGTTCTTATTTCAAAGGACGCATATAATTGCGGAAAATGCCAGACCATCGTTGAGGGAGCCAGTTCCAACAGACAGACGAGTTTACGAGTGGCATGATGGTCGAACTGAAAAGAACAGGCTGGTCCTTACGGCAAATAGCAACTTACAGACACTTGGACGCGTCTATAGTGCACTGGCTGTGGTAAAGATGATAGGAACAAGGAACTGTGGAACGTTTGCGGCGTGGGGTTGGAGCAAGAGTGACGTCAGCACGCGTGGATCAACGCGTCCGACGGTAAGCGGTGGCGACCCCACACAGCACATTTACCGAAATTCTGCAGCATGTGCATGACACCCTGGTTGTTCCCATAGCGAGCAGAACCATTTGCCGTCTATTGGTTGCTAGTGGTCTGCGTTTATGGTGTCCTCAAGAAGACTATCATTGACCCCAACGCATAGATGCCAAAGTCTGGAATGATTCCGGATTAGAGAGATGTGGATGATGGAGTGGCAATAGACCGTCTTCTCATATGAGTCACGCTCTTCTTTCTTCTGTGATATTCACCGCGTACTAATGTGGCTTCAACGGGAAGACAAGTCCAATTTTTCAGCAACTGTGGAACGTCCCACATGTTCCACAATTGCACGCGACAACGCAACACCATGGTTTGAGGAGCCATTGCGTATGATTCCAAGTCACTTCTAATTCGTATTTACGGCACTATGACAGCCCAATGTTACGTGTATGGCGCGCTGCGGCCGGTGACTCTCCTACCTTCAGGGGGTGACAATCCGCTTTATTAGCAGGATAACTGCCGACCACACATTGCTCGCATCAGCCAACATGCCTTGCAAGGTGTACAGCTGCTTTTCTGTGGTCAACGTGCCCAGATCTCTCACCCATCGAACACGTTTGAGATATGATTAGACGCCATTTGCGGGATCTGCTTCTGCCTCCTTTAGAAGACGCACTTTGGCAAATGGTTGACATGGATTGGAGAGCCATTCTTCAGGACTCTGATTGACTTTGTGCCTAGACGTGTAGCTTCTTGTTCTGCCGTCCACGTTGCTTCTAAAGCCAACTGATCCAACCTTGTCCTCCCTCTGTATTATGCCCATCATTTCGAAATGCAGATCTCTCATTGTTCGTTGCTGTGTCTCTCTCTGTTTGCCGAGTTTCGTCAATTTCTGGTTACTTCTTCTTGGTATTTCCTTTTTAATGTCGAGCAGTATATATATATATATATATATATATATATATATATATATATATATATATATATATATATATATATATATATATATATATATATATATATATATATATATATATATATATATATATATATATATATATATATATATATATTAGTTTTTTTATTAAAACAGATTGAGTTTCCTTTTGTTTATGCTAACTGTATAATAAATATAAATAACATTTTGAAATTTCAATTTATGAATTTTTACCTCTACAACTAGTTAAACTTATGAAATAAATCTGATTGCTAAAAAGGGCAAATTTAATAACGGTATCTATTTAAAATTAATAACATGCATTTCAATGAATGTAAGCACTTTCCTTAACAACCTCCAAAATCTAATATAAAAACGAGTATTAGTTTTAAAATATAAATATGAACCTGATAGTCACTTGCTATGGATACAAAGTGATTCCTTAAATTTTTTCATAATCAAATAATAAATTGAATAAAATCGGAATTCTTAAAATAAATCATATTTCAATAATTTATATTTAATACGAAATTTAATTGTTACTCAAAATTTAATCATTTTTATTCAGTTTATAAAAATATTGCTTGTGCTAGGAAAGAAACATTATTGAAATAATCAAAAATTTAATATAATGTGTAGTATCATTTTTCATTTAGTTTATTCCTGTAAAAATTAAGTAAAAAAAGTCTCTAAGTTTATGAGAAAACAAATTATTTTGTCTTTTTCTCTAAATGAAACTTGAAATTTAATTTTTTTCTCATTATTCAGAATGAGTAATATATTTTACTATTCTCAGTGATGTTTTATGGGAAGGAATCATTTCAATGAAAAACTTTTCAAACACTCCCTCAGTAAAATTCAATAAGAAAAAATAGTTTTATAAAAGGTAAAAATTGCATCACGTTAAATAAAAATGAAATTGCGTGACAGTCATGTAATTTACTGTAGTGAATTTTATGAATTAAATATTTTTGAATTATTACTTTTATAAATGTGGGAAAGTCAAATAACACTATATTAGAATGAATGTGTATCAATTCAAATTTGCTTATTATATTTTATTTCAATGGCTATATTGTTTCTAATTCTGATGACCTTCAGTAGGAGGGAAAAGTTTTACTTTTATTACGAAGAGTAAAAGTTTTGGGATATAAAATCAAACAAATTATATTCGATTACAAAATGCGTCTAAATTTTCAACCAATGATAAATTTCGAAATTAATTCATTCCAGAAATTAAATGAGCATTTTATAGTAGATATAGATCTTTTAAAATACTATTTGTATTCTACATTATATAAAAGGAATAATTGTGTGATCTATAACATTTTGGTGCATTATATGAAATAAAAATCAGAAAGAAATAAAAAGATTATTAACAATTATTAACAATCTCCACACTTTATGATTTAGTTAGAAGATGAATTTCCTTATTGCTTTATAACTCTTTTGATTCAATTTTATAAATTTTCCTTTATTTCTAGTTTCAGGAGACTGAAATCTAAACTTAGCAAATTTTTTGCTCTTTTATTAAGGAAAAACGTTTTTTGCTCAGTTTTAATTTGTTGTCCTCCTTACTAATAAATTTTTATTCTAAAATTTTAAAATTTAAATTTATTCATTTAATAGAGTAATTGTTATATTTTGAAATAAATTGATATACGTTTACTATAATTTAATTGGAAAATATATTTTTTATTCAATTATTATCTAAAAAGTATTTCAAAATATAGGATCGTACTTTTCGAAATGAGAGGTACTGGGTTCAGTTTCCACCACGGTTGAACAATACGGAGTAGATATCATGCTTTTGTTATATGCATGCATGTCTCTCGAAGTGGGCGTACGGGAGTTTTTCTGTTGTTGTTGTTTTGTAGTGGACAGCATTTATATTTGTCAAGTGTTATCCCTTGACAGATATAAATGCTGTCCACTACCTAAAATAATTCTTCCAGAAAATCACAAGATAGATGCTTAAATATCTTCATCTACAGGATATCAAATATCTCATTGTATCCCTAAAATCATTTTGTATACATAGATGCAATTTTCGGAAATCTTCTGTTAAATAAATAGAGCAAGAATTAGACACAAATTTATTTGTTCTGTAAAACGCAGATAAAGATAAAAAAACCGGAGAAACAAAAGTACATCAGCTCACCTGTAGATAAAACGAAAATTTTAAATATTTTTCGAGTAATAAATTTTTGAAAAATTCTTTTGAGTGTTTTTCGCAGGCTGAGCAAACTCAAGTTGAGTTTATTAGATTCATGGTAGCTAATTTTTAAGGAAAAAATCTAATTTACAATAACGTAACTTAGCTTATAATATTAAAACCTAACTATGTTAATCAATTCAGTTATGTAGTCAAAAACTTATGAATACTATAAGCAAGTTTTCCCAAGAATAATCTAATATATAAAATTCTCGTGTCACAGTTTTCGTTGCCATACTCCTCCGAAACGGCTTGACCGATTTTGATGAAATTTTTTGTGCTTATCCGGTATCTATGAGAATCGGCCAACATCTATTTTTCATCCCCCTAAATGTTAGGGGTAGTACAACCCTAATTTTTTTTTAATTTTTTTGGTTAGTTCTGTAAGTTCCTAATAGATGGCGGTTTAGCATCTAAGTTGCACAGGTATTCGGCAGATGGCAACGTGTTTATTTTTCTAGATTATACCATCTTCGAGAAAATTATCGTGCGCGCGCAAGCGCGTGGTTAAATATAGAATTTACATATATTTTCATGATGTATAATGATACTATAACAATTTTTCGTGAATCATTTTCATAATTATACTTTGTATTGTGTTATTATTGTGCAGTATTCAGTTTGAATATTTTTAATATTATAAATAGTAAAATAAAATTTTATTTATTACTGTTTTTCTCTACTAATTTTCATACCACCTCGAAAAAATGTAAATATTTCTTGATAGCCTTTTATTATTTTTTATTTTTATTTTATAATTTGATAATTATTAATTTATTCAGTAGAACATTTTGATCTAATTTATTTATTCAAATAATAAATTATTTTAATTTTTTTATTTCAGTATAATGCCGCGGAAAATATTTTTAGTTTTAATATAATTTAAAATTAAAATAATAATAGTTCGATGTCAATGCTATCTACCTCATTTATAACAATTTATTTTTAGATGTCTTTAATTTATATAGTATATTTTATAAGTAAGTCACTGATTACAAACTATAATTTAATATAAGATGAATAAAATGTAAATTCAGAAAGTATATGTTGATTTGTGCTTAATTTCAAAATTTCGATACTTTATTTATTACTATTAAATTTTGGTGAAACGTTTTATTTTTAATCTCCTATGAATGAGCCTATTCTAAATTTTTTTAGAAAATATTAATTTGATTGAACCCAAGAATTAGTAAAAAATTGATTCAATGTATTTTAAAAACTCAGCCACTGCAACGCGTGGCTGGGTCAGCTTGTTGATAGATATTAAAATGATTAAGGGAATAAACTTGTCACCAGTTTTGTTTTATGCAAAAAATCGTTTTACTTCAGTTTCCCATAGTCGCATCATAAATAAAAATGAGTATAAATTATGTTTGTTTTGACAATTTAACTTTTGATTGCTATTTTAATTTTTTTAAAAAGTCCACAATATTTGACATTCCACAAAGATATTTCATATATAATGGGCTACGTACAAGAGTTATAAGGGAACATTTATAATTTACATATCTGAAGAACTTCCAAGCATTCAGCAAACACATACATCCGCCTCCAGCTTTATGCCAATAGCCCCAACAATTCTGAATATTCTTTCTGAATATTCTATTCGAAAAATTGTTGTTTTCTTTATTAATAATTAATAGTATAACATGGTTCATATAAAATGTATGCAATATTCTAGATATTTCTCACGTAAGCAGGAAAGAAAAAATAAAAATTTTAAAATGATTAAGTAAATTAAAAGTTACTTTTCCTTTTTAGATGCGGAGATAAAAACAGTAATTTAAAAATACATTGATAAATATATCATTTAAAGGAGTTTTTTGTTAAGAATAATCAATACAGAATGCCAAGTTATACGTTTTTTTATCAGCATATCAATAAAGAAATAATGATATTCAATCTTATCGAGAAAAATTTTTTATATATAAAAAAAGAAACATGCCTAATTTCACTCATCAACTGCTAACTTTTTTCAGAAATTTTTGTCGTGATAAACTATAAAGTTATTAATAAAATAATTTTAATGAAATCAAACCTTGTGCAAGTAAGTAATAGGTCGTAACTGCAACCTTTTTATTGTATATTTATGTACAGTATTTCATCTATATTAATTAAATCCTTATTTGTTTGCTCGTCTTTATCCTGTTTGTTGAGAAAAAAGAATTATTTCTGATAGTGAATTCTATTCCCACCCTATTGAAGATTCATCGTTTCATTACATTAAAATTGGCCATGCTGTATTGTTCCTCAAAAGAATTATTACATCTGAATCAGTATAAATTTGGGGTCACCTGCTTGGTTTTTGCTTCTAAATTACGAAAACCAACCACTTTTGGTGCTACAAACGCACACCCACTGGATGCCCCTCAGTATATGATGCTATAAATGCCACTCTTTGTAGTTCTGAAAGATGAACTATTCCAAATGGCCAGGCATTGGAGGAAAATATATTGAAAATTTAACATAGGTCGATAAAAATGTTTATGTATTAAACTTATTAATACGTAACTTTAAATTTAACATTATTTGTGGTTGGTTTTGCATAAATAAAAAAATAATATTTTTTATCGGTGATTCAAAAAAACTATACGAGGTATAAAGTAAATAGGTCCTACTTTACTTCTTAGCAAAAAGTAAAATTAATTTATGTAAATTTATTTTTTCATAGAAGTTTCAATAAGAACATGAGTAATACTTCGTTTTGTTTCACCGAAAATTATTTGATTTACAGGTGCTGAGAATGTCAGAATAGCTTAATTTTACACGATATTTCTCACGAAATTCTACTCCAGGATTTTTTTACACAAATCAATTGCATTTACAAAAACTTAAAAAAATTTTTTGGGAATGTTGCTTTGCTTTTTTTTTATCTATTTTCTAATGGCGTATCAGTTTCCTTTCTTTTAAATAAAACGTGTCTCGACAAACTCTTTCTTTAGAAAAAGTTTGTATCCAAAACACTGGCAGATGTATACATATTTTTCTATACATTGTATATACTTAACCTGATTGTGTTGCTTTCATCTGATTGAAATGCAAGAAAATTTTACTCTTTAAAAGTCTGCGGTTTAAAAGTCCATTATATTATTTATTGACTGGTACTGATACCCGGCATTGAAAAAGGGTTCTGAATAATTTAAGAAAACTTATTTTAGTGATTAGACCTCCTACTCAATCCCTTCCGAGTTTGGTATTCTAGCTGTGAATCTTGCTGACTTAACTAGAAATTTTTCTAGGACATCGTTAAAATGATTTTATGCATTTCTTTTGTGTTTGTTTATTCTTTTGATATACTTCTGCAATTATATATATATATATATATATATATATATATATATATATATATATATATATATATATATATGTATATATATATATATATATATATATATATATATATATAAATATATATATGGTGGTGGGACTAATCCACATCTGGTCTAGTGGAACTAGATCAGATCCATGAGATCATAGATAGCCAAAAAGTCCAAAAGCAGATTTGGACTTTTCACAGCCTCTTCACGAGAAAACCCCAAGCAATTCAAGATGCGTTGCGGGCAAAACGGAGCATTGTCGCATTTGGGGCATGATGGGTATTTTCTTTCACAGTCTTCAAAGATCATACACTTCAAGTGGCCACTAGAGACATTGTCGTCTGGTGTACTCTGGAGCCCTTAAACGTTGTTGCGGCTCTAGGATGTCTTTGGAAGTACCAAGGGAGAGCAAGAGGGTCAACTCAGGTTTTAAAAGCAAGTTGTTTAGTAATGGAAGACATCTCTGATGATGTTAGTGCCATGCGATATTCCGGGTTCAAAGTATTACTGGCGGCAGCCTTTGCAAGGTCGTCGGGCTACTTCATTCCCAGGCAGACCAACATGCGAGGGGACCCACTGGAGGTGGATTGGGTGTTGAACTGAAATATATATATATATATATATATATATATATATATATATATATATATATATATAAATTATATATATATATATATATATATATATATATATATATATATATATATATATATATATATATATATAATTTATTATATTAATATTTAACTATCTAGAGTGATACGGATAGCGCTTTTTGTTTGAAAGATTGGATTGTTGTCGATTTTTTGATATTGACGTAGCTTGATTACTTTGTATTGTATTAAATGATTTAAAAAATTATTTTGGAAAATTGAAATACCTTGTGGAAAATGAAATGAGTAAAACCAACTTGAGTAATTTATTCTTTCTTCACTTCCCCTAGATAACTAAGAATTTGGCAATTAAATATGTTGTACTACTGACGGAAATATACTGGTAATGATAATGAAGAAAATGAAATAAAGACAACAATAATTCCACGTCATTTTATTTTAATTATTATTTACATATTAATTTTGATTCGTTATTTTAATGAGATGTTAAGAATTTTTCCAGCAAACAGAAACCATACAAAATATACATATGAATCTACAAAAACAAAATTTAATAAAAGTGAAGTTAATGAATTATTATATATTCAAGCTTTCAATAATGAGCCACAAATATCAATAATTTAGATCTATATTTTTATATTATTCAAGGGCTCTCATTTTAGAAAACTCAGAAAGACTGACATAAAATTTATATCGGTATAATTAAATAATGTATACACTTTAATAATCAATTTTACTTTTTTAAAAGGTTTATTATATTTTACTTTTAATTATACTTTACATACATTTAAAGAGTATTTATTTCTCACTTAATGTTTAAATAACTATTGTTTTATGAATATTATATTCTTATAAAAATTCTAATAAGTAATTTTCTCTTATTTTATAAAGTATTTTTTTTGCATTACAAATAATTATGAGAAAAAAGCTGACACACATTTAAAAGATCTTTTTTAACAATTCTATAACAAAAAATTTTCTTCAATAAAAACTGTATCTAAAATCATCAAATTATCATTATAATACATCATACAGATTTCAAGCCTATCTTTAATAAGGAGATTAAAATTTCTTTCCTTTATTATTAAATTATTGTTTTCTTCCGTCTTTTGAATGTAATAATTTATCACATATCGAAATATATTAATCTTATGGGAATATTATTCCGTTACATTTAATGAGAGTTTTAAGAAGTAGTTCTTATTAATCTTGAGCTTTGTCTCTTTTTTTCCTGTATGTTTCTCATATTTTTCATGTACAAATAAAAAATTAACGTTGCTCTACTTTAAAAGAAAGTAGAATTATGAAGTCTTTTTCCTTATACTCATCTATGTTTTGATTCTTGGGTATTAGAGACGAAAGTAAAAGAGATCAATCCCCTTGGAGACGACACTCGTGCTTAAGTCCCTGCTTTGCTAATGTAATATTATCTATCCTTGTTTTTGCAGATGGTAGGTACACTTGGGCATTATGCCCTAGTGGACTGGACTGAGCATCATCTCCAATCAAAACAAGAACTGTTCCTGAATTTATGAAAGTCACTTCCCCAGGGTTTTTGGAAATGAAGAGAGATGAATGATGGTATGGTGGGGAAGAATTAAAGCAGGTAAACAAGCAGATGGCATAAATTTGTTCTAAGTGCTTTTTAAGTGTGGACTGTTTGAAATGTTGTTAAGGTCTATCCTAAAAGGGAAAGAACTAGAGAGAAGAGAATTAAGGAATTCTATTACTTAAACTTTACTTCAATGAATTCAAACTTGGGAATTTTTCCTCTTTTGGGAATAATCAGAGAAATTGGTTACACATCAATATTTATGAAAACATTTCTTTCACAAAAAAAGTTTGTTTTTAGTGAATGACAAAAAAAGGTTTTAGCAGTAGATGTATGGTATTAGAAATAAACGATCACGAAATTAACTAAATAATGCTAATATTTTTCTATTTCTTTTAATATTTTTGTTGAGTTTTGCTTGTGTACATGCTATATATATATATATATATATATATATATATATATATATATATATATATATATATATATATATATATATATATATATATATATAAATAACATAATTGCATTTTTTCCTTCAGTTTTTACGCCTCAATTGCCGAAAAATTAAACTCTTAAATCGTGTTTTGAAATATCAGGTGGATAACTATCTTCGAAATTTTCATTGCGATTTGTAGAATATCAAAAACGAAAACACCCTTATGAAATTTTTTCTAATATATTGTTGTGAGTGCAGGGAATATTATAACTGCATTTATGCACTGAAATATTTGAAATAATTAAATAAAAACAGAAAACAAAAGTTTGATTAATTTCTGTGCCAATGTTTTTATCTATTGGTTTAAGATATAAAGTTGCGGAATAAACAAATTTTGGAATATTTTCGATTCAGAAATTATAAGATTTCGGTTTGAAAAACTTACCAGTAATAATTAGGCAGATAAAAATTAGATTTACTGTATAAAAAAATTATAATAGGGAATTTTAATTTCAAAGAAGTTATTGTTCATAAACTTGGGAGGAGGGAAAGAAAAAACGTTAAACGGGGACAAATTTAACAAAGAACTTCTATTCTGCTGGACAAGATTTTCAAGTAGTGATGTTTCAAAATGTAACGATATAAATTCGGCAACATTTTCAAACTTATCATATATGATGTCACAATAATGCTTAAAAATCAGCGATTCAAGATTTAATGATGTGACTAACTGATCTGTAATAAAGAATGGTAATACATCTTTTATTTTCAGCACACACACACACACACACACACACACACACACACACACACACACACACACACACACACACACACACACACACACACACACACACACACACACACACACACACACACACACACACACACACACACACACACACACACACACACACACACACACACACACACACACACACACACACACACACACACACACACACACACACACACACACACACACACACACACACACACACACACACACACACACACACACACACACACACACACACACACACACACACACACACACACACACACACACACACACACACACACACACACACACACACACACACACACACACACACACACACACACACACACACACACACACACACACACACACACACACACACACACACACACACACACACACACACACACACACACACACACACACACACACACACACACACACACACACACACACACACACACACACACACACACACACACACACACACACACACACACACACACACACACACACACACACACACACACACACACACACACACACACACACACACACACACACACACACACACACACACACACACACACACACACACACACACACACACACACACACACACACACACACACACACACACACACACACACACACACACACACACACACACACACACACACACACACACACACACACACACACACACACACACACACACACACACACACACACACACACACACACACACACACACACACACACACACACACACACACACACACACACACACACACACACACACACACACACACACACACACACACACACACACACACACACACACACACACACACACACACACACACACACACACACACACACACACACACACACACACACACACACACACACACACACACACACACACACACATTGTTGATTATAATATGGGTAACGATGAATAAAAACGTTTTAAAGACGATCCTTCATTATAACCAATCTATTAGGATATATAATAAGTAATGAACAAAATTGAAAATTTTTCTTCAGTTTTTTAAGATGATAGTAAATGGCTAGAATTGATTCCTTAAACTTTTACATTAGTTTTTGTATTTCATTTAATTAACATTTTACATTTTATGAGAAACACTTCATATAAATTTAAAATATATTAAAATAATTCTTTCTGAGTTACATGATAGAAATAATTTTTTAAATTAGAAAGTCATGGATGAATGAAGAATTTCTAAAATAATATTTTTATTTTACTTGAGCAAAAAAACTTCAAATCTTAGTAAAAATCATATATCTACAAATAAATGTCAATTCAATTTAAATTTCAATAAGTTTTCTCAAAAAATATTTTTTCATGCTATTCACTTAAAAAATATTCCCTAGAAAAAGAATTTATTATAGGAAAATACTTAAAAATCAAAGTAGAAGTGTTTTTTCTGCAGTGATTTTTATGGATAGTTAAATAATTATTTTTTTCGTGTTCATAAAAAATGAAGTAAAAATAAATTTTCTTAATAAGCATTCTACTTAGTGGTTTTCAATAATTTAAATTATAATGCATATTGTGTAAAAAAATATTATCGCTCATATTTTAAAACCTGCCTTAAAAATTTTTCGTTACTTACTAATAACTTTCTCTCACCGGAATTACGAATGAATAATTTAAAAGACAAAGTGCTGATTGGTCAGTATGTGATCATTATTAATAAAATTCCTTATCATTTAATGCTTCTATGGATTGGGCGAAAAAATTAATTCATTTTTAATCGCTAATGAAGATTTAAAAGTAGTCACTTCCTTTTAAGCTACGCTTCCTCATTTACTTCCGAAAGCTGTTCTACGCTTACATTAATTTTGAAGAATTTTTCTTTTGGTTTTAATTTACTCTTCTCTGAAAGAAAATATTTACTTGAAAAGAAATGCATTAATTGAAAATAAATTCTGCTGATACAAATGAGCTATAAATAGAGAGTCATTTATTTATTTCTTATTTACCTGTTTCAATTATTATTAAAATAGTGAAGATGAAATAAATTAGTTTTCAAGTAATCAACATAGTAAATGACAACTTAGTGAAGTTTTAAGGAGAAATAGATGCCATTATTTGAGCACTACATCTTATACATATAATTACAATTTAAATACTTGCAAAGATTCGTTGGAAATGAATGTATATTAATTCCTTTTTCTTTTATTTTTCTAATTTGCTACGTAATACTAGACATAAATAAATGATAGATAGTAGCCTACAAACCATTATTTAATGAATGCTTGTTTTTATTTAGTAATTATTAAAAATATTTTTATTTCTTTAGAATAAGATATATTACATGTAATTAATTCTTTTCAATCAAAATTATATATACTTTTAATTATAAAGAGGGTTTGCATATTGTTTTATGTATTTTATTAAATTATTAATCTCTTGTAAAATTAATGTAGATAGAGATAGGAATATTGTATTTATGATTGTATAAATCTTTGTATGTGAACATGCACATTTAAATTAATGAGACTTTAAAATAAAAAATAAGAACAATAAAAGTTTAAAATTAAAAAAAGACACATTTTACCAGTACCCATGGTGAAAAATATTGATTAGTTTGGTTATCGTCCTACTGCTAGTTTTGCACAACTTGGATAATTACGTATCTATCGACAACTTAAATAATCAACTATGCTCATGATGAGAATTGAACCCGTAAACTGTTCAGTGAAAGGCAAGAAACTTAACTTTGCAGCTGCCAGTTCGGATCAGCGTAGATAAAATCAATTTTAAAACATTCCTTAAATTTGAAGTGAATTAAAATATTGTAAGCGTATAAGCTTGGATTTTTATCTCTTTTGAAAAATTAATACAGATAAGTAAATAAAGATGATGTGTGAAAGGAGATATTCCTATAAAATTCTGCATACATAAAGATGAAATAAATAAAAGTTTTATTTTATATTTAATTACGTATACGTGTAAATTAGCAAAACTGAATCAGTATCGAAAGAAGAATATCTTGAGATGTGCTTACAGTTAAAGAAGGAAAAGTTATTAAATCAGAAAATATTAAATGCTGATCTTTTATTAACGAAACTAAATACTTACAAAGAAAACAAGTATCAAATAACTAAAGTAATTAGTAGAAATAAGTAAGATAAAGTTAATAATTATGAAGTCAACATTTAATGTAAATGTGTAATAGCTGCTTAAAAGTAGCCGAAAGGATATTCCTTTGCAAATAAATCAAATTTGGGTTAATTGACTGGAATAAATTAATAAGCATTTAGATAAATAATAATCAATATCATTTGATAATATATACCCCCATATATTTAATAATATTTTGAATGAAAAAAGGTTAAGTTATAGATTAAATATAAAGTACTATTTATATGAAAAATTTAATTTATAATTTAAAAAAGTTAGATTAGGTATAAGTAATTGGCTTTAAATAAAGCATCTTCCACTAGTTTTGCCAGAATTCTAAATAAAAACGCCCTTTTTAGAATTAAAATATCTTAAATTCCTCGCATTTGAAAATTATTTAAGATAACCAATGTTTAATTAAAGTTTTTTTTTTAAAATTCATACCTTTGTAAATTTGATAAAAAGGCTAAGTAAGTCAATGTCTAATTTTGATATACAAATGCTTGATTCGGTCTATTCTCACTTATTCATCTGAAACGTGGACATTATTGAGAAGGACAAAGAAACCATTTCCATTTTTGAAAGAAAAATTTTAAGAAGCATATTTGGTGGAATAAAGTGTGAGAATACATGGCGAAGAAGAACTAATTCTAAACTCTATAAACTATATAAAGAACCATATATTGTTAAATTTATCTCAATACAGAGATTAAAATGGGCAGGATATTTGAGCCGGATGAACGACAATCGGATAACAAAAAAATTTTCTTGGCTCGCCCTACTGGCACCAGAAAAAGAGAACGACCGAAACTCCGATGGCGTGACTGCCTTGAAAACGACCTAAAAACACTAAAAGTGACAAACTAGATGACCTTGTCCAAAAATAGGGGTCCTGGTATGCACTTCTGAGGAAGGCAAAGGCCCACGCTGGGATGTCAAGCCAATGAAGAATAAGAAGAAGTCAATGTCTATAAAATTGCTGTTAAAGTCTTTGATTTATTGAGAGAAACACTAAAATAAGTGAGTTCCCCGAAGTCTTTACGTTTGATTGAAAAATTAATATTTGCAAAATCTCTTTCAAGGATTATAGAATTTTGCTCAAATGCATGAAATTAAAATTTTTACTCTTGTTAAATAGTTTGTAATTAAAAAAATAATCATAATCTTTAAATATTGAAAACATATTGTTAATTTCACAAGAACTGACTGCTTGAAGTACATTGCAAATCATTACAAACATCCACTTATAATATTGGCATGGCTAATAAGAGGTTTGTTATTCCACGTGCCTCTAGCTACATTAAGACCTTCGCATCTATAGAGAAATGTGCAAACCAAGTATTGACATCCATGATACATATAAATTTTCTAAAATAACAATAAATTGTCTGAATTTGAATATTTGACTGTCAGAATTTCACAAAGAACAAATCGTACATATAGATTTTTTCCCTAAAAAAACTCGTTAAAAATAGCTATAAATATTTCTAAGAATCCTTTTGTGTTCAAAACTAAATAAAAAACTATTATGTAATTAATAACGATGATTTTCAATTTTGTTTTGAGGAATTATTAATTCCTCAAAACAAAATTGAAAATTATCATTACTAATGATAATTAACGATGATAACTTCAATTAATGTAAATTGAAGTCTTGATGATCATTGAAAATTTTAATAGAATGATTTTTTCATAATAAATTATTTCATTTATTAGCTGTTATTGAAACAATTATGTTTCTGAAAGATCGTTTGGCTATTGTTCTAACATTTCAAATCAAGAAATAATGTCCAGTATATTACGCATTCCATAAAAAGCTTTTAAAAATCAAATTTGTGATTTTTTAAACTTAATTTGAAATTAAAAAATTGTGATTTATATTTATTTGAGCGAGCCTCTTTTGCCAATAGGGTCAATGATTTCAAAATAGGCTTGATCAAATTTGATTTTATGCATGTAACCTGTATGGAACATTCAATAGAGACAAGTTGGGAAACACCGAAATTTGATGAAAAATCATTGAAGTGAAATACTCATTTGTAAATGAGTATTTCACTTCAGAGATTTTCTTCAATGACTCACTTCAATGAATTGAGTACTCATTTGTAACACACACACACACACACACACACACACACACACACACACACACACACACACACACACACACACACACACACACACACACACACACACACACACACACACACACACACACACACACACACACACACACACACCACACACACACACACACTCACATACATATATATATATTACAAATGAGTACTCAATTCAATTTGGAATATGAAACAATGGTTTGTTTATTGTTGAGAGAAAGTGGCACTCAAAATAAAATAGTAACACAATAAATAGCGAAAAATTCCACTAAGTCGAAATGAATTAATTATTTAAGCTGAAATCAAAATTGATGGACGAAGAATATATCTTAAAAATTGTAATTTGACGAGCCAAAATAATGCAGGCGTGGTGTGTAGATTTCATATCATTATATTCGCTACAGTAATCGGTATTATTTCATTTCAATGCATTATAATGTTAAATCTAATACAATTTGTCTTGTGGAAAACACTTAACCGAAACAATATGACATATAGAAAGGCCATCATGTTCTCTTGATCTAAATCTGATTCAGGGTGCCTTAAACACATTCAGAAGTTATGTTGATGCGATAGCATTGCCTTCATTTATTTACAGAGACTCAGAGACTGCAATTTTTCAAGGATGTGTACTGTATTCCTAAAAGTTTTTTTTATAATCTCATGATATTCTGAAAAACAGCTGTGCAATGGTGGTAGTTGCTCGAAGAGAACATATGCTAAATAAAACAATTTTTTTTTATCATTTTCAAACAGAACATATTTTACAATTTACATGTACCCAAAGTTTTGACCTGAAACATTTTTTCATATTCTTCTATCGTTCTAAATAATAAAAGTTCATATAATATTTATTTTTACGTTTTTTCTATAATGTGTTTGGATTTTCGTGTTATTTTCATTTTATGTGTGATAATGGATGATTTTAAAAAATTTTTCCCACGATTTATTTCATTTTTTGATTATTTTTCTAAGTTTCCCTAATATATATATATATATATATATATATATATATATATATATATATATATATATATATATATATATATATATATATCCTATTTTTCTGAATATCTTCAAATTCTTGATTACTTTAATGAATTAAAATTAAACTTTTTGAACCAAGATTTTGGAATTTTATCCATTTCATCTACGATAGTCAATTATAATTCCCATATAGTATCATATTAATGGTTAGATGGAGGCGCTTAACGAGCCAAATAAACCCACAATTCAGGGTTGGTTTAGTGTATGGAAATCATAACATGTCTTATTCATCCCAGAATTTTTAGTTGATTTTGATATATGAAAAGCTTGTTGTCTTGATAAATTTTCCAGTGTAGTGATTGTAAAAGCGGTGCAAAAGATGTAGCATAGCATAGCGTAGCGAAGTGGCAGGATCCCGGACTTAACCAACTGGTTATCGGGTTTTGCCCCACCATCTCCGAGAGCCTTCCGTAACATTTACGGGGACCCACTTACAACCCAGCCTTTGGTTTATTTAAAATTATAGTCACGTGTTGGTAGGGCTTGAAAGCCTGCAGACATCCTAGCACAGTAGGTGTCTGCATCACAGTTCAGCTACATGATTGAAACTAGTCATTATGAAATTTAGTGAAAGTATAATATTAAGAAAAAGTAGAAGTAATTACAGGAAAAGTAAATAAGGTGTTATACAATCTTAAATTAATAACAATTTACATGCATAGACATAGACATAGACATAGACATACGCAATGGAACACCTGGTCTGTACCTTAGGTTATCAGGTATAGCTCCATCACGTAATACATCTGGTGTGACAGAATTGTCACGAAATTTGATAACAAAATTGAATTTCAATAGGTCTCTAATATTTGAAATTAATTAATAATTTGACAGAAAAATAACATCAACAACAAAACATTTACAAAATTTTCACTATGGGCAATGACATGAGTTAAATATTGCTATAAAATTGTGAAGATAGATTATCCTAACACTCCAAGTAACTCTGGTAAAGATACAAATTAATTATCGTTATGATGGTCATAGCAGACGATATAAGTAGTTTATAACACAAATATGCAAGCAATATAATTAAGTTTAAGTAGAAGAGCATAAAAAGAGCAAATAATTGGGACAGAGAGAGATTTTCAATAAGTACTAGTAACTCTCTCATGCTTTAACTGGGTCCTTTAATAAAACATTGCATTTTTCGCAATACCAAAGGACTACATTGTCTACACGCAGATAGTTAAGATTACATATGCATGAATGGTATCCTATTGAACATTTAACATTTGCTGTAGATGATAACTGTAGAATATTTAAAGTATAACAGATTACAGTCTGCTGATTCAGTTAATATTTTGCAGCTGTTCAGTCTGTGCATTGTAGTTACCACGATTAAGAAAATTATTGAGCAAAATATAATTACAATACAATAAATAATAAAAAGGCTTAAAAATGAATAAAATATATAGCAAAATATTTTACAGACACTCTAACATTACTAGAAATAATAATGAACATATATTGCACTAAAATTGCTAAATAAAGTATTTCTGAAGACTCAAAGCAAGCTTCAATATAGACCCCCAGTTTTATATATAGTGGTTAGATAGAGGGAAGTGTTATATCACATGACGTATCATATTATCACATGACGTATTATATCACATGACAAGATTGTATTAGAAAAAGAGCAAATATATACTAATAGTTAAGTTTAAATATGCATGAAAGGTATCCTGTTGAACATTTAACATTTGCTGTAAGTGATAAACAGTAGAATATTTAAAGTATTACAGATTGCAATCTGCTGATTCAGTTAATATTTTGCAGCAGCTCAGTCTGTGCACTATAGTTAGTACGATTAAGAAAATTATTGAACAAAATATAATTACAATACAATGAATAATAAAAATGGCTTAAAAAAGTGAATAAAATACACAGCAAAATATTTTATAGACATTCTAACATTACTAGAAATAATAATGAACATATATTGCACTAAAATTGCTAAATAGGGTATTTCTGAAGACTCAAAGCAAACTTGAATATTAACCCCTAGTTTTATACATAGTGGTTAGATAGAGGAAATGATATATGACTTGACGTACCATATAAAAATTGTAATAGAAAATGCGCAAATATATACAATACATTGATAGTATATACATAAATAAAACATATACTAATTGTGAAATATTACAGTGCATTATTTTATCACATAAAAAACCTGCATTGTCTGTTCACAGTTTATAATGGTTTACAATGTTTAGGAAATATAATGCAAAATTAGACATTAAAATTACTAATAGATAAACTTTGCTAGGATATTTAATATTGCACATTACATTGTGCCGAGTCAATCAATATTTTTCAACACCTTAATCTGAATAATTATTATTATCAAAATAATAAAAATTAATTGCTAAACAAATACAATACCTATTAATATTTTATCACAAAAAGTGGAGAAATACCTTACAATAATTTTTACCCTTTACCAAATTGTTCTTATGATGAAATCCGTTGCTCAGTTATGGCATTATCCTTACAGAGTTCGGATCCTTTTTCATAGATAAAGGAGATTATGTTTTTTATCTTATGCAGAAGAGAAGGAGTTTTGCTAGCATAGCGGAGAAACGGAGTAAGTTCTTCCGAGTTTTTAGGCGCTTTTAGGTGCCATTGTTTTGTGAAATCACATTCAAACATGTAATGAACAATGGTCCCAACCTGACCGCATGAACAAGCACTATTTGGAGCCATGCCCCTTTTATTGAGATACTCCGGTGTTGGAGTATGTCCAGAAAGAAACTGTGCTTCTTTGTGGTCCTTGACAAGGAAATCAAGAGAGACAGAGGGTTTAAGGCTGTATGTCCATCTACCTTGTTCTGCCTCATTCCATTCTTGTTGCCAGGCCATTAGTAAATGGTTACGTAATTTAGAAATCAAGTATGATTTGGGCCATTTTAATTCAATTTTTGGCATGTTTGAGCATGCTTTGGCAGCTTGCTTTGCCAGTATGTCAGCTCTTTCATTACCAGTATGTCCAGCATGAGCCTTGATCCAGTGAAGACAAATTTGCCATCTATTGCTAAATGTCCTGAGGCGATTCTGGATGTCCTGAATCAGTGGGCTTCTGTGATATGGATTATATATTCCCAAAAGAGCTGATTGGCTGTCTGACCAAATCACTGCCTTGTATAAATTATTGTCGGCTATATATTTTAATGCTTTATCAATCGCAACCAATTCTGCTTGGAAAACACTGTTAGCTTCTCTTAATTGTCCCTGCCAATAACCACTCTCCTGTCCATTTTCGAAAATGCAGAAAGCTGCTCCCACTTGGCCTTCTATTTTTGAACCATCGGTGAAAAAGTGTTGGTGAGTGCCTTGGCACTGTGTAGGATTCGAAGTGTGAACCATTATCCCTTCCATCTGTGTTGCTGGGTGGAATAATGCTTTGAAGGGAATTTCAAAGTCATCTGGGTTATAAATTGCATCCAGGAAAGTGATTTTTTCTTGATGTTGGAAAATGTTAGATTTAGCAGCTTCTAGTTGAACCATTAAATGTAATGGAAAGACTCCTGCCAAGATGTTTAATGCTGCCGTAGAAGTCGTGCGGAAACATCTAGTGATACTTAAGGTGAAATGTCTCTGCAAACTAGATAGCTGTCTGACTTTTCTGCTTGTCATTGGTTCCGCCCAGACTGCTGATCCATAGCATATCATTCTTTCAATAATGGTTTTATACCAAATTTTAAGGATTCTGGCATTTACACCCCAGTTTCTATTCGTTGTTCGTCTTAGGCTGTTTACAATAGCTATAGTCTTTATCTTTTGTTGCCTGATGTGAGGAAGCCATGATAGTTTGCAATCAAGAATTACTCCTAAATATTTCATTTCCTTAACTTTTTTAATGCTTCTTCCACAAATTTCAATCTTCGGATATGATTTTAAGCATTTTTTGCCGCTGCCAAAAAAGATGGCTTGAGTTTTTTCATGGGCTATAATTAATTTATGTTCCTTACACAAATCTTCAAATTGTGCGAGTGCAATATTGGCTGTTAGCTTTAACTGCTCTTTTGTTTTTGCTGAAACAATGAGCAGTGCATCATCGGCAAATGCTTGCAATGATGTGTTATTTGGCCATTTCTGGAGAAGGAAATCATTAAAGTATATGTTCCAAAGCAATGGTCCCCCACAGGATCCCTGCGGACAACCCCTGTTATGGTGGTGTAGTACAAAACCTCCATCGTGTTTAATTAAACTCTTTCTATCGGTGAGAAAGTGTGCCCACATCTTAAATAAATTGTTGGGACAGTTAAGCTTTGCCATTTTATCTAGTACTCCTGGCCACCAGATTGAGTCAAAAGCGCCTTTGAGATCTAGGCTGATTACTACTGTGTAGTGTCCTCTGTTCTTATTTTCTTCGATCTTTTTTATCAGGTTTTTCAAAGCATGCTCTGTTGATTTATTAGCTCGAAATCCAAACTGTAATTCGCTCAGCTTCTTATTATTTTCGAGATGGTAACTCGTTCTTTCTACCAGCAATTTTTCCAATACCTTACCTATTGCCGGCAGAAGACAGATAGGTCTGTAGGATCCAGGTTGATTTGGATTTTTCCCATTTTTTAGAAAAAATATGATTTGGCCTTTTTTATAAGTACTGGGAAAGCAGTGTAGTTCCAAGCACCTATTAAATAGTGTATTAAAGAGTGATGGTGCAGCATAGTGAATAGCCTTGACAAGAGCATTATCTATACCATCCGGTCCCGGAGCCTTTCCTGTTTTAAGTCTTCTAATGGCGTGAGTAACTTCTTGTTTTGTGAACCATTGGTCATTTGGAGTAGTATTTAATATTGGGGAATTTCGAATTTGTTTTTGGTGGGGTGTATCTTCTTCGGTGTTATCTTCAGGAAAACAAGAAGTTATTATTCTGTTTATAATATCCTCCGCTATGACTTGTCTTTTCCGCTGTGGACCTGTACCATTATCTGTTAAGAGAGTTGGCTTGAATGTTTTGCCCATAGCGAGCTTCTGTAGTGTGCCATATACTTCCTTGTTATTGGTGCAGAAATTGCGCCAACTACTTAACTTGGCTTCTTGGATTGAGCGCTTATAAATAGCCAGTTCTTTTTTATAAGCTTGAAGTGCTAATCCTCTTGCTGGTTCAGGGGTTGATTTCATGCGTCTTCGCAAAGCTTTGACTTTTTGACGCATCTGCCTTAATGTAGAAGTCCACCAGTTTATATTAGTTTTCGGCTTAGCAGTTTTTATTTTTAATGTCTCATCACAGGCTTTAATAATATTGCTATTAATGTCTTCGACTATATATTCGAGTTCTTCTCTGTTTTTTGCATTCTGGATTTTTGGAATTTCCAAGAGAAGATAGGGTCTAATTCGATTTTGAAAAGCTTTCAATCTGCAGTTTGTTTTGTATCTTCGGTTTGTAATTACAGTAGTATCAGTCTTGATTGTAAAGGTAATGTAGAGGTGGTCAGAACAGGAAAGTTCATCTTCTACCTTCCAATCTTCAATTGATATAATGTTTGCTCCCGTGTACAATGTGAGATCTGGCCAACCTTTTCCTTGATTTGTCACAAATGTAGGTGGACATCCAAAGGTATTAGCAATAATTAAGTTGTTTGAGGCTATGAAATCCTCCATTTTTATACCTCTTCCATCATTGCTGGTGTAACCCCAAATAATATTATGACTGTTAAAATCTCCCATAATAACTGTGGGGAGATGCTTGTAGGTAGTCAAGAGGTTCTGGATGATGTTCAAGGTGTCTTCTAAGTCTTCTAGTGGTGATGCGTAAGCTGTAATGATGCATAGTTCTAAATCTTTAAAATTAAGAAGATTTGCAGCGACATCTCTTGTAGCATGAATGTTGATCCAATTCCAGTCATTGTTTGTACTAACAGTAGCTGCTCTAGGATAAAAATCAATGTTTGACGAATAATTAAAATTCCATGCTTGAGGGAAACCCGGAATATTACCTTTAACAGTATGCGGCTCTTGGATTCCTATTATATCTACATTATGTTGATCGATGAAAGTAGTAAGTTGAGATGTTGCCGCTTTAGCTTTTTGCAGATTTATTTGTGTAAATTTAATAATACCTGTTCCAGGGTTTTCCTTAAATGGAGTAGTTCCGAGTCTTGACCTTTGAGCTACAGATGATTGCTGTATATGCTTCATTTTCTTCGAAGTAAACTTCTGTATGTTAAGCATTGTGTGGAAAAGGCTGCATGGCTGGTTGAGAAATTTTCCCCTCGTTTATTAGATTCTCTGCAATTAATACAGCATAGCGTTTTAGTTTTGCAGGCTAGTTCACTGTGATGTTCTCCGCATTTTCCGCATATGCGAGAGGATCTACAGCTATTGGCTATGTGCCCAAAGTCGTGGCAATTATAGCATCTTCGTAGGATTTTATATTCACGAACTATTGTTTTCTGTAGCCCAAAGTAAAGTGTTTTTCTTTTGATCAGAGCGTGATAAAGATCTTTGTTAGCTTCCACAACAAAGTGCTGTAAGTTGTCTTTCTTACGATGTGCTTTGATCTCCATAATTTTTATTTTATTTGGTATGTCTTCTATAGATATTTCTTCAGAAAGATGTTGAGCAATATTGCAATCATTTATTCTTTCAGGAACGTTGAGAAGTATCAGTTTTCTTGTGGCTATGGAAGGCTCCTCTGTCACAATCGAGTGTTTTGCTAACTGCTGCTTTAATGTTTCCTTTGATTCGACATTATGGCAAGATATTTTTGTTACGAATTTACCCCATGTTATTTTCTTTAGTTTAACATTGCAGTCTATCTTCTCCAGGTTGGATCTTAATTCTTTTGTTGTTTTTCCCTCTGCTGGCTTGACAATGAGGGAGACTTCTTTATCTTTTCGCAATCTTTCACTGAGGACTTGGCTGTAAGTGGGTCGCTCTTTCTCTGGAGTAATACTTAATGTTTTTTCGATGAGTAATTTTGTTTCTAGGCCTTGAGTTTTAATTTCTTCTAGGCTTGAGTTAATCTCTTCCAGTTTATCCTTAAAAGCTGTAGTATTTTCCTTATGCGTAGGGGAATTTATGACTTTTTGTGAAAAATATTGTTGTTTAATGGCATTAATTATTTTGTCTGCTTCTTTTCTAAGAGGTAGAGGTAGGTTGTATTTGGTACCTGATTTACTCCAGATAATCTTATTGAATTTTTTGCAGAGATCATCCGCTTCATCCTCTGGACGCATAAGTACATCTTGATCAATAGAAGAAGCCGTAGATCTTACTTCATCATTATCCTCGTGATGCCCTACCTTATTGAGGAAGAAGTCGTTGACTTTTGTTAAATTGACAGTTCTACTTTGCGAGTTAATGTCATCATGTATAATTGAAGCTCCATTTTCTGCATCAGTTGAGCTCGTAGACGTATTTAGTTCTTCATAATTTACAACTTTGCTTCGAGTAGAATATTTTTCTCTAGAGGCCATGATGTTAAAATTATGCGGTAAGTGTCCAAAGTAACTGTTAATTTAGTCCTCCGTACACCCAGTAGTAGAATAACAATCAGTGGTCAATTACAACCAGTAATCCGTTGATGAGAATCCGTTGATGGAAGTCCTTTATAATTCGCAAATTAAAGTATTTAATTAGTCTAACGTGGTGCGCTCGTTGTCAGAGGTACCAGGAAGATGAATCTAAGCCTAGCGGCAGCTCTCCGCTCCTCGACCCGGTAGAAAGGAGACGATTTTGCGTAGGCTAGGTGAAGCCCCTCCGGTGGGGACCGGTTTTCGGACGGGACTTTGAAAATTTTTTGAAGTTCGTTACACGTGCAACACTTAAAAATCGTTAATTAATTCACTAATTAACCAATATTTTTGAAAAAATATCCTTTTGGAGCTGAATTTGAGATCTATCAAATGATATAACTCTATAAACACAACTCCAAAGAAAACCGCATATTTCAATCATAGAGGAAGAGCAGCTTAAAAACACGTCCACTCTCTTCAGCCGACCGGAAACGCTCCCCACAATTTACATGCAAGAGGAAAGTAAGACAAGACAACATAGAGCACTCATTTTGTCCAGGAATCTACTGCAGGTCACATTTCGCACTATATATAAAACCTCCTCTTACAATCGAATAAGAAACATATGATTACAGAAAAAATTTTGAGATAACATTTGCAAATAATGAAGTAGTAAATACTGCGGTTTGAGCCATGCAAATTGAATCACTTCTCATTGGAAAAAGGGGACATTCATTCCAAGTACAATCCTCGGCCATGTATGCTTTTGAATTCTATACTTCAATCTGATTTAAAGGTCTTGATTTTTGTTTTAATCTCGGAAAAGCAATATATGAATTGAGTCTGAAAGTGTGCCAAATTGTTGTACCATACATGTCTCTTGTATTATCTTTATAATACTGTCGCTTATATATATATATATATATATATATATATATATATATATATATATATATATATATATATATATATATATATATATATATAAATAATATATATATATATATATATATATATATATATATATATATATATATATATATATATATATATATATATATATATATATATATATATATATATATATATATATATATATATATATATATATATATATATATATATATAAATAATATATATATATAATATAATATATATATATATATATATATATATATATATATATATATATATATATATATATATATATATATATATATATATATATATATATATATTGAGTAATGTATAGAGAAATATTGCGCCATTCATCATGGAAATATTGTGGAAGTTCTGGCGGTTGACTGTGGAGGAAAGAGTGGCATTCAGCTTCATCCCTGTTCATTAAATCGTGATTTAGCAAGTCTTGCTTCATGGATAGGTGCCTAATCATCCTTAAAAATTTCATCTCTTGCAGGAAACAAAGATGGTATCATAGAATGAATTTGGTCACCTAAAATTTCTCTAAACTTCTTCCCAATGGCCCTTTCTTTCTGGATTACGATTACTCTAGCAGAAAACCACTATTCGGCAGCCCATATTATAACAGATATATATGCATGATTACCAGTTGGAAGGAGACAATCATGATCTTATGTTATATATGAAGGTAAGTGCCCACCAAATGGGCACCTATTCTGTTGTAAGTAAAAATGAAAGATGATTCATCAGTCCATACTATTTTTTCCTCTGATAAATTAACCAGGTTTTGTGAGTGTGACACCACTTTAGACGACAATGGCATTAACATCCGTGAGAAATGGCTGGCGAATTTCTGCTCTGCCGTATATATTCTGTTATGAAGGTGCATTTGTTGTGAAGTGTTATATAGTGCATGTTGACATTACAATCCTCTTCAATACCCACCGGTCTCTTTCAATGGTACTCTACTTCGGTTCATTATTTTGCTTTGTAGAGCTTGTTTCGTAACGCTGCATGTATGCGGTCATGAATTTAGACTCTGTACCTCTAGAAGCACCTAAAAGTAAGGATGCTTTGATCACACTTGCTCCACCTAGACGAGCTCCTACAATTTGGCCTCTTTGAAAGTCTGAGAAGCTCGACATTTACGCTTTAGAAAAAAATCCAAGACTTAAGAACTTTTATAAAATTTTTACATGCTTATAGAATTTATATACTTCTATTTATAAGAAAAATTGATGGCTATTATTATATTTTAAACCTTAAGAAATGGGCATTAAAATATACCATTTTTATTAAACAATTTTTCGATTATTTTGACACAAACACACACACACATATTATATGCATTCATTGAGCAAAATGGTGCGATATACATTTCATAAAAGCAGAATTCTAATTTTTATTTATTAAACGGGAAGAGAAACAATTACAAGTTATTCTCTACATATTTCTTATCCGGATAAAAATTAAGAATAATGATATCAACTAATATGATAAAGTAAGCAATGCATTTAGAATTATCGATAAAAGCTTGGGGTAATCTAACTTTATTGCAAAAAGAGAAGCTTCTCTCTCTTCTTAATTTTCTTATCCATAATAAATAAAAAGGAATCGTGTACTGACTGGCATTATACATTCAAAAGAAAATTGATTTAACTAACCGGTTTTTGTTTCGTTGAAGGATAAGTAATTTAATGGAAAATAATCAAAGTCTCTCTGTAATCATCAACATTTTGTGATAAACACAAGGAGCTTATTTCTTGCATAATCATCTGTGTATTTCAGTAATTTGTTATGCATGCTTTGGGAATATTTCTAAATTCTATAGAATTGATAAACACAGTTGGAAATAGGTAAAATAAATTTAAAAAAATATAGAATTCAATAATCAGTATTAACATTTATTAGGTTCATACTTCAAGAAAATTTATCCGCAAACATAAATTAATAATAAATTGAAAATAAATATTTTAATAAAGCGCTAGAATCTCTTTTAAACAAAATTAGTTCACATAAGAAATTTGGAGAATTTTATAAACAATATAGACATAATTGCACTTCCAAATAATTTCTGACTAAAATAAAATCATTTTTCCTTTCATATTACTTTGTGTGGGAGGCCACATTCTATTACTTTTTTATAATGTTTTTAGATACAAATTTATTTGTTGTTGTTACTAATGACACTTGGACAAGCCAAGCTTGCTATGCCTATTTGCGAATTTAAGTCAATTGGGAGCGTCTTTTGTTTAATCAGAGCACCATGAAGGTGAAAGTACGACTTTTGCTCCTCAAATCCTCCGATAGATGACACCAACAGAGGATCTACTCCCTCAATTTTGGCATTGATGTGAGTGGGGAGTAAATTTCTCCAGACCATTACGTCCATGGTAACTGCTTAGTGACCGACCACAGGACTTACGATTCCACATATTTAACGAGCACGTATATCGCATGTACTCGGTGGGTTTTTGGCGGCATTGGGAATCGAACCCCATCCTTCCGGATGGAAGGCCGATACTCTAACCACAAGGGTACCACGGCCTCACAAATTTATTTACTTTTGCTAGATGATCTTTTTTGAATTAATACTGAATTAAAAACTCTAATGTAAAATTCTATTCTCAATATCATAATAAAGCCACTGGTATTAAATTAAGCAATTACATGCATTGTATACTTTTTTATCTCACGTGAAAATACACCATTGGCCATTAAAATTGCTACACCAAGAAGGAATGCAAATAACAGAATGATATTTATTGGACACATACATTATAGTGGAAAGAACAAGCGATTAGATTTACAAGAAATTAGAATGTATAGATCATGAGAAATCAGTACCCAGAGCAGCCACCTCTGGCAGCAATAACAGCATTTATCCGCCTAGGCATGAAGTTAAACAGAGATTGTATGACATGTACGGGGATCTCAGTCCATGCAGCTTCAACACTATGCCACAGTTCATCGGCAGTAGTGGATGGTGAGTGATGGCTTGCCAATCGCTCGGCAACCATTGACCACACGTTCTCAATTGGTGACAGATCAAGAGAACGTGCTGGCCAGGGTAACAGTCGAACCAGTTCTGTATCAAGGAAGTTCAGAACAGTACGGGCAACATGTGGTCGTACATTAATCTGTTGAAACAAAGCATTAGGGAGGCCTCGAAGATAGGGCAGAGCCACGGGCCTTAACACATCGGAAATGTAACGGTTGCTGCTCAAAGTGCCGGTATTGCGAACAAGAGGTGATCGAGACGTGTATCCAATGGCACCCCATACCATCACTCCAGCTGATAGGCCAGTATGGCGATGTCCAATGCAAGCTGGCAATGCGCGTTCTCCATGATGCCTCCAAACATGGAAGCGGCCATCATGGTCCTGTATACAGAACCGAGATCCACCTGTAAAGATGACGTGATGCCATTCCCGCATCCAGGTTCGTCGCTGATCACACCATTGAAGGCGCTCCTGTCTGTGACGCAGCGTCAATGGTAGCCAAAGCCATGGTCGCCGTGCAGACAATCCATGCTGCTGCAAACGTCGTCGAACTGTTCGAGCAGAAACTTGTTGCCTTGCAAATGACTCCATTTCTCGACTCAGGGTTCGTGACGTGGCTGTACGATCCCTTGTGACCATGCGGATAAGATGTCTGTCTTCTCTGCTGTTAGTGATGGGAGGTCGCTGAGATCCTGCATGACGTTCCTTGCGATTGTCCTGAACCCATCGATTCCATATTCTGCTTACTGTCAAGGGGTCTCGACCGACGCGAGCAGCAATATTGAAGTACGATAAGCCGCAATCCCGGTAGGCTATAATCCTTCCTCGATCAAAGTCAGACACGTGCTGATAGGCATTTCTTCTTCTTACATGAGGCATTAAAACAACTTTCTTAGCCGAAAACAACATTGAAACGGAAATTGAGTATGAGAAAACTGCTGTCAAATCTCTGGTTTTTTACACATTGTAGATGTCGCTACTGTCGCCTGCTTTGTATGAATGCGCTGAAAATCTAATTATTTGCATATCACAGCAAGTTCTACCTGTCATACAAATTTCACGTGTGTGGTGTGCCGCTTTCCTGGTGTAGCAATTTTAATGGCCAGTAGTGTATAAATACCAATTAAGAGGTTTAATGATATTTAATTTCTCGGTATTATTTCCAACTATGTACATTCATTGACAAGATAAGGGAGTATAGTTCTTCAGACATGACTTTGGTTTTCTTTTAATTTGCTTAAGTATTTATGTTTTGTATTTTAATAATTCCTGAAAAGAAACGTAAATTTTTGGTTACGTTCTTGAAACAACACATTAAATATTTTCAAGGAAGATTGTTTTTTCCGATTGTAGTGATTGCATGTTACCGTTATTTACTGCACTTCTGTCCATAATAGTGCAAATACATTGAATGATTTCTAATTAAATGTAAAGATCTATTTAATTTCATTATTGATTTGGTTCCTCTAGTTAAAAAAGCATCTTATCCCTCAAATAATTTATTCATCTACTTTCGATAAAAAATATTTAAAAGACTCGATCATTATTTAGAGCTTTCAAATGATAAAAAATATCTATTTGGAAATTATAAATTCAATTAAATGTCGCAATGCATTAGTGTATTTTAATTTAAATATCTAAAGGGGTTTTCTTAATTTTTCTCACACTCAATTAGCAAATCACGAGTGTGTTTTTTTCCACAAAATTATTGAAATATTGATGAAGGAAAATAAATTTCTTAAAAATATTTTTAAGTGAATTCACACACTCGATTGAGTGCAAAGATTATAGGAGTACAGTATGTATTATTTTTATGTATACACAAAACAAATTCTCACTATATTGGGCTTTTGTTTAAACTTAATTTCATTTGAAAGATAGGTAAACAAATAAGTCAATAAAAGAGGTTATATCATTTAATTCATTTTATATTTAATAAGTGTGAATAAATATATTTCTGCTTTAAAAATAGACAACATGTTAAATAAATGATCTATACTTAAAATTATTAATGTAGTTTAGATTTCTAAAATTACGTATCAATACAAATTGACTTTCCTTCACAATTTTGCATATTGTGGAAGATTTCCATTTCTTCCACTTGAGCGAATGCTTAATCCTTTGGAAAAGTAAGAGGGAATGTTTTTGTGTGTTTCTCCTCACTTCATCTTTCACTCTTTTCTATGTCTATTTTCCTGTTTGTATATTTCTTCTCAAAATACAAACTATTCATTTGCTTAGCGTGATTTTGAAAAAGTTATTATATAATTTTTTATCAATCATGTTCCTTTCATTTTTTTTTTCAGATTTACGACTGTCTCAATTTTTAATTCCTAGCATTTTTTTTATCCATGTAAAGTTTAAATTTGTTTCAAACTGAATTTCTGCTTTTAATAATAAAAAAATATTAGCTTACAATAGAACAAAATATAAATATAACTATAGGAGAAAATGATTTTAAACTTTTCGTTTTAGAGAATTTGTTGAAATTTAACGATTCCTAAACAAAACACAATTTTTTCTACACTTAAAATTGGCAATTCAGTAGTATTTTTGATAAAAAAGATTCTTAATTTACGTCGTAATTGTTTTCTAAATTTGACATTACAATGTTGAATTCAAATTGCATATTTGAGTAACTTTATAACAAAAATTTTATTTTAATAAAAACAAATCCAATCTTTTTTATTGACTACATCTTTGAAAATTTTATCTTCTTCTATTATTTCCTGCTGCAATATAGAAGTAAAGACTACGATTGATCCATAATTCAAATATTCAACCTTAATCCTGAAAGTAAACTTAATAGCACTGGATAAAGACACAGTTTATTTACGCATCTTTTTGTCTTTGTGTTCGTATTAGCATTATTTCCATTTTCATGATACCAAGGATATAAGAAGAATAGTATGTTTGGATAATATTTTCCTCCTAGCAGAATTCATATAAGCAAATCAAATTATTTTATTCATTCTGTAGATTAAGGGAAATTATTTTTAGTAGCTTATTTACATACATATTTTTCCCCTTGTCTCCAAAGTTATTTTCAACTCTATACAATTTTTATCATATTATTATTTTTTACATGTAAAAAAATTTTTTTTTTGAATATTTTAAAATTTATTTTTCAGAACAAATTTTCAATTATAATATAAACATTTACATTGATTTGTTTGGATTAAGCAGTCGTTATTGTCTTCTTTACAATCATTTAATTATTAACATTTATTTAAACACTGTTTCATATCAATCACGCTTGGTATTTTTAATGCTTTCAAGTTTAGTACTTTAGTTACAAAAGTCTTTCGTATCTCTTCCTAAATATTTCGTAAATTTTTTTGTGGGAATAACTAGAAATAAGTCTAATTTAAATCTTTTAGCAGTTTGTAATATTTATGCAAATTATTTTTTAGCTTCGATAATAATTATTAAGTTAAATAGTGAAGAAATGAAATAGAATAAATGTGTTTTAAAATTTTTATATTAATCATAATAAGAGGATTTTATTACATTTTTTTGAAAAAATAAATGTACTGCATGATATAAAAATAGTTTTTTTAATAAATTTCTTAAATTTAAACAAAAATTTTTTACCTGTTTGGTTTATTAAAAAAACAATCACCCTTTAAAGTTTTCCTTTATTATGATTAATATTTATCTCCTCGTAAAAAGTGAAACGTAAAAATTGAGTAAAATTCCTAATTATTTGTAAATATGTTCAATAGATCAATCAATTTAAAAATTTAAAAAAAAATTAGGATAAATGGAAAATGGAACAAAGTACCAACATGGCCAGATTCTTCAGGGGTTGTTAACCACATTGGATTAAGACTTCAGCCTGGAGCCGGTGCAGAAAAGCCATACTTTTTGCCATTACTCAATCGAAAAGAATTTATCGAAAACATTTTCTAACATCAATATTTTCTAATTCCGATTCAGCCAAATTGCTCAAGTCTGTCCTCTCCGTGAAGCTATATACAAAAGAAATAAGGAAAAATTACTGATTCTTCTCATCTACAAGAAGGGTTAAAGAATAAGAACTGGAGTAATGCAGATATAGAGACAATACTGGTCAAATCTCGACGAGATTCTGCAGCCCTCTTTTGTCTCTTAACAGATATCGACTGCCTGGGCGTACCCTTATAATATCGCCTATGGATATATGACCAACCTGATTCTCGATTATGTGGTTAATAAGAATCCATGAATGGTAACCATCTTCATTGATTCACTCCATGGACTTGACTCCGAGAATGCTAAATATTATAGTGTAAGAGAGTTCTGGGTATGACTGGCTATATATGACTGAGAATAATGACTTGTTTCTCCTTTTTGTTCTTCTTAGTTATGTTTGTTCGCTTTCCTTGCAATTGGAAGGCGCAGCTTATAATTTATGGACATTGCGCCAGAAAACTTAACCAACCAACCGCCATTGGAAATAAAAAAAATATTTTCTAATGTATGATACTTTATTTTAATGTTTTCAGAGTTAACTTCTAAATCCCGGTGGCGTAGTGGTAGCGCCTAGCACTCTTATGACGCAGATCTGAGGTTCGATCCTATGAGAATAGTCGAATCAGCCTTTCATCCCTTGTGACTGTGAGTCGAAAAACTGATCACAGAAGTTACCCTGGGACATAAGCTTCGCACCCTAGTGCCCTAGGTCATGGAAACACATATGGACACTGTAAATTTGGCCATATGGACCATTTTTGAGTTCCTACAGTTTTGCGCTACTGAGTTTAGTTTATGGTTAATTATTCAATCCTTTCTCCTTTTATAGAAAATGGTCGCCTAATTTGCTATCTGTATAATATCTATATTTGGAGCTTTTTAAAAATATCATATATTTATGATCATTAAAATAAAATGTAATGTTTAGTTGATATATATATATATATATATATATATATATATATATATATATATATATATATATATATATATATATATATATTATATATATATATGTAATTAATAGTATAATGTAATTTTTATATAATTACAGTCTTCTATTTCTCTTTATTTTAAAAATACGATTAATATTTAGTCAAATCGAGACTTAGTTTTGATTTAAATCTTTGCTTCCTAAATTTTCGTACTTTTATTGAAAACATTTTTAATGATATTACGAAACAATCGCAACGTTGATTAACAAAAAATACGAAATAATTTTCTTAAAAATAACTAGACAAGAGAAAGAAGTTAATAATCAAGTAATTAAAAACTTCTCTAAATTTGTTTCTTTAAGATTAAAAATACACTAAAATAAAGAATAAAATTTAAGAAATGCAAGTGGTTTTTATTTAGAACTTTGAAAATATTTATTTTTCCTCTATCTTTTGAATCTTACACTTCAAAAGATTGCTTTGAATTATTCAAAAGAAATATTTTACAGCAAATGTTTTTCATAAGATCTTGAGAAATCTTAATATCACTTAAGTGTCAATGTCTAGCATGAAATACTTTTTTTTTTTACCTTTTATTTAAGAGATGTTTTATTTGAGAAGTATCAAAACATTTTGTTTTCTTATATCTTAGCAAATAAGAATTTTGGCACTGTTTTTCACAATAGAACTGTTTTAAAGAGTTTATTTACTGTAAAATTAATACAATAATTTTCCTTGAAAGAAGTAAATAATTTGTACTTAAAAAATTGTGATTTTTGCTTTAATCTAGTAATAATGTTTGGTAGTTTTTAAAAATTTGGGAATAAAACCAGTAGATTTTCATCCTTTTTAATACTAAACAATTACGAAAAAATATCAAAATAAAATATATTCGTTTAAGACAAAGATATTTTTATCACAACTGTTAAAACAGAATATGAAGTCAATTAAAAGATTTTATTGAATGTTTTGAAAATATTAAAATTTAAACACAAATTATTACTATTGCATTATGACTGCAATTTTTGAAATGCAAAATCCCATAGTTAATGGTCAGTGGGCGTGGAATTTTATTTTCTGCTCTTTGAAAGTATATATATTGTAGAATGTGCTTGAGAGTTTTTCCTTGTCTTCTCCTTGTGACACTTGAATAAGACCAACTACTTATAAAAAGACCTCTAGAAAGACAATATGCAGGGAATATTCAAATTCTTTACAACAGCGTTTTACTGATATTTTATTATTATGTGATGTCAGATATAAAAATCATAATAGTAACAAACGTTTTTATACCAAACATAAAACAATTTCCTCATATTTTAGTTTAAATGTGAAATGGTATATATAACATATTTCTTAAATATTAAGGATGCTTAATACACTTTTTGTTATTACACAAATTAAAGAATTTTTATTTAAAATATATCGATTTCATCATCTGATGTAATAGAATGATATATTAACCATCCAGGAAAATTTTATGATTTCGACTATGAAATGCTGTACTACATATTAGCGGTTGATCAGTATAGTGTTAATCTGACTAACATAAGTTTACAAAATTAAGCTGTGATGTTTACCGTATGTATAGAAATAAATACATGTACTGAATGTTAGAAACAACCCATGTGGTAAGTACATAGAATAGTTTATAATAACCTCTGTTGACGATTTAGTACATCTTTGTTTAATTCGCTAATGTTTGAGATATATCAAACATTATAGACATTTGTTAATTTTTTAAGATTAGAAATCAGAATAAAAAGATGCAATTGGCAAGAAAAATATAATTCCAATATTAGACTTTACTGATGCTTTGATTTTATTGGTTTTTATTTCAATTAAGCTATACTAACATTCAATTATTATCTTCTATTCAATTACAGAAGTAGAAATATATTGTAAAGTTATTTTTTAAAATTATATTTAATCCTATTTTTAGAAGTTAATTCAATAAAGTATTATCTCCTTTCAATGATTTAATTTAAGTTAAAAATAAGTATTTACAAATATTTGATTTACAAACTGGGAGAAAATGTCGTATATTTTATAATGAAAAATGTTCAGTAACTTCGTTAATCGCGATTATTAAATGAATTCAATTTAGTTTTAACTCTGAAATTAATAAAAAAAACTATTAAATATTCTGCATAATTTAGAGGGAAAAATGCATTGTATTTTGATCAATGGTTTTTTTAAAGGAAACGCCTTACAATATATTTTGAGACAAACAAAGCGATGCAAATTCGTAAGTGTAACATAATCTTGTTTTAGACAGCATAATCTGGTTTTCAAATCTTTCCGAAGAAATAAAAGTCAAAAAGCATATGAAAAGTAAACAAGAAAAAGAAAATAATTTGATCAATTTTGTATTTGGTTGCTTAGAAATATTTTCTTTTTTTAAAATGACATTTTGGAAATAATATTAATACTGAATAAGTTAGAAGTATTAACATAACATAAAGGTATTCTAATTTTTAAATTTAAGTCACTTCATAAAAATTTTACAGAATAGTAAATTCATCTAACTATAATTAAAATTTTTCGAATTCATAAAATAAATTTGTTTTATTGGTTAAAGTGGATTATGTATTTTTATCATATTAAAGTCTCAAAACTAAATGATTTTCAAATAGTGTGATATATAAATTTTAAAAAGAAGATGTCAGATTAATTGTTGACTTTACCCTCGGCCGCAATCCGTAATTACTAGACACGGTCTCCAAATAAATTTTAAAATATTTCTTAATTTTTCTTCACTTTTATATATATTTCTGTTTAAATGCAAATGTACTCTTAAATGAAAAACATCAATAAACTTTTAAAAATATAGAAATGTAGAAAATAATAATAATATGCTTATTAGAATATTATTCCTTAAAAATATGGAACTAGTTTCTACTACATTTTAATGAATATATTTAATTATAAATTATTTAATTAAACATTTTAATTAACATTTATTCTTGTTGTGATAATTTTAAGAACATTTTGGAAAGCATTATTAAAAGATGAGAAAAAAAGAGAAAGAAAGAAAGTTCAATGGTATTTTTATTCATTTGATATCTGTGTTATCATTTAAAGGTTATCAGATGAAGTTGTTCAATAATTAATGCCCTATATTATCAACATTATATTGTAATCCATGGTATTGTTCCCATGAAAAAATTAATAAAGACGTTACTTAATATATAAGAAAAATATTGTCTTTTATTAAATCGAAATTTTAAAATAAGTATTGGTGTTAAATTTGACTTCAATACAATAGTATTGACGCTTAGCTGATGGTTTAACAACCGAAGGTCATTGTCATACATTTGAACATCAATGGCGATTTTGCCTTTTGGGAGAAAATCTAACAAATAATGGTATACAGTGTAGAATCGGGTACCCCTTGGTTTGACGAATCATTTGGCGATATATCTTGGCTATAAAATTCAATTTCTAGTAACCCAGGTAACCCTATCTTAGTATAACTTTTGTGTAGCGGTCATCTTGTTAGTCACATGTTGGACCCTATCTTGGCGTCAAAAAATCGCCAGAGAATCAATGAGTACCCGATTGTAAACTTTTACCAGATAATGGATTTCATTTCTTTGCCGCAAGGGTGAAAACATGGAAAATCTTTTAGTACTAAGCTTAATAAATATACAGGCAGAAAACATTGATGTTAAAATGTTATTCTTTATGACTTTATATGAGATCTTCATAGAAGGTCACTTACATGTATCAAAGCGTTTTTGATGTTAATGATATTTTCTTTGACGAAAAATTCACATCCAAATAATTTTTGCTAATTTTCAAACTCATATATAAAATAGAGAACAGATTTAAGTAATCCTAATTTTAAGAGAATAAGAACCTGAGAGTGTGATTCTAACCATATTTTAGTTCAGGTTCTTATATCAGTCCTGTCATCTGTATGTTTGATATTGTATAATATTAAATATTTTTTGACAAAATTTTCTTCAACATAATTAGTTCAATTATTTTTTTATTACTCCTTGCAAGGAGTGGGCTTCATTTAAGTTTTTAATCATAGCTCAGGAAAATTTTTAAGAATGAAAATATTTATTAATTAGTAAAAATAAATTGCATTATTAACTTTAATTCTGAATCTGAATTTGGCTATCTTAATATCCACGAGTAACTCCTTTATTATTTAGTTTTTTTTTTCAAAAAATATGGGAAAAAACACAAAAGATTATTTATAAGTCATTAAGCTACGTTGTTCAACTTTGATACATATTTTGTCATTTGAATGAAATATAATTATTTCATATTATTGATTTATTTTGCATTCAAATATTAAAATTAAAATTTAAAAGTATCAATTGTGACTATTTTATTGTTTTTCTTACTAATTTATGATGCTGAGCGGTTTTTTTTTGTAGAAAAAAAAAGTTTTGTGATGACTAGATAAATAAGAATTTTATTTTCCTTTCCAAAATTGTTGCTTTTGAAAACAACATAAGACTATTTTATGAAAATAGGAAAACATTTTTAGGATACATAAAACACAAAAGTTAGAAAGAGTGCAAATGTAGAAAATAACATCCATTTAAAAATTAGATCATTGCTACGTTGTTCATCAGTAGGTTCATTATTCTTGCATCAATTATGTTTATAATTCTTGCATAAACAAAATTATTTATTTATGTTATACGTTGACAATCTGTTTTATTTGTGAATGAGATAAAAATATTAACAGCAGCTCACAAACTTATTTTGTTCTTATGTATGAAATAAAATGGTTCAGATCACAACCGAAACGTTAGAGAGTTGAAAATACTCGTTTGTTTCTTCATTTTAAAATCGTTAAAGATATTAATATCTGGTTTAAAGCAATATTTTGCTATGCTAAATTTATAATGAAATTGGTTAATTTTCCATAATTGGGGGAAGTTGGAGCCAAATTATTTACGTTTTACGATATAAATATTCACGTCGCCAAACGAAAGCAATCGCCGAATTTAAAATAGCGGAAACAAAACAAACATGAAACAAGAAAAATAATATATACTAACAATTTATTGACTTGAGTTGGAAAGTATATAAATAACTTTTTATTCAAAAGTAAATTGTGAAAACAGCACTCAAAATTTCAAATAGGAATTCTACTTTTAATCTCATAACCATTTACTATCGGTCTCGTGAAAAATAATATAAAGCATTCTGGATTATGAAATGTGAAAAAATAGCTCTATTTTAAAAATATGAAAGGGTTATTTAATAAGTAAGATAGACATGAATGATATCCTTTTCTCTTTAAATATGATTAAAATTGTCTTGAGATCACAAAACTTTGCAGATTAGTTAACAAGTGGTGTGTTTTGAATAATTTTATCCAATATCTGTGTTTCAAATTGAATAATCATTTTTACAGAATAAATTCTGATAGCAAAAAATGATAATAGAATGAAAAAATTGTCTACTAATAAAATGGTTGACTTCAATGTCTTTGTTTGCCGTAAAGAAACACACATCTGAAAACAACAACAGAAGGGAAATGGCGCCAAATAGAAACTGTCGCCAAATTTGACGATTACCCCAATTATATAAGATTTATCATAAAATTATATTGTTAGCATTAATTTGCCTTTCCAGAGGTAACTTTGATCCAAGTGGACAAAATACTTCGTATTTCATAGATAACTTAATTAACTAATTGATCTTTAGAGATCAATTCATTTCAAATAAGCTTTAATTTTCGTTTATTATTAATAAAGTTTTAGATTACAAAATAGCTTAAGTTTCAAGATAGAAGTTTTAGATTATTGTCCATTTCTTGTATTGTATATTTTCGTTGAAATAAATGCAGACAATCCTTATACTTTTGAATCGCAGACACAAGTATAAGGTTGATATTTTATTTGGCACCCTCGTATCAAGCTACATTAGTGACATCGAACTTCACAAAAATATTAATGAGCAAAATCAATCTCTAAAAGGAAAACTTCTGATGGGTTAGGTATCGAACTCATTACGTTCCGATTATTAGAGGAACGCCTTTTTGTTCTAAAAGTGTTCTCTCATATTCTCCGGTTATTCTGTTATTCTCCGGCTTTAAATTTACAATCTTGTAAATAAAAAGGTTTATGTTTTTATAAAAAAAATTTCGACTTCAATAATTTCGAAGAAGTTCTGCAGCTTATTCAATTTAATTCTCATAAAATGTGAGAAAAATTGATTAATCTAGTGAAATGAATATAATGAAACTAAATATTTATTAAATCATTAAAACTAGATTAGTGAAAATAAATCTACTAAAAAACTTTTCTTTATACTTATAATTATATAAAAATTCATAAATTTGTAAGCGGATATATGACTGTATAAAATAGATTGTATCATAAAATAACTTTTGTTTTGAGTGATAAAGTTGTTAGTTCTAACTTGGCTTAGTTCTGTGAATATAATAAATGGACATTTAAAATTTTTTTCCTACACAGTTAAACAGCAATTATGGGTTATTCAAGGATGATGACATGAGAGGCTTATTTTTTGAATGGTTAATTTCTTAATTAACATAAATTGTTAATTTCTTATGCTTAAAAAGCATAATGTTTCCGTAAATAGATATCTGAAGTCGTTAGCATTAATTTATAAAATTATATGAACATTGGTGTTAAAAAATAATTTGATTTGTATTCTGAAAACTTTATCAAGTAAAATATGAAAAAATATTTATTTTGAGTATAAAATAAAAATTTAATGCATTTAAAGATCAAAGTATGATAAATTTGAAAGACAAAATGAAGTGAAAAAATAATTTTAGATTACCAATATCTACTTCAAAATTACAAAAATTAATTAGGCAAAAGAATTTTCTCCTCCATTGTCAATATGTTAATGTGTATTTACGCTTTTTCCCATTTCGTATATTTAAAATAATTCCCGATGGTTCTCAAATTCTAGATTTAAATGTTCATCAGAAAATTATCGAAATTGAAATTATTTAAAGTATAGATGAATAGAAGGCTTGTCTGGTCTTAAATCAGTCATTTGGAAAATAAACTGCAACAAGCTCCGCTAGCATGAATCCATCATTTATTCAATCAGAAATCCTTTCGCTGTGACTGATTTTGTATCCATTAAGTATTTAAAGTTATATGCATCCATTATTGCTATGAAGGGTAAGATAACGATTCTAGTCACACCATTCAAATCATGTCAAAAAACTGTGCAAGTCTTCTGTTCTTAGGTTATTTACCAGCCAAACAGACATTTAAATGGATCGCGATTTGGCAGTTATTTCAATAGATTGTGGGTCTAATTCCACTTCAGTCGAGGATGTTTATAGTGATTTGAATTCTTTTTGAAACTATATATAAATCTCAAATGAATTATCTCTCGTATGCAGAAATCATAGAGTATCAAAACAAAACAAATTGATTACTAAGAGCGACTATAATTAGACATTGTCTAGAAAATTCTAGGAAAAAGTTTCATACTTATTAACATTTTAAATAATTTCAATCAAACTTTTAACGTCTTAAATGTGTTGATACTAAATGAATTTCATGACTACTACTGTAAAAAGGTTATCATCTATGATTATAATAAATTAATACGAAACTTAATACAATCCTTAAGACTTCAGACTTCATTTATGGAATGCAATAAGCCACACGCTATCGTAATCATAGCGTAACGACAGTTATGTGTGTTACACTAAAAATACACTTCTGGACAATTGCTAAGGACGGATAACACTATCATCCATAACAACCATAAAATGAAAGGAAGCAAAATGTAGAAAATTAGAATAAGTGCGGGATATAGTAAGAAGAAGTATGCATATATAAATTTTTTTCCACGTCTTTCATCACGTGATAACGTTCATAAGAGCTTTAAAGGTTTTGACGCGTGTGGACAGTTGTTGTTTTAAGTCAAAGTTTTACAGGAAAGATTTAATAGACGAACTGGAAATATTTGGTATGTCTTCCCGACGTCACTTAGATGATTTTATGGGTAGCCGAATTATTAGAAAGATCGAAGAAGGGCGAAAAATAACAGATGTTGCCATGGAGTTCGACATCGCTCACAGCGTTGTTTCACGGCTTTGGAAGTCATTTAAAACTACTGGAATGTGTAGTCGGTGGCACGGGGAAGGTCGTGTTAGAAGTACGTCGCCTGCAGAAGGCAGATATATCGTCCTATCAGCAAAAAGGAATACGCGCACCACAGCTCAGCAGGTGGCAAATCAGTTTCTTGCTGCCTCAGGAAAGCAGATCTCCCGAAAAACTGTTGCCAGACGTTTGAGGGGAGGAGGACTATACGCTCGCAGACCTGTTGTGTGTGTCCCATTGACCAGTGTTCTATATATATATATATATATATATATACTATATATATATATATATATATATATATATATATATATATATATATATATATATATATATATATATATATATATATATATATATATATATATATATATAGACAGTACCGTACTGCCTGGTCAATGGGACACACACAATGCAATGGTGTCGTGAGCATCGCAATTGGACTGGGCATGCGTACTATCCTCATATAGTACACATGCCCAGTCCAATTGCGAGGAGAATAGGTTCAGTCTGCCATCGGATTGTAGACGCCAACTGATTTTGCGCGAGAGTGGTACTGCTTATCGTCCAGAAAATATCCAGGAAAGGGACCGATATCCGACATGCAGTGTCATGGTGTGGGCCGGCATCATGATCAATGACCGCATGCCCCTACATGTGGTTGCGAATGGGACTATGACGGGCCAACGATACATTAATGAAGTTCTACTTCCTCATGTTCGTCTTTTCCATGGTGCTGTCGGTGATTAATTTGTTTTTATGGACGACAACGCAACATGTCATCGAACACTCGCTGTTCAGGATTGTCTAGACAGCAAGGGTATTCAACGCCTCGTATGGCCATCACGTTCTCCAGATCTAAACCCCATTGAAAATGTGTGGGATGCTTTGGAGAGGCAAGTTGCTGGTCGAAACTATCCTCCGACAAACAAGAGCACCTCACCCGTACACTCCCACCGGAATGAGATAAATTGCCTCAACAACTGCTGGATAATGTTGTGCAAAGTGTGATTCGACGTGTGGAATGTTGCATCACACTCCACAGTGGACATATCCCGTACTGATACCTTTTTTCAATGTGCCTGCTGACTTTTAGATGCATTGTTCCATTTTTCCGTATGCAGCATCAATTGAAAATTTTTTTCTTTCAGATGTTTCACAGCTTTTGTACTTTCCAGAAAAATAAATATTCTTTATTCTAATATCTGAACAGTGTGGCAACTATATTTTATCCTACTAGGCCTCATGTGTCTCGCTTAATGTTATGCTACATTACAATTTGTGATCCATCCTTAGCAATTGTCCAGCAGTGTATGATAACATGCGATACTGAAATACTTTTGGCACTGCCGTTTGTATCATGGAGCCAGAAAAAAAATCAATTGAGATAATCTTAGCAGTTCCATTTTAATAATAGAGACTGTAAAAACTAACTGATGTAAAAAGAAAATTTAGCAATGATTAAGTAAATAAATAGATAGTTTTCTCTCTTAAATATCCTATGCATTAAATCAAACATAAAAAAGGCTTAAATTTATTGTGTTCATTGTAATCAATGTATCATTGTAATTGTTCATTATATTAAAATTATTTGATATTAAGTGTTTTAATATTAATAAAGTAAATTTATTAAAACAAAATGAAAAATAAGAAAACTTTGCATGCGTTATCTCTTGTCATTATTTTCTTCTTTTATTGATTATAAAGATACAAATATCAGTATCTATTTGAAAGACGCAATTCTAAATTAAAACTTGAATTTATTTATGTTTTATTTCCTTGTGACCTGATTTCAATTTTAAATAGAGTGATAAATACGAAAAATAAAAATATTTTTCAATGGTTATCAGCCTTTCTAATTAATTTTGTATTCAATAAAGTTAGAAATTCACCAATTTGAAACCTGTTATCAAGTAGTTGTAAGAATTGCAAAAATATAAAATGTGTGTTTTTCTTAAATTGGGAATTAACTGCTACATTAAACTTCAGAATTTTAATTAAAAGTTATAGACAGAAATTACGGAAATTTAAATAATCAAAGGCAGTTATTTTTAAAATTTTTAAGAATATTTTCTCAATTTTAGGAATGGAGTTTACAAATTGAATGCAACCTTAATCACACAGAATAAATTCAAAAGATTTAAAGTTGTAATTACGAACATTTAACTTGTAAGGAGGAAATAAATTAAAGCTGATAATAAAAAACTATTATTCCCTCTAATTTTTATCATATTAATAAATGTATTTTTTAAAACCTTTGATCCCTGATTTAAAGTCCCTTATTTTTTCATTTTTCTATGGCATACATAAAAATAAATTCTTATATACTGGTAACACAGCACCAATAAATTTTATTTCTTTCACATATACAAATAAATTTGTTATTTGTTATTATAATATCTACTGTTATTATTTCTTAAAGTACCTAGAATGAATTTTGTAAAAATCGGCATCAAAAAATAAATAATTAAAATTTCTAAAAATTTTTTAACTTCCAGTTAACAATTAACAACAAAATCTTTACTGTCTAATGAAAATAGTTTTGAAAAAATAGAACTTATGTCAAACAACATTTTTTCTCGTTAAATTATAGTCATATATTCCTATATCTACATAAATAAATTATAATATTTTTTCCCTAAACTTCAAAAACTTTTCAAACTATAACTTTTAAAAAAGTCATTCGCATCATCTTTTATTAGTTTCATCAACCTTACAGCTTTTATTTTTTTCTTAATTACCACAGTCACTTTAAAAAAATGCTCTAACTTCGAAAATGCTTAAAAAGTTTTTAATCACAGTAATTCACGAATATTTTTTTGTTGTTTAAAATATTAAGGTAAATTACAGAGAATACATCATGAAATACCTCAAAGAATACCTAAACATATAAATAACATCTTAACGTTATATATATATATATATATATATATATATATATATATATATATATATATATATATATATATATATATATATATATATATATATATATATATATATATATATATATATATATATATATATATATATATATGTATATATATATATGTATATATACTCAAAAAATGATTAATAAAACATTTATTTTATTAATTATTTATTCCGATTTATTGTTTATTTTTTATTTGAATAATTTAAATCAATAATTATGATCTTATTGTAATAGGAAAGAGTTTGTAAAATAATAAAAACAAATTTATAGAAATTAATGTCATCATGCTAAGCACAAATGCTTAAATTTTAGTGCTAAAAATTGTTAAATATTTTTAATCTTTTGTACCTGAATTACACATTTTATTTTCGAATTATACGTTTCTTTTTCTGAATTGTCACAAAAAACAGTCTTATTTGTTATTTATGTTTTTTCAATCTTTATAAGTAAATTGTTTATTTTGAAATCAAAGAGTTTAAATCTAGTAATATGAGATAAAACACAATAACATTTCTATTAATTTTCTTTTGTAAAAATAATTATTTTATTATTTTATTTGTAGAAATTAGGTTTTATTTATAGTAGAAGTTAAATATTGTTCACGAATTTATTTTTAGAAAAGATTTATTTGTAAAAAATAGTGAACATATTTATAGAAAAAGAATCATATTTTCATTATTATAGGAAAGACACATTTTTACTTAAACAAATGTAGTAAGAATATTTCTTATATTTTATTGAAGTAAATTTTGAATGATATTGAATCTTTTCATGGCTTTTTTAAACAAATATCGTTGATATCTTCGAGTTGAAAAAAGCATATCGTGTATGTATGTATGTATGTATGTATGTATGTATGTATGTATGTATGTATGTATGTATGTATGTATATATATATATATATATATATATATATATATATATATATATATATATATATATATATATAATGATAATTATAAATATATATATATATTTGTGCTTCAATATTTTTCAAATGAAAATATATAGTTTGTAATATGTTTCGAAACGTTAACAAGAATCATAGAAATGTGAAATATTTTTGAATTACGAATTATATATCGTTATTCAAAAACTTATAAGTTTTTTCGTACTGATGAATTTCTTAATTTCTCTTTTTTGTACTTTTGAAACTTAATGGATAATTTAAACTGTTTTCTTTCAAACTGAATTGATATTTTATATATATATTAGAATCTTTCTTCAAATATTCTTTATTTTAGAAAGGACTATCACTTTTCATCATTGAATTCTCTTTAACTTCATTTTAGACTTTTAAGATCCCTTCACGATACTTTCAGTTCAAAGGTAATTTAATGATTTCGACTTACATGTATTTAGTTTAAAGATGAAAGTGTATCAGCTTTTACAACTTCCTGGTCCGAAAACTATTACTTACCGCAGAAGCGATTTCATTGAACTAATCGAGCGCGAACATTTTCCCAGGAAAATATCTCATCTAAAAGTCAAGCTTTTCAGAGCAAGATGTAAAAATTTCAATTTAAACTAAAGTTTAATAATTTATTAAAAGTATATTGTGGATGATTTTATTCTAAGAACATGAAATAAATTGATGTGAATTCTGTATGATTTATTTAATGGATTAAATATTAGTCGATTACATATATACACTTATTTATTAGAATATGTACATATTTTATTGCATATATACACAATAAACTATAAAAAAATATGTATATATACTCCAGTTATTTAATTTAATATTTATATTTTAAGAAGAATTAATTTTTAATTAGTTACACTTTTAAATTTCTATTAAATATTTTAATTATTGGCTAAAATTGATCGATATGAATTACCAAAAGCAAAGGGAGAATTTTTATGCTGTTTCCATAAATCAGAAATTCAGACGTCTTTATAATGGATTTTTTTATGGTAAAAAAACCTACCAGACCTTGCAGAAAGACATAAGTTTAGACACTATAAATGATACTATATTTAAAGGATGTTGTTTGTTTATTATAAAAAATCTGTAAAATTTATAAAAAAATCAAAAATAAACGATATTTTTTGAAGATTTATAAATTGCGAACAAAATAAAAAAATAAATGCCAAAAATTAATTAAATAAACAAAAACTAATAAAAATTTACATGCTAAATGTACGATGCAAATGCATTTGCATTGTATATTTTAGAATTTTTTCCAATTTTATATTTCTGGTTTCAATATTTTTCATGTTTTATCTTATATATATATATATATATATATATATATATATATATATATATATATATATATATATATATATATATATATATATATATATATATATATATATATATATATATATATATATATATATATATATATACAAGCACTTCAAACCACTTTCTCCAGAGTCTCTTAAACAACACATTTTTAACAAATTAATAGATACTTTTAAATCTGCAAATCAATAGACAACACCGGGGCTAACGTTCAAGATACTTGGAAAAAAAATTGTGAAAAATCCCAAAGAGGCTGGGGCAAATTTAAGACAGCAAACAAGCCATGATTGTTCGACAAAACATCTAAATAAAATGGGCATCTTTTTATCTAGCTTATGACAATTTTGTAATTCGGGTACTATGGGCACAGGACATCTTTTTTTAATTAAAAGTGCAAAATTTTAATTAAAGCTACAATGTTTGAAATTTCTTGTATGCTCAAAATTTGATAGAAATTCTATAAAAACGGAATGATATTAGCAAATTGATCTGAACGACAGAACGTTCATGGACTCCTTTCATAGACTGCACCTCTTGAGTTCTTTTCCTTGTGAAACTTTTTTAGAATTTTTAAATACTTACTCCTGTTTTCATGTTATTTTATTCAGGCTATTACTTTAAATGTTTGTTCTTTTTAGTACATTTGTTCTTCTGTGATACTTGAGCTGTTTTGTTGACACTTGTACAAGCCAAGCTCATTTTGCCATCGGCTATGCGAATTTAAGTCAGTAGGGTGCGTCTTTCGTTTTAACCAGAGCACCATGAAGATGAAAGTACGACTTTGCTTTAAGATTCCTCCGATAGATGACACCACCAGCGGATCCACTCTCTCACTTTAGATAATGATCTGGAGGGGGATGAAATGCTGTTTTGTACTTGGGATTTTCCAATATAAAGCAATATATAACAACGGACACACATTATACAAAAAAGGAAACTGCTTGTAGCAACATATATCTTAAAGTGGATCACAATTTATACAAAGTTTCCCCTGAAAAATGTGCAAAATGGTAAAATTTTATTTAAATGACAGAAGCAAGGCTTAATGTAGATAGCTTAAGAATTGCTTAAAAATAATAACACTAAATACAGTTTCTATTACTTGTTAAAAATATATTTTAGCACGTACTATTTATAAGATATCAAATAACGTTACTTAAATAAAAGTATAATCTCTGCATTTTTCCCTTACAGAAAGAATTCTTGAGCAGAAAACTTTTATAATCGAAATGATTTGCAATTTAGACCCAATGAATTAAAATACAATAATAAATCGCTCAGAGTTTTAATTTAAAATTTTATTTTAAATGTTAGCAGAGAATTACGGGATTTAATATTTTCTGATTTGTAAAAATTACATATTTCTTACCAAGGTTAATCATAAAAATGCTTACATATATAAGAATATTTAAAAAATTATAATATAGTTAATAATTTTTAAATTGTTATACAGTCTATGAAACAAACTTAGCTTCTTTTACTAAATATAGTGCAACTGATCAAAATTTAAGTGTGGATTTATAGAATACAGTATCTATTATATTAACACCCACGAAGCAAACCTGCAATTTCTTTTATCTTATATCTAATAAAAGTACTATTTTTGTCTATTTTATATGTATAAAAAGATTTGAATTTCATTGCTATACAAATAATACATTATAAAATTAATTAAGAATACAACAAACAAATTTTATATTGGCTTCATCTTAGTTGTTGATTTTGACGATTGTGTGAACATGATCCCAATTTTGCGAAATATACTTCAAATGATCGAGAAACTCGAATGTGTGAATTCCGGAATATTTTAAGATTGTTACTACCTGTTTTAAAATTTTGTTTTTTTGTTTTCCTGAAAAAATATACGTGTTTCCTTTTATTTAAAATAATGTACGATAGATATTGAATTAATCAAATATACAAAATGTTGATGAGAAAGAAACCGCTTAAAATCCGAAATTCCCAATAGCTGCTTCTCGTCATGGGATTTCACGGGAGTTTGAGACGGTGGTGTAAAATATTTCTAGAGCGCTAAAAGTTAGCTGCGGAAGTTTTCTAAAACTTAATGCAAATAAAAATTACTCCTAAAAATATACAGTTGGAAAGATTTTCCAGTCCTTTTCGAAAACTTTAAATTTGGGAGTGTTGGAATTCGCTAGAAAGTGTGAAAAACTTGAAAACCTTTCACATTATTAAGTAAGAAGGAATGTGTATATAAATATATATATATATATATATATATATATATATATATATATATATATATATATATATATATATATATATATAAATATTTACCTAGTAGTAACAAGTATATATAGCGAAGGTCAACTGGTTCTGTATCAACACAAGAATTGTATTTATTAAAGATTTGGTATATTTAGAAGGATGAAGTTTATATATTTTTCTTGTTTGACTGATAGAGATAGATATCAGATCAAGAAATAAAATTTATGAGATATAAGTTGGATAACTTTTTATGTGATTTTCAGGTATTTATAGTAACACACATATTTAGATACCTATCAGATACATAAATTTTTAATCCGTTGGTAAAATCAGTTATAGTTTCTATAAATTATTTTGATCTTGATTAAATTAAACTTGAGTATTTTTGTTAAAGTTTCCTTTGGATTATATAATAACACTATTCTAAGTTTGAAGAAAAGTTATTAGTATTGTCTTTTTATTAGAGTATTTTCTCATTTTGAACAAGATCAAAAGCGAAAATTAAACTATTTAAGTTATAAATATTTTCGAAATGTTTAGTCTAATTCTTTCCATTTGACAGAAAAGTTTCATCACTTTTAATATGTAAATTTAAATAAAATTTTACTTATTTTCAACATTCCCCGAAATACTCACTTTATATACTTTCCTAAATATTCGTTTTGTATTTGATCCCAAATAAAATTGTTTTATCAAATAATATTCTCATTTTACTCTATAAATTGGCACTCTATTTGATAAGACAGATAAAATAATTCAAATTAATATGTCCCACTACATTATACAGATTAAAAACTATATATTTTTGATAGGATAATCCCCTTATTTAATTCCATAAAAATACAAACATGTCTAATGAAAAACTTGAAGATATAGTATCATTATTTATAGCATAGACCTTATTTTAATTAAAGCAAAGCAACGTGAAACAGTTTCAGATCTCAAATATTTAGTTTTTATAATTAAATTATTCCACATCGAGTCAGAAATTTCCGACTCATCTGTTCAATATTCGCCAAATCCATTATCAAGAGGAGCTCAAAGTAACCAGAAAAAATGATTGTATCAGTTGGAAATATCTTTATTTATTTCATTTATTTGATTCTGATATGACACAAATTAAATTCTTTTTATATATATATCTGCATTACTTCATATCAAGCTTAACTTATAACGTTTAATGGAAACATATGTCAATCCAATGAGCAACAGGCTTTTGAAAATTATTTGTTGTAATATATCGCCAAATTTGGCGAGATTTGAGATAGGCTCTTCCAAAATCAGAAATAATTCGTAAAAAATTTTCAAAAATTTCATGTTTAAATTATAAGTGGAAAGAATAAATCTTTTTTGTTAAAGAAAATTTTAAAAGAATATGATTATTATTCTATTGCATTTTCATGTTTTAGTTTCAAATGAACAATGGTACTGCATATCTGCATTTTGGATGCATTTTTGTTATTTAGGTGGATTGAAAGTTTTCAAGTGCACGATTGCTCAATATCTATGAAGATTATATGTGAAAGACATTGGGGGAGAATATATCCAAAAAGTCATATAATATTCTTGATTTCTTAAGTGAATAATCACGTGGCTCAAAATATTAAAAAAAAACTTCTTTAAAAAATAGAGAAAGACGAGTTTTGTTTCTTATAATCTATTTTGAATATTTGAGGCGGAATAGAAACTAAAATTAGCTTAAAGTGTGTCATTCCTTTTATCAGATATTGGTATGGCTCATACATTAAGAATTTTTTACTAATTCTAAAAAATAATTTAAAAACAAGTTATATTGCTACTTACTGATATTAATTAATTTCCATACAGGAGAAAATTATATTATAATTACAAAAAATATTACTGACTTAGAATTAATATGATTTAGTCTTGCATAAGCCACTTTTCCTTCAACAAATAAATGGTTATCTGAACATTCTTAAATGTTATTTTTGTGGTATTATAAAAAAATGTTCTTGTATGAATTTTCAATTTTTACAAAATATAATTTTGATTAGGAAATTTTTGCTTCATTTAAAATTTTCAAAAAAATTAAGATTTAAGCTTGTATTTCTAAAAGTGAACTATTTTGGTAATTTGGTCGCTAGAATTCATTTGAGATAAATACTGTTCTCTACTGCAAAATATAGTAGTAAATTCTACTTAATATTATGCTTAACTGTTAGGGTTAAACTCTACATTGGTGGAGATATATGTATAACAATAAGTGATTTTACCATAAATACTCTAAGCTTCGATGTTAGGTTAAGTCACTTATCGAATATATTATATTGTAGATATGAGGGCAACACCTTCTCCACTTCAATGACGGTTTCTTGCACACTAGGCCTAAATAGACTGGGATTCAGAAATTGAAATGCATTCTTGACTTTCATGAATATTCAAACTTGAGGTGGAAATTGAATCCATTGAACTGTTAAACTGAAATCCATAGGCGTAACTATTTGGGTGCCAGCTCAGTTTTCTGTATCATCCTGTATCATATATTCTCAGCTGAATTTATAAACCCGACATAATAATGAAAATATTTTCAATTTATTTTAGAGATAACTATATAGAAATTACTGTTTTTATTTAATTTATATTCTTTCAAGTGCAATATAGTCTATAAGAGTTCCATAAGTAATGCAGAAATAAGAAATTTACTTTCTTTAAATTACAATCTATTTCACAAGCACTTGCATATATGTTTCTGAAGCGGAACGAAATGTAACTAAAATTATCACTATTTGCTTAGAAAAAAATCAAAATAATTTTGCATTTTTTCTTGTATTTAATAAACTTTAAAAAATATGATTTATTCTCTAAATAAAAACAGAAATCTAGTTTTCAGAATGAGAATCCTTTAATCGTTTGAAATAATTAAAACACATTAATATTTATAATAACAATCCAGTGGTAATAAAAATTCACAAATGTTTTTAATTATGAAATATTTTAATATACAACATACTAATTCTTATTTAAAACTTGGAATGTTGAGGTATTATAAAGAGTTTTTTCATTTTGTTTTTTCATCCAATGCTATTAATTAAATGCTACATTCCTTCATTTCAAATGTAATTTTAAGTTTGTATGAAATAAAAAATTGTCATTTGATTCAATTTTCAGATTTTTCTTGCTTCTATTAGAATTGAAATATTGACTAAGAATTTTAAAATTCATTCCACGGGAAAATTTTTTTAAATTTCCTTTTAAAATTACTGGAATTCTATTTTTATTAACAATGAAACATTCCATTTACATTTTGTTTCTGCCTATTAATTTTTATCTGTTTAAATGGAAGTAAATTTGAAGTGATATTAAAAATCAGAAAAATATTTCTATATTGTTGTTAAAAAATAGAAACGTTGCTCTGTTGTCATATAATACACTCATTCTGATGTGAGTTCCGATTCATTAAATTGCTACATTTATGCTTTTTATTTGCACATTTGGATCTGTTGTCGAAATGGGTGATTAGGAGTTTTTTGAGTTTACTCCTTTACGATACGAAAATGCGGACTGTTGTCAGTGGTAAATTTTTCTCAGAAAGCAACATGGGGAATGTTTAAGCTCAATTATATTTTACAAACAAGTTTATAATGGTTTACGATGAAGGAAGATTTGACAGATTAGCGTTATTCACAACACAGTGTCAAATTATTCTTACCCAAGCTAGAACTTGAACTCAAGAATTTTTGAAATGGATGTTTCAGCCTCGACTAATCAATTTAAAATTTGACTCCATAAATTATTGTATTCTCCTAATTGAAATTATTATGTTATTTTAAGAATTCTGCCTTTGAAAATTAATTTTTAAATATTTTTTGTCCTTTTCAACCGTTAAGTACTAACACGTATGCTTAGTTGCATGGTTTGTATACCAAATTTTTAAATGCCTGTCGTGAAATTTAGACATAGAATAAAAGTACCTGTTGCATTGTATTCTTAAGAAACACGATCAGATGATAATACTGTGAGGCTCCAAATTTTTATCTAGTTTTTGAATTTAGATTGCTTGTATGTGAGAGGGAAACGCGATATTTACCGCAATAACCACATCAAATTATCACAACAAATGCTCATGAAAATATTGGTATTATAATGATAAAATAAAAAACGGTGAATTAGCCACCGGAATAGATAATTCCTTAAAGTAGATTAATCGACAAAAAAAGGATATTTTGATCGTGAAATGAAGTGATAAAACAAAAGCAGGCACTGATATATATATATATATATATATATATATATATATATATATATATATATATATATATATATATATATATATATATGTATGTATATGTATATGTATATATATATATATATATTTATATATATGTATACATATATATGTATATATATATATATATATATATATATATATATATATATATATATATATATATATATATATATATATATATATATATATATATATATATGTATGTATATATATATATATATATATATATATATATATATATATATATATATATATATATATATATATATATATATATATATATATATATATATATATATATATATATATATATATATATATATATATATATATATATATATATATATAAGATACAACATGAATAACAATAAAATTAGTAAGACAAAATTTGAAAATCACTAACAAGAATAGAATACAAAGAATAGGAGGAAAGTATAGAGACCACGACTTCATCAGGAGGGGGATGGTCAACTATGCAAATTAAACATTCTTTTCTGACATGCACGAAAAAGATGAGACTAAAGATCTTCGAGCAATTCCGAAGATTATTTATATTAAAATAAAGAAGCATAAAGATATTTATATCAATAATTAAAGTAAAAAATATTATATATGTATGTACATATATATATATACATATAAACCATGATATCTAAAGATAATTTTACACATTATAATTCATGAATATGAAAGACTATATCATGATAAAAAAAAATCCGGTATTTTGGTATATAATTGAAAGGCATTTATGAATGTTATTTGCACAAAATTTTATTTTAAATAAAAAAATGTTCCAAATGCTTGAACTTTATTCATTTTTCAAATAAATACATCAAGTTATGAAAGACGTTATTAATCAATTAAGACTTGGTAAGAATAAATAAGCGATTTTTTAAGTTAAATTAAATATAAAAGTTGAAAGAAGGATATGAATTTAAAAAGGGTATTATTTAAATAAGCAAAAAAATTTCTTTTAAAAATTAAACTGTAATTTTTTGTAAATAACATGTTGTTTGTATTTAAAATATAATGTTTAAATTTAATTCAATGGTTTTAATTTTAATATTTTTATTATTTTCATAAAAATTTCATTCATTTCATATAAAAAATATAGTTGGTGTTTGTGTTTTTCTAATTAATTTCCAGTTCATAGTCCATTTTCGCCTGACAGATATAGTTCATGTGCCAATATCATATCCACAAAAATGAATGTATCTTATTTATAGATCTAATTTAAAAAATAAAGTATACTTTGTAAAAGGTACGAATTCTCTAAAATAATTTTATACTGGGATATTTAATTTGTATTTTCAAATTTCAGTGCCATAAAGTTTTATATAAAACTTCAGTACTTGCATACTTTTAGTGCACACGAGCTAACTAGACTGTTGCGATATTTTTAAAGTGAAATCACATTGTGTTTGTGAGAACTAATGATCTATGTGTTGAGAAGGTTGAAGCTGAGAGCAGCCATTTTTTTTATTTAAGTAACTAAAAGAGAAAGTGATAAGAGAAAATAAATAGATGAAACTGTGATGATAAAAACTTCAAAAATAATAAGAAACACTTTATATTTTATGTAAAAATGAAATATGTTTAAAAATTTATTATTATTCTTATATATGTATATTATTTTTCATATATACATAAATTAACAAAATATATTAATGAAAGTAATTAAAATATTGCATTTTACACACTCGAATTGATTTTCGAAGAATATATTGTAATAAGAAAGGTAAAAATGTTTCCCAAAACATAAGAAATTTAATTAACGAGAGTGAAATTTATTTTATAAACTTTCAAAATAATTAAAATTTATTGTAGTTAAATTTTAATTCTAAAAAGTATTTTTGTTGTTATTAAGTCATATTAAGTTGTTATTAAGTTGTATTTTTCTGATTCATAGTGCATTTAGAACCATTATTTGAGATATCTGTATTGCTAATAATTTAATATTCCTAAGCACACACATAAAACTTTGTTACAGTCCAAATATATAAAAATCATGAAAATTAGTGGAGGTATCATTAACATTGGCGGCAAACCTTAAAAAAATTAATAAACTACATTATTGGTCTCAAGAGTACACTAATTCTGCTCAATCAAATTTAGCTGTCATCTCACACTGAGAAATTGCCTCCCAATTAGCGTGGGTATCCATGATCAATCTCATTTTTAAGTAACAATCCAGCTCCCGTTTTGCTCCCTTGAGAACTTTTATTCGTATAAAAACGGGAATCACACAGTATCAGGAATCTTCTCAAAATCAATTTGGAAGAATTCTGCTGAAGTCTGAATTCAGCTAGATCAGATCTTGCTATGAATTCAGAAGGAGTATTCTATTTGTGCCTTATTTGTTTGGTGATCGTACTTCAGAATTTTACTGAAATGGCCAATGGTGAGCCTTCGTGTCAAGTGAAGTGCAGCGTTTTGAAAGGAAACGCCCCAGGTTGTGTATGTCCTAGATTTCTGGACACTTCAGGTAAAAGAAGGTAAGTAATAGCCTTGTTTGAAGAAAGTATTAAAATCTGAAAAAATTGACTTTTTTGTTTCCATTTCTGATCACCGAGCCTGTTAAGCACAACTAAACCCTTCATTAAAGTGAATCCACATCCAAATGTGCCTTAATTCTGACCTTGATTTTTTGACACCACGTTGTGAACTGTAATATTGCCGAAGGTTGTTGTAAGGTATTTTAATATCCACCTCGTAGCTATCTTCCAAAAGAGATTTTCGTTATTAGTAGGTTGCATTCTCATGTTACAAGGGAGGAAACCTGGAAAACTCCCAAACACTAACCTTGGTAGATGTGCATGCAAAAGTCAGAAAAGCAGCATCCTCTTACCCCATACCTTTTAATTTTAATGTTTGTCTTGATGACATAATTTTGTTCATGATCCATACTCTTCAATATTTCTCGTCCCGACATCAGAGGTGCACTAGATTCCCATCATGCAACTTATAAAGTTTATTGTGCATATACTTTCTCAGCACAGTAGTCTTCTATGACATCAGAAGATGAATACGCAAACTACCAGATGTGAGGCCGATGGCTTTTTGAAAAAAACTATTGCAGTAACTTCAGATTTTAGTGAAAATATTAGTATAATTCAGCAATGAGTAATTCACTATCTCCTTAATGTTTTAGTGTGTTCACTATCTAAATGAAGTGATATTATATCGCGAATCTCATAATTTCATATGAGCTTCTCGTAATAGCTTCACTGTATATGGATTTCACTAGTTTAAATTTAGCTTTTTCAGTCAATTTCTACAAATGGAAACACTTAAGCGGTGCTAATTACTTAGTAATTTTGAATCCTTTTTATATAATGAGGTATCATCTGATCTTTCAAATTACAAAAACACGATACAATATTAGTGGAAGGACACTCAATTTTGTTGATTAAGTTATTGTAAGATTTCTAAGTTTATAAAGTATGATCAAACATCTACTCTAAATGGAAGATAGAACTATTACGCTGACAATGAATATTTATATGGAATAAATGGATAAAATAACGTTAAAAATAGAAGTAAAATTGAAACACAAACAAGGTAAAGCTATACAGATGAAAAACTTAGCATAAAGGCGTTAGTGTCGTGATAAACTAGAATTTACGATTATTATTTTAAGACTTAATTCAAAATAATCGAAGGTATGAAAAAGTGATTTTACTTTAATAAAATAACTTTTTCCCACATTTGATCAAATTTGGTTTCTTAGCCATAAATATTAAATTCGTTCATAATTTCTACGTCAAATTTATTTCAATATATAATGTGTGTGTGTGAAACATTAACAATTGGCAAAAGAAGATCTTGAAATAAGGAAAAAACAACTTTTTGCTTCGAATTTACCAAAAAATTCACCCTGATATACATAATATGATTAATTGCATGTTACCTAACTTAAAAATATAAGCAATTACTATATCTATTTAAAATATATTCAGTCATAAAAATTACATTAAAATGAAAAAAGTAGAAGTTTTATTTTTTAAATGAAAGAGTTTCTCACAGAAAAGATCAAACTTAAGATTTATAAGAAAAACTCTTAAAGGTTTTTCTCTTTTAAAACAATCAACTTACTAATATGTGTACCTATTCTAGGCAAAACTTTTTTGCACATTTTCAAAATGGTATGTAGTACTGTGATTTAAATTTTCTTGAAATATTTGTGTATGTTTGATTTAGATATTTTTTACATTAGCTGAAAAGGAGCAGCTTGAATCATAAACGAAAATATTAAATAATAAATATTTTCTTAAGAATGTCTTTAGTAACAACCTTAGTCACACTTTGTGTTTTATTAGCTTTATGATTATGATTGTTACATGAGTATAATATAGGTTTGATTAATATTTGGATTACAATTAATGTACCATGTGTTACACGCATGAAACATAGTTTATAAGCAGAAATTTGCTATAAGGCAATTTTAGGATATATTTGCGTATTTAAGCTTTTATGGGTAGTTGGGGCTATATGTCATAGTACACAGAAAATATGCAAACATTGAATGCGAAGAAATCGAAAAGTTTCAGCATTAACCTAAAAAATAACTGATATCCAGAAAACTTATCATTTATCTTTCATTGTGTTAAACTACGATTGGGATTTATAACTTGAGCCCTTACTTTAAAAGTACATATCCAACTTCTTCAACCATAAGTTGTTGTCGTTGTGTGCCAGCCAGGCTGGCAATATGGGGTGCGCTGCTCCACTTTTCCAACTGAACCTTATTTTGGTGTGGAGTCCGACTTCCTCAGTACACACATGCTATAGGTACCCGTTTATAGGGTAGGCAAGCATTCACAACCCATTCATACAAGGAAAGGACAAAGACAGGATAGATAGAGAGAGAAAGTACATCCATGCTGACCACTAGACAAGTTGGGCGGCTTCAACCATAAGTCTTTTGAGAAAATAAAGAATCTTTTGAGAAAATACTTCTTAGAATGAAAATTAAATATTTATTAAAATAAAATAATAGATCGGTTTAATAAAAACTTAAGTTTAGCTACAAGCAAATTGACATCATAAAGATCGGAAAAGGAATTTCAAATTTATATTTTTCAGTAACATGTGTTTTTAAATGGTTTCTATTATTTAATTGAATCTAGATCAAGTAAATAACACAAGCTTCTATCTCAGCACTCACTCTCAGTCTCTTCGGTATGTTAATGCGCTCTCAATTTTGTCAAGGTTTCCGAGCTTGGTATCTATGTCACGAAAAAATTGCTTCTCAATCCAATTCCAACACATAATTGGATGAATAGATGTATACAATTACGTGTTGGAATTGGAAGTAGCATTTAACATCAACTGGAATTTTCCTTAAAGGACATATCCAATATTATGCATATTTCGGGAGAGCACAATGTGATCACTAAGATTAATTAATACTGGATCAGTAAAGGAAGAAATTAAGGCAGATTTAGTTCTATATAGAGTTCATAAAGAAGCATGAAAATATTGTTCAATAACATTATGGAATAAATTAAAAAGTCATTATGATAATCAAGAAAGATAAAAATTCGAAACACGTTAAACATTATACTCTTAATTTAAAAAAATCATATATTATTATTTAAAAAAATGTAGTTTTTTATTTTGGAAAATACAATAATAAAATTTTTTATTCATTATATTTTGATTTTTCCTTTTAATATATTGCTGAAAGAAGAAAATCCTAGTAGTCAGTCTTTTGATGCTGTCATTTTCTAACAAGATGAAAAGCTTCATATTTTGAGAATAATGCAAATGATATTTATGATTTTCGACATATTTCAAACTGTGCCATAAAAATGTTTTCATAGTCATTGATAACGTAAATTTAATTTGCGCTTAAGTCTTAGTTTGTTGACGTATTATCTGGATTATTATATGCATTTCAACATTTTTGAATACGAAAATAAAATTACTATTTCTTTTTTAAAAAAAGAAAAACTGAAATAAATTTTTTATCTATAAATGGTAAATGCTTTTCATTTTATTTTTGAAAAAGTCCATAAATAAATGAACACAGTGTTAATAAAAGAAAAAAGATTGTATTTGATTTAATATATTCCAAATTAAAATACTTAACTGCATACAAAATTTCGTATAGAATTTCTAACAAATTTGATGATTATATATGTGTTTTCGCTAAGAATTTTAATTACATTAAAAAGTAAAAATAATTGTGCTAAAGTTTCGAAGATGTGTCCAAGTTTAATGATTCCCGACCCTTTTAAAATAACGAAGTATAAGAAATATATATTCACTAGTGAAAAAACTAATTAAACTGTAAATCTGTAAAAAAATAAAAATTTAAAGTCAAACCAAAAATAATCTGAGAAAAGTACAAATGAGATTAATTGATAATATTAAGCATTATGCGTAAAAGTGATTATAATGTAAGAAATCAAATTTCTTTTTCAGCTATGCGATTTTCTCTGTTTTAATTCTTTATTAATATGCTATCTATCTATTTATTTATCTATCTATCTATCTATCTATCTATCTATCTATCTATCTATCTATCTATCTATCTATCTATCTATCTATCTATCTATATATATATATATATATATATATATATATATATATATGCTGCATTATAATTAAAAATCATTCAAAATTTCCATTCAAACTAATTTTTTTATTTAAAAACAAAGGAAAGAGATAATTAAACTTTCAAATATTTTCAATAAAAATCAAAAGAATTTAACTTTTTATTTCAAATTTATTAAAAATCGTTGGTGCAAGTGGGTTTGGTGTCAATACTATAAAGGGCATCATTGTAAAATCAGACCGCAAAATTTAATGCATAGTCAAATTCAAAATCAAAAGCAGATAGAGATGAGTTTTTTTCCAGAAAAATATTCATATGACAAATCACGTTAAGGCAAAAAATTCGCAAATTAAGTTACATAAATTAGGTCGCCGAGGAAAAATGACCACTACTTATTCTAAGCCGATCCCTCAATTAGATTGTTAAGCGCTTATCTTTCCTTCCCACGAATTTCCAGACTCCAGAATTGCAGACTTTTTTCAGAGCTGTGCCTCAATTTGGCGATAATTATTATTGTATGGCAACCTCGCCAACACAGCAAGCAATTTGATATATTACAGCAGAAGAAAATAAAGAAGAGACCCATTCTCTTTATTAAAAGGATGAGTATTCCCCAAGAAGCGCATTTCACAGGACAAAAGCATTTTCCCTCTTCAAGTCCTCGGTCAAAATATCTGTTGTCGGCCTCAGCACGATGTGCTCAGTATACGTAAATATTTTGTGGCTAATTGTTTTGGTCATGATGTACAGCACGCAACTAGAGGCCAGTGATGATTGTCAAGCCATCTGTGCCATTCACGGCCGGGGCAATGGGTGTATTTGTCCGAATATTTTAGTTGCAAAAAGAGGGTAAGCTTTAATAATTATGCAAACCTCACTTCTTTTAGTTAATAATTAATTTATAATATACTTCAATACAAAAATTTTTCAACCACGCATAATTAAAATAGACGATAACAAATGACTTTTTACGGTAATCAACATGTGAAATTTTCTGCATATGTATCAAATAATTAAACCGTATTCTTATCATTGTCTCATATTTTCTATATTATGAAACTAATTTATTTCTTATTAATTATAGTAATCTAATGCCAAACTGCCAATTTCAAAAATTTTAAGATTTTTAATGAAATTTGAGTGAAAAATCTCAAAAAAAAAGAGATACCAAAAATTATTAATTTTAATTTAATCTTTTTATCCAATTTTTAAAAATTTTTAATCATTTAATCCAATTATTATTATTATTATTATTTCAAATGATAGCAAAATCATTTTAAAAATATCTGAAAATTTATATAACACAAGAAATTAAATATAACAAATTAATATAAAATTAAAGACAATATCTATCTGAATTAGGTATGATATATTGCCTTAATTTAGCTACAAAGAAAATGAGTAAATAAAATTCACTTAAAATTGCATCATATTGTAAAGGTAAGTTATAATAAAAATAATATTCTTATTATTTTAAGCAGATTTCTTAAAATTTTTATGAAATTTGAACATTTTTAAGGCCAGTGGTATTGATAAATATTTTAAATCATAATCCTATATGAGTTAGAAAAAATGCAGTCGCATTCAAGCTCAATAGTTCTTGGATTTGTATCCCATCTCAAACTTGTTTGTTTGTCACTATAAACTTCGTAATCCACTTTAAACTGTAAATTCCAATTTAAGAATCTTTGATTCTTAAGCAAAAAATGGATAAACTATACTAAAACTGGTTTATTGTTTCACAGTAAATAAGCACCCTTCACTTCAGATAAACTGTGCAATGTCCATTTAAACTTAAAAAAAAAAGATAAGTCAAATATAATTTTAATAGGATATAACTTAAAATTTAATATTTATTTTTTAATTTAATTTTTTATTTTTAATGCAAACTTTTTGATATTTTGATTATTACTGATAAAATCTGTCACCAACTGCATTTATTATGTAGCTAATGACCGTTTTACATCAATTCATCAACATTTTATTTCATCTCTTTATATTGATAATAAACTATTGAGCAATTGCATGAATTCTTCTTAGGAAACTTTAAAATATCGTTTAAATTTTTTTTAGAAAACTGCTTATTTATTTCCCTAGAATTATATATTCCTCACTGATAATTTATTTAACTTCTTGCACTGTTAGGTGTCCTTCTTCGTAGTGTTAGGTGTATGCTTTCCACATTATAGAAGCTCTATAATTAATTTAAATGTATCTATTTAAAATAACAAAAGCAAATATTAAACTCTTAATTTACCCCTTAATTATGTTTGCAAGATTACTTTTTCTCATTTGGTATTCAGTTATTTTATAATAAACTAATTAACAAATAGCATTGTTTTTTTTCTTACCTGAGAGTTACACTTTTATTGTTGTCGTTAAATGTACGTGATTTTGTATCATTGTTTTTTATTATTCACCGTTATTTAAAAGTGCTAATAATAAATTGTAAGAAAAGTGAAAAGAAATAAGAATGAATAGCTAGTGGTGGTAAAAAAATAAATTCCAATGCGATAAAATTAAAAAATAAAATTTCAAAAATATAAATGATTATATAATCAAAATTTCACAAAATGCTTAAATAAGTAACAAAATATAATTATTTTATAAAGAGAAGGTTAAATTACCTAGAATTCATCATTGTTCATTTTAAAAGAAAGTGCTAACAAAATTTCCAACCCATGCGAAAGGAAATAAAAATGTAAATTTCCACAGTTGTGGATGAATAAATTTAATGATTATTATTTTTTGTTTTAGTATAAGTTGCAAAACGCACTGCAAAATATACAGATATTCTGCAGGAAATTGTACATGTAGAACTGGAAACATTTTTGTAACTAAGAAAGAGCCCAATAGGTAAGATTTATTTGTCATACATTTCATTACTTTTTATGAAAATCTATCAGTAATTAATTTCTTGGCATTAAAATAAATTCTGAATGCTCCCAAAGAAGGTAAATATTTTATTAATAATATGATATGAAAGTTTTTTTTAATGATCGAAGTGAGCTTTCAATATCAATGGTCGTTCTTTACCGCTCAAAAATAGAATTGCTTAGTTTTATCACTTACCTGATAAATATCTGTTATAAATATGTTAAAAAATTTTATATTACTATAAATTCTGTAGCAGAAAAAGATAATATTCGCTGTCAGCGTTGACACTACTTCAGCATTCAGTCTATGTAAACTTTATAGACATTTTTCATTCATAGAATACTTAGCAGTTATGTTATCTTGAGATTATTTCTAATTTACAAAACACTGTGTATTTACGTCGATATAGTTATAATAGTGTAAGATTTTCCAGCCTTCTGAATATGAAAGCTTGTTTATTTACAATAGAATAGATTGTATATTTATATATTTATAATAAACAGAATATTTTATCATAAGTAAAAAATAAATAAAGTTCTTAAAAACATATATATATATATATATATATATATATATATATATATATATATATATATATATATATATATATATATATATATATATATATATATATACAGGGTTAGCAAGAAATACGTTTCCCACTTCAGAGGGCTGTAGAATACGTTCTATTTGTCCAAATGAGATAAAATTTGAACTACAGATAAATCAAATAATGCGCTTGACATTTATTGAAAACACAAATAGTACATAATTTCGCCGAAAGATGGTGCTGTAATACTAATGGTACTTATTTGCATATACTGAAAATATGAAAAGTCATTTGCTTTACAGCGCATGCCTATTAGCATTATCTTTGGGTAAAAAGAAGGTGGATTCTGAACGAGCATTAGTTACTTCTCTGCACATCATGCCTTCTTTGCAAGAAAAAGCGCTACTTGTAAAATTGTTCTACCAGAACCAGCAGAACTCCGTTGCAGCTGTAAAAGAATTTCGCCGTATGAAGCAGATACGAAGAGGTCCAATGTCTCTATGTGTGTTATACAAAATGATGCAGAAATTTGAAAGAACTGGACAACTTGCAATTCTTCCCGGTAGAGGACGAAAACCAATCCAGTCTTCTAGCGTCGAAAATGTGGCTACCGCGGTCGTTGAAGCCAGCAGTCAGTCGCCGGATGGTAATGTGAGTGTGTCAGTTGTTTCCCGTGTATTGGATATGCCGTATTCCACTGTACGAAAAGTCTTACGGTGGATTTTGCATTTTTATCCCAACAAAATCAAGCCTCTGCACTTGTTGCAAGACGGGGACTCAGAGGTTCGTATAACTTTTGCACTTCAGTTCATTGCTCGAATGGTGGTTTACGTCACTTGGCCATAGAATATTCTGTGGACTGATGAAGCCCACTTTCAACTTAATGGGCAAGTCAACACCCACAATTGTCAAATTTGGGCAGCAGAAAACCCTCGCGCTATCCAGAAAAACTCCTTGCATCCTGAAAAAGTTACAGTATGGTGTGGGTTTACGGCTACTTTTGTGATTTTGGCCGTATTTTTTGAAGAGATAACTGCAAATGGAATCAAAACCTGTTCGATCACAGGACAATGGTACCAAGATATGCTAGGGAATTTTGTAATTCCACAACTTCAGCAGCGTGGATGCTTTCAGGACATCATTTTCATCAAGGATGTCGCACCTCCTCATATTGATCGTCGTGTAAAGCAACTGCTAACACAGCATTTTACTGAGGCACGGGTTATCAGCCGTCATTTCCCTACGGCATAGCCTCCTCGTTTACCGGATATCACCCCTGCGACTTTTGGATGTGGGGTTTTTTGAAGGACAATGTCTACCGTAAAAGGCCAGCATTTGTACCAGATCTGAAGGACAGCATTCGGCGCAAAATCCTTGATATTCCGACAGACTCACTCCGGTCATGCTGTCGATAATATGGTTCTGCAATTAGAGCACATTGTTAAAAATGAAGGGGGCATATTGAACAGTTGTAATGTTACTTTTTATTATTATTATTTAACATTTATAAAACATATCAAAGGTTTTTATATGTATTACAGCGCCATCTATCGGTGAAATTTTGTACTTTTTTTTACTAAATGTCAAGCGCATCATTTGAATTATTTGTAGTTCAAATTTTATCTCATTTGGACAAATAGAACGTATTCTACAGCCCTCTGAAGTGGGAAACTTATTTCTTGCTAACCCTGTATATATATATATATATATATATATATATATATATATATATATATATATATATATATATATATATATATATATATATATATATATATAATTTAAAAATAAATTAGCCTATAATTTCTCTTTGGTAATAGTCACAATTAATTAGATTTTTTAAAAATATAATATGTTTTATTTCTATGATTGATTACTTTAAAAATATATAATTCTAACTTTTATAGCATAAAAATGAACAGTAATAAATACAAAATTATTTAAACATAAAATAATTAATGAATTAATCATAAGAAAAGAAATAAATGAATTAAAGGAACCTAAATCAAGTAAACCTTTGATAAAAAATGTTTAATACGTAACATGAATAAATTATTTTTTTTAAAACTTAGTGTTTTCAATAATAATCACTTAAAAGACAGCCACAGGTAATTTATAATGATAAGAGAAATATATATACGTAATTTAAAAGAAATGAAATGAAACGATAGACAAAAATTTTTAAGTTTAATATTTTTATATTTTAACCATGTTGTCGTTTCAAACAGTTTAAGTGATTCTTGGAATTATTTATTGAGTAGTTACTCTCCATATTTTTCCTGATTTAAGTTTATAACAAAAAATACATTGAAAGATTTATGTTCCATTTAAGCTTTCTAAAGCCTCTAAAAAGTGTGGAGAAAGCATAAGAAAAATGTAGAGGAGTTTATGCAGCTTTTTTTGAATGCTTAAAGAATAATGAATATTTAAAGATACATGAGCTGCAATGCATAAGGAATATACAAATAAATTATCAAAGGAATTTTGTTTTTAGTAGTGATTGATTTTATAGACTGACAATTTAGTGTGATTTTTCAGAGTTCAAAGATTCTTATTACTCCCAAGATGATTATGCCCCTCTCTCTCACACACTTTATAAATATATATATATATATATATATATATATATATATATATATATATATATATATATATATATATATATATATATATATATATATGTACATAAGGCCGTGGGGTACCCAAGTGGTTAGGGCATGTCTTCCATCCGGAAGGGCGGGAATCGATACCCAATGCCGCCAAAGATTCACGGAGTGCATGCGATATACGTGCTCGTTAGCTATATGCAATCGAAAGTCCTGTGTTTCACCGTTGAACAATTTTCATGGGTGCAAAGATCTGAAGAAAATTTCTTATCCCTTCAGATCAATGTCAGAATTGAAAGTGTGGATCCTCTGGTGTTGTCATCTATCGGAGAATTTTAAGAACATAGTCGTACATTCACCTTCGTGGTGTCCTAAATAAATGAAAGACGCACCCTACTGACTTAAATTTGCATAGCAAAGGGATAATGAGATTCGCTGGTCCAAGTATGCAATTAGTAGCAACACCCTCCCACACACACACACACACACACACACACACACACACACATATATATATATATATATATATATATATATATATATATATATATATATATATATATATATATATATATATATATATATATATATTAATATAAAGAAAATACATATATGAATATAAAGTAATAAATACAATGCTAAAAATATAATGTTGTAACTACAATGCATAATAGGAAATCTAGCCAGCGCAAAAGCAGCTAAAGAAAGATTTGCCTATATAAATAAGATAAAACATGAAGAAAAGTAAAATCAGAAATATAAAATTGGAAAGATACTAAAGTATATGAAGCAAAAGACAAGAAGGCATAGGGACCATGTCTTCATCAGGAGGGAGATGGTCAGCTATGCAAAAATGAACACTCTTTTCTGACATGCTCGAAGGACAAATGTCTAAAAATCTTCGAGCAATTCCCCCGAAGAGTGCTCGTATTAAAAGAACTTAATTAAAAATTAGACTAAATATATATGTAGAAAAGATAAATATATATGCAGAAGAATAAAAATACTCACTATAGATGAAAATACTCACATTAGTAGAAAAATACTCACAATAGTAGAAAAATACATACAGTAAAAAAATACATACAGTAGAAAATACAAAATACAAAAGCCTAACTTCATCATTACGCCAGTAGATAAAGCCTCTAATAATTACTCATTTTTTTGTAAGAAATTCTATTTAGATTTAATTGATAATGAAACATTAAATTCCACCACATATAAGCGTTTGAACTCCACTGTTAATATTATTAATAAAAAAATCCTTAGGCTTTACAAACTCTTAAATATTAGCAACTATAAATTAGAGTTTCCTTATTTAACAGTCATTCCTAAATTTCACAAAATTCCTATAAAGTTTAGATTTATCACCTGTGGTACTAAATCATACATGAATAAACCTGGAATCATTTTTGCTAAATTTCTTAATATTATATTAGACAATATTGTTAAATCAGAAGCCACTTGGATCATTAATAATAATAGGCCTATTTTGGATTTTTTATCGAAAAATTATATTTATTGTATTAATTCTTTTGACTTTAAAGACCTTTTTACTAGTATTCCCATAGATAAATTAAACGATGTACTACACCTTTATTATCAGGACTATAGAAACTTATTAAATATTAATTTTGATTACTGGAATAATTTAGTTAAAATGTGTATTTATAATAATTTTATATTTAACGGTGAAAATATTTTTATTCAAAATTGTGGAATTCCACAGGGATCCAACTTTTCTAGCACACTAGCAAATTTATTTTTACATTATTTTGAAAAAAACTTCTTTTATCAATATCCTTTTGCTTTTCGATACATAGATGATTTCATTATTTTTAACAATTTAAAATTTGAAGATATTTCTAAAACTATTTACCCTGAAGAACTTTCTCTAATTAAAACTAATTTATGTGAAACTAAAACAGAATTTCTGGATTTATTTATCACTATTGATAATTCCACTACATATATAGACATTTTCGACAAAACTAAACAGTTTAATTTTCATGTTAATAAGTTAATTTCTTGGAACTCCAATATTTCTTTAAAAATATACAGAAACATTATAATTAATGAGCTTAATCGCATTTATATAATCTGTAACAATTATGAATATACTAAAAATCAAATTAAACGCTTAATAGCTCACCTAAAAAATAACAATATTCCAATTAATTTTATTTTAAAATATGTAGGAAGTAGGAAATCGCTTGTAAGATTGAAGTAATGCGTAGTTTTTATAACTACAGAAGGGCCACCCAAGCATTGAAGTTCTTACAAGAATCCTGAAAATAACTACATATATACACTTTATTTTATACATAACTAAAACTTAAATCCCTTTTAATACGCTTTAACTTTTTAAACCACTTTAACTTTTTGAATTTAATTACTTCTGGCAATATTTCTTCATTCTAATTTCAAATTTACTTTTGGCAACTTCCTACTATTCTCATATATAAATTTAATCTGATTTACTGGCTATTGTATTTTGTATTTTCTACTGTATGTATTTTTTTACTGTATGTATTTTTCTACTATTGTGAGTATTTTTCTACTAATGTGAGTATTTTCATCTATAGTGAGTATTTTTATTCTTCTGCATATATATTTATCTTTTCTACATATATATTTAGTCTAAATTTTAATTAAGTTCTTTTAATACGAACACTCTTCGGGGGAATTGCTCGAAGATTTTTAGACATTTGCCCTTCGAGCATGTCAGAAAAGAGTGTTCATTTTTGCATAGCTGACCATCTCCCTCCTGATGAAGACATGGTCCCTATGCCTTCTTGTCTTTTGCTTCATATAATTTAGTATCTTTCCAATTTTATATTTCTGATTTTACTTTTCTTCATGTTTTATCTTATATATATATATATATATATATATATATATATATATATATATATATATATATATATATATATATATATATATATATATATATATATATATATATATATATATATATATATATGTATGTATTGTTCTCGATAAGGTGTACATATTACAATTTATTGTAAAAATATTTCAATTTATTATAAAAATCTAAGTAAAAAATTCAGCGTCACATGCCTTTTAATTTTGATTTCCATTTTTGATAGATGTTTATTTTTAAATTTTTCTGTATTTATTTATAATGCCACCGTTTAAAATTATCTTTTTTCAGTAAAATTTTAATTTATTTTCGTCGTATTTTTAAACTTTGTTAAGAAACTATTTACTCAAAACAGCAAAAAATAATATTTTGTAATATATTCGTTTATAAATTACATCAAGATTTGTATTATTTACTAAAGCTGAGATAAAATGAGGTTAGGATTTCTTATCATGATGACAGTGATTTACTGTAATTATTTTTCTATTCATTAATGATCCCTTATGTCTTAATTCTTGTAAAACACAGCTTTAGAGTGAAAGGTCTTAAGTTTAATCCCCGCTTACTGGAATGATTATGATGCTATGACTCTCGACATGAAAATCTGTTTGAGTGAGTAATTATGAGATTTTCAAGTTTTCTCCCTTACTGTTTGAAAATCTGGCTGACTACTAATGTAAAAGTTTCCTAAAACGCAACAGACAATTGATGATCAGAAGCTTATAACAGTAGCAAATAATTAGCCATTTAATACTCAATATGAATATGCATCCGTGTTAGATTATATATATATATATATATATATATATATATATATATATATATATATATATATATATATATATATATATATATATATATGCCTTTACCTTTTTATTGTGCTAACAACAACATAACTCTCTATGAGTTTCTACTAAATTGAGATGCTTTTTTCCAATATTCTCACCCTATTCCTTCTTCTTCAAAATGCTAAACAAATCAATGAGACATTTTTTTGACAATATATTGACTTAATTATTTACCACATTCTAATTCACTCCAAAATATTCCAAAGCAATTGATTCGAACTACCCGCTATGAAAGCAAATTTTTCCCACTCTCATTTCCTAAAGTAATTTAATCATGTTAAAAATAGATGACGTTTTGTTCTACTGCAATTCATAAAAACCGATGTCAATATACACTTTATCTTAAACTTTATTCAAAACTGTTTTTTCATACTTTAATACCTATTGTTGTATCATATCTATCGTTATATCATATCTATCATATAACATGTTGTATCATATATATATATATATATATATATATATATATATATATATATATATATATATATGGGAACTTATATTTCTAAAGGAAATTTAGAATTTATTAAACTTAAAAAATCACATTATAAGTAATTTTAATTACTAGTATAATATCTAGAATAAAAAAATTCTAATAAATATCTAGAACAACAAAAATAGTCTAAAAATCCCTACAGGTTAGTATTTAGTTTTATTTTTAAAATATTATTTGCTTTTAAGGTATATAATTCAAATAAAACAATCATTTATGTGGAAAAAGACAATCACTTTCCACAAAATAAAATAAGGAAATATTCTTATAGAAACTAGCAATAAAAATCTGAAACAATTTAAAAGCAAAATAAGATCTATATTTTTGTAAAAACAAAATCTTTTTAATTTTTTTAGAAAAGTAATTAATCTGCGGTTTAAAAATGATCCTCTTTCCAAATAAAAGTCGCATCTTCTCAGAAAGCCACTGATTCATAGTATATTTACCGTTTCTCTTAGATTTTGGAGTTAGAGAATATACAAGCATTTCGCATTCTGAAGAAAATGCAGCCGGGTGCAACAGTTCAATTGCGATATTTGTTGGATTTTTTCAGCGTTAGTATTAAGATTTCTGATTGGTTGGTACCTCCCCCACAGAATGTGACGTCAGGTGCGTGGCAGAAAAATCGTCCCTACCTGAAATTGGAATTTCATTTCTCAAATCTCTTTTATCTTTAAATTGGCGATATCGAAGTTATACGCCAAAAATTACCCACAAATAATTTTAATTTAGAATCTTTAAAATATTAAACGCCAGTTTTTCATCTTATAGTATATTTTATTTTATTTACTAATGAAAAGTAGTCAGACCATTTGCAGAATTAAGGAATTTTTCCACGGAACATAAAATATCATGTTAGTGTAAGAAATCCATGAGGAAAAATATTTTAATTTTTAAGAATTATTTGACAATTTTTTTGTTAAATACAAAGGATTAAAATTTGTATCTATTGGAGAAGTTTATTCACTACAGAAATTGTCTTCCGTGTTTTTTAATTTTTATTAATTTTTCATTGTTTACTAAAAAAGGACTTAGAGATAGTTTTACATACATTTTAATTAATCTTAAAACAGTATTTTTATGTTAAAAATAACTTTTATGCACAATAAATAGCAATATAATCTTTAAACTGACAATATACTCATTTTTTATAAAATATACCAAATAGGATACAGAGAGTAACTGAGTAAAAGAAAAAAAAATTCCTTATTCCTGCAATAATAGTTTATTATTGTTAATATTAGTGGACTTATTCCTGCAATAATAGTTTATTATTGTTAATATTAGTGGAACAGAGAAAAAATTATACGCATATAAAAGAGCGCATGTGTCTATTTTAAGTTGATGTTAATTGGATAATAAATGTAAATCCAATCAAAATTATTTTGCTTTGTAGGATTTGTATGCAGTATTAATCGTATATTTTAAAAATTGCCTGTAGTTTTTCCAAACGAAATAATGGGAACTATTCCGTTTGGTATGCTAAGTACGATAAAAAGTACGCATTAAGAATATTGTTTATATACATATAAATATATAATAAATCAAGTTTATGAAAAAGCTTTCTTTATGATTATAACTATAATTAATAATAAAAAAAAGTTTTTTTAGGACAATTTTTAAAACATTTTTCATTCGTTATGAAAGTTAAAAATTTTTCCTTCAAAGTAAGCTACTTTTTTCCAAAAAATTAAATTACAAAGTTTTAAAAATACTAACAATTTATGAATACTTTTTCAAATGCAAACATTTTTGAACATTTGGAAACTTAACCAAAATTAATTGAGTATTCATGAAATTTATAATAACCAAAAATAAAACTACACTAAAAAACACACATGTATAATGCTAGATTTCCCGAAACCTTTTATTTTGCACATTCTGATTGGTTTACTAATTTTCCTAATAAAAATTTGAAATGGAATTTGTCAGTTTTCAGCGACGAATTGCATCACAGGTGGAAGACTGTAAATTAAAGTAAAATTATTCAAATGTTTTGCTTTCGGTAAGAATATTATGTCTGAGAGAGAAACAATATTAAAATCGTAATGTTAAATAATTAAATAATTAATGTTAAATAAATAAATAATTAAATAAGTAATGTTAAATAATTAAAATCGTGATGAGTTTTGTCATGTGAGGAAAAAGACTCACAAGAAGTTGTTAGAAAATTATAATTGAATACAGCACTTTTTGCTTATAATTGAAATACTAATTCAATACTAATTGAAATTTAATTTTTTTAATTACTCTGGACCGGAAGTAGTTCAGTCTACGTGGTGAGTCATTGAAAATCGATTTGATATTTTAATGAATACATACTTACTCAGTATTTTATCCTTTCACTTCTTACGACTACATTTCAGATAATTTTGTAACAGTACATGCTTTATTTTTATCCTTAATATCAAATGATTTTAAAGATGATAAACGTGTAATCACATTCATTGTGAGAAATATAATTTATTCGATAGTCTATTTATAAAAAAGGGTTTTCTGCGAAATTATATCTTAGATATTTTATTGACATTTTACGTCATCCTTTCAAATGTAATAATCCAGTTTGATCCACATCATCCTCGCGGCGTCACTGCAGACGATTATTTAAGTATAATATAGGAAAACGATATCGATAAATATATCATTAGATCGAATTTAACAGTTGCCATTTTGAAATTAAATGTAACAATTTTTTAATCTTCTAAAAGGTGAAAATCATTATTATACGATCATTGATAAAAATTCAAATTTTTATTTTTTACTTTTTAAGTAAGAAGCACTGTTTTTACGTTACATAGAACAGTGGAGAGAGAATGTCTGAAGATATTTTAATTTACTTAAAAAAATTATTTTAGCTGATATAAAGAACAATTAATAATAATTACAGGAAATCATTAATTACAATTATTCAAAATTAGTACCTTAATGCTTGATTGCATTTGGTAACTATCATTTAAAAAAACACTAAAATCCTAACATGTGAAAAATACTTAGAAAAAAGAAATAAGGATTTGCAAAATTTCAGTTCAGAAATAATTTGGAACACTATTTTATTTAAATAGCCTTTAAATGTAAGAAAATACAGCCTGCATCAATAAACAGCTGATTGTTGATAAGTATATATAGATGTAAATAAATAAATATGCATATATTAAATAAAAAATTAATATAACTTAAGAATTATCATATTAGAATTGCATAAAATGTTCATTTTATTCGTTATGAATGAAAAATACTGTACATTTATTTAGAATACTGAATTTATAAGTGATTCTTCATAACAAAGCAGGTATTTATAAAAAAAATTTTAAAATATTATCTCAGATCCTAATTCTGTTACTAATATGAAAATAAGAATGAATAAGTAAAAGCAGAAATAAATATTTAATTATTTTATGCTTTTGCATAACAACTCGTATTACCACTCCTCATTATATATTAATTTCTTTAATAATCAAATAGTTTTTCAATAAAATATATAACTGTACGTAGCGTAAGAAAAATATTACCTATGATTTTGTAGAGCACAGGAAATTCTACTTTTATTGGTATATAAAGATATGTTTTTGTAAGTAATAATTTAATAACTTTAAAACAATTAATTCTGCATCAAAAATATTCATTTCGCAGTTAAAAAAAACATTCAAAATTTTTCGAAAATTTGAAAATTTTCGAATTTAATTTCTTCTAGGAGAAAATAACTTCAAAATTTCTCCTTAGATTACACAAATCATATTTTAATTTTTTACTTCTCGCATTTGGCGACAATTCGTCTCAGACTGTAAAGCAACCCTCCAATGGTCGCGCAAGCGGGCGGTTCGATATAAGAATCGCTGAAAACTCTCCGTTTTTGAAGATACTTTACATTTTGCGACCACCTGTTTGCTCTAGGTAGTTTGCTTTCGTGAAAAGTCCCGTCAGTGACAATTTTGGAAAAAAGTTATTTTTTTCCAAATATAATTAAAAGAATAATTTTATTTAATTATTAAAATTTTATCTAAGACAATGCGAGTTCTAAAAATAAATCCTGTAGCATTTGTATGCGGTCTGATGATCTTGTTGGTACTTCTGCTGATTGAGACGGAGTCCAAGAGCTTAGACTGCGAAAGACATTGCAGAATCAGGCGAATTTCTGTCGGTTCTTGCAGATGCGGCCCAGAGTTGTTCGTTAAAAAGAGGTATACCAGGTAAAATTTCCATCCTTTAATAAATAAAGCAAACAATTTCAGAAACTATGTATAAGAATTTTAAAAAAAAATTAAATAATGACACATATTGAAAAGTTTTGAATAGAAAAACATTTTTCTTAATTTTTAAGAAATAGTTTTGAATTTATTTTTTAAAACATATTATAATTTTATTGATTGATAAGCAAAATATAAATTTTTTTAAACATTTCTTTAGTAATAAGAATTTTATTTCAGATATATGATTTGATAATAAAACTGCTTATTCTTATTAACATGATAAATTAAACTAACAACATTAAAATGATAACCCTATTCATTTTAAGGAATTTATTTTTATATCGTAAATGAGTTAACGTTTAATAAATTTTAACTCTTAAATAAGCAAATCGAACACCAAGTATTTAGATATGTGATTGCTAAAAATTTTATATATGTTGATATTATTATCAATTATGCTCTTTGGTTTGGTTAAAACGTCTTCAGAAATATTTGACAGTAATGTATTTTTTCCAATTTTAAAAAATCAAAATAATTTAAATTGTAATTTTTTAACATACAATTTAATATTTTCGGAATATTTGTTTAATTATATTTTTTGCCATTTTGAAATTATATATTTAAACCAGTTCGTGAGAAATGCAATATTTTTCTAATACTTTTGTAATGAGCAAAGTATAAAAGAATAGTGAAGCTAACTTATCATCGAAATAACTTATGAATATGAACGGGAAATTTAAAAAAAGTTTTGCATAATGACATAAATTTATTTTCCACAAGAAACATATTATAATATTTATGCCTGTTTTGGAAGGTCATTGCAAAATATTAAACAATTTCTTTTTTGCCTCATAAAATATCAAATTAAAACGTGCTTTATCTTAATAAGTATATCAATAGATTTTAAAATCAGTATAGAATTCTTTACATAAAATCCTAAATCCTTATAAATGTTACATCAAGTTAACGAAAAAGCCATTCCATCAGCTCTTTTATACTATCACTTTCACTATTTAATTAAAATTATAGTTATTATCAAGAACCAGAAGAAATTGCCATAGAGAAAAGTACATTCGACAAATAACTGCCAAGCATGTCATCATAAATTATTTCCAGATTCTGCTTTTCTACTAACACGCTCGATAAAATTTAACTTGTTGGTTTTAAGAATTGTTGTGGTAACTGTAACTGTTGTAGTGACTTATTATGTATGAAATGATGAATTTAATGATTATAAAAATCTTCTTTTATATTTTAAGAAAGCTAATACTATTATACTTAAAGATATGTTTCATTGTAACACAGAAGCTAATATTTATTAAACTATATAAATGAGATAAGTATGCTATTTGTAATTAGAATATTTTTTGATCCAAAGTGATGATTTGTCTTTAACTATCAACATGCAATTGAAAATTTAATAGCATTAATATTTGGAAAGAAAAATTATCGTATTTCTCAATTTTTTTTTATCTATAAATGAAACATATTAGAAAAAGGCCGAATCTTAAGCTTTTTCAAGTTAAACTTCAAGATCAATTCTAGAACACTTTAAATCTTTCGAATTCTTTATTTTAGAAAAAAATCAAATTTAATTCCATTAATATTATGAATTCATAATTAAAGAAACTCTTAAAAGTGGGAAATAATAAATTGTACTAAACCAATGCTTAAAAATATTTCCCAATTTTATGGAAAGTTTTATTCTAAATGAAATTTTTAGAATCAGCTAGAAAGACCATAAACATTTTTTATTTCACTTAATATGCATTTATGTTTTGAATGAAAATATTTAAAGTAGTAGAATTTTATATGAAAATTGATTTTAAATACAATATTTTATTCGATATTTGGTTAACCAAGATATATTCCTAGAATGCTTCGAAACATATAGATGCTTTAAATATGATGAACTTTGGCAAGACTTATTCAGAAATGCTACATATAAAGTTATTTTTAATGAAAAGTTTTAAATAATAATAAAACTAAAGAGAAAATTCTTTGAAATTTTCAAGTCAAAAATTTTTTAAATGTCATTAAAAAATCAAAAAAGAAACATTCTAGACTAAGCACTTGAATATTTGCTTTTTATAAGTTTATTTAAGTTAATACAAGATTATATATTTTATTCGAAAAAGTATTTTAATTTTTAAACAAATGAAAAAATAATAAGAATTGTATACTTATTGTAAATTATATAATAAATATGTTCTAGTTAAAATTAAAAATTAATATCTTCGACTACGTACGAAATCAAATCTACTTTTATTGAAAAGAAAAACTTAACTAACAGAAGCTTAAATTATTAAAATATTTTTAATAGAATGCCTATTCATTTTTAAGAAGTATAATCAACTAAGTGATTGCTTCTTACTCATAAACTATTAAATTTTTAAAGAAATGTCACATTACAAAACGGAATTTTTTGAAGAAAATATTCTTTTTTCCAAAAACATTAGTCAGGAAAAACATTAGGGAAATTATAGTATGTTTGGTGAGGTAGCATAAATGAACATATTATTGGTAAATAAATATTTAATTAAAATATTTTCCTTTCTTTTATAAGTTCATTTTTATTAAAGTGTGAAAATTATTTTTCTATTTATTATAAATTTTTATTCAAAATCTACATTTTATACCCATTATTTCATGATAGTTTGTCATTGAATATTAGGCTTCATGAATTAAAGATTTTTAAGCATTTTACAATCAATAGTATGTAGCTTTCTAGAAGTCTTTTTTAATTCATATGTTCTGGCAGACTGTTTTTCATACGTTCTGAGTAAATGTAACCTTTTACGTATAATTTACAAAAATTAAGAAAAATCGTACCAAACATTTTGATCATACGTTTTGGCAGACAAACTACATTTACGTATGAGAAAGTTATTCAAAAATTCGGAAAAATCTAACCCAACATTTTGATTCATATGCTCTGGCAGACAAGCTACATTTACGTGTGAGAAAGTTATTCAAACATTCGGAAAAATCCAAGCACTTATCCTGTCTAATGCTCATGCGGAAAGCACAAATTTATCATCGTATGGTATTCATTTGCCAGCATTGAATTTTTGCTATTCATTTGCCAGCTTTTTATTCAGAAAACTGTGTCTTACAATTCATCCACAATGTACTGTAATTTTTTAAATACAATAATGAAAATACTTAAAAAAATGAGTAATACTAGAAATATAGCTCCAAAATTTGTTATACAAAAACTTTCTAAGATGGCTGATCTTGATTAATACTTTGAATTTCATTTAGAACTGTATAAATACAAAGCTCTACATTCAAAATAAACTAAACTAACTATCTGAAGAATTTGTACACATACCTAACGTTATGTAATACCTAACATTATATAAATCCTTGCAGATTCTCTGCAGAATAATTGCAACATGACGACACATGGGTTCCGTTCACGCATGAAAAACTTTGAATCTTACATAAGATTTTAATAAAGGGAATCTTGGAAGATTCATTGTATGAATCTTGTAAAAACCATACTTGTGAAATAGTATACAGTTTGACAATGATTACTATTATATAACTCAATGTAAGATATGATTGCACAATGGTAATAATAGAAGGATCACATTTAGAAATGACTGAATAAATAAGTAATTTTTTTCTAACGGTGGGTACTTGGGTGACGAACCCTATGCCACAACAAGGCCAGAAACTGCTACTCATTTGTCGTTATTCAGCGGGAACCTGTGAACCAAGTCACGGAGGCGGGTAGCGTTGCCCGCGACATATTACCACAAACCTGTTTATAGGGTGGGCCACATTCATACATCATCTCAGAAGAAAGGACACAGAAACAGAGAGAAAGTAACACCCATGCCCGAACCGGGATTCGAACCCAGGACCCACAGCTCAGGAGTCATGAACATTAACCACTCAGACATCGGTCGGCGTAAATGAGTAATTCTTTTTTTATCATATTTTGCAATATAAAATTTTCAAATTATATAATAAATAATTTATTTTGTTCAATATAAATTATTTTTAAAATGTATTGGGGTTAATAAGCCAAAATTTAATTGTAAAAAAATTGCAAATATTTTATATGCTTCTTATTATCTTGAAGAAAGTATTATGTTAGAGAAGAAGCAACATACACATAACATAAGCTAGTGTATTGGAAACATTAGTATATCGGGAAAATTCTATAAAAAATAAGATAATAAATAAACGTTATAATGCTAAAAGATGGAAACTAGGGTAAAATGGCACACTGAATTTACAACAAACATTATTTATATTTATTCCGAATATTCTAAGCAATTAAAGAATTTTAAGATTTTCATTTCTGTCAAATATGAGTAAATTATTATCATCCTCATGATCATCACTTTCATTATTATTATTTGCATGTGATGCATTAGGTTAAAACATTATCAAAAGTTTCTTCCAAAGCTCAAACTTTTTAACGAATTATTTTATACTGTATTTCCAAAGTGTTATTTGATTGCAAACAAGGAATTATTGGAAAAGTAAAAAATCAATTAGTACTGCTAATGATTGATTTGAATGAATTTCTAAAATTAATAAAAATATAAGATTTATATATTTTACTTAAATAATAAAATATATAAATCTTATATTTTTATTATTTTTAGAAATTCATTCAAATCAATGATTAGCAGTACTAACTGATTTTTCATTTTTCCAATAATTCCTTGTTTGCAATCAAATAAGACTTTAGAAATACAGTATAAAATAATTCGTTAAAAAGTTTGAGCTTTGGAAGAAACTTTTGATAATGTTTTAACCTAATGCATCATGCAAATAACATTTTCAAACGTAGAAAGAATTGTAGAAATTGTATTTGTATGAATTATACTCTTATTAATTTCCATAAAAAACATAAATGTGTCATTTTAAAAATAAATTTTATGTATTATCCATTAACCATTTGTTGAAAAATTAGCTACATGAAAACTGTTTAAACAAAGTATGGAAATAAATGCATGAAAATATTAATCTGTTTTTTAACACTAATAAAATATTTCATCTGATAGTTAAGCGAATGTTTTGAATAAAAATTAATTTTTCATTTAAAACATTTAACTATCAAATAAAAAACTGAATTAAAATTGACTTCCGATTAAAAAATGTTGAATATATAGAAAATAAAGAAATTTAAAAAAGATAAAATGATATAACTTTTAAAGACAAATCCATGAATTAAATTTATCTTATTTTATTTACTAATTAAAACATATTATCTACATTTTAAAAATAGAGTTATTAGTAGATACAAAATATTTTGAATAAATACTCATTACAATTACGTAAAGTACTGAATATTTGAAAAAGTAATGATTGATAAAAAATTATGAATGAGAATTTTTAGAAGCTTTACATAAGCATTTTAATAAAACGCCGATAAAAAATGTTTTCAATCAAGTTATTAGATACTTATGCCCCAACTGGAATTTTCTCGTCCAAATCTGAATCATTGAAACACGAGAAATTTCAAAAACAAGTTGAAATTTTACCAAAGCATTCTTCGATTATTTTGGAATCTGACGAGCTATTGAAAACATTTCAACTGTTAAGTGTTTTGCTTGATTTTGAATCTTATTGCTATAGAAAAATATTTAAATTAAAGTCTGTAATTTAAAGTCTGTAATCTTGTTAATTTAAATAGGGAAACAAACTTTAATTTTATTGAATTGTTATTATTCTAATAAAAATATTTTAAAACTTATTAATGACTTTTGAATACAATTTTTTTCGAAAAACAATAGACGATTCATTTCTTGAAAAAATTCTCATTATTTGCCTAATGGTCACATTTAGCAATTATATAACCTCTGTAGGCATTCTTTTCGTCTACGTGTGAATGGCTAAAAAAGTCACCACTGCGAGTTCGGTATTTTCTATGAACTTTAAGAGTAATGAATGTTTCGTGATGTGTTTGTTACTTGCTGTTATACTCCTTGCAAACAGCAGTCGAAGTATTACGTACCAAACATAGTTCAGCTATCTTACTTTATATAAAATATCTTAACAACTAAATATAAAAAAATTGTGCAATTTTGTCCCTTAACTTTCTTTTTACTGACAGGAATAAGTAAATATCAAAACACCGTAGAAAGAAAAGAAAAATTCAAAGTAACATCCTATTCTAAAATACTGGAAAACAATAAATTCAAAGCAATAAACGTTGCAAAGCTTTCAAAAAATTTCATTGAAAAATATACGGAGAAAAAGCATAAATAGATAAAAGCATAAACAGCACATATAAATCTAAAACAAGATTAATACTGACATTGATGACACTGAAATAAATGAATATATTTTTTTCTGAATCAGAGTTCGAAAATCAAAGATCTAATTTTGATTAACTCTAGGATTTAAATTTGTCCTTTTAACAAATTTTGCTTGAACTTTGATCTAAATAATGAAATTTAGCATATGGAATGTGGAATACAAAAGGAGAAGAAATTTGTCGTTCATGCAGTCTTTAAGACGTTTGAAAAATCGTATCAATTAAATTTTGATGAGTTTTTAGTGAGCTACGAGTCTAACTTCTCTGAGCACAGCTTATTCATCTCTTTGTAGACAACATAGCAAATATTCATTATGTTACTGAATGTGAAATTCATCAGCTAACAAAGATGACGTTAGACTGTGAAAAGACTTCTTAATTAACTTTTTTATTTTCACGACATCATTTCATTTTGATGGAATTATCCAAGCCCTGGGGAATACACAGCCGTCATGAATGGCTGAAAGTAATTGAAAGGGATGTTAACGCCTACCATGGAACGAGGAAGACTTTTTTCGATCCACTAAAGGTCCCAAATCATGCAATTACAAGTGTATTTAGTACTATCTCGAATTTTCTTTCTCTGACATTACTCAATTGTTCTATAAGGTATATGGAATTGTCTCTGTACTCATACATAGCAAAGAAATTAATGAAATTGGAAAACAAAATTATCCGATTTGTCTCGCTTCACCATTCCAGTGAGTTTGTTGATGATCCAAATTGTAGCATTTATTTATGGGATTAGTAATCATTAACGACGTTCATCAATTTTGGCATCTATCATCCATTTTGGTATGCTGTACTCATACATAGCAATGAAATTAATGAAATTGGAAAATAAAATTTTCTGATTTTTCTCGCTTCACCATTCCAGTGAGTTTGTTGATGATCCAAATTGTGGCATTCATTTATGGGATTAGAAATCATTACTGACGTTCATCACTTTTGGTATCTATGATCCATTTTGGTATCTACCTATAACTCTATCATTGAAATGTATTTATGGACAAACATTGAAACTTTGATTCCAAAACTTCTAAATTAATTTAAGGCAATGATTAACCACTGTCTTTTTGAAAGATTCTGCTTGTCAGTCATTAAATACCTTCTTTTAGCATTTGATTTCACCCCATTTTTATCGGATTTTTTCTGAATTCTTCATTATGTATATGGTAGACTCTATTGGTTATGAATACATTTCAGAATATTATCTCTATTTTGGAAACACAAAGTTTAAGAATGTTGATACAAATTCTCGTTATAAATTATTTAAACTTATATTTATACCATTACATTTACTTACTATCATTATATTTACTTTCAGCCAGCCACTATATGAATTTAAACCAGTCTGACAATTTTCCTAATTATCATTCATTTATTTACCTGCTGTGGCTTTATTGACACCTGTTGATAGCAGCGTTTTTTAATTACTTGAATCTGTATTAATTATTGATGTGCAATTTATGAGAAATTCTCTCTCAGTGCTCAATTTTTCCATCTCTCTTCATCACTCAAATTTTGTTTTATCAGCCAGAAATCAAATAGTCTCATCATTCAACTTATGAAGCATCGGATTTCTATATTTGAAAAAAAAATCATTATTATTTTCTTACCAATTAAAAGTCTATAGAAACAAACATTGCTGCACTAATTATTTATTTTGAAGAACCAGTCATCAAAATTTTGATTTTGATAAGGATCTATATAATTTGGAGCGGATATATAATTTTGAAACAATAATATTATACATTAACGTTTATAGCTTTAGTAAATAACACATTGTTAAGGTCTTAATAGTATTTTTAATTAATATTTTTAGTCAACTCAAAAGGTTTGGAACATTATTTGAATAAGGATAACTATTTAGCTATGGAGCTATTTAATATCACTACAAAAAATAATAAATGTTTAAAAAAATCTTTCTTTAATAAAATGAATGCTGAATTAGCACAATATAAAACAGAGTCTGATTTCATTCTGTTTTATAAAGTTTTGAAAAGGCACAATGGCTAGTGTCTATCATCATTTCTAAAAAATTATTTTTGCTTATAAATATAATAAAAAGTCATTATATTAGTATTTAAATAAAAAAATAACATTCAGCTGATAAAATATTTACAAAATGAACGTATCATAATAAAAGGAAATCCTCTTTTTTTCGCATCATGAAAATCTCTTCTCAATTGTGCAAAAATAGGATAGAATTAACAGAGCATGTATTTCTGACCCTTAACGTAAATATTCACAACAAGCAAGTATAACAATAATTTCAAACACATCAGCTTAAGTCAACTGTAAAGATATTAAATATTATTTATTTTGAATGTTTATTTATACAACACTGTTTGCTGTAAGCAAATTATATCCTTTAATCTTGAACACTTCATTAGGCAATAATTAATTCATAAAAAGGGAAAAAAGAGGATATAACATTATGTATGATACATTATGTCACACAAAATTGTTTTTGAAATTAAACTGCATATTAATATAGTTTTCACAGTCAATACAAGTTAAAACCTGATTATCAAATATATTTCTAATTATTTAACATTGTATGTTACTTTAATGTTTCATATTAAAAAGATTATTAATGTTAATCAGATATTTTGTTGAAGATATTATCGAAGATATTTTTTATTATTAATCGGAGATATTTCGCTGGCAATGTTTTACAATTTTGATTTTTTTGACTAACAATTTTGAGCCAATGTTAAATAAAGTAGAGGATCCCTGAGTTGGCTTCTTCGATTTCAAAATAATATGTAATTAAAATGTCGAGGGAATAAAATATAATATTTTATTTAGTTCATATTACTGCTATAGGAAACAAAAAGAGTAACACATGTTCCAATTAAACAATTTTAATATCAATAAACCTTCCTAACCTATAATCGTTCATAGCCTAACCTAAGCCTAAAATCAAAATTGAGAGAGAGAAATAATTTTTTTTCAATTAATTTTTAAATTATCATTTAGACCTTGTTTTTTCTTGCAAAATGATCTATAGTGGTTTCTATTATAACGTAATTTTGAATTTTTACCAGGTGTCTTTATTTAACGCTTTATGTTGGAAAATGTTTTCTATATTTTTTATTTTATCTTTGTTGAGTTACAAAACTGATTAAATAAGTAGATAGAAACTGCACTTATAAAAATTAAATATTTTTTCTGATTAATTTAAGAATTTGTCATAGTAGTATGATTTCGAAATAAGTCCTGATATTTATTTATGGATTTTCCTTTTCATAAAATTTTATGTTTGATTCTTTATTATAATTGCATAAATTAGCTTACATGTGAATAAAATATTAATTATAGATCATTTTTACATATTTTATACACCAAATTTTACACGTTTCATCTTCTGTCAAGTTTGTATGGGAGGACCTGGGTATGAAACCACTTAACAATGCAATGAAGAATCTGTGTAAATAATAAAAAATGTATAAATATACTCTAAACATAAAATGTTAATACAAGTTTATGAAATAAAATTCATTTTTAACCATTTGAAAAATCTTTGAATATAGGCATTTAAAATGATCCTTAATTTTTTATCATGAATTCATTTTGCGATAACTCAATTTTAAAATACGGATAGTAAAAAGTATAAAGATAAAAGTTAGAAAGTAATTATTCTAAGAAAGAATGTTCAGAAATTTAATTTAAAATTTGAAAGTACTTACATGATTGATGTTGGATATATGAGGTAGACATCTTAGATATAAGGTAGACATCTTAGAAAAGATGCACAACATTTTCTCGTGAAATTTCATAAAGCCCTCTGTTAAAATTATTCTATCAGAAATAATGTACTTTGCAAATTATAATTTATCATTTTCTTGTTTCTCTCTTGTTTGTAATTTAAATTACAGTAAAAGACTGTTTGTCCTAAATCATTAAAATTTATAACTTCATAAAATGGGTTAATTTTTACGCTAAGAATATATTTTTATCTTACTTATTTTGGGAATAAAGTTGAGTAAAATATAAAGGAGATTATTTTTCAATGACATTCGAATCTGTGCTACAATGTGTTTCAGTCTTAATTTTGCCCTTCCGTTGATTAAAATTTGCTTAATGAACAATATGTGCTAACATTAAATTATTCAGGAATTTTATCCAATTTGATGGGTCTTCTGAAATAATAATTTTAGCCAGGATGTGTTAAATATTATTCCTTAACAAAAATTAATTTAAAAATATGCAAATAATGCAAATAAAAGGAAATATTTTAGGTAATAATTGCAATCTTCAGTTTTATAAAGCAGCACATTTTGAAAATATTGATTTTGTATGAGAAATAATTTGTATAAATTAGCTTATGAATGTATATTGATGAATATTTTAAAATAGCGCAGTAATAAAAGTCACTAATAAAGAAATAACGTCACTAATAAAGATATTAGAAGTTATATGGATTTATTGTTATGAAAATAATTTTACGTGGTTTATATATTCAATTTATACACGCATACATTTAATTTTATGATTAATATTATTATATATTTCTTCCATTTAAGTTCAAATTTCTAGTAAAATATTATTAATAATACAATACAAAATGGACCTGATTTTAATGAAATGGCTAAAAATATTAACCGAATAAAAATTTATTCTCTGTGAATCATCTTTTATCATAAAATTAAATGTACAAAACACATATGTAAAAAAATTAAAAAACACATATGTAAAAGGAAATATTTTTAAATACAATATTTTGATGTTAAAAGAGACAGTTTTTCGAGAGATATTAAATTGAAAAATCCTGCATGTAATTACTGATAAAATTGAGTTTATTTTGAAATAAATTTGTCTGCCATCAAAATTTTGAAGCTCTAAAATGTGAATAATTTTTATTTTTAGTTTTTAATACAATACTTCTTAAAGTTAAATTTTTTTATGTAAAATACTTCTTATTGATTATTCTTCCTTCATTTTTTAATTTTCATCACATATAATATTCCTCAAATATTATGAACTAAATAATTTTTTCTCATTCAAAAAATAATTGTTTCGCTTTTGTGGCTTATTGACATTTAAGGTTCAACTTTTTTATTTTATGTCCTCTTTTAGACTTTGTCTAAATTGGACAATGCATAAAATTTAAATTTTGTACTTAAAATACAATTTTTATGCATAAAATAAACTTTATTACACCTATTTTACTTTCTTTCACATATTATGAGACAAATGTTCACAATTTTTGTGATTACAATAAAGTACAATAGCTAAATAATTTTAACTATTATTTTAATTTGAAATAATTTTCACTTAAATGTAATTCATAGAGGGTAAAATTAAAATAATATTAAATCTATTTGATGAACTCAGAAATTTTATAAATAATTTTATAAGTATCAAAAATTTCAAAATAATTATATTTTATAAAATTTTATAATATATTCTCAACTACTTTATATATATGTAATTAAGTAGTTGAAAATAAGTTTCCTTCAAAACTTGTAATAGTATTTTGTAATTATTTACAAGTGCAATTATAATTTTGTTAGGTTTATGAAAATTAAACTCCTACATATTAAAAGCAATAAACCAAATTTAAATTAGAAAAATCACAATTTATTAATTTTTACAAATAAAAGAATAATTATTTGTCCATACAAAATAATATCGGAGCTATAATTTATGTAATTTAGCCACGTATTAATATAAAAATCAATTCCCCATAGAAAATCATATATATATATATATATATATATATATATATATATATATATATATATGTATATATATATATATATATATATATATATATATATATATATATATATATATATATATATATGTATGTATATATATATATATATATATATATATATATATATATATATATATATATATATATATATATATATATATATATATATATATATATATATATATATATATATCAGAAAAGATCTTAGGACTGAGCGAGGGTTAATGAAATCGTTTATTGCATGATTTTTTTACATTTTATGTTCATTGCACATTAATTTAACATGATTTTTCTAGTCAACATTTTTTTATATTTCATCTACAATATATAAATTCAGTTTTACAAAATAATGTGATAATAAAATTTTATATTAAATTTATGAATAGACTCTGTTTACTCTAAGAATAAGAGGTATCAAAAACAACATTTGTATCACATGTGACATTTGATTTGCTACAATTAATAGATATAGTGAAGCTTTTTTTAATCTGAATGAAAAACGAGTAAATAAAATGAATTATAAGTCAATAAAATCAGTTAAAACTTTTGAAATCGATATAAGGTTGAGAAGTATTTTTTTATATATTGTTATTTGAGATTTCAATATATTGCTCTGTGTTTTTAAAGAATTCAAAGTCAAATCACCACAACAGTAGGCTTTGGTGGTAAATTTCTTCTATGTTGCAATTAAATCTGACTTAAAATCAAAGTAAAAATAATTTTCTAATAGTCCATCTCATTTACTTATTTCATCGGTGAAATGAGATATCCGATATAATGTATCCTTTATCGGGTCCTACGTTATGCGGAGTTTACTCGCTTTAGATGACGCGTGTACCTCCAAGACGTGCGTTTTGTGTCGAATTTGCTTTTTTCTATGATGGTTCTGTCATTTACAAGTCTGCCTTGTTTTGTGCTTCAATTGGGAATGACAGTTGAATGACCGAAATATGATTGATAATCGTTTTTCAAATGCACCAAGAATAATAAATTGAAAGAGATTTAATAAAGTAAATTTACATGTCAGTTAATTTAAAATTAGTGCCAAGCATTCTTGGACCATTCAATGATGGTTAATTAAAAATTATGATTTTCTCTCTAATCTCACCTTTAAATTCCTTGGATTGGTGTATCGAACATATTGCAGCAAATTAGTTCTAGGAGCGTTGTTTAAACTTCAGCAACAGTATTTATTAATCTTCAGTAACAGTAGTACTAAAGTTCAAACTTTAAAAACATTAATTATCTTATTATTTTCAGCTTTTTCACTTATTATTTGATTTTATTAATTTGTACTAGTCCTACTGTGAAAAATGTATTGTTTAAACATATAAAATAGAATACAGAAGTTAATAGTATTGATGAAATTAATTATGGAATACAAAAACTGATAAGGTTGCAAGTAATGCAAGAATAAAAACTGGCGATAAGTAAATAAGCATTTATCTATTCTTAAGATTTACTTAATGTTTCAGCTCAATGTTGTATATTTGTAGATGTAAATCTCTTACATATAATATAAAGAAGATTGTGCTGAAATTAAATACTACAATATTATTAAAAATCCATATTAAGTCAAGTTTCTCTATTAAATATTTTCGGAAAAAATGAATTGAAGAATATAATAAAATTTCTTAAATCATGTGCATCAGATTTTCATTCAAATTTAGAGGCTTTATGTAATGTATAAAAAAATATCAATGTATTTTATTTGTTGCTAAATATTGTATAGACTAATAAGAGATGTACTACTTATTTTAGAACAAAAATTCTTTTCAATCATTCTTAATATGAAATAAATAACGTATAAAAATATTTACTTGTTTAATATCTTCAAATAAACTTAATTGGGAACTGTTTTGAAAAAGTAATTATTTCGAGTAATGTAATGGAGTAACATTCATTTACTATCTTTTACTTATTGTTTTGAATATATTTAAATGAATTGTATAATTGAATATGGAAAATATATACTTCCCAATAAAATATATTTTCTTGATAAAGTGTTTAAGTCGAATAATTATTTAAATTCATAACATCCTTAAATATGTAATATAGTAATACTTTATAAGACAGTTTATGTTAAATATATCTTGAAACACGTGAACATAATTAAAGAAAAAGAAACTTTTCTTTTTGGACTACAAATATAAACCTTCTTTTCTCCATCTGTATATATAATTCAAAATATAGCATCTCTTAGAAAAAATTCATTTTCTTCCAGAAAAGTAAGGTTATTAAAGTGTAGGAAGTTCGCAATGATGCGTAAACTCTAACAATTCCTCGGAAGCTCTAACATTTAGTTCTACTACATTGTTTCATTGGAGCTATAGCTTAAAATATTTTACTATTGTTCCCTTGTTAACAGCTCAGTTATAGCTTTTTCTTTGAACTGCAGATCCTTTGGATATTTTTAAATGCAAATCGTAACTCAATTATTTAAATTTAAAATTGCCCTCTTTTTCTTTTCTAGTTTTTTATATGGGTGTTTTGTAAAATTTTTTAACTCATTCTACTTAAATTTATTGTCTCATCATTGTTCAAATGTGTCCACAGGGGAAAATTTGATTTTAGTGTAATATAATGCAAATAACTTGCAAAGTTCTTTCAAGAGCAATTTTAAATGCCTATTAAAATGCTTTTTGTTAGCTTTATATTCTTGTCTTGATAAAATAGATATAAAAGGAGTATAAATCAAGCATTGGCAATTTATTCCTAACAACATTATTGTAAAATAAAATCGCATTAAAATTTATTTTCTGTGGTATTTAAGCAAATTATCAAATTTAATATTTTTGATAGTTCAGCATTAATTGAAAATTCATATATATATGTATATATATATATATATATATATATATATATATATATATATATATATATATATATATATATATATATATATATATATATATATATATATAATATATATATATATATATATATATATATATATATATATATATATATATATATATATATATATATATATATATATATATATATATATATATATATATATATATATATATATATATATATATATATATATATATATATATATATATATATATATATATATATATATATATATATATATATATATATATATATATATATATATATATATATATATATATATATATATATATATATATATATATATAAATATATATATATATATATATATATATATATATATATATATATATATATATATATATATATATATATATATATATATATATATATATATATATATATATATATATATATATATGTATGTATGTATATATATATATATAATTGTTTATCTATTTATATTGAAAACATATAATTATGTATTATATTATATTAGAATAATATGTGATAAATTCAATTGTAAACGTGGATTAAATTAAGAAAAAGTTGCAAAAAAAATTTAAAAATCAATAACCTCCCTTATTTAATATGAGGAAATTTTATGAATCACAAAGTAATAATAAATAAGCAATTTCATTAAATTTTCCTTCTTATTGGTTAAAACTTTCAGCCATGCAAATACCATCAAAATATAAAAATAAATATTATTGATATTAAGGGAAATTAAGCGCGGTGACTTTAGGAACAGAAGTTTTCATAAACTTTTAAATGAGGAGATTCATTTGGGAAAAGTGTGTTTCATTGCTTATTGGGGTGAAAATATTTGGAATATTTTTCGGGCATGCGTTTGTACCTTTATAAGATAGTCTTTCTTAACAAGCTTAATATTGATTACTGCTGCAAGGAAACGAAATTAAATGTCACATGTAAACACTAAGCAATTAAATTTTTTGATGCTCACTCAAATGCATAATTTTAAATTCTTTTGAATATGTCCTTATGATACTTCTCAACCATTGTATTCTTAAATTAAACGGCATAGATTTAATTTTTGTGTTTTGCTTTATTATTTATAAACGAAGTTCTTGTAAAAACAAAGTATTTTAAATAAAGTTCTTGAAATACTTTTAAAAATCTAGATGCAAATTTTACTGCCCTGTGTAGAGAGTAGAGGTGAGTAGAGGTGAAAAACTCATTATTTATATACTTGTATTATTGGTAACGATAAAGAAATTTTGTTTAAACAATGTCTGATAACATAATTTAGATGGACATAGCGTGTTTAAATGTATAAACTATTGGAAAAGAATTATTCGCTAACTTCAAGTATATAAAAGTTCTTAGTATTTAAGATGTTTAACAAATTGTTTACAATGTTTAGCAAATTTAATACAATATTATATAAAAAAATTATTGATATTTCTATTGAGTAGTTTCATTAATCTTTATGTTATTTTAATTTTTTAAATTCTTTTTAAGTAATTCTTTTTTTCTATTTGCATTGTATTTAAAATTTTCCTATTTACATTGTAAAAAAGTGAAAAGTTTTGTTGCAATTGTAGGATCTAGTTAATTTTATGATAAAAACTGATCAATTTAAGAATCATTAATTTTTTACGATTTTTCTTAGAGTTTGGTGTAAAAGTAGCATAAAAATAAATAATTGTTAACCTTATCAAAAATTAAAAAGAGGTATTTCAATAAATATAAAGTAAATATTTTAAAAATTATTAAAAAAGTAAAAATTATAATTAAAAATTTATTTAAAAAAATTATATCTGAAGTATTTATTTTATGTAAGTAATTTTTAAAGTGAATATATGTTTTATATATATGATTCTTAGAATCTAATAATTAAAAATTTTTTATGTTAGGAATAAAAAGGAAAAAGTTTTCAAAGATTTCCCCTTCCCAAGTAATGTCTTGCTAGTGTGTAATTAAATAAATTTAATTTTAATTATTTGATAAAATAAGCTAATTTTTATAGCTTTTCCTTCCTAAGCTGTTATTACTCTTTAATTAAAGATTCTATAGAATAACTTAAATTGGTAAGTCAATTAATTTTTCTGTCTTAAGTTTGTGCAATGTCCAAAGTTCTCAATATTTAAGATTCTAACTTGAATAGCAGATTGCTTATGGTTTGAAAACAAAAAAATTTCTACTTTTTTACATTTGGTTGAAATTAATACTTTTAAAACAAAACAACAAACGAAAACGTATACAGAATCACCAGATTGAAACTCAACTTAATTTTGGAACTGACTCATGTAAAAAGTGTCCAATCTTTATTTCTTAAGATAAAATGAAAATACAGAATTGAGCATTGTGAAAACAATCAACGACAAAAGGTCGAATAAAAAGGATAAAATCAGCATGTCTTAAAGAATTGAGGAATGTTATAAAATATGATTGGTTTTAGTGTGATGGGATATCATATGTTATTGGTGTGTTATTTTTAGATACGTTGGGAGAACTTAAATTGGTAATCTTCAATCTGACAGGATAAAAAGCCCAAGTTGTTTTCAAAATATCTCTTCGTACATTGCATTGTTAAGGAACATGGAATTGTACTAATTAGTTGATAGATTTTCTCAATCGTCATCACATACCTAGTTTCTATCCACATTGAATGCAAAATATCGACATTTGCGATAGCATACTTTTTTACACGCCTTTAGTCGTGGTGAACTTATATTGAACTACCCAGTATAAAGGTCACCGATTGCTCAAGAAAGATCAAACAATGGTAATTGTCCTAATCAGACTCCTTCAACGCCAAACTACTTTTAGAACTTATGAATTGATATTAAATATGCATTTTATGCTTCAATAATGCTCATTTTAAACACTGTGCTTGAGAGGTACATACGGTGACAATACTGTATAGTATATAACGTCTCTAGGGCATACGTCTTTAGTGCTAACTGCAAATTGTGCACAGTATGTGCAACAATAATTCAACTTCGATTAATGATGGTGGTGAAGAAAATATAAATACTCAATCTTTGAGAAAAATCGCTAATCACCATTCTTATGAATAGTTAATCATCCTTCAAATAGTTAATCATTTTTGATATGATCAAAAAATTTAATATTTTGTAGTGAATAGCCTAATAGACTGGGTTGTTACTTTTTAACGTGTAAAGTGCAGTTTGGAAAGTCTATTCATTGGTAGTGGGCCGAGTTTAAGTGTTACAATGGGAGAAAGCCAGAAAACTCCCAAACACCAAAACCAACAGACACGCAATCAGAAGTGAAATATATATCTTTCATTGTTCACATCGGGGGTTGGGCTCGGACCCGGTACTATTCTAAAGCTTGTCATTCTATCTCCAGATCATGGTGAGCCGATACTTGATAGAGCGTGGGATTATCGCCCTCAAGATTTTTATACATCTTCAGAAGATTTGGAAAGAAATTCTATTTATTGCTATCAAGAGTGATGCTACGAAAAATATTGGTCACCAATGTCTATTGCACCAAATGCAAACCAAACGACAATATTTATTAGAAATTAATATAAGACCAGTTATATGTATTGATTAGGAAAACTTTTACACAAATTTGGTGATTAATAAATCGCGATATATGAGGGAAAGCTTTACAAGTGAAACAAACGTAATGAACTTTTTTAAAGATTATTTTTTATAAAAATTACCAAAATTAAAGAAAATTTAGTTATTATTTTTGTTTGTTTTTGCTCAATTTAAAAATTAATTTATGATATAAAATTTTTGTATTCATTCTTTTCCCAACCATTTAAGAAAAGTTTACTTAAAAAATAAATAAACAGAAAAGAAAAATACTACTGCCAATTTCAGTTTATATTAAATGAATAATATAAAAACTTAATATTGATAAAAATGATCATATCTTACAGACTGTGTCAGTTCTTATTAAATTAAAGATATATAAATTTATTGCTGACGAAATAGATTATGAAATTCATATAATATAGGTTTTTCAGTTTTATGAATCTTTTCTCTTTAGTTTTATGAATCAGAGTTTTATGAATTTTTTGAATTAATGAATAAATAATATAAGATTTTTCATTCACCAACACACGCATTTTAAAGTATTTTTGATACAGAGTAATATGAGTTCAATTGAATTTCGTTACCCTCTGCAGATTACTATTGTTAAAACCTATGGTTTTTTAATGTATTAATAAACATTTAGAAAAAAAGATAGTCTAAGAAATCTTTGAGATTTCTGTTTTTTATGCCATATTTTTTTTATTAAAATTAAATTTAAAGTTTACATTTTTTCCTGATTGATAAATATTATATTTTTGAAATATATACATTCGTTTTACTAAAAAAGCAGTGGAATGATAATAATATTTTTATGAGGTATAACAAAAACTTATGTATTCAGCTTATGTTAGGGAGCATTTTATTTCATTTGAGAAAAAAATAAATTCATTTTTCATTATTTGAAATCAGTGATATATTAAATTTTTGATTTTTGAAAATATTTCGTAGAAAAATATGTATAAAGATATATGGAATTATTCTTTTTATTTATTCTTCGTAAATTTTATAAAGTAATTCTGAATCTTTTCTTAATAATGAATGTGGATAGAAAATGAATAAAAATGTGAATTTTTTGTGTGCAATAAATATGATTTTCAATATTAAATACAAATTTAGAAAACAAAATGGTAATTTCATTGAGATGAACAAATTTAAGGTTTTACTTTTTATCGATTAATAATTTAGTTTTATTAAAGAAATATAAATAAAAAGGATCCTGTTTTTTTCATTTCATTTCATAATATATCATAAACAATTTTGTTTGAAAAACTAATAATAAGAAATAAATTTATATAATTAACTCCATATTTTAAAATTATTTTTATAAAAATTAAGTTACTGCACAATTTGCAGTTTTAAAAGATTCAAATAATAGATAAGTACTTAAAACTGTTATCTAATATTTTGAAAGAAATCATGATAAAATTGTTCTTAAATTTCTAAATCATACCTTCAAGTAAATATTCATAATAATAAAAATTACAAACCTAATAAAAATACGTATTATGTTTATAAAAAAGAACTACAAATTATTATTTTTTTAACTATGAAAACTGCATAAAGCTGATTATATTGAATATAAATTATAAATTAATATAAGTAATTTCTCAAATTACTTATGAATATATATATATATATATATATATATATATATATATAATCGACAACAATTGTAATGAGAAACAAATACATACTAATAAGTATTATAAGATAAATTTTAAATATTCCCAGAGGATGTGTAAAAAGTATTAAAATTTTGAGATTTTTTATGCCAAAAAGCATTGTTATGTTTTTACATTAAGTTAAACGCTGAGAAGACAATTTACAACAACTATCAGCAACAATATAATTTACAAGTCTGTAAAATTGCTATTAATTTTTTGGTTTTTGCAGATTATTTCATCACTTTGATTTTAAATTAGCGTCAAAAACACATTTTATATTGTTTTTTTCTGAATTTCAAGATAAATTAAAAAATAAAAACTAAATTTACAGACATATATTTAATTAACTAAAATTTAATTCAGTGACATTAACTTTGAAATTTGTTTCTAGTATAATATTTCCCCTGACAATTCTGATTTTATACTATGTGTCGTTTTCATACACAAATATGTAGTTGAATTTTAAAAAAATGTAGCTTTTGCTAATTTTCATTGTTTCGGTTTTCTCTCTTTTTTATCAAATATATTGTTACAAAACTTCATTTATTTTTTTGTTTAGAATTTAATTGATTCTCTTGAGATTTTGTCTCATCACAAAAAATTTCTATATATTCAATACTTAATTTATGAATATATTCAGTGTAATAACTGACTGGAAAATCTTGTGTTATTATGATTTTTGAACAGAATGAAAGATTATTTTTGACGATAAATGTTATTTTAATTTGTTTATTTTTTCTGAAATTTGAATATTTATTGGTTATTTTAAAATTAGGAAGTAAAATTTAAATATGCATTAAAAATTTTGTGAAAATTCAAATAATTTACATTACAGTTGCATATTTCGAAAATAATAAATAAATGTTAAAATTTTACACAATTTATTAATAAAAACAATTATTTTTTTTTTTTCTTTTAAAAATACAAAATACAATAATATGATTCAAAATCATATTTTATTTACAAATATTACTTTTTTGCTATTTCGTTGCATATAATGTATTATTTGGCGCAAAAGGATTGATAGCTTTACAACTCAATACAATTCGATAAGGATTTTGTTAAATTTTAGTTTTTTGCCTTCTGGACAGAATTTTCCTTGATTGTGAACCATATTCACTTGTTGAAAGGAGAAAACCCAGAAAACTTCTAAGTACTTGATAGGTGTGCATACCGATATCAAATACTCAGCATCCATTTTCCATTTTTCTACAGTGGCTGCATTTGATCCCCACCACCTTCTAATCTGACATATTTATGAATGCGTGATCCACTGTAGAACATAGCAACACCTTTTAATTGCAATATTGGATTTCCTCTGTAATAGAATATTTGTATTCAAAATTTCCTGGTATGAGACTAAATTGCAGAGTTGTCTTTAAAATCAAGACCATCTATCATAACATAATTATTTTTTAAATGAAAAGTATTGCATCTTCAACGAAATGTAATTCTGAATAGATTATAGATACTAAATTCTAAAAGATAATTACAAATTAGTATAGTAAAGGGTAAAACGTGTCACATGCAAATACACTAAAAATTTCGGATTTATCATAATTATTTTTATGATGATTTTTGATTAGCTAAAATTCAATATAAAATACATAAAACTAATTTTTCTTTAATACATTAAGTATAAAATATACATTACAAATTTGATTTCAAAACAGTTATATATGAATCTTAAGTCAGTTATCTACATTATTAAGTTAGTAATATTGATAACATTTTGAAAAGTTAAATTATATTTTTATAAATATATTTTAATTTCTCCTACACATTATTGATTGAATTTTTGTATTATGTACCCTTGGATATATATATTTCAAATCGGGGAAATAGTACATTTCATGTAATATCAACTCATATTCTCGTGCTTCAGTACTTAATATAAGAGAAATAACTATTAGAAATGTAGAACCTATTAAAACTTGATGTTTCATTCCATGATAATTATTTGTATATTAACCTATTATTTATGAGCTTGAATTTGAATTCTTACTAATTAAAGAATCTATGTAATAAAATTTGAATAAAATCATATTTAAAAATGTTATAATTAATCACAATGTTATCATTATTCTTATATTTTATTTTTAAAAGTAAGTTTTATATTTCTTTTGAATATGAAATATTTTTAAGAGTCTGTGAAATAATTCTTTATTTTAATATTTTCAAAAACTAACTGTATATATATATATATATATATATATATATATATATATATATATATATATATATATATATATATATATATATATATATATATATATATATATATAACTTTGGCAACATTTTTAAAATCTATAGAGCTTCATAGAACTTCACATTATCAAATGATTTTTATTTGATAAACTGACCACCTTCGTTAACAATGAAGTATTATATTTTACGATGTCTCCATAAATAGAAACTGATCAGTATTAATTTAGTGATTGATGATATTTAAACTTTCCATTATACTGTTTATTATTCTAATGTCTCGTTTTAAGATTCTCTTTGAATTATTTGAAATTTATTAGCTTTCAATTTTACAGTTATTTTTTTTTCTCATTTTTTCACTATTTGATGATTTCAATAATTATTTTCTTAAATTTAGGAATATTTTTAAATGATAGCATTTTATATTTTTAAATTTGCTAATTTTATATCAATTTTCACTGTCAATAAGATTTTTTCCTACTCATTCATTTAGAAAGAAAAGGAAACAAATCTGGAATTTTTTGTTTAATATTTTCTTAAATGTGTAATAAAAAGATTTACGTAAAAATAGGTTTTTGAAGCAAAGCAAGTTATAGAAGCACAGATTTTAATTGAAAACATTTAAAAACGGAAAAAAGTATTCGTAAAAATTAAATATAAATATTTTCAAGCTATATAATTTATTTTAATAACCTTAAGTTTGTTATTTTCTACGCCTATTTTGAAAACTGAGACGAACTCCTAGGACCAAAATGAATTTTTAAAAGATTATCCTATCAAGCTAAGGTATTAGTAATGACTCGAAGCACACTATAAATTGCTGATTCATGGTGATGTCAGAAGCATGATTATCAAAACATGTGTCATAAATCTTTACCATTTGAAAAGAGCAAAAAAAAAAAAATTACTCCTGAAAATTCTGGTATGAAATTAGTAAATTAACGTATCAGCATAATACAATTTAATATAATTAAAAACTATACACCAAGAAAAAATTTAAATAAAATAAATAATTTCAGTTACGTATATTCAATTAAGTCCTCATAATATATTTAGGGCTTGTGGTTTGAAAACTACTTAAAAAAATTTCCTTCTTTTGATGTAATTTTCAAAATATAATTCAACTAATACATAATAATTAATAAAAGATATAATAAATAAAATATTTAATGTATCTTTTTTTATTATTCTTATTTTGCATATTTAATTGGAAAAATGATCAGCTTAAGAAAAGTCTTGTTAGCTGAAGACTCATGATAATTTGGTATGGAAAAAATAAATAATTTTTTCAACGTAAGATATTTATTCAGTGACATAAATAACTTTCTAAATATTCTGTGGCAATTAGATTTCTCGAGAAACATTTGATAAGTATTTTGGAAACTATAAATACTTCCTAATTTTACAAGGTTTTCAAAATTTTTGAAGAAATTTTTATAATATTTAAAAAATTACGTAACTTTATTTTATTATTCTAATCCTATTTTCTTAAGATATTGGGAAAAACTATCAGATTTAAAGTATTCAACAAATATTTTCGTTTTGATTGAAATACGAAATAATTGAGAGAAGCGTTTTGTTTAAACTGGAAAAATTTATTTAGCGAAATAAATAATCACGCAATCTTTTTATGTTTATCTATGTCTTCATAATATAAATTTTTGGAAACTGCATTTTAGGTAAATTTTTTATTTGACACAATTTTCCTAATTGATATGAAATATAATATCAGGTGTTAAATACAAAATAACTTTTTTATTATTCTTATTATATGCATCAATAAATAATTCGAAAAATTTATCCCTTAAGAGAAATTATAAATTATATTACGACCAGACTAGGCATACTTCTAGGCAAAGGGGACGACATTATAATAATTATATACCACCCTTTCTTACATATTCGTCTTTTAGGTGAGTGCTTGAGAATTTTCTAATTTTCCTCCTTCCGATACATGACTGCGGACCACTGCCTTTTAAAAGGCCTTCAAAAAGTTAACTTACGTAAAGGACAGAAAATGCCTTACAACAGCCTTAGATTCGTTAGTGTGCACTAAGTGGTGTCAAAATAATTTTATGTTTAGAGAGGATGAAAATTTTCGAATTAGTTTCACTTCTAATATGAAATTAATGATAATTAAACTATATTTGTGTATAAAGTGTGACTGTTTCTTCTTCTTCTTCTAGAATTGGGTTTGTATGTCATTGGGCACCTCTACTTTTATCAGCATTTTGTACCATTAACTCCAAACCCAATGTTTCCTAATTCCAGTTGCTCGGGTCACCCACTTTATTAATAAAGTCCGATAACCCTTTAATGGAATCTAGGTATAACTCTCTAGTATGGATGATCCCTAAAGAAGTTAATCTAGAAGTTAATCGAGGGCAAGAGCCTCGCATTCATAAATGATATGCTCTGCCGTTACCTCTTGCGTATGACATTTCCTGCAGATAGGGTCTTGCTGAAACAGTCCCATCTGGTCAGAAAGTCAGTCATGCTAGGAATAGCTCCCTGACTTTCACCAGAGGAAGATGGTTTGGAGGTCATTTCTACCTCAAGTGAAGGATTCATTACTGCCCCTTTACAAGATTAACTCTGAGTTCCCTTGTCTTTTTCAGCAAGGTCTACTTCAGAGGCTTCACCTCCAAATGCAGAAAGGTTTGTTATTTCTTGTGTCTTTTCAGCCACAAGATAACAATTAATAAGCTCAGGTAATATAAGTCCACCCAGCATTGCCTGAGTTACTGGGCAAGGCAAATTACTTTAGAAGTTTGCCAGGCAACTAGAGGCTCCGTTAAGACACCAATACCGCAGTGCCAATTAGCCCTAGGCACGGATCGAATAACACCAGGGATTACGGGAGCTGGTTCGCGGCCTCTGATTCTATATTCAAGGCTATCCTGTCATTCCTACAGTACATTCGGCGATCCACCACCTGCCGACGCGCCTGGTGGCTGCTCAAGCCCCAAGAAAGTACGCGTACCCCCAGGTTCCAGGGCAACTGTTTTAAATCAGATGTAGTCATTTTTATAAGAAAATATGAACTTTTATGATTTTGTTGGAAGGACAAACATCCTCACTTTCAACATTAGTTCAATTTAGAAAAGTAACTCAATTACTTAAAATGCTATACTTTTCCACACACTGCTCTTCACTATATATATATTCTATATATTCAATATATAAATGTGTGTGTATATATATGCATATTCTTCCTATACTACATATATATATATATATATATATATATATATATATATATATATATATATATATATATATATATATATATATATATATATATATATATATATATATATATATATATATATATATTTACGTAATTGTATGTTAAGATGACAAACTTTACATTGTATAAAACTACGTTTGTTCGTTGTGAAATTTTAACTCATTCACCAGAAAGCAGTAAGAATCAAGTTGACTTTTACAGTCATAAATTAGATTCATTTTTATGATTTTTTTGTGAAACATTAACGTGTATTCATATTTTAAAAATCTTATGGATCGCAAAAGAAATATAAAGCAAATTATCTTACAAATTCAAAAACTCTTAAAACGTATATATACCATCCTTATTAAACTATTTATGACACAATGAATCTCCTTGGTGTTCCGTCAATATGATTTCCCCTGGACATATCTTAACCTGCATAAGTTTTAAAAAAGACGATGTCCTTCGGGACCCATCACATTTTTTAGACATTTTAGATATTTTTGGTTTTATGGGAGTTGTGTCTAGCCTAGCTAGAAAACCTGAGATAAGTAACAACATAACGCAATATATTTATCTACACTGGCCTCCAAAAGTTAAGGAACAACATGTTTTTCGGAGTTCACCATAAAAAAATAACACTAACAAAACAATCAATTTATAGTTTATATAAATGATAAAAACGAACTTTATGCAAATTTATGCAAAAACTGTAGTTGCCATATATATATATATATATATATATATATATATATATATATATATATATATATATATATATATATATATATATATATAGTATGTATGTATATATATAAGAATAGCTATGTATGATTGAGAGAAAAATATGCAAATATAAGCCTTTCGTAATTACGCGTGTAATTTTTGTTGATTTACAACTTTTGTTAGCAGTTTCCTTGACAATAGGCAGTGAGGTCCCGCAATGTCTGAGAGAAGCCGTTTGCCCGATTCGTTAAGGTGACAGGCGGTCGGTCGGAGGGATGGAAATGGGGTAATCACAGGCTGATGCTCCTAGTTTCCTTAATGTGTCTGGCAGTGTGGTCCACCATCTCTGATTCAATATCAAACTGAAGCTTCTGTATCCAGAAGACATGTTCCAGGCCAACCACGAGTCACAACACCTGCAAAAGACCGTTTTATAGCTCTTTTGATATTAAGGAGAAGAAGAATTTCTGTTCCACAACTTGTTGCAGACTTCTCAGTAGCATCGGGGAGAAGAATATCCGCTAGTACGCTACGAAGGCGTCTTCACCATGCAGGTCTCTATGCAAGGCGACTAGCTGTGTGTGCTTTCCTCACCGGACGACAAAGAAGGGCTCGTTTGTCTTGGGCAAGAAAACACGTTTCCTGGACCAGACAGCAATGGGCTTCTGCACTCTTCACAGACGAGTCCAGATTCACATCGGAGAGCGATTCAGGACGTCTTCGGATCTGGAGGGAACTAAACACCAGATACCACCAGTCCAACATTGTGGAAAGAGACAGTTACCGCGACGGTGGAATAATGGTTTGGGCAGTGATCTCAGTCGGTGGTTTCACTGACCAGCATGCGCTCCAGGGAGGAACTGTGACTGGCGTGAGATATTGGGATGCGATCCTTGATCCATATGTCTGCCCATATGCCGGTGCAATGGGCAATAATTTCATTCTGATGGATGATAACGCAAGAGTTCACCGAGCTGCAGTTGTTGAGGAATATCTTGAGGATCTTAGTTTGGAGCGAATGGAATGGCCCACTCAATATCCAGACCTGAATCCAATAGAACATGTGTGGGACTATCTTGGTAGACAGGTTGCTGCTCTAAATCCTCGTTTAAGGTCTTTAGGAGAGCTGGAACAAAGCTTACTCCGTGTCTGGTCTTCCCTTCCCATTTCGGTAACCGGCAACTTAATTGACAGCATGGAAAGTCGATGCCGCTAATGCATGCAAGCTAGGGGTGGGCATATCCCAAATTAAAACTCATTGTTGTTATGGTTCTATTACTTTTTACCACATAAAACTGTGATTATTCTTTTTTCCAAGAATGGACTTTCCCAGCGAGATTGCATTTTTTGTTGTAAATTCTTTTTGCTTTATTCTTATGTAAATTTCTATATTGCAGTCAATAATTACCTGTTTTGTGCACATGTCATCCAAATTTGGTGTTTCTACATTCATTCATTTGCAAATTAGGCACAAAATACAGTTTGTTCCTTAGCGTTTGGAGGCCAGTGTAACTGATGATATAATTTGGTTTCTATATTTAAGTTGGTTTCTAAATTTGCATTTCACTTGCATGTTTCAGTAAACACCATAATTTTTCTAAAAATAATATTCTTATATATTTTGTATTTTTATTTTTAGTATTTAATTGAAGGAACAATATTTTAGCATTATCTTCAACATTTAACTTCAATTTTTACTTAATTGTTTTAATAAATTTGATACGTGACGCTTTTAATATTTAAAAATCTTAAAAAGTTCGAGGTCTCAGAATTTTAGAATTGACTTCAATGAATTGTATTCATTCGTATAATATTTCTTTATTTATTTTTACGAAGAGTATTTGGGGTCATATAACGTTATTAAGCAAACTATTAATAATAGTTATAAATTATTTTTTTAAGATATTTAACTTGAATTAGGAGCTATCCACAGCATCATATTCTAGTGATACCATAGACGAAATTTATATTTAAAAGAAATCGAAAAATTGTGATAAAACTAAAATAAATTTCAGAGTAATCAAATTTTATAAAATACAACTCCAGAGGAAAGTTTACGAAGAAAATATTTCGTAGCACTCCCCAAGGGAAAATTTATGAAATGTATTATTTATCAGCAACAATTGAATTCTTAAAAAGTTTTCGAAACTGGAGTAAGAAATTTCTCTCGAGTTTCTTGTCGAAGCAAATTTAAACTTTTCATCTATAATAATGCTAATTTGTGTTAGAAATAAATTTTTTACAATTAATTTCAGATATACTTATGAGTAATAGTAGATCATTTTTGATGTTTCAGTTATATTTGATAAGAAAAGCCCCTCATTCTATAGTTCTTATACTTTAAATCCTTCTAAATAATTAATGTTCTTCAATTAGATTAAGCTATACACAAAACTCTAAAAAAATTATTCTTCATATTCAGGATAATAATTTTATAGCATTGGATATGACTTAGATATAAAACAACTATTTATTACTAACTAAATAATTTACTTCCTGTATAATCATATATAAGAAGTAAATTATTAATAGTTTCATAGTCTTTCATAGTTTTTTTACCAATAGGTGAAAGTATAGCAATACTTTAACTAAATGTTAATATATTTTTAATTAAATTTTATTTAAACCATATAATTGGTACAAAATTATAATAAAAATGTGGGAATATTATTTAACTGTGGTGATCTGATGCCACATAAAAGGGAGAAGCATTTTAATATCCGTATAATATAAAATATAAACTTTATCAAATGGAATAGAGTGTAGTTTTCTTAAATAAGGAATTGTATAGGATACAAAATGGAGAGTTCGTGCGTCCATTATAAGAATCCTTCCAAGCAATAAACAAATCTGATGTCAATTTATCTCGTCATATTATCTTCTTTCTCTACCCTAAAACACTCCTTTTAATAAATCGAAAGTACAATTGCAAATATATAAAAAGTTGATAATAAAATTATGTTTTAATGGTGGTAATCATTTTTATGAAATATATTTTTTAACAATAAAGATAAAAATTATTTACTAAACGATAAATACCGCAAATTTTTAAATATATGTGTGGTAAATAAATAAAATTAAACATACGTTTTCGTATGTTTTTTCATCTCATTTCTTCAACACACTCCATACATTTTATTTAAAAATTAATTAATTTAACTATATTGATTTTAAATTTTATATAAAATTTTCTTATTTTGAGTTCTTCCCAAAATAACATCAAAACATTCGACAATTCATTTATACTTTGATGAAACTCATGTGCTATAAATGGAGAAATAATGACCCAATTCAAAGCTGTTGTGTGACAGTTTGGATACTTGAAGAATTCTTATAAATAATTATTTTCTGTTTATTCTGCTTGAGCATATACTATTACCTTATGTTTTAGCTTAAACTATCAATTTTGAAGAAAATGTAATGAATTGTTTAGTGATTGGAAGCTATCATTTGATTTAGCATTCAAATACTCTCTACTTTCACGATGACATTTCGCAGATATTTGGCAGTTTTCATGCATCGCAAAAAAGGGAATTCGGAAAAATCTCAAACACTCAACTTTTAAAAGCATAAATTTAGAAATCAGAAATAAATAATCGATTAATTGTTATTTAAACATGATTAGAATCAAATAAGGGATATTTCACTCTGAAGATTGTAGTCCTACCAATTAGGCTTACTTTCATTTTATTTATTCCAAATAATACATCAATGAAACTTAAATGCTGTGTTAGATTCAGATTAAAACTTAAAATAAGATAAAATATGTGACATTATTCGAGTAGAAAAATTTGGAATCATTTAATTTTTAGATTGTTATAAATAGATGTGTTCTACCAAAGCACTATAAAATGAAAAATTGAACATCCATAATAAGAATAATGCATTTTTACCAAAAAATAGAATTTAATTATCATGCAGTTGAAAACAGTCTCTTCAATATTTTTTCTGAAAGACATTTTTTCAAGTTTAAAATTAAATCTGTAATTTAATATATGTGATGTCTATTTTCATTGAAATGTTTGAGAATAATATAAATAGAGTTAAAAAATCAATTAAATTAGAAAACGAATTATGTGATTCATAATATAATTTTAAAAAATATGTGTTCGAAAACCTTTTTGAGAAATACTGGTTCTTAAGAAATATTTTTGAAAAATGCAGAGATTTGAATATGTTTATGTTACGGCAAAAGTACGAAGTTCGACCAGTTCTCGAATTGGTCGCTAAATAACTAATATTGCCTCACAGTGACCGGCCAGTGTCCGATCTTTCTTTGATTTCAGGTTTTGGCCAGTCAGTTCGCAAAATGTCATGGAGAAATCGGCCAAAGTCAGAAGAAGAAGAAGACCATGGACAAATTTTGGGTGTTTGTATAAAGTAATGCTAATGATAATCACATTATAGCTGCCACAGAGTTTTCCGACGAATCTGCCCCTCTTAAGCGTCTAGGATCGTCCATCGAGACAAAGGTCAAGAAGGTACGGTGGCCCTTGGTAGGCTGCAGTCTGAAGGGAAAAGTTTTACCGAGTAAGGACCTCACAGTATCAGAGACCTCCTGCTCTTTTATGAAAATTTTTTCTCCCCTGGAGAAAACAAAAAGATAATCCCATTATCTACTGACTTAGTTTATTACAGAAAATTATTTCAGTATCACACACATCTCTTGTTACGACAAGATGAACTTTTATGACTTTTCGAATTGCACGGCAGTTTGTTGTATTTACATCTGCAGCGATTTGTTGAGCACTTGGCAGTGCAACTGCATCGAGTGTAGCCTTGACCGCCGGTCAGCGATTGTGAAGAGGCAATGGTTCGTATTGATTTTTTCTTTGTGCCCATGGATGTAGTTTCTCCTGCAAAATGGAAAACTCACTTCTGGAGTACAATTGTTTGAGAACTCCATATTTTGTTCCTAGCTTGTCGAAAGCGCCCTCGATGTTCATGACAACTGCAAGGACGCTTCGTGGATCACCACCACCTCTGCCAACTTCTGGTATGCGGATGCGTACATTATCTCCAACTTTCGCTGGTGGAAATTTTACATCTGAATTTTTTAGCATCCTGACATCTTGAGTTTGTAAGCTAGCATGGGCAGCTGACCTCTTATTCGTGATTTCTTGTTTAGTATGACACAGTCTACAGGTAATTTTTCCTCCTTCGTCTGCTTCATTACTTATTCCACAAATTGCGTGCACAACCTTTCTGCAGGATCCACAAGAATGGGCTGAATTACACTCTTGTTTACATACTACACATAATTTATTCGCATTTTTATTGTCAGACAACTGATCATAACTTTCCGATGTCTCCGTCACCACTGCAGCAGGTTCGTTTGCGGAGAAAGTCACTGTATTTGCCGCATCATCCCTTTCTTGTTCGACATTCTGGAGATCTTCTGTAACATTATCAATAACCTCTATGGGCAGATTTAAGGTGCTCATATCCACTTTTGCTTTGCAGCCAAATATAGTCTCATAAGATGGCTGCTGAATTCCTTGATGAAAAGAACTTTTTTCATAAATTGAATGAATCTGAGACTCTCCTCCCAATGTGTAGATTTATTTGTCTGCATCCATGTCATCATCATATGCTGAAGGTCTTGGTTGGCACGTCTACTGAACCTTGGCTTTGGCTATGCCTTGGTTTTCCATGAACTAATTTCAATTCAGGCCACATGTTCTTGAGTTCATTAATAACTTGATTCGCAAATTCTCTTCCATTATCTGATTGAAGCACGCTTGGAACACCTATGGTTGTAAAGATATCCAGTAGCTAGTAAGCAACTTCTTCTGCTCTTTTGCTTTTCAGATAATATGAACTTCACAATAGTATGATCCTGTTACTTGAGTATAAACTTGAGTTCGCCATCTGAGTTATTTTGCATGTCGATAAGATCTACCTGGCATCTTGAGTTAAATTCTTTAAATATCAAAGGTTTAGAAACTAGATTTTTCTTAGAATTAGATAATTTGGTCTGACTTGGCTTGTATAAGGAAAGATAAAATGTAATGATTTCCTTGTTGACATTTTTGTACATAGTTTGCAGCGCATTCTCCATCCGTGTGAGACCACCATGTCCAATTTTCAAGTGAGTTTCATGTGGCAAGTCGAATAACTCTTCTGTGTGAACATAGTACAAAATAACGGTATTGTCTTTGGTTACTGGCACAATAAGTTTTTCTTTTCCGTCAACGTCAATGATATCATATTTCCTTAGTCGACGATAGTCAACATTTTCTTTTTTCTGCTTTACTTTAGCTTTTTTTAACTTCCTCTAGGAAAGTACAGAACTTGTCTCTTCTGAGGATCCAGCTATTAGCTGCTTTTTTTGCAGCAATATATTCAAATTTACTTAAGAACACGATTCTCATATCAAACGTTGGTTCCGCATTTGCATGTGCGTCATCTTCGATAAGCATACAAGTTTCGTCAGGAGAAGTCATGGAACAAAGAAACCTATAGAAAGGCAATACGATACTCTAAAATCACGTGGTGATCCCTTTCGTGGTTTAGTAGTTAATGTACATGTATAAGTTTAAGGTGAAACTAAAGAATCTAACATAAATTAGAAGCACCTATTCAATCAACACTTTAAGTACCTTAACATTTTTCGGGTGTACAGAAAGAGGTTTTCACTATATATTGCTTGAAATTAGCTCATTAAACAGTATTATAGTGCTAACATTAAATTTAAAAAAATTAACAGATTTATAGGATGTTCCCAAATGGGAGCAATGGTCCTTCCCATGAATGCTTGAGGCATATGTTTAAAGATAGAGAAATTATTTTTTCAGCTCAAAATATTTAAATTAATTTTTAATTATTTTAGAAAATAATCATTTTAAATTTAGATATCTATTCTTTTTCGCAGAAAATATTTTCTGAACAATTAAATTTTACTTGTTAATTTAAAAAAATTACACGACATAGCACATCTATTACACAAAAAAGCACTGTAATTTTACAGCAAAATGTGCTGGCGTTTTGGGCGCCAGTACAATATGCTGTAAATTTTACAGCATATTCGTAAAACCTTTACAGTTCTTTTTACTGTAATTTTTACAGCACTTTTCACTGTAATTTTACAGTCCTTTTCACTGTAATTTTTACAGCACTTTTCACTGTAATTTTTACAGCACTTTTTACTGTAATTTTTTACAGCACTTTTTACTGTTATTTTTACAGCACTTTTTATTGTATTTTTACACAACTTTTTATTATTATTTTTACAGCTCTTTTTATTGTTATTTTTACAGCACATTTTACTATGCATTTTGCTGCTTATTCTACAAAACCTACTGCAATAGCTATTTACAGCTATCATCATGATTTGTAAAGATAACAGTAGAGTATAAATCAATTTTGAAAACACAATAGCTAATTTCCTAATTATGGGCCAAATATTATTAAGCAATTTTTTATATAATAAACAAAGTACAAAAACATAATTAATGTTATATTGCAGATGATGTCATTTTTCAGAACATTTTGTGATCAATAGTTTAACTTTCAATACCTAACGAGATTGTTAACTTTCTAACCTCAAAATCTTAGATCAAATCGTAACTTGGTTGAATAGTTAAGAAGGTTGAATTTTTTATTACATATTCTTTTTAAAAAATTAAGAAATAACAGTTATATTGAAAAAGATACAAAGCTTAGCATAAAATTGATTTTTGATATATCTCTGATTCTACAGATTTAGGATAAAAAGAAACCTTACAAAACATTCCATTTTACTAAAAATACCAAAGGGTAATTAGTTAATGATGCAGTATTTTAATTATACTGTAAAGACAATAAAAGTTTTCTTTTTGATATTGTTTAAAGTAATTTATTTTTTCTATTATAATAAAAGCAAATAAAGATTCTGAGAAAAAAAGCAATATAGTTGACAATACACAAATAATTGTAAAGATTTTTTTTATTTACATTTTAATGATTATAGTCATTTAAAGTTGTATAAATTATTTAAAAGTGACAAAAACACGTGCTTGGATTCCATCCTTGACATATTTTTTAGATTTCGTTCCCCACGAGAGATTAAAGTTGAACAAGCATCTGAAAAACAAAACAAAAAAAATAGACACATGAATAACTAATTTGAAATTTCAAGAGCTGAATATTTCAGAGGAAAAGTTGTTTAATAGTTCAATAAAATATTTAGAAATTTTCATAGTTTTATATAATTGATTGAATTTCCCTAAAATATACTTCTCTTAATAGTTAACAAGTGGTTGTTACATTTATGCAATCACAATCATTTTGATGATAAAAGATATTTCAAGTGATTTTAGCAATTTCATGATAAGAATTTTTGGTAATGAAGGTCTCACTTCTTATGAAGATGATAAAATCTTTACTTCAATTAAATCGTTCTAACTGATGTTTTCTATCTCGAAAAACTAATTTGTAATTGATTTAATTAAAAGAGAATATAGAATTTGTTTTATAAGGATTCATTTATGTTATCGAAAATTATATCCTCTGAGAAGCAAATCATAACATTTCTAAGGGAACTGTGAATTACAATTTTTTAGAAATAAAATGCGAAACGCATGAACTTTATGCCCACATTTTAAAGATAACTTACAAAAAGCCGATTTTAAGTTAAAAAGATTAATTTTGTAGAGAATATGGAAACATTTCTTTTACATACATATATACACAATTTAAAAATATTTTCATCGAAAATAAACAGAAAAATTAAAATGCTATAATGTGTCAAAGTAACAATAATTTATGAAATAACATTTTATAAAACATTTGCTTAAAAACTGAATTTCTTTAATTCGTAAATAGTTACCTCAAAAGTGAAATCTAAGTTGTTTTAGAGTGAGATCAAAGTTGTATTTTTACTAAGAAAACTTTAATTTCAATTAAAAATTACATGAAATAGTGCAAAATTAGGAAATATAAAAAAAATTGCTGTTCATTAAGTCTGCATATTTACGGCATTATATACGTACTAAGAGATAAATAAAGAAGAATACAATTGAAGTTGTATCAAAAAAGATAATATTTAACTAAAACAATTTATTTAGATTTTCTTTGAATTTTATATATTCATATGATTTATTTTAAATAGAATGTTATCATAGTAAACAGTATTTGGAGAAGTCAATAAATGTAACAACAAATTTTAGCTTTTGAGTTAAAACATTTCAAACCTTTTGAAATATATAAATAATACATACCACAAATTAATACACATGGTGTGCAAGGTAAGTGTATAATATCTACTGCATCCTGAGAAGATGTGGAAATCTAAAACCAATACACAAATTCCTGATTAATTTATTTATAATTAATTTTTATATTCATTTATAAATTTCTTATTTATAATTTACTAAGTACTTTTTTTAAATAAAGTTTTGAATTCTTTACTGCAATACTTCTAAATATTTTTTCAAGTCTTCTCCAAAATATGCAGATAGAAGAACAATACACGCTCCAACATATTCTTTTCCATCCAATTCCTCAATGGTTGAAGATTGTATTTTACAACCTCCAAGAGGAGAAGTTTTTAAGAAATTAACAATTCTTTTAATTTTGTTAACTGATGCAAACTTAAGTCTTTCATTTAAATGTACAGCAGTTAAGCAATTAAAATTGTCCAAAATGCTTTGCTTTAAAAATAAGCAATGCCATCTTTCTTTTAATGTGGAAATATCACAAGTTGTGTTAATATCTTTTCTTTGAAATGGAAAAGTCTCATATTAATTTTACAACCTCTTCAATCATAATATCAAAAAGCACATTGCATTTTGGCTTCTTGTCGGACATCACAATGAAGGAAAAATAGAAAACTTTTAAAAATACACGTGCTTACAAAAACTCTCTCTCAATACCTATTTCAGATTTCAAATATGGCTGAGGTTGATATGAAGAGGCTTTACTCTGAATAGTCTTACTACTAAAAGTTATTTGTGATTTTTCTATTTTTAAAACTTCCTTTACAAATCAAACACTATCTTCATATAAATTCTTATTTTCCCAAAACATAGATATATTTAAAAAAATTTTTAAAAAGTGTAATTATATTTGAAGGTAGTATTTAATGTGCACAGTAGTATTAGAAAAATCTTGAGCACAATATGTTAAGCAAGAACAAATAACAAAGTTTTCACTCATTTATTTGTTTCTTAATTATAATTTTAAATTAGCTTTTCTTTTTATGAATTTCCGATTTCTTTACTAACATGTAAATAAATCATAAATAGCACTACAATTTTTGCAATTTTTTAATAAAATAAAGTTAAATTTGCAAAATTAAAATTACATTATTAATGTAATTTTTTTCAAAAAAAAAATGTGTTGCCAGAAGTTTTGTTTTATAAATACTAAACTACCAACAAGATTTCCCAAACAGGTTCTTAATTAATTTTCTAATTAGTAATATAAATTTAAAAAAATAATCATTGTTATAAAATAATAAACTTTACATTTTCTAAATAAATCACCTTAATTCGAATAGTACTTCTTAATATGTATCTAAAAATGTTTCTTATATATTTGTTATAAAATAATGATTTTAAAAAAATAAATATTTTTAAAAAAAACATTACATTTTTCATTGAAATGCATTTTTACACTTCATGCAAATTCTAAACACAACACCATTTATTCTAATAAATATCATTATTTGTAATATTATTTTATTGAAAGAATTTACAAACATTTATGCCTAAAAAAATTATTATTTTAATGCATATTACAAAATGGAATTGAATTATTGATCATAATTAGAATGCAATTTAACGATCTGTATTAAAAAATATACATTTTTTAATAAAATTCTAATCAAACAATTATTAAAAAATAAAAAATTATGTTATATTTAGTTAATATACAATAAATTATATCATTTTACAATGAAAGAAAAATCAGGAATTTTCAACAACGAAATAAAATAGAAATTCCGTTAATATATTTAATAACATATACATAAAAGAATACAAGAATAGATGATTATTCCGAAAATCAAAGTAAGAATGTTTGAAGTATCAATTTTAAAAGAGTGATGGGAATCTGAAGTTGATAACAAACCTATTTGGCTTAATTTTGATATTTCACTCTTCGCTTTAAAAAAGTATTCGATACTAAAAACTAGAAAGTGTTTTAGTTAGTTTTAAATTGGTTTTTAAGTTGGGCTATTTTCCATGACTTAAAAATAGGACAGTTTTCTTCGGTGAAAAAGATTTAAATTTGATTTCAGCCCTTGATGAGCAATGAAGATAGATGTTGGTTTTCTGTTCTCTGCAGGCATGAATATATTGGGTGAATGCTCTGGTGTTTTCAAGGTTTTCTCCCTTTGATATGTGAAAAATATTTTTACATCTTTGAATGAAGAGGCCATACATGATATTTAAATACCTTTTTCAATTTGACTATTCCATTCTTGTTGCCAAGAAAAGTTTTAATAATGTCAATTTATGTATACGTAAAGACATGTGGTTAAACTACAGAATATAGAAATGAAATATGCAGCACTAAACTTTTAACTAAAGCTACATATAGTTAATTGACCATATTTTATTAAATATGCCCGTATTCCGATACTCAAGTTTAATTAGAAAGCGTATTATTTAAATGAATCTAATTCAATATATTTTAATAAGATTTTAACATATGAAGTTTCGTGTGTCTTCCATTAAATTGTTATGTAAAAAAATAAAGTTGAAAAAAAATATTTCCCTGTTGAATTTCTAAGAAGAAAAATTTTATTTAATTCTGATACGTAGAATCCGATATAATGATTTACTAAGTAAAATAGCATATTATTTAAGCAATTGTAAACATCTTTAATTAAACAATATTTTCTAACATTTTGAAATAATTCTCTTAAGCCATGATGTCTCACAATAAAAAAAGATTGTATTTGTACATGACAAATCAAATCCAATTAAGTTCAAATTCAAATGCTTTGCAAATATTTACATCTCTAAGGGGAAAGAAAACAAAGCGAAAATTCTCTAATCCTAAATAATTTTTTTAAAGTATTTACATTGTTTATTCATGAAAATGTTTGAAATAAATGGATCAAATAGAAGAAAAAAATTCCGCGTGAAAATGTTTATGTCATTCTATATATTTACTTCACTAAAAATTAAATTTTAAATTATTCAATTTTGGATTGTATGTAACGCTTGAACAGAAAGTCTGTTTTTCACGATTACAATTCTTTTTATCCTTCTTCATAAAATGCTCTTTTATATCGAGTTAAAGTTAGATTTCTAACTTAAGATAATACAAATATCGTATGCTTAAAAATGTCAAATTCGTATTGGTGAATATGTTAAGTCATTATTTTATCATATTTTTAAATTTTGTTCTCTTTGATATTAAATGTATGCGAATATACTAGAATTTAATTTGTGATCACTTTGAAACCTAGTCAATCTTATTATTTTCACAGATATATTTGCATTGCAGCGAGCCATGCCCTCGATTTATAGAAGTGATAGTATTTGATTTAATATAAAAATCTAATAGACGGAAATATTTATTTGAGATTTATAATTTAGTTATTTCAAACTTGAAAATCAAATATTCAAATTAAGTCTAAGAAACAGAAGTGCAAAATGAATTAAAATGAACAATTTTTGAGCATTCTTTGCGATTTTTTCATTGGGTTCGCAATTTCAGTTGCTGCAAAACAGATTTTATAAAAATTGCATGGAGTAGCTCAAACTCAGTAATTTTAAATTTTATGCATATTGTTGGCTATACAAATAGATTTTGTTCTGATAAATGAAACACCAATCACTTTATATTTGCAATGTATTAAGCATTTTGTTTCAAAAATTCATATTCTTTAATCAGTTAATTGATCAATTAATATTACTTATAATTAATTCACTTAAGAATTATAAAATTTTTGCTTGAAGTCTACAGTACATTATTGTATCGGCGCTAGCATCTTTTAATATCATTGTATTTATGAAAGTATCTTGTTTTTTTGTTTTAAGTTTTACTGTAAATCAATATACAATAAATTCAGAAGTCAATGTAAACGGTGCAGTTAATTAAGGTAATGAGGCATTTTTTTGATATTCTCAAAGTAATTAAAACATCTCATTTACTGAAAGTGTATTAAGGACATTTCTTTCGCCAAATAGGACATTTTGGCCTTCTTTAACTTAAACAAGGAACAAAGTTTTTCACTATATTTTAAATTATTTTCGTAGAAAATGTTTTTTACAAACTTGAATCTCAGACTTATAAAATGTGAAAATTGTTTAATATCTTCTATGTACATATAACGACATTAGCCATTACTTTTAAACGAATTATTCATAAATTGAGAGTGAAGTCCAAATGTAGAAATTAATAATTTAATGAATTACGTTATATATATATATATATATATATATATATATATATATATATATATATATATATATATATATATATATATATATATATATATATATATATATATATATATATATATATATATATATATATATATAGAAGCAGAAATTCCACATAATATTGTTGCTAATTTCATTATGCAATTTCCAAGTAATATTGAAACATAGAAAGCTTTATTAACCATATTTTATTAATATATGAAACTATCATATGAAACTATCCTGTGGAAATATACCATATTTGCGTTATTTTTCGTGTGAGTTATATATAAATATTTACATTATATTCATACATTTTTGCAGCAAGAGTGTATTATTTTAAGTCAGTACTAATCACGTCTGCTTCAGTACTTAAGGTTACATTTAACTTTCAGTGATAAAAAAACATGAAGAATGGTAAGTTTATCTTTTCATTTTAGTAGCTAACATATTCCGTACTTCCAGAGTATGTTCAACTGCATTTGCCTGTTAATTTCCCAGCATTTAAATTCATGGATAAATAGAAATAGAATTGTTTTTATATTAATCTTATGCTTTCTCTATCTCCAGTTATTAACAATGATAATTAACAAGATAACGACAGTCTTGCCGTCTCCATTGTAAAATGATTTCTGCTGACACAATTGGCGTAAGATGCACTTGAAGACTGCAGCGAAGAAGTCGTTACACCAATATTTTTTGAGGTTGAAAACAAATCAGACTAAAAATATTTAAGACTAAAGAAATTGTATCTCATATTCTAATAAAAAGAAATTATACTTTAACTAAAAAATACTTAACTACTCTTCTAAATTCTTTGCGCAATCAATGATTTCCTTATTACTGTTGGTTCAAACATTTTCTTTCTCAATTTCTTTTAAGTTTTCGATAATACTTTGTAAACAGTTACACTCTGTCAAAAAAGTATTGGGACACGATGTAAGTTCATGAAATTTTATCATAATATATAACTTTTTTTAATATTTTATCATAATACACAAATGAAACAAAAAAGACGTATATGACATTTTGTTAAATGCAGATCACAGTGACTGAAACAAAACTCAAATATTAATGTAATTATTGTTATAATTTAAAGAAAAAAAGTCAAGACAAAAAATGAGCTCAAAAAAGTATTGGGACACTGCCCGATAAATAAAAAGAAGAGCAAAAAATTGATAGTTAATATTTTGTTGGACCACCTTTGTACTTTATGACCTCTAATAGTCGATTTGGCATGGATTTGACCAGTTTTGCACAAAACGACCCGTCGATTTTGGCCCACTCTTCAACAAGATGTTTTCTTAATTCCTGATTGTGTTAGAAATGTGGTGTTCATTGAGTTTTTGCTGCAAATAATCCCATACATGTTTTATGGGATTAAGGTCTGGACTCTGTGCAGGAGTTTAATCATACCAGGACTGTGGTAAAGGGCCCATAACTTGCAAATGTGAGCAGTATGTTTTGGGTCGTTATCCTGGTACAAATTAAAATGGCTTGCTATTCCCAACTTTCTCGCACTTTGCCTTAAATTTCGCTTGAGAATGTCAAGGTAGACATATTTATTAATTATACCATCTATGAAATTTAAGTTTCCAACACCAGAGCTGGCCATGCATCCCCAGACTAATTGGTTGCGGCCTCCATACTTAACAGTTGGCACAAAATTTTTGACATGCAATTCCGTATTAGGTGTCCGCCAGAGTTTTTGCTTCCCATCTGATCCGAAAATGTTATATTTGCTTTCTTCTACGAAAATTACATTTTCCCAAAATTCTGGTGGCTGCTTTACATACATTTTAGCAAATGCCAGTCTATCCTGTCGGTTTGCTTTGGAAATGTAGGGCTTAGTCGAGGTACTCTACCATGATACATATGTTTTCTTAAAACATTTCTGACAGTTTCAGGATTTACAGATTTCCCGAACATACTTTTACATCTCAGAGTCATTTTTACTGCGCTGGTTCTTGGATTAATGAGAACTTGTCTCACAATCCACCTTTCTTCACGTTCAGTAAATATCCTAGGACTCCCTGATCTCTACTTTTTTCAACACTATTTGTTTTCGTGAACCTGTGAATAATGTTAAAAACAGTAGACTTACTCAGCTCCAAGATTTGTCCTATACAGCGAACTGATTTTCCATTTTTCCAATGGCTTATTACCAGATTTCGCACATCCATCGAAATCTCTTTGTTTTTCGCCATTGCTCTACATGTAACCGATTTTATAGACAACTTATGTTGAAAAGTATTGTCTAAAAAAGTGGCAGCAGATTAAATTTTATTTTGTGTGACATATTTATTGTTTTATTTGCTCATTTCATAAGTGTCCCAATACTTTTTTGACCCTTGTTTGCCTTTAAATTATATTCAAAAAGCTATATCAAATTATAAAGCTAAAATATTAGCAAAATTTCAATTATATAGTGTATTCCAAATGTTAAAGCACCTCTTGATTACTTTTGCTTTTGTTTTAATGTGATAAATATTTTTATAAATAGCTTTAGATGTTATGCATCCCAAGTGTCCCAATACTTTTTTGACTGACTGTATATATAGATATCTAGCTTAAAGTGAGATAAAATTTGAATTTGTTAATATGAAATCACACACACACAAACAAAAAGTAGAACTGTATGCATTTCCTTACTCAATTAGTGATATATTTCTGAAATTGCATAAAATGATTTTGAATTCATATACGTGCAAATATTTTATGCGTATATATTTTCATAGAACGTGATGTATTATTTTCTTATTGTAACTTTTACGTACATGTAGCAGAGTTATTTGAAAGAATTATAAATTATTCATTAAATAGAAATAAAAATAATTTATTTATTATTTAATTATTTATTATTATTTATTTAACTAGAAAACGAAATCATTAGAAATTTGTATGATACATAAAAAACAATTTTAAAATCTTAAATTTTTTATTAACACTTAAAAAATACTGTAGATTATGATTTTACTACAGGTATAAACTGCTAGCTGTGTGTGTATTCGGTATATATTTTAGTTCATCATTTGCAAGATTATTAAGAAATTGCATAGTTGGATTCACTTTGAGTGTGTGTTTGAAATACTTAAAAAGAATCTAAATTCCATTTAAAAATGTTACTTTAGGTAAATAAAAGCTCAATATTAGAAGAACGAAAAAATAACTCATTTTAAGTATTGAACAACATTTTTCAAGATGACATATTCTCTTTTAAATGAAATATTTTTACATGATGAAGCAATAACTTAGATAAAATTCCACCTAATATGATAAAGGTGCATCTACAAATGAACACTTTATCTATCGAGCCCATTGGGAATATTTTTTCACGCGTTACTAAAGCTGATGACATAAAATATAAATGACTTCATTTAAATTGAAATAAATTCTTAGAGGATGTAATTTCATATCTAGAAATAGAATCATTTTATTGGTGGAATTAATTTGCAAACAAAAAATGTCTGAAAGAAGTTATGCTACATTATATTATATAACTGTTTATTTTCTTCTTTTTATACATACAGACGCGCGCAAATACAGGCATATATATATATATAATGTATGTATGTATAAGGCAAAAATTAAATATGATTACGCTTAATGATTGTTTACTTCAAGTATTTTATATATTTTTAAGTAATTAAATCCAAGAAAATTTAAAATTTTAAGTTTCTTAAACTTAGTTCAGTCAATTTCTTCATACAGTGATACTATTTTTTATATGTTTTATATAATTAGATACCTCCATTACTTACTGATATTAGTTATTAATATATTAGTTGTAATAATTAAAAAATTAGTAACTATATGCAATAATTTCTTTTTCTATTTCTTCATCACGTTTCCTTTTCTTCGATGAATTATAGCAATTCTGCTTACGTACCCAAATTTGTTTGTTGTTTCTCTGATGATTTTTAATATATTGTGGACAGAATTTAATTTTATTCTTCTAATTATTTGTTCATATAGAATATGCAACCTAAAATTGCAATGTTAATTATGAAAAAAATTATTTATTTATCTCAATGTTTTATTCATACATTTATTAATATATTATTTTTTTAATATATATTTTCTTCCTATGTTCAACCAATTTACTATATGTATGTGTCTTTAATTATGTAAGTAATACAAAACAATTCATTTTAATTTTATTTAAATTTTTTTCTTTAAATTTCTATTTTTTCAAAATGTCTGATACATAAAATTAAATTTTGTGTTCATTATTAGTTTATTTAATGTTTTACTCAACATTTTTTTAATAATTTTCTACTGCAAATTTTATTTTACTTGAATTTTAATTCATTTTGTGTATTTAATTAGATTAATAACGAAGAACGAATTTCTTTCTGAAATTAATTTCCGTATAAATATTTGATATTTAAATAATGATTGGTTAATTATATTCCATAATTATTTTATTCATGATTAATTTATATTTGCATCTGTGAAGTTTTTATATTATTTTAATATAATTACATGATTTGTGTTGGAATAACCTTAAATAATTTCACACATTGATTTTCAGTTTATTTAAAATTATGTTGAAATAACTAGTTCTCCCAAATATATAGCAGTAGTTTGTAGTCTTAAATCATTATTTTTAATAGTAATTTTATTGTTTATCTTTGTTTTCCATTACTTCAATGTAATCATATTTTATAACTTTCTTTATTAGTATTTTATTCCAGTCCTATGATATTTTTACGATATAATTCCCAACTCTCATTTCGTATAACCAAATTTTTATTTCGGAAGTTGATTTCATAAATTTGAATAAATTATTTATGTCCACATTTTTTGTGGATTAATATAAAACAGCGAAAACAAATTATACAAATATTTTCTTTACGACAAGAGAAGTCAACTAGAAATTGAAATTTCGGAGAAAACAATAAAATATATGCATCTAAACTCGACGGAATACCTGAACTAAAATGGGTTACCAAGGTTTTTACTTTGCAACATAGAAGAGAAGTTCACAAAAATATTTAGAGTGAAATACTTCGCGATTTGATTTTGATTTTTAGATATGACTTGTTATTTCTTTCCTTTCAGGTTGAAATTTCGCAATATAATGTCCTAAAGGAATAAATGAAAAGTATGAAAAACGTGACAACAGTATTTGTGGCAAATCTATGTTTTGATAATATCAGAAAAAGTAAAAAAATTGAAAGAATATGACTGGATATGAATGAAAGAACAAACTGTTTACTACAATCATCAAAATAATGCAATGTAGAGTTTTGTCAAATAAGTTTTTAGGCCTACAGGATTTATTAACAAAATGTGTTCCAAAAGTCTATTCTTCAAAGTTATATAAATTTTTAACTTATGGTACAGGGATTTAGTAATGGATCAATATACCCTAGATTTATGTGGGCAATATTAAATTAAATTAAATTTTTACATTTTAATACTGATAATTATTAATAACCAGAAAAAACAAGAAAAACTTTTTTAAAAAATATTGTCATTCTGTTAATGTCTTCAGAGTTAATGCAATGAAAATTATATAATTTTCTCAAATGTCTTCAAAATATTTATAAAACCTTATAAAATTGTTTTATGAAACAAAAATAAAAAAATGTGAAGTTATTATCTTATTTCTTGGAATTTTATTCGAATTAGTAAAAAAGTAAGCTAAAATGATCCAGTGTTTGGTTCATGGCATTAAATTATATGAAAATTGCATATTTCAGAATTGATGATTATCAATGTCCTAATGAGGAAGCTAAAAGAAAAGGTATTTAAATTTATCACTATTTAATACGTTTGAAGATTTAATCAGATAATTATATAATTCTCACAAATTCTTTTAAACTCTTTATAAAAAACAGACGTGCATAGATTATGATATTAAACTGAAGATTTCATAACTTAAGTATTAAAGATTACTTACAAAATGGAAAAAGCAAAGAAATATTGTATAAAATTATTTAAATACATTCAAAAAATTAATGCAATAAAAAAATGCAATTTTTAAAAAATTTATTTTAAATTTTTTATAAATTACAATTTTAAATTCCTGTAAATAGTGATAAGTATAAAAAATAAATTTAACAAAAAAACATTTATAAAAATTTAAAAATATAGCGTCAAATTAATAAACAATTATTAATAATAAAAGGAAGCAAGTTAAACGCCACCAAAGGCATTCATTCCATTCATAATGAAAAGATTTCAAGTTCGATTCTGACTTTTTAAATTACGGAAAATAGGTTTTATATTTTTAATTAAGACATGCTCTTCTGGTTGTTTTCTAGATTACTTCCCTTGAGATACTGCACTTATAACTTACTTTACTAGAAGAATTTCCATAGAAAATAATTCATTTCACTTTTAACCGAAAACTAAAGCAAAATCTTTAGTTGTAATACTATGAAATTATTAGGAAATACTTACTAAATGTTTTTTTCAATTATAAGAAAAAGAAACTAAAAAGCTATAAATGTATATACCAAGTTATATATTAAATTAAAAATTTAACTATAAATATTAACTATTATTAATGATGGAAAAATATGAATACGAAATGCATCCCATGAATCTAGAGACTTATTATAGCATTCGAGAACACAAAAACTGGTAAACACCAAAAGCTATAAATGGAAATCAATAAAAAATAACTAATATAAAATCCCTATTTTATTTAATGTATTAAATGAAACTTTTGCCATCTTGAATATTTATCACTATCACCATTAGCAATCAGAAGCTAATAAATAATAAAATATGCAAATTAGAATTGCAAATTAAAAAAAAATTAAATATGAAATACAGTCAAAATATATAAAAACTTCAAAGTAAGCAAAAACTAAAATATCATCGAATACCTTATTATCTCTTTCTAGTAGTTTGTACCTCATTAATTCTTATAATATTGTAAGTAAATAAAATATTGACATTTTGAAATGACTGTCACACTAACATGTGCAACCTCTGTAACTTATATGAAGGGAGTGAATTAAAACTAAAGTCGTTCTTTTTTATATAATAACATTTTCAAAATTTATACGACAAAAATTACTTTCCAAATTCATATGAAATATTCACTATACAACATTAATTCATTAACTCTAAGTAGTGAAATGCTTATAAATTAATATGGAAAAGGAATGAAAAAATTATAATGGAAATATTATTAAACTGATGGAATGATTTAATCCTTTTTAAAATTTTTATTATTGATAATATTATTTATTATTATTAATAAAATAATAAAATAAGTATAAAAAACTAAAAGTATTTGTAATAATTGCAATATAGACATACTTAATTAAAATTGCAACGTTTGTAAAATTTAATGTTCGACTAGAAAAGAAATATAAAAACAAATTTTTATTAATCTTTTTAACATTATTATATCTCAAATAAGGTACAATAAAAAATATTTTTAGTTTTATGAATAGTAATGAAATATTTATTGTATAAAACTGAAAGCATTTAAAATAATAAAACAAGTGGCTTAACTATCACGTCTATTAAATTACCTAATATTGCAGAAATTAATTACTGTTCTTCAATTTAAATAAACAAGCTTTAATTACTTAAAAAAACTCTAGCATTATAATAACTTTCAGACTCAATTTATAATTTCAAGAAATTTTCTCTGAGAAAAGCTGTTCACTTATCTGAAATTCAATATTAAAATTTGGGAACTTTATTTTTAAAGTACAGTTTAACAGAGAAATAATCAAAATGGAAATAAAAGATTTAAAATAATGAATAAACATACATTCCTCATTAATCAATGAATTAATATCAATAATTAATAGTTATTAAGTCACAAGTAAAATTTATGTAATAAAAATTTAGTTTTAAAGTTGAATACTATTGAGAACAATGTGAGGTCAAATATGTATTTTAAAATAATGAATAAACCAATTTCCTATTTTAATCTTTTAATATTTAAATGAAATAAGCATTTTGTTATTTTTATTAAGGAAATTAAAAGTTTAACACATAATAACAAAGAATAACCTGAAATTCATTTTATTCTCTAATTAACAACAAATAAATAAACTGTAGTTGATACAGAATAGAATTTCAGAATATTGCGTTTTTAATTATTTCATTTTAATTGTTTCATCAAATATGTGAAAACACATTAATTCACATAAAATTAAATAACCGATCCAAATGCTTTAAATATTTTATTTCTTCACTCAATAACTTTAAGCGGCATGTAATTTTAGAAACGAAAGTAATTACTTTAATTTAAAAAAGATGTTTATCGTGTAAAAATAAATTGCATTATTTAGTTTCATAAATATTTCTAATTAAAATATTTAGTTACATACACTACCACATTTATTTAAATTTTCATAGTTATACTGACTTATGGGAAATTAAATCCCTTATTATAGTATTTGATTATCGTATTTTACATTTTATTTTGTTTTAAATAATAATTATTCTCATTAAAAGATTAATAATTTACTTTAACTTCTTATTCAATCCATTAACTAAATAACAGAACATATATTTATGTGGCCGATAAATTGCAATTATTCTTAAATTCGGAAACTCTTATCAGACAATCAATGATTATTGAAGGAAATTGGAAATTCTAAAAATCTATTCCTTGAACTTTTTCTTTAGTTTAAATCATTCAAGTTCTAATCAGAAAACCACTAAAATTTAGATCACTTCTTTAAAAGTTCTGCAGCGGACTTTTGAACTATCTCTATCATTCTGACATTAGAAAAGAAAATCTTTCAAAAAGTTAAAAGTAGATCATTTGTGATTAGTGGTTTCATTTCTTCCTTTTTCTGTGAAGTAAATTAATTTAATTGAACATTTAAATTTGACTCGAAATTAAATTTTTACTGTAGCTTTTGGCTTAAAATTTCCTTTGTTTTCAATATTAATTTTAAAACTTAATTCTCATTTCAACAAATTTTCTAAATTTAGATATTGGAAATTTCTTCATTTAAAAGAGAAAACCATTTGAAATTTATTTATAAGTAAATTTTGATTGTATTTTAGTCTTTCATATGATTTATCTATCAGTAAAATAAAGGAATTATAATATGTATTTAAATAAATTCTAAATTAAATTTAGTGATTAAGTTTTCTCTTTTAAAATTTCATTTTCTGTAATATTAAATTAAAGAGAAAGTTCGGAGATATAAATATTTAAATCTTAATTAAAAAATTAAATACATTAATATATAATAGTTAAAATTATTAATTAATAAATTTAAGTCTTAAGTTAAGTTTTATTTTACCATTTTTTAAATTTTCGTAAATGCTGCTTTACAAACTCATTTCACTATTTTAATATAAAATTAATTCATTAGAAAAATAGAATTCAGGAAACTTTTGCATTTGAATTTAAATTTAATGAAATAAAAAATACAGAATCTTACTTTTTATTACAAAAAAAAATTAAAATCACAGTACAAATAAAGTTAAAGCACACTTCAAGAGATTCCCAATATACTATGAAAATCCCTTAATTATCAAAGGCGCTAAATCAAAAATTAAAAAATAAAATGAATCACATGTTTAAATCCCCAAATCATCCATTATTTACTTAAAAGAAAATTTCCATTGTTTTATGATTTTTAATGAATTATCTATTTAGAAGTTAATGAAAATATTTTTTTCAAATAAATTCAACCACCTTTGAGAGAATTCTGTTTAAATCAAGGAAGGAATTAAATTTAAACTATTTGTAACTTTTGTAATCTTGGTCAGAATATACCTCTAAGAACTCCTATCTGTAATTAAAATTTAAGTTATTCAATCTAAAAAAATTAATTTTCGCAAAAATGTTTTCTAAATTCATATCTAAAAGCAATGTTTATCAATGGAGATAGTTAAATCAAGATGAAAATATCTGGAGTAATAAAATGTAAATGAAACTTTACTTTTTTATATAAATATTTTTACATTTGTCGAAGCGAGAATGTGCTGAAACGACATGTAACTGAAAAAAGATGGATAAATGATGTTTCACTCTGTATATCATCATTAATTCGCTATATATTTATCACTATATAGTCAAAATAAATGCACTTATTCTGTTTCGCATGTAAAACTACGCTACAAACTTTTCATCCACAAATTTGAAAACAACAAATGAAAAAGAAGAAAAATCAATTCTTTACTCTTTTCGCCTTCTGAAAATAAAGTTTTTATCATTATTGAGAAAATAAGAAAATAAATCAACAAAATCGATTAACTTTACCTACAATACATTTAACATAATGAAAATTTATCTAAATTGTTTGTGGCCAAAACTCGTTTTCAATGTTATTTATTTTATTAACTTCTCTTTATTTAAGCCTATTTTCTTGCCATTATGATTTAAAGTTTTCTTGAAGACGAAAGTCGAATGATAATGGTTAAATGGAAAATTGTATTTTTTCCTTTTTTTTCTCCTTCTAATTTTCTGCAGTTGCAACGTGCTTTTACTTTACCTGAATAGTTTGTTAAGGAAACTTAAATTCGATTATTGGTCCCTAATAATCTAAAAGGTAAATCTTAGCACGTAGATTGTCTTTTTGAAAGAGTAAAATAGTGCGTTAAAAATTTACTAACTAATCTTTCAAGTTTTTATTAATCTGAGCTTTTTTTAGTTATTATTCAAAAGAAATGCTTCTATAAAAACCGCAAGTAAATTTAAAATAATGAAATATTGAGAGACTTGAATAACAAAGTATCGATGCAATTATGTTTGCTGTATTTACAAAATATCAAAGAGTGAGTGATACGGCGACGAAGAGAAATGCTTCTTGTTGGATTCGCATACGATTCAAGATGCGTGCTCTTTTCATACCGAAAATTTAAGTATGTTTTACAAAAATGTTTTAACTTACAAATTAGGTTAAAAAAATAACTGTAAAAAGAAATCTTTTGTTCAAGCTTGCTTGCAAACTTGACAAATGCAATCAAATTTTATTACTCATTACAATTTATTGTTTCAAAAGTAGAAAAAGTTGCTATACTAAAAAAAAGTACAAAAAAAGCATGTCAGACAGTTGAAAACATGTAAAGTTCCTATGGAATAATATAATTAACAATGGTGATCAAAAGTTGCGGGCATTCTTTCGATGTGAAAGAAAGATGTAGAAAAAAAGATAGGAAAAATAAAATAGGAACCACTATTCAAATACGCGCAAAATTGGAAACTGATTTCTCATTTTTTCACTGTAAGAATAAAATGCTATCCAAAAGCTGGTCGGGCATTATAAAGTGGGACAGTATGTTACACACAGTTCCATTACATTTAGACAATAACTAACACATTTGTTGCTAATTATTTTGTTACTACTTCTTACTTTTTACTTGCACTATATTGCTAGCTGCTACGTTAGACAATTAATCTAACTTCACGTAAAAAAAGGTATAAGAATTAAAGAAAATTATTGTAAGTCATTTGAACATCCTCTACTTACTGCTATTCTAGAGAATTTTTCATATAGTTATCTAAATTTATTCATGTATCGCAAGAAAAGAAATCTAGAAATCTAAGGAAGTCATCCTGACTGATGTGCATGCAAGAAACAGAAAAGTAACGTTTTTCTTTCAGCTAGAATAAAACATAGAATCTTCTATTTCGAAAAATATGGCTCAATTACTGGGTCGTGATGAGCCTTTGAAGGTTAGAAGGTTAAATATAGCTTTTTTTTTTAAAAAAAAAAAGTTGATATCTATTCACATATGTAGTGAAAGTGAAGAAGAAAAGAAACTCTGCCTTTGGGCAAACTTTCATGAAATTTGAAAAACATATGTTTCTCATCATCTCAAAAAAGTAAATAGGTCTCGATTAATTTGTGATAAATATTCCTCATTCTTTCGAATGATTAAATGATCCATTAAGCTTTTTCCTCTTAAAATGGAATAAATGTATAATTTATAAAATTGATATCCTTTGATGGAACTGGATAACAGTCTTCAACTTTCAATTTATAAGTGATTTATAACATTTATGAAATATCGCTAACCTTTAGCGGACATATTCCAGGTATGATTATAAGAAAGTTTCCAGCACAAGTAAAAAGAAATAAAACAGTTAAAAATGTGAACATGTTATGCAATTTCATCTCCTTTGATAAATTTATTTTATTCTGGCATACACATATGTTGTTTCTCTAGATTTTCAAATATTAAACACCTTTACAATATGCTTCTAGCATTTCCTAAGAAAGAAATAAGATGGAAAATAGGGTATCTATATGATTTGAAAATTCCTTGGTACAGGAACTTGCTTTTAAATAACAAATTCTTACTTAGCTAATTGATTATGGTTACCTTGATTTTTCAATATAAATCTTTTATAGGAAGCCTTCACCTGGAATTAAAAGTTAATATTTCAAAATTCATTAATTATGAAACTCCTCAATTGTTTGATGTCTTAATATGAAAAAAAGGAATTGACATAAACAATTAATGATAAAATCAAAAATTAATTAGTTCTCTTGGTAATATTCAAAACTATTGTGGTCATCAACGTTGAAAAAACCCAAAACTGTTTAAGGAAGCTACTATGTGATTAGTGTTAGTTAATTTAACTACACTTTAACAACAAAGAAACAGATCGCATTAGTTTTATCATATGAAATCATTTCAGAAACTTGTTACTTAAATTTCAATAGATTGTTTACTTCAAATGGCTTGATATTGATTTCTCAAGGACAGGTTTATAGCCAGATTTTGGTTCTATAGTATTTTTATCATATTTTTAAATTTATTGTTATGAACAACTATTGAATTTTATTGACATTATGAAATTTTATTTAATAAATTTTTTATTTTTAAATAATTTTTGATATGTTTTAAAATTTTTTAATTCAAATTAATTACCTTTTTTCTCTATCCATACATTAGATTCTTTTAATCTAGGGTGAAATAATGTACGTGAATATATACCAGATTATTATTCTATTCTATAATTCAACATACAAAAAAAAGATACATTTTTTAAGAATAAAATGAAAATGAAATCTGAGATTTTATGCGGGTTAATTGGTATAACAATAATTTTCTAAGAAATTATAAAGTATTTTAAATTGTAAACTTATAATTTATTCCTTAAATGTACCATTTTTTATTTAAAAATGTATATCAATACCAGTATTCATAATCTCTGAATGTGTTTTGTGTGCAAAATGGAAGAAAAACTCTTTACAGGAAAAAATTAGTGTTTACAAAGACTTGAATATCTCTCGGCGCTGTTAGGAAACTCTAAAAGAACTGGGTCATTTACTTCTTATTTCTGAAGACGTTAAGAGAATCTTTTTCAGACATGTTGTTAAAGATAAAGGAATATTTTAAGGTTTTTAGAGTGTCACTGTTGACTTAAATATTCTTAAATCTTCATTTTGAAATATATTTTACGGTCATAAAATCCAGGCTATTTTAGTTTCCTTTACCGAAAGATATCTAAGTCCTCCGTATTTTTGCATCCTTCTCGGAGAATATTGTACGATGTTCCATTAAACGTACGTTGGTTAAGCATATTAAAAAGTGGTAATTTTACCAACTTTAAGAACATTCTCTTTTTCAAGCTTACAATCTGCTTCAATAATATATTTTCTTCTAAAAACACAACATTTATTCATGAGCTCTCATGTACATCTATACGTAATATCAGTTAACTTTTCATTTGTCAAAAACATAAAAGAAAATGCAATACTAAAGTTTGTTTGAAATATTTCGTTAAAAAAATTTCTGATTCCAATTCAAGAAATGGACATCTAGTGGATATACTTTTATTTTGATAATATCATCCATATCAGCATTTAAATGACTGCTTACAAACAAAAAATAAAATTTTTTTATCAAACGATGCCTTTTTTCGGTGATTTACATTAATGTAAAACAAAACTTATTGATTAAACGTATGGCTTTTCGGATGATTTATTTTAATGTTAACATTGAAATTATTTTGTATTAATGAAACACTGATTTCCGCAAACTATATTTAAACTTGAAACCAAATGTGACTCTTGTCTCAATAAACGGCAAAAGCAAGCCAAATGTTCTGACATTTAATAAAATATCAAATGAATAATTAACTGTTTTTCTATTACAATAAGAATATTCCGCCTTTACGTATTACATTATGTATAATTCTCTTGCATGATGCATCAATTTTTTATTCGTTTTAAGGTTTGACAAACATTGGCCCAATTCAAGAAAAGAAAACATTCGTTATCTTGAAATACTTTATACTTTATTTACAAGGAATGCCGACCAATTGGCTGAGTGATTAGCGTTCCTGACTCCTGAGCTGTTGGTCCCGGGTTCGAATCCCGGTTCGGGCATGGATGTTTCTTTCCTTCTCTGTGTTGCTCTGTCCTTTCTTCTGTGATGTTGTATGAATGTGGCCCGCCCTATAAATGGGTTTGTGGTGGTATGGCGCGGGTAACGCTACTCGCCTCCGTGACTTGGTTCACAGGTGCCCGCTGGGTAACGAGAAATGAGTAGCAGTTTCTGGCCTTGTTGTGGCAGAGGGTTCAGTCACCCTTGTGTGCCCGCCATTGGATAAAAAAATTTACAAGGAAAGCAAAGGTATCTCAATTTTAATATTTCATTTCGCTCGCGAATTTAATTGTTCAGATGAATCTTTACAACTTTTCATTTTAAACCTTAAACGAAGTATAACAACAAAACTTAGTTTTGCCTAACGGAAAAATTAAAGTTTAGAAAATAAACTATTATATATGAGAAATTTGAGTTGCAGTAAATGTCCTTCACTTATATTCAAAGTGATTCTTATTATAAAGTATACATAACATGAATTGAAATTTGCTCTATAATGTTTCCTGCTGATATTGAATACTGTATGCATATGGTGGGAAACAGTTGAAATGAAATGTTAGTATTATTACCCATTTCAGTGATAACAGTGTGATGAATACAGACAAAGCAGCTGCTGAAATCCTTCTGAAATACCTGAAGGAAGCTTCGAAAACGGCCGAAGAGAAGGATTTCATGAAGGAGAGAGAATTTGGAGGAAATAGAGAGTTCGATTTGGAAGGAGATTATCTTTAAAACCCAAAAAGCGAGAGAAAAGGTGATTGTTCAAATTTCATATTATTCCTAAAAATCCGCATTCAGATTTATTTTCAAAATAATAAAACAATGTGTGAATGATGTTGTTACATTCCTTGCTGAAAATGTGCTTTGGGTCCCCTGCTTGGCGCCTTTTCAAAAAGTCGTCGCCAACTAGCGCGTTTTTTCGTGTTGTCTCGCTGATTTAAATGGTCCGAGAGACACTACGCAAAAAAGTCGTTTCTATGTCGACGAACCGAAATCTGTGTTTCTAACGAATTTAATTGTTGGTATGGCAACGAAAACTAAAACAATGGTTTTACAAATTGTACAACAAAAAATACACTACAATATGGAGAAAAATTATCATATTTTTAAAAATTAATAAATAAAAATACTCAGAAACAAATAAATAAATAAATAATTCACGTACTACCTCCAGGGCAAATTCAACGGTAATAAAATGTATTGCATCAAATTCTACGGTTATTTCAAAATCAAAATAATTAGCGACTGATAGGAATACTGAAACAAAAGAATTGTTGCGCCACAAAGAGTGGATTTAGGATGAGATAGGCAGGGTTACCACGCTTGGCGCGTCTATCGCCCATTTGGCAAGAAATGGGTACTCAAACCACAGGTTAACTCATTCCATTGTATTCGCTAACTTAGAATAAGCATTTGCACTGAATAGATAAACTCATTTTACTGGTCAGCAAAACAACTATAACTCATAAATACTTTTAAGCACTTCATTTATGTAAGACATTGCACTGAAACCATTTACAGAACCAGCCTTTCAAATGCTACAGTTAAGGCACTGCTTTGTAACAAAGCATTCAGTGTATCGTACCTTATGTGCCCATATTTTGAGCGAAGAAGCTTTTTAAAGGTCTAATCTAAGTCTCAATTTTGTCACCAAATATCACCAAACGAGTGATTTTATATCATAAATAAATATCTTGGCATTCTTCCATTCTCCATGATAGCCATAAATTAAACTCCATATGAATCAGTAGAATTTTCATGTCTTGTTAGAAAGCAAACCTTACATGAAAGCTTTAAGAGTTTTTTCGCTGAAACATTTTTGTCTTTGAATTAGAGATTATTATTATTATTTTGAATATTTGATTCCCTAAACACATACATTAAAGTATTTTAGCTTGCATCGAAGTAATTTAAAACTTAATCTCAATACGATGTATAAGCCGTATAAACAAATATAGTATATAGGCTGAAGTTGAACTCTCCATATTTGGCTGAATAATTTCTTAAATTGGCGATATATCAAGTAGACAAAGAAATATATTATTTTACAATACTAAAAATAGTTTCGTAATTGATAAGATGAAGTTTCATTAAATACGAAACTACATTCTATATAAAATGTATAATTAAAGAATGAAAAACACTTTTTATTCTTTAATTTAATGTAATTTGTTTCGAAACATGCTGTTTAATGCAATTTTAAATGAACGCGAGCATTAAAATATTGTTCTTAAATTGTTAATCTCAATAAGTATAGAACTCAAAACTTTAATGTACTATTTTATTCCTCTCTTAGGCTGTGTATTTGTTAATGTTTCTTAGTTTTTTTTGTGTGTGATTTTTTGAGTGAATAAAAGTAATTATTAGTCTTTTAATTAGGCTATTGTGATGTTCACAACTATTTAATTCTGATGAGTTAAACAATCATTGCCATTATTTATTAAATTTTATACATTGAAATATGTTTGTTTATTTGTTTAGTTTAAGTGAAAACCAATTCCTTTTATTGTTTATTTAAGTTGTTAAAATTATATTGAAATAAATATCATACTAAATATTCACTGTTTTATTTTTAAAATGTAACCTACAGAAATTTCTTACTGGTGTCTACATTTCAATAAAAATATAACATAAATTTTTTCTTTATATAATTGTTACATAAAGTATAAAAAAACTTTTAGTGACAAGATAGTTAAGAAAAGTAGAAGCGAGAATTTAACAAAAAAATTCTATATTTAACTAGAAGTAGAAGAGAAAAGATTTAAGTTTGCCAAAAAATTACGTCTAGAAAGACATAAAGAAGTGCAGTTGAATATACATAAATTTCTAGTTCTCTATTACTTATAGAATGCCATTCGGCTTGAATGTATATTGAATGAGAACTTTGCATTAGCATGCAACAAAACGATTCCTAAAAATGAGACAAAAACATCATCTTTCTGTGTTTGTGTAAACTGTGATGGAATTTTAATACAATCATAATGTGTTAAAAAAGCATCATTTTGAGAAGGGTGGTCAGAGTTTGGTTAGGCTTAGTGATAAAATGCCGATAAAAAGAACTTTATCATAAAACTAAGAAAAAGCATATGTGCTGAAAGTATGAAAAATGTTTCATTGAAGATTCTATCACGACTATTTGTGATGGATAAAGTAAATATCCTAATAAACTTCAGCTTTTGAAATTTTAATCATTCTAGCTTTTTTATTCATCATTGCTATATTTATATTATAAAACTACACTTAATTAACTATACCAGATTATCATTACGATATATTTTGATATTTTCTAAATTAATTATAAATTTCAAAAATAGTTGGTTAAATATAAAGAATGAATACATATGTGTGTGTGCGCCAATAAGAAAAATGTTCTAAATAAAAATTTATTTATTTGAACAGTATACATTACTTTCAAATTATTTAATTCATAATTAAAATAATTATTATAATGAGAATTAAATTTTATTCTTAATTAAAATAATTATTAATGAGAATTCTATGAATTACGCATTCGCTACATGACATATTTAAAATTTTAAATGAGAGAATCCATTAAAAATTTAAAAACTTATTTAAAATTTTCCACATGTTTGATAAAATTAAAAACATATTTTGAATATTCACGTTTCATTTGTTCATTAAAGAAACATATAAGTTCAGATTAAAATTTTGGCAATTTAAAAAAAATTAATTAGATATAGTTTAATTATTACATATTAATTTATCATTAACATTAGTAAGGATCATCCTGACTTTTTTGCAAATAATCTAGCACGGACATTTTATTATTCATTGTTTTCCCTTAAAAAATTGAAAAGTATGATTAAGATATTCCATTTATGATAAGTATTTTTGCTTTTTCTACAATATTAATAATTACATTTATTTCCATATTAATCTGTTCATCTTACATGTATATATATATACAGGGTGATTATAAAAAAACTTTGCCAACATCTGCACTTCTAGCGTCCATTCTATTTAACCGATCAAGATGATACTTCAAATATAGTTCTTTTGAGATATGCGCTCGAGATTCTGTGAATGGCAACACAGTGGCCCTCGCGGTTACAGTTATAGTGACAGAAACTCGAAATTTTCGAATGGCACGCCTACTTTTTACCATCGCAAAATGTTCAGCACATGCGAAAACCCTAAATAGCGTTGAAACGGTACCGATATGTCTAAAAACGGACGTGTTCTGCAAACACAAAAAAGAGTTTTGAAAACCGGCCAATAAAACACGATCTGGGCGCACGCAATAAATTTGCATGTGACAGAGTCAAGAAACCAATCACAGAACGCCGGTCGCCAGATATTCAGCGTAGGAAACTTATAAAATATCAAGCGGGTATGCGAAGTCGTCATTCGGGAACTCGCACATGCCGACGATATGAGTCTTCCTAGGAAAGTTCGCGGTGAATTGATCAAACTCTATTACCAAAATGGGATGAACGCTGCGGAAGCCTTGCGTGTGTATCGCCGCAATCATCGACAACGACGCGGCCCATGTACTCTGCAAGCTCTGCGTGATTTAGTGCGGAAATTCGAAGATACAGGCTGCACCTGTGACAAACAGCGCTCCGGACGGCCAACTGTTTCTGAGGACATTGTCATGGAAGTGCACCATACAGTGACTGCAGGACACACAGAAACCGCAAGAGGCATAGCGCGCGTGTTGGATATTCCGAACTCAACGGTCCGCAAGCTCTTGCGCTCGGTACTTCACATGTTTCCCTATCGGTTCCAGCGCGTCCAGATGTTGGAGCCGGGTGACCCACAACAACGTCTGGACTTCGCAAATGCATTTTTGTTACGATATGATGCGGATAACGACTGGCCACTTCGCATACTATGGACGGACGAGGCGCATTTCACCTTAAATGGCAGCATTAACACAAAGAATTGTGTGCACTGGGGAGAGACGAATCCTCATGCTGTGGCGCCAGTACCATTATTTGACGCCAAAGTGACTGCGCGGTGCGGCATTACAGCTACATTTGTTCTGGGCCCGTTCTTCTTTGAGGAAACGACCCCGACTGGCCCTGCAACATGTTCTGTAACGGGCCCTCGGTATGCAGCCATGCTGAAAAATTATGTCTTACCGGAGTTGCGTCGGCTGAATGCACTCAATGACATTGTTTGGATGCAAGATGGCGCACCTCCACATATAGCGAGGTCAGTTAAAAGGCTCCTGGATCAGCATTTTGGTGATTGCATCATCTCACGCTATTATCCTTTTCCGTGGCTTGCGCGATCCCCAGATCTGACGCCTATGGATTTCTGGTTTTGGGGCTATCTCAAATCCAGAGTTTATCTGTGCAATCCTCAAACATTGTCGGACTTAAAGGATTCTATACGGCGTGAGATTGGAAACATCCCTCGTGCCATGTTGCGTGCAGCGACATTGTCCACCGTCTCCCGCATGCAATGCGTAATTGCCTGTGATGGCACTCATGTGGAAAATGTTTGAAATTTATAAAGATTTTTTTTCTATGTGTTCTCATCATTGAGCAGTGTCTTGTCTCTGTCGTATGCATTATTCCTCCGTGCGCCTTGAAGAACTGTTTGTATGTGTATAACACGTCGGTTTTCGGACATATCGGTACCGTTTCAACGCTATTTAGGGTTTTCGCATGTGCTGAACATTTTGCGATGGTAAAAAGTAGGCGTTGCCATTCGAAAATTTCGAGTTTCTGTCACTATAACTGTAACCGCGAGGGCCACTGTGTTGCCATTCACAGAATCTCGAGCGCATATCTCAAAAGAACTATACTTGAAGTATCATCTTGATCGGTTAAATAGAATGGACGCTAGAAGTGCAGATGTTGGCAAAGTTTTTTTATAATCACCCTGTATATATATATATATATATATATATATAATATAAAACATTATTCTAAAGCCTTATTCCAGGATTTCGTTTTTTGAAATTTATTTTCATATTCATTAAACGTATTTATTTTACCTTATTTTATGATGGTGTAAGATTTTACTAAACAATAATCTTTCACATTTTCATGAACTTTATAAAGTACGTTATCTTAAGCATAAATCAAAATAATATGACATTGTTTCACAAGTATCTTATTATTTGATACACATAATAAACTTCCTGTTAATTAATTAGAATTAGCGTTTATAGAAATCATGTATGCGTTCTAATTTTTTTCTTTCTTTTCAGCGAATTGTCTGAAGAAGGAATAAATCCATATATTTCTATGATCCCAAAGTCCTGATGTGTTGATCCCAATTTAATTATTACAACAATGTACTGTAATTTAAATCTAAATAAAAAGAAACGGATATTAAATGGATTTATAAACTGTATCACTTTAAAATATTTTTCAGTTCTCTTAATGTTTACTATGTAAATAAATCCTTTTACTTGTCAAGATTCATCTTCCTAAAGTTGTGTCGTTGTTGTAGGTAATTGTGTGTTTAGCCATTGTAAGATTATTTCAAATCGAAAAATAAATTTTCAATTTACTTCTGGTATTAAAGCTTTTCACTAAATACATTAATTACTGAATTGCATTTCAAGAATAATAATAAAAAGAATAGAAAATTATCCAAAAGATACATTTAATGGTCTTTTTTTACAACTCTGAATATTGTTTCAAAAACTCAAAGCTTTTGTACTGGAGATAAAGGTAATTTATTTGTTTGGATGTCATACATTAACTTCAATACAATCATTTTATTTTTAAGCTGTAAAAAATAGAAACTGGAAAATTTCAAAGTGGAAAAAAGTTGAACAGTTTAGGTAGTAAACCGAATTTCAGTAAAGTATCAGCTATTTTATTTTATTCTCTTCATTTTTAATCCAAAACTATAATTTTATTATTTATTGTTTCATAATATGTATTTAAAATGTCTTTCTATTTTTTTTAATAATTTATCTTTTTGTAATCGGATTATAAAATATTTTTTTACAATTTTACATTAAGCCTAATAAAAATACTAATTTCTATATTTGTCAAGTTCATTACGTATTTAGACTCAAGTTGTTTTAAAAAATTAAAATTGAATATGACTTAAAGTCTATCATTTTAAAATTTAAGATAATAATGGCATACAAAACAAATTAATAAATTCTTTCATAATACCAAAGAAATAAAATTTTGGTGTCGACCATAATTTTTTTCTTTTCATGTAAGGCATATTTCATTGTTTTATCGAATTCATATACATATATTTCTCCTTTAATTCAGTTTTCCTTTTAATTTCAATAAATAAATAATATTTAGGATATCTTCAATAACAACTAAATTTAAAAAGGGAAAAAATATTTAAAGAAGCAAAACTGAACAAATTTAAATTATTAGATTTTAATGAATTTCAGTAAGCAATAGTCTGTTAATTAATAATTAAGAATATTTTAATATGTTGATTTATGTATGAAATATTTCCTTATCAGTAATATTTTATTGATAAAAAGAATATTTCTTATGAATCATTAATCTAAATATTTAATATATAATGTGAAAATTATTAATCAGATAAATTTGGATTTACGATGGCTAATATGTAAAATATTTTTTGCTTAATTTTATAAATAAATGGAAAAATCTGCAAAAAACAACACAAGTTACAATAATTAAAATGAAAAAAATCTTTAAATAATAAATAGCTTTACATAAAATTCTTCAATAATATTAGTACTTAATCATTTTTCAAATAGTTAGAATGAAGACATTATAATCTGGTATTAATATATTTATATATATATATATATATATATATATATATATATATATATATATATATATATATATATATATATATATATATATATATATATATATATATATATATATATATATATATATATATATATGTATGTATGCATGTATGTATATATATATAAACTCAGTTAAGTATCAAATCATCTCAATGAACAGTGTGTAACATGAGCAAATGAAAAAATTCATTTAATTTTTTTATAATTTTAAAAAATAAAATTTTAATGCAATTTTAAGGCTTTTACAACAATGAAATGTAATGACTCGTTAATAATAAACCAACAACAAAAAATTTGAATAACTGATTAAATAAAAATAGGGAAGATATCAGTCTACAATATTAATAGATTTTATCATCGTAACATTCGAAAAATATAAAAATACGTCATTTTCGGGAGATATATTGGTATTGCTGTGGTGATTAGCTGAGAAATTTAAGGACATTAATTTTTAACAATAACTTCGATGAACTATTTATAAACAAATCACTCCTGCAAAGTTAGAGTAAAGTTAAAAGTAAGTCAAAATGAGATAGAAATATTTAGTCGAAATAATTTAAATTTATCTTAATTTTAAAGACTGACGGTTTATAACCACATATTTACTATCCATTATAGAGGACATTTTTGATCATTGCTGCAACAAGAATATCAGGCTATGGTAGCCGAGTGGTTAGAGTAGTGGTCTTCCTTCCAGAAGGGCAGGGTTCGATTCCCAATGCCACCAAGGACACACGGAGTACATGCGATATACGTGCTCGTTAAATGTGTGGAATCCAAATTCCTGTAGTCGGTTATTGAGCAGTTACCATGGGGGCAATGGTCTGGAGAAAATTTCCTCCCCTTCAGATCAATGTTAAAATTGAGGGGTTGTATCCTCTGGTGGGACCATCTATCAGAGGAGTTTTAGTCGTACTTTCACCTTCATGGTGCTCTAGTTAAACGAAAGACGCTTTCTAATGACCTAAATTCGCATAGGTAATGGCATAGCAAATTTGGCTTGTCCAAGTGTCAAGTAACAGAAGATCAGGGTCGATATCTTTTGTGTGTAAAAGAAGTCAGAAGGAGCACCATTCGTTTTGTGATTGAATAAAAAGCATTTGCAAAAAAACACGTCAACATATCCATTTAAAGGAAGACAAATGTAAGACATGTAATAGACGAGCAGAAAGAGCAAGTAGCGTGTAAACAGATACTAGATACTGTTAGATTTCGTTCTCATGGGTAGTACCTCACCACTTCAGTCATGGTAAAACCCAAAAAAGTTGTATTAATCACTACTGAAGATTAATTCAATGTATGAAGCTTTAGTAAAAAGTTGTTTAGTTAACGAAATAAAAAAGAGTATGTGCTATCATGTCAATTCCACATGTCTTGAGAAAATCGAACGTTGACATGCCCATTTCTTATTACTTAAAGGAACTAATTACACAGATAACACATTGATATTAAGCAGCAATTCTTCTAAAAGTTGCTGAAAATATACTATTATATTTAAAATTTGTAAAAGTTTCATGTTAGGCAATTTCCAATATTTTGAAAGATTCAAAAGAAATCTGGCACATATTTTGCTTATGACTTCAAAAATTAATTATTGATGTGAAAAATTCTTAATATCTTCCATAGAAGATGAAGAGTACATAAAAGAGAGCATGGTATGTAATATAGTTTAAACAAACATCTAAACACAGGGATAAGAAACATTGAAACAGTTATTATCTTACTCATTCATTATAAAGATTCTCGCTTTAAATATTTAAAGGTTTCAATCTCCAACCATTTCTGTTTTACACCATGGGTTCACTCAGAAATTTGCTTTTATCCATAGACTTGACGTTAACAATGAAATATGTAGTTTATTATAGTATGGTAATATATAAAAAAATATTTTGATTTATAACTTGAATAACTACTTCAAATATCTTTATGAAATCTATAATTAATATTTTTTTCTCTTTTTACTATCGATAGATTATATTCCCTATTTTCTTGCTAAAAATAAGCGATTAAATACTAATTCAGCAAGTAAATAAAGAAAATCTTTTGAATAGAGAAAATTTACTTAAAGCAAAAATTTAAAGAGATTTAAAAAGTCAATGCCATGAAAGAACTACAAAAAAGGACAAATGAGAAAACAACAATTATGCGAAATTAAAACATTAAAACAATTATTTTTTCTGTACTCAGAAAATGATATATTCCATTTCTACAACTATAAGTTTTGTTTGGCGATATCATTAGCTTCTAAAGACGTTTTAGCGACATAAATAAAATAATATATTTATTTATTAGATTTGTATCATAGATAAATAATATTTTAAACATAAAAATCTTAGAAAAATAATTGACCTCACATGAAAGACAGACATAATTGCCAAAAATCACTTAAATGAGCTATTCTATTATGTATATGATAGGAATACAGAGATCAGTTGAATAAATGGAAAATTTAGCAAAAGTACAAAGAAATCTGAAAGCACTCGATAGAGATAAATTACACGTAAAATCAAATGTATCTAAAAAACAAAATCCTTATTTTCTATAACATTCTTTTTTTCGCCATACAAATTAATTTTGACAGCAGAAGCAAAAAAAAAAAAAAGAACAAAATTGTTTATACAATCATCAAATGACAGAAAGCGTGAAACAGTTTATAGAATGATATATTCATCAAAATAAATCAGAGCATTAACAAATTACGATTAAGATTTTACGCCAGGAATTTCAAGAAACTCCATCAATCGAATTTCCTTTGAACTATTTTCTCAACATATGATAGCTCATGTTTTCATGAGTGTGCATCCGTGCGTGGGTGTGTCAATAGAAAATAATTTTAGTAATTCAATAAAATTAGAAAATAAAAAGTTGAAAATCTCCTTTTATAATTTCAAAATTTTAATTCAAAACTATAATTCGAAAACTTTTTATAATTTCTTTCATATTTACATTTCGTAATGAACGCTAATATCCTATTTCAAAAGGATACAGTTTAAAAATGAATGTTAGACACTTATATAAATAAGAAGCATTAAAACAATTTCCAAAATGGTATTTCTAATCACAAACAAAACATTTGATAGTTTATATAAAATAATCAATAGAGTTGGCTTTATATTGTAACTTTCAAACTATCTGAAGTTATGTAAAGTAAATTAAAAGCTTTGTATAAATTACGAAGTATATATAATTAAATCAAGAACAGCGTATTATGTCCATTTAAAAGCAGAATTTTAGAAAAAAATCTGAAAAGAAAAAGAAATTTTCTATTTAATTTTCCATTTCATCACTCAAACATTGTTAATAACTCATGAAGTAAATGACATTCAAAGTATGAGCAGTGAGCGGCAGTAATCCAACTTAAAAAGACGTTGTCGCGTAAACATTGTAAAGTCTGTATAATGTTAAACAATGTGGCTTATATATAGTTTCTTTTTTTAAAAAATATTTTAGCAAAAATGCTACAAACTGTATGAAGTCAGATTGTGAATTATAGTTTCTTCTTTACTTTTCTTAAAAAGTCGTTTGGTAACATTTGAAAGTACAAAACAAAAAAAATGTTTTAAATAAAATCATGATTGTTCTACGTTATGTTTTAGTGTGTGTCGAAAACACTGTTCAGTCTGAATAACGTTAAACAGTGTGATTTATAGTTTATTTTTTTAAATTTTTTTAGGAAAAATGCTACAAACTGTATGAAGTCAGATTGTGAATTATAATTTCTTCTTCACTTTTCTTAAAAAGTCGTTTGGTAACATGTGAAAGCACAAAACAAAAAAAAAAATGTTTTAAATAAAATCATAATTGTTCTTCGTTACGTTTTAGTGTGGTTGTATGTAGTAATCAGTAATTATTATTACGTTTATATACATCAGCACTGAATATTCTTCTGTTCTCAGTTCAAACATATTTGTCGGGTGTAATTTGCTATCCATTGTGTTCTTAGGGCTATGTAATATAAATGAATCGGTTTTCAGCAATTTTAAACAATCCATTCACATGGTGAGAAAATGTTGTGGTAAGATGGTCAGTTTTGATTTTGTTTATAGACCATGATTTTTACTATTAAGCTTTTACTTTGCTATAAATTTACAAATAAGAAACTAAAGCTTCTTAAATTCTGATAAATAATATATATTTGTGGGTTTAATATTATATTTAAACTGAATTTAAATAATCGAATAAGTTTTCTTTATTTTGTTAGATGCAGCTCATTTAATATATTAATATATGCATATTCTCACATTTCACCTGTGTTAGTGAATTCCTAAAATATTTTCTGTACTTTGAGAAATCCTTTATATAAATTACATTCAACGCGAAAAGTAGAACACAAGACTGACATCCATGGTGAAGACCACATTTATGTTAAAGATAACAATTTCAATTATTAGTTAAATAAAAATATCTTTTCTGCGAATTATAATTAACGGCAAATTTTTATCATTCATTTGCATATATGTATATATATATATATAAGGAATTTAATTATTGAAAAATCCAAAATATTTATGAAGAAATCTATATTTTTCTATATAATTTAGCCAGTAAAGCAACACTTTCACCATCAGTAATATATTTATTAAATTTCTTTATTCTGTAACTTACTCATATATTGTAATTTTAGAATGCTATTTCAAGTTTTTTAATATTTTATATGCTAAACATTTTTTAAAGTATATTTATTCCTCCAATTTCACTTGAAATTTACTATTTTTTTTAATCAAAATAAATTTCTTAAACCTTATTTCATAGGTATGCCTCATTTTATCATGAAATTTTTCCAATGGAATGTATTTTAATTTAATACGATTGGAAATTTTTTCTTTCAGCAAATGAAATTTAATAATATCTTCCTCAAATATTGAATGATAAAATTGTTATGGGGAAACATATTTCTGACTATCCCAAATTTATTTATTAAAGGAAAATTATTTCAGAAACAATATCACTATCAATTCAAACCAAATATGCACAACTCAAAAAGTGCTGAAAAATTGCGAGAAACATTCTTGAAATCAAAATTAATTTATTCCCAAGAAAATTTATATTTCTAAAATAAATATTTTTTTGTGAATGAATAACAAAATGGATTCTCCGTTGGTAATCATCTGGATTTTAACCGTATAATTTTATGGATTGAAAGGAAATTTACACATACATGAAAGGAAATATATTTTACATTAAAATTAAGAAAAAGCCTTAATTATAAAATGAATAGTTTCTTTTTCAATAATTGTGAACGTCAAGTAATGCCTACTGAACAAGTATAGAGAGTAATAAAATAAAAAAAGACACACACATCACATTTATATATATGTATATATGTATATATATGCATATATATATATATATATATATATATATATATATATATATATATGTGTGTGTGTGTGTGTGTGTGTGTGTGTGTGTGTGTGTGTGTGCGTGCGTGTAGTTAAGACGTTAATGACAAAATATCAGATATTTTATTAAAGTGCTAAATAAGAAATCGGAGATTTGAACAAGTGAACTCAATGGCTAAAAATAAATCATATTTTCCTTAATAGTCCAATGGCAACGTTTCGGTAAGTTGATTTTGTCCGTTTTGAATCATAGACGTCTGTTGCAATTAAGGATGATTTTTTCATTACAGCCATAAATTAGTTTTTAAAGTAATTTTTTGTGAAATGAAATTTTTCGGAGGATTTTTAGGGCTCAGTATTTAGTTTTTAATAGTATTTGCTTTTAAATTCTAATTCTGAAAATTTTTCATCTGGTAAAAATTATCATCAATATGTACAATTTTGTTAAACAAATGTTATTTTTAATATGGTAAAATAAAATATAATAATTGTATTTAATATACACTGATAGCTATTAAAGTTTATACATAAATAATTTTTTAAGCTGCACACCTGAAATTTACACAAGAGAAAGGAAATGCTATGATATGCAAAAATTTACCTTTTCCACTCATTTACGTGAAGTGGGCAATGATAAAATGGAAGATAAAATGCAAAATGAAATCGTACAGCGGATTTCTCATACACACTAACTGTATATAAATACTGTTGAATCACCATTCAACAGTATTTATATACAGTTAGTGTGTATGAGAAATCCGCTGTACGATTTCATTTTGCATTTTATCTTCCATTTTATGAGTTGTGAGTTGTTGAGCTGTCTCGTGTAAAGAAGAGAAATATTTACCAGCATATTTTTCATTTCGGTAGCAATCGAATTATAACCTACCATTATACTGTTTATGGTATCACAGTACTGCTGAACGTGTCGGTTGTGATCAAGAGATTGTCTGCAAAATATGTAAATGATTGGGTCAAAATGGTCACTAGAAATCCCTTCTAGATCACAATGGCCTTCTATTGCCAACAGCCGAAAAGACAAACATGTTGACTGCATGGTATCAGTGAATCAAATAGGTACGTCATGAACCTTGAGTAAAGAAATGGAAAGATAATCTCTCTTGAAAGATAAAAATAGTCTGCACGAGGAGGCCATATCATTTGCAGAGCAATGACTACTCGTTTGACGATAATTAACAGTGACCATCACAAACAGAAGCGTCTGTCTGCAATGGTCATTGTCAATGACCAATTGTGAAACTATCAATGAGGCTCACTGACGAACTTGAAAGCAAAGATGGCATCTTATCATTGAGTTTTGACACGAATCCCAGTTTTGTTTGAGCGTCACGACAGTTGCATCCGTATTTGATGGCATTGTATAAAATGCACATTGCCAGTCAGAGTGAATTCGACATTTTTATGCTAACCTATCTTTTGAAGTGATAGTAGGAAGAACATTGGATACATATCTCGGCCTTCTCTTATTAGCACTGATGGAGCTCCAGTGACTCGGTTGCTAGACGCCGTTTCCCCTTAAGATAGCAAAGTGAAATATCATTAATTGAGAGGGTGACCATGTATTCTTCTTCACTGGGTACCTGGAACTCCGTGGACTAGGGACGTTCCACTTTAATATGTGATATCCAAAGCCTTTTCGCTGGTGAGGCGTGGATGGAGAGAGCAGGGTGCCATCTTTTCAACTCTGGTGTGACCTCGTCACTTGACCGTGGTTCAAAATTACGAGGCACTTGGTGATGGGCAAGTATTCAAATGCCATTAACCTAAAGCTATAGCTCGTTTGCACCGCAATGTAAGTATGTTTGCATTGATGACAGTTTAAACAATGGCATTGTAATTATCTTGAGTTAAAAACCAGGACTACCAAAGGGTAGAGACAGGAATAGCTCAACATTTCAACAAAATAATGCCCGATAGAAAGTTATAGGTATTTTAAAGACCTTCCTTGAAACATGAAGAACATAGCTGCTGCCTAGTTCGTCACCATACTTCAATCATTGAAGGAAATGTTGTATATTCTCTAATTTCTGATTGATTGTGTCACCCTGGCATTTAAGTAGTATTATTGCTGACATAGATGGTTGTTTTGGTTAGTTTTGTTCTCAGAATTTGTGATTCTAAATTTCTTGAAAATTTAATTATTTGTTATTTCCAATGTATTCTAATTAATAACATTTTGATACTTGTATTTTTCCTGTGTAGCAATTTAATAGTTAGCTATATATACATATACATGGATAGAGATACTAATAGATGTTTATGGACAAGAAACAAGAATCTCTGAACGAAACAATGTGAAGATTGTTTTTAGGAGTATTTTTTGGTAGTAGATAAATTTAATCAGATAAGTTAGGATTGGCAAACACAATATTATTTAATGCTTGAGGCATAGTGATGCATTTTATTTCTTAGTAATTTCATTAGGGATTTTAACAGAAACTTATTGTTATTTGCATGTCAACATAAAAAAAATAATGCTCAACATTTTCTGCTGCTAAATAATTTCCTACAAAAAGGGAAAATAATCTAATATTTCCTCCAAATACACTAATGAAATAAAGAAACTTATAGTTGTGATAATTATATTTAATTGTCGTTTTTTATAATTACCAAAGTAGATAAAATTCTTGTTCTATTTTTTGATCCATTACATTTTAACCTAAAAAGTATTCTTGAACATTTGCAAATGGAATTAGATACCAGTAAAATGATGAAATTAAACAAACTTTTGGATTCGTGTCAAAAATTCTTTTTTTTTTAATTCTTTTACTTTCGAAAGAATTACACAGCTTTATATATTTTATATGATGTCTTTTTTATTTATTTTTTTCAATGTGTCTATATTTTGATAAAAATAGAGATGTTTTAATTACTTTAAATTTATTTATTAGTTTATTTAAATAAAAACATATTCTTATTATAAATTATTTTCCTTAAATATCATTTTTTCCTTGATCTGTGATTAATATAATAAAGTTCACCTATGTAAATATTATTTATAAATTTATCATACATGTATATATATAAGCCAAAATAAATAGATAATAATGCATTTTGCACTCTTATACAATATACAATTCCTTTCTAGACAAAAGCTCTTCATAAGTGAAAAATATATATTATTCAAAGTAAAGAATCATATTTTATTTAATTCTATTTAAACATTGAAATATATTTTCTACACCAAGAATTAATTATGAAACAACACCCTCCTCTTCACATCCACGCCACACCAGCGGAAGGACTTTGGACGTCACAGATTAACGTGGACATGTCCCCAACCCACGGAGTTCCAGCAATCCAGTGAAGGAGAGTAGACCGTGGTCACCCTCCCAACCACTGCCCGCGGTAAATGATGCTTCACTTTGCTGAGCTTACAGGAAGCGGCGTGAAGCTACTGAGTCACTGGAGCTCTGACTTTACCTTAAACCGTACAAGTGAAACTTTAAACTAAATATGAAAGGATATTCCTATGTAAAACGAAGCAACAAATAGGAGTAGTATTATATCAGTAATAAATATAATTTATAGAAATTATACTTTATTGTGTAAAACCTAAATATAAAATAAACAGATATATATATATGTGTATGTGTATGTGTATGTGTTTGTGTGTGTGTGATAAGATGTGCCAAGATATATTCCATGCTTAAATTATTTGTCGATAAATATATAATTGTCAAAATTCCAAAATTGTTTATTAAATTTATGACATTTTCATTTAAAAAGAATCTGAAACTTGAAAGATTAAAAATTGGAGCATGATAATAATAAACAAACTTATTACTTAAAACTATTTCAAAAAACAGTATTTAAAATGTACTAAATTTTAAAAGAAACTCTTAGATATCATTAAAATAGCTTTTGTTTTATAATTTCTAAAGTAAAATTTAATCTAAAAATGTTTTTCTTAGCTCAATTAAATTAAATTAATTAAGCGAATTTTTGTCTGATAATAGATTTATTATTTTGGATTTTATTGAATTATTCAATTTACATTGATTACATTGAATTTCCTTCGAATATTTACAGGATTTTAATATATCTGAAGTCAGGCAAATCTTCACTGACAAATTCATTTGCAGTTTTCTGTGATTATCATCATTTTCTTTAAATAAAATATCCGCTTTTCGCCTGTTATAGGCTGTTTTGATTCATCCAGATACAGAAATCCATAACCTAAATATAAGTATTATAATTTTGCCTAACTCCTGGAGCAGAATTTAAAAATATAATTTAATACTAAGGTTATAGTAAATATAAGTTACAATAAGGATTCTGTTAGTAAATATATGACTGAGAAATACATTAGTTATATTTTGGATGTGATATCAATATAACAACCTTAAATGATTAGCTTCTTAAATTTATACTACTATCAATTTTTTTTTGTCTGCAGAAGACTAGAATTCAGCAGAGATATACCAGTGAAGAAATAGTAAAAACAAATTAATTGTACTCCGAAAGTAACAATAATTTTGCCTATTTGCTAGAAAATAAAAAGAATCTATTTAATTTTTAATTGGCTCAAATTAGTTTCCAATATAATTTTAATATAAGTGTTTTAGTGATTCTTGCCAATCTAAAGATTTCTTTAAAAATCATATTTTAATGTCCAAATTTTAGAAAAAGTTTAGAAAAGCATTTTTATTTTATTTAATTTATCTGATTCGATACTTATCACTATTCAATGACCTAAACAGGAAATGTTTGTGTCATAAAATATTGCAATGGATACTTTTTTCGATAATTTCTTTGTCAATAATGTTTAAAAATATGTGTGTATGAGATTTAAAATTAAAAAAAAAAAATATTCCTTGTTTCTCGCTTAAAGTCATGTTCATATTACAATGGGGTGGAAATACAAGAAATTAAAATTTAAATTCTTTTCGGCTTTCTCCAGGAAATTTCAAAATCAAAATGAATGAATGAAATTTATGAAATTATAAATTTTTCAAACAAAAGAAATTTCTGTCAAAAACATCAAAATTTTCTAGGATTTATTCAACATTTTCCAAGTTCCCACAAAATTGGCCATGGGCAAGAAAATTAATTTTTAGGATTTTCAATTAATTTCTAAGAAATGTACGAACCCTAAAAATCAGGTATTTATGAAATAGATACTTTTTTGGTCAAAATTGTAAATAAAAATGAATAATTTCAATAACTTAACTCAAAATTTCAAGAAGTTTCAGAATTCAGGGATAAACCATTCAAGGGATCTGAACTGTACGATCTTTGCTTGGGTGATTTTTAATCGAAATTTTACTCTTTGGTTAAAACTATTATAACATCCTTAATATCTTTTAGTTTAAAATTAAATCATTTCATTAATAAAACGTAGCAATTTATTAAGAAATTTAAGTTTGATTATTAATTACAAATATTAATTTTTCAATACTAATTTTTCTTGGTATTTTTAATATGTAAGCTTAGAAAATTTTTATACCTTTGAAAAATAGTATATTTTTTATTTGACTCACCAATTTGATTCTATTTTAATTAATAATTTAAAAGTAATGTTTTCTATTAATGCTAAATGATGAAATGAATAAATATATTTTCTGGATTTTGGAGCAGATTCTAGACTTAGATTTTATTACATGTATTTTAAATCAAAGTTTATGATATAAATAATTAGATGAGAAAGAAGCAATATCAGATTTCACTCCTCTTTAGAGAGGTAAAATCTAATACATATAAAAATATTTTATAATTACTTACATAAAACTAAATAATATAATTGAAACTAATACGAAAAAATTTATATATGAAATTTTATGTTATTACCGTTGTTTAAAAATAGATACTACAAATTTGTTCATAAAATATTTGAAATTTAAAATTAATATAAAATTTCATTAATTATGAGTTATTTTGAAAATCTACTTTAAGAATATAGAATAAAAAGACATTCATTTGCATGTCTTTTGTTTGGGAATTATAATCTAATAAATTGTATCTGAATATAAACGTAGTTATTTTAACCACTAGCGGCTCTAATTCAGAGTAAGTAGAAGAAAATTTGAAATACGTAAATTTTTATAATTCGTAATTTATAAATTAAAAATAAACATTTGCCTAGACTATAATATCTCTCATTTAAGTGAATATGAGTATAGAAGAAAGATTATTCTAACCTCAAAATATTATTTTTAATTTATTTGAATATAAAAATCTAAGAAATACATTTTAAACACACAAGCTCCAAACGCATAATAAAAACAAATTTAAATTTCTAAAATAAAATTTTATTTTGTGAAATGTAATAGATAATAATTCCTCTCAAGATATTAAATTATGATAAAGGATTATTTTTAAAAATTACACGGAAAATATTAAAAGAATTTACAATACCCGAAAAGAAATTTAAAAGAAAATTTTTTTTAATTACACGAGAAAAATAGAACACTTTTGTGTGTAATGAAGGACCTTAAAAGACTTTCACTATTGCCGAGACCAGGATTCGAACCTGAGTTATTGAGGCCACAACGCAATGCACTAACCACTATACAATCACGGCTTGCAGAGGAATCTCTCAAATAAATTTAAAAAAATCAATACTTAAGACAACTTTGCAACATTTTTCAAATTTAGAAGTAATTAATAGAGCGAAACACACAAGTCTTTTAAATAATTCAAACATTCCTCAGAAGATGGCAGCACTATACATCTAAATATTACATATTTATATTTTTAAGTTTTTAAAATATATTTCAGCAAACCTCATATTTGTGACTTATTATTTAACTTTTGCAATTTCAAACGTAGTACTTATAACAATATTACATTAATCTTTTGATTTAGATTACGACCAGGACCTACTAAATCATATTTTGGACAACACCCACGTATTTTTCGAATTTAAAATTTTTTTTAAACTTTATAGCAGAACAATATTGTTTGGTATAACTTTAAAATATGAATATTAGGGATAGAGAGAAGTGTAGAATTTTAGTTTGGAATTTATTTCCTGAAAATGTTACAAGCTAAGAAAGAATCAATGACTCATGTTATTGACCAGCAAACTTATTACTTTACAGCAGGAAATGAACTTTTGGATGTAATTCAAAAGATAAATATTCAATTTTGGATGAATATCTTCAAACTAAGTCACTTTTTTAAAAAAGAAACATTGTTTTTTTAATATCCCACCTGTTCAATGAAACCGTTGACTTTAATGGAATCCGATACAAGAACTGGAGAATTATGGATCTTCTCCTAGTTCAGACCAAGATATGTTGAGGTGATGTCACTTCTTGCTAGCAATACAGCAAAGAAGAAACCTATTGTTTCAGCCAGATTCTCCCTATCTGCTGTTTACCTTCAGGTTTTTTTGTTTTTATGCCACTTATGACGCTGAGGTATTAACCATTTTTCCTTATTTTTGGTCTTTTGCCTCGAGAATAATTCTAAATATGTAAGCACTAAGATGGAAGCGACAGGATGCTCTAAGGCCTCCCTGGCTAGAGTGTCAATCAATATATTTTTGTAAATATCGACATGGGATGAGAACCATCGAAAATGTAATCGTGATGAAAGATGAACTTTTTGTATGATATACAAACTATAGGAAAAAAACCAAATTTACTTTTTGTATGATAGATGGTGAGGGTTTTATCTCAAATACACCCAGTTTTTGAGATGCTGAATTGAACTACGGCTGTCAGATAATATTCCCAATCCAGGACTATGTACATGGGAGTATACTGGTTCTCATCTACCAGTTCCACATTTGAGGTACTATAGCTCGTGGTCCTCTAATTTCAATGCTTGCCTTCAACCACATTTTAACAGGATAATGTGCAACCACACATGGCAAGTTATGTTCAAGTGTTTTTTATCCACATCCGATTGAATTGTTCTCTTAGCCTGCTCGTTCTTTCGAGCTATCGCCAATCGAATATCTACGACTAATTTACATTGATTTGAAGATATTTTGTCAGTGTATTGTTTTTTTATTTTAAAAAAATGAGATATAAACCGTCATCTGAAAATAAATGCTTAAAATGTTTTTGAATGAAATGTCAACTATATGTTTTTACACTTATAATTTAAAAAATTTTCGCACAGCGAATTTTAATTTTTAATCTTTAAGAAAACATTAAAATGAAGTTGACATGAAAATTTTCTGCTGAACTAATTTTACTCGTTTTCAATTAAGAAAAATTATATAAATCCTCGTTTAATACACAATATGTTCTTCATAAATACTTCTCATTTTCCATGCAGTTCGAAACTAATTTTGAAGAATGTTTTATAAATTGCTTCTCCCCTCCCTGAATATTTTCAGAGTGAAGTTTGTGCAATTGTCTATAAGAAAGATTTAGTTAAATAAGTTTTTGTATCAGAAACAATGAATAAGTTATTTAGTGCTATATTGTTATGGAACAATGTACCAAAATCACAAATCCAGTCCGCAATATGCATTGAATATTTGTATGACCTAATATTCTTCCTATTGGTGTGTAGCAGCTTAAGTGACATAATTTTACTTGAATGTAGTCAAGAAATGCCTTGTGTTGGCAGGATTAAATTCATTACTAGTAGGTGCAATTTAAGCACCAACAAAATCATGTATTTATTTTAAGGAATATATGTTGAAGTTACCACACACAAATTTGTTAGTTTTAAAATGCTATCAGATCTGGATAAGATTGTTTTAAATATAGAATTTTAATGTCAACATAATTAGTTTTATTTAATCAATAATTACTTCAAAACAAGTAAAATAAATTTGATTGTAATTTTGAAAATAAATTACGCATTAACATGCAGTTGAATATGATGGTACTTCAAGATTTTTTATATATATAAGCTAAATATTTCCAAATATTCATCCACCTTTGCACATTGTAGATTTTTAAAAATAAGTTTTACAAATTTTATGTTACAAAAATGTTGTACAATACTGATTTAAATTTGTCATCATTCTCTCTAAGAAATATATTGAAAGGGAAAATACTGCAAAAATCAAACTTTATAAATAGATTACCTCATGAACATTATTGATACATCATTGCATTTAAATACACCAACTGCAAAATAACAATATATCTTGCAAATAATCATCTATTATTGTTTAGAAATTAATAGTAAATGATACACATATTGATATTTAATATTTTAATAGATAAAATGTACACCAACCCGAATTCAAATTTTCATCTGAAACCCAAGTTACACATCCTGTTCATTGCAATTGAATTAAATTAGTATATTATAGTTAAATTTACATTCATGGCAATAAAATAAGTTTTGATTTAAATACATAGTTTACCAAGTAGAATATTTAAAAAATTATGAGTTTACCATGCAAAATCAAAAAACCAAATTTAAATTAATAATCTTGTTAAGTGGTATCTTTAAGTTAATGGGCTTCTCAAGTAATTTTTTTAATTAACGATTTTAAATTTGGTCTCTTGGTTTACAAATTTTTGTACATCAAAATAATTTGTTTAGGGCCTATAGAGGATTTCCGAAGCATAAAAATATTTGTGAACTATTGGAAGTTCATGATCAACAGAATAGAAAATTTAAGTGTTGAACATTCAACCACAAGTTCGGTAAAGTGGATTTAAGAATTAGTAATCTGAATTTCAACATTAATTTCTTTTTCCTGATTTCATATTGTAAAAAAAAAAAATCTTAATTTTAGATTTGAAAAATTTTCCACTTAAAAATTACAATTAAATTGTTCAATACATTATTTCTTTGATATTAAGAATATACATTCTAATATTGATAATACAATTTTTTTAAAAAAAAAATATTTCAGATTAAATTTTACAAAGCATTGACATTTCTGTAATGTAAACATTGTTAAAATAAGGATGAAAATCACAAACAATATTTAAATCAAAGTTATTTATTTTTACATAGCATTTGTTTACTAATATGTAACAAAACTCTTTTCTATTTTACACTTAACAAAAACTCAAATCAGTATTCTATAGTAAATACAAATTTAGATAGAAATTTAAACTATACAAATGAATTGAAATGATGTTAGAAGCAGCAACTTCATACAAAAATATAAAGGATTGGTATGAAAACTTAATACAATAAATATATATTCTGATATATATTTACATATTTACATTTACACAAAATGTATTATTGACTATAACTTTCGATAAGTTTTTAAAAGTGGATAAATATTTTCAAAGGATTCCTTTAATTCCTGTCTGCTTTTTGCTCCTAAAATATAAAAAAAGTACTTTAAGCACTTAATTATCAATAAATATAATTTTTTTTATTTTAGTTTATAAAATTTTTTAATAAACTAAAAAATTTTAATCCAAGCAATTAAAAAATTTTATTAAATATAAATTTTAATTCCAAGATAAAAAATAAAAATAATAAATAATATTCACATGTATTTTACTTAAAATATTTGAAAATTTTATTTTGACAAATGCCAGAAAATAATATCCACTGAAAAGTTAACAAATGTCAAACAAGATATTTAAAACATTAAGAGCTGTAATCTGTTAAGAAACCTGTTTCTTAATGAAAACAGCATTGCATGAATAAAATATTTATTAATGTAATTAACATTTTAAAAATCGGAATACATTTTTTCATGAGAAACAATAGCAGTTATAAAAAATTATGAAGTGGCTTGATATTTAATCACAGTAGAATATTAAGATTTAACAAATGTTGAAAAATTTCATGATTGCACATTAGCTAATTTTGACCAATTATAAAAATAATTCAAATGTATACCATGCAATTTAAACAAAATTACATTCAGCTATGCAACATAATAAAATAGAAAGGAAATTAAACAAAATCTACAAATAAAATCAAAAATTTAAGACTAGACTGCAAATTTCAAATGTTTTTCAGTCACATAAAATTTTAATTATTTTGAAGAGGATAAAAAGTTAAAATATATTTACATTATATTACACACATGGAATTTTTTGATTTACATACTGTAGAAGCAGTCAGCAGTTGAAAGGCAATAAGTTTAAGGTAAAAATAATTTACAAAAAGCCGTTTATTTAAGGAAATTTTTTTAATTTGTGTAGCTTTAACTTGATTGGAAGCTGTTCTACTATTTTGTATGAAGGTATCTCAAATCAAGGATACTACAGAGTTTTCAAATTACAAAAAAGGACTCAGGAATTTGCTGGCGCTAGAATTTTTAGGATAGGAATTGACTTTTCAGTGTGGCATGGTTTGCATTGATTTCCAAGAATCAAATTTCAGGAGGTATCGAGATTCATGCTAAATAATTCTTTATATTTTACAAATTGTTTTTAAATAAATATGCATATAAATATATATAAGTAACATATTTCAATTATATTTGTAAATAATAGAAATAAATAATTTTTAGAATTAATACAAGTATTTTTTATTTAAGTTAGAATCATATTTAATGATTATTTCAAAGTTTTTAATGAATTTACTGCTATAACAGAAATTTATTATTTAAATAATCGATGTTCTTTACACTATTGAATTATATATTATATAAAATACAAATTTTAAAGTTTTTAAACGTTATTAGATTTTTATCTATTAATTTATTGAGTATTTCAAGGTGTGAATAACAACCTCTTTTCAAATAAATATATACATATTGAAAACAAAATAAAAACATTTGTGTTAAAGAGATGACTTAAGTAAGTGTTCAAGAGATGACTTTTTCCCCAAATATTATTTAATAAAAGAAATTCTAAAAAATTTTTTATGTTTACTTTCAAACTCTTAAAACTATACAATTTCACATAATATTCTAGACTTTTTCTTTTAATCATTCATTAGATTTTTACATTTGTAGGTAATTTATACATACACAATATTACTGTTAAAAAAATGCTAACTTTCAACTTCAAAAGTTTTCACTTACAATTAATTATTAATACTGAGTAATAACTGTTGCTTCTCTAAAGCACCCCAGTGACAAGTTTTTGATTTTGCAATTAATGTTAATTTTTCAGTTTTTTCAGGTTCCTCAGCATAGTCTATTATAGATTTTTAAAGTGCATCTATATCATCTTCCAAATGCTTCTTTTTCATTTTCAGTTCATCAATTTTAAGAAGTGCTTTTTGCTTTTCCTCTGTAATCAACTTTTTTTAATTTACACTTTTACCTTTCATCATCTGCAAAACTAAATAGGTCTTTGCTAATTATTATACTGTTGACAGCTCCTATATTTCAGATGCATACCAGCCAACTTTGGAGGAAACAATATCAGTAGATTCTACTGATTTTGAGGGAAAAAATCAGGAGACAGCTCTAGCAGCATTTTTACTTGAAACAGAATTTTTCTACTACAGTTTTTACTTAAACAGAATAACTACTACAGTTTACAGTAAAATGGTAATACAGCAAAAAGACAATTTTACTCTTTAGATTATATATTCTGAGAATGATTTATGTTAAAAATATTTAGCGTTAATCTTAAATTTTTAATAAAATATTCATCAACCATATAAAGGAACTATGAAAGATAAAAGAATATATTACATGTAAGAAAAATAAACATCGTTTTTGTCCTAAGATTTATATTTTATAGGGCAACTTTTACTATACTAGTGCAGTTTATAACTATTAAACTTATAAAATTACATAAAATACATTACTAAATAAATTTAATTTAGTGACAATTATTTTGTTTGTCAGAAATACTTTCCTAATTAAATTACTAATAACTGGTAATATTCCTCCTAATTGAACTGCTTATGTAAACAGGCACCTGGTGTCTGCTCTGAATGTTAATTATATAACTTAACTTGTAGGATACTCGACGACCTAGAGTTTACAGCATCATCCTCCCAAGGTGGACTCAAAACTCAACTCAGAAGATTAAAGATTATATATATAAATATTAGTGCATCATCTGTTAGCTATTTAAGCTCCTAAAACAACTCAACAGACTTTTTTCCGGGAAAATTTTGGCTGTTTTTAAGTTTTTCACTGAAATTGCCAAAAATTAGTAGATTCTCATACATTATTGGGAAATGGGAGAAATGATGAAAAATTAGGAGCTTCCCAATAAAATCAATAGAGTTGGAAGCTGTGCAGATGTGGTCAAAAATTATGCACTTAGTTACAATTGATTGTTTATTTAAATTTTCTACCATCAAATTTTTGCTCACAGAACTCAGGTTTATTGGATGCTTGATCATGAGAGTAGTAAAAGCAAATGAACTACTTTTCATAAATAGTAATAATTTTGTCTAATTGAGAAGAAGCTAAAAAATAAAAAGTATCTTTAATAGGAATCAAATTTTTTATCAACACAATCCACCTTATATTCGGTTGTAATGATTTAAACTCTTCTACAAATTTATAAAATTCTTTTAAAACAGAATTGCGTTCTTAGGCATTTATTTTAGACAAATACAAAAGAAGTTTCGGAACTTTATTTAAATCACTAGATTCATTACACATCGGAGTTTGAAAATATAAATATGGAATGTTTCATGCCACTGAATATTGTAAAGAACATTTTCCTATTAACTTTTTTCTCATTGTACTATTTTCAGGGTTTTTTAAGCAAGAAGTTCAACATCTATTTGACTAATATCTTTATGATTGTCTTTATTTGTTATGTCAATAAGTTTAAATGAAGAAACAGATAGCAAAGATTTTTAAAAAATTTCTATTTTTTCTCAATAATGCATAAAAATCTTCTGCAATAAATCAAGATTGTTTTGTTAATTTGAAAAAGTGTCAAAAAAAAGTTCCACTTCCAAAGCCTAAATAATTGCATTTAACAGAAAAAAAGAACAACTTCTGTACAGTACTGCACAATATCAAAAGTTTTGGTACCATAATTAGGAAATTTTTTATTTTCTACAAATGACTTATATGTTTAAAGATATAACACTTCTAACAACCTGTTGATTAATGTTTTGTCATTGATGACACTATTTTTGTTCTGAACATAGATGTTTACAAAAAAATTTTCATACTTGACCTAAGGTTATCAGTCATTCCTACAAGTATGTGAGTCTTTAAATAGTGTGTAAACAGCACTTGCAGCTTCCAACATTTACAATATTTGAATGCTGTTCACCTTATATAAAATCAGCCTTTTTGATAAACAATCAAATTTATCCTGATTCATTGAAATACACAATTTTCACCAAGGAAGATAATGAAAGCTATTTTATTTAAATATTAATATTCAATGAATTTTATAAATATAAAGAAAGCAGAAATAGAAAATTAAATTTACCAGCCTGATTGTGCTAAAGGACAACTTTATTGATTGATTATTTCATACATAAATCTAAATACTACATTTGGTCCTGACTGGACTGGATCATCATGAAGCCATTGTGACTGAACTGGATCTTTATTTTAGTCAAGTTATGACTGCACAATAGCAATCTAATAATGATCAGACCACCAACTACTGGTAGCATTAAAAGTTAATACTCAATTTTGTTTTTGGACAAAATGTTTTTCAAAAAAATTATAATATTTTCTAATAAAAACTAAATGCATCATAATAAGTTAAAACACCAGGAGTAGTTCATCCCTTTCAAGGTGACAATTATGGGAGTTTCAAGGCCCTTAAATTTTTTTTTCGAATTCCAAGGGTTGAATGAACTTGTGTATGGCTAAAATTAGGGAGTATTCATAAATTTAGGACTGTATTAAATAGGTTATATACAACAAAAGAACTATTCTATTACTTCAATTTAGTTAAAATTTAATATATATAAATAATATAAACAATGCAAACAAAATTACAGTACATGTTTAAGACTTTTTTGATGCAAAATTTGCTGAGCAAAAATATCAAGCAACTTCGTATTTATGCATTAAAAGTATACAATTTAATTTCTTAAAAAAAAATTATACATAGGAGAAAAATTAAACAGAGTATTTAACTAGCAGATTAAGTAAAATAGTTATTTCAAGAATGAAAAATTAAATCATAATAAAATTTACTGCAATAGCACGCGAGATACAATTTAGAAAAAAGCAACAAAAGAATAAATATGCAAAAAGCTTAGTAACATCAAATTTAAAGAAAATAAAAATAACAAGATGCACTAATTTATTACTGAAATTATAACATTAGATTCAGTTCAGTTTTCTACAAGTTTGTTCCAAAAATTGCAATTGAAGCACAGTGAATTTGGAAGCATAAAAAAATGATCTGGAGGAAATATTTTGAAATTTCATTTTTTAACTCTCTCTCAGCTATATTAGCTCTAAAATGCATTTATAAGTGCAACTCTTTAAATAATTGAACAAATGAAAAAGGTTAAACTAGATGATCAAGTACACAAAAGAACCTGAGAAAAATTAGAATTGATGATTAAAATAGAAAACAAGAAAAACATAATAATTGTAAATTTTATCACAGTAAGCATTATACAGGTACAGATATAAGGTGCCTAGTCTAGCATAAAAACTTTAGTTTCAATTACTCACACTTAAAAGAGCAATAATACAAAAAAGATATTATATCAAAAGGTTAGAAATTAGAAGACTACAAAGTATACTTGTCCACTTAAATGAATCAATAATGGCTGAGGATATGAAAATAAACATAAAAGGTCTTGAGCTATATGACAGATTTTAAGTTAAATGTATTTACTTTTTAGAAAAAAATGTCACTTATTACATTTTTATGCCATTCAGACAGAAATGAACTTTATCATTCCATAATCTACCAAAGTTATGAATCACTCACCATCATCAGTATAGTAAACATTAAACCAGTTCGAGAGAAGGATCTTTTATAGTGATAAAATACTTAGAAACATTCAAACGAACAAACCCAGGAACATTCAAAAGAACATATTACAACCATTCAAGTCTAGTGGTATTATAAGTACACAACTGATTCCATGTTATTGCTTGCTTTATTATCTAGTATATTTGAATTTAAAAAATATTTTAGTGAAAGTAAGAATGAATTACAATTACCTGTCAAAACAATTTTACCGGAAACAAAAATAAGTATCACAACCCTAGGCTGCACCATTCTGTAAATTAATCCAGGAAAGAGTTCTGGTTCATATCTATAACAAAAGTATATTATGAAGCAAATATTTTTAATATATTAACTAATTAAAATTATGACATTTATTTAAAGCTTACATATAGAGAATTGGAAAAGAAAAATAGTCATCATAAAATATCTTCATAATCTACTGACTAATAGTACATTTTTCAAAATTTGCATCATAATATACAACTATTTTATTGAAACCTAATAAAGAATAATTACTTACAATGAATGAATAATTTATATTATCATTTACACTTTATAAATTATTTTGTAAAAATATTTAGTATCTGAGAAAATAATTCTGAATGGAATACTATTTTGAAATTTTACAGCTATTTTCTATAAAACTATGTCTTTTCTAAGTAAGATAGATTAACAAAACTAAATAAATAAGGATATTAATTCATTTGAATAAAGTAATTTAAACTTGATATAGAGTTCATGACTGATTTGGTTTGTTTGTTGCTCATGGGGGTTTATAAGACAAAATTCATGACTGAATTTAAAAAAAAAAATGTTTAGAAGGTTTTGTTTATTTTTATAACCATTAAATTCCATTTACTTAAATATCATTGTCACTGAAAAATTAAGATCGATTACCATATTTTCCTGTATATGATTTGCAGGTTATGTATAAAAAAAGTTCACAATTTCGTATGTCTATTATAAAGCGCTGCAGATAATCTGATGAAAAACATTCATCAGAAAAGCCTACAATAAAATTATGAAGGAAATGCTGTTTTTTGTTTTATAACATAAATAACAGACAGTAACACAGCCCAGCAGACTTATTTCAGCAAGTTCAGTTTTGTCCAAGAACAAATTTAGTTCCTTGGAAGGATATTATAGTTGCTATTGTCATTTTATATTGGTCTAGAGCTATTTTATTCTGAAAATATTCAATTTACTTGAGCCACATATTGTTGTATGGAAGCGAAACCATATAAGCTGAGCATCAGATTTTAAGCTAAAAATCATAGATAAGGCAAATGGAATGGCAACAAATTTGTTAATATAAGGCGAAAAACCATGCCCCGTACAAAAGAAAAAATTTATAATATTCATTTATTTCAATTATTAATGAAACAAATATATTTATTTTTAAAATATGTCTAACCTTGTTTTAAAAGTTATTAAAAACTAAAAATTGATAAGTTGCACTTTAATCTCTTATAAATGATCAGTCTTAATGATTGATCTGTTTTCTTTTCAGTTTATCATATTTTGCGATGAACTGTTTCCAATGAAATGTTTTTACTGCACAATTTATTATATTATTTTTTGCATGACACCATATTAATCAGTGGTAAATATTCTCGACTTTTAACCAAAAAAAATTGTCGCTGATTATCCGACTTTTTTTTAAACTAAAAAAGAAAGTTTTGTAAATAATATACTACTGCAGATTATTTACAGGAAATTACTTAATTTACAAAGGAAATGGAAAACTATATAAAAAAATCAATACCCAATACATATAAATAAATCAATGTTAATTTATGAATAATAGTAACATAATATAATAAAATTTAATTTTGTTGATAGATTAAATTTTTTGCTGATAATGTTGAAGTACATGCTAGTTGTAAGAGATGGAATTGAATATTAAAACATTGCTGCTTCACACAAAAGCAAAGCAATTACAAAAAACATATACTATATTATTAAGAAAGATAAATTTAATATCATAATTAAGTCATGCAACAGTGAAATTAAAATATATTGAAATGAACTACTACAGATATTAAATACCTTGCCATAATTTTCCATTGCATTCAATACATTCAAAGAATAAAATTTATTAAAATGTGATGAACATTTCATACAATTATAGGCAATATATCAATACATTAATAGATTGATTTTAGTCAAATTATATATTAAGATTTAAATTACCTGCAGAACTGAAAACTTGTGGAATACATGTCTTCAATTCGAATAGGAAATTTGACATCACAGGTAGCAACTAAATTCTGGATTTTGTAATTTTTAAAACGAACCTAAAATACAAAAAATTAAAAAATATATGAATAAGAATAGAGTTGATTGAAATAAAACAGCGTGAAACAGTGAAATGCTGAGTAAGATTTTAGATTTTAAAAAAATTAATGCTCCATTATTTTAAATCTTTAACAAAAGAAAATTAGATACAAAATATTTAAATATTTTCTTAAGTATTGATCTCAGAAGTTTTTCAGTTCGACTTAGAATAGTATTATTTGTCTGAATAGAATTTTAAAATTGACATGGTATTATGGTATATGGTTAATTTTAGTTTGTTGCTTTAACACAATTTTTTATACTCAATACTTTCATTTCAAAGTTGATATATTGGTACTAACTATTGAAACTTATTGCTATGTTGTACCAAAAATCCAAACAAAAGGAAGAAATCAAATTCAAAAAGTTTAATTCGTTGCCGCAACATGTTAACCCACTGAATCACAAAAGCTTAAAATAACTGTTTTTGTGCAAATAACCATGACTGATCTACTTTCACATAACCCAAAAATGTTTTTCATAGCAAAAGGACAGATATCTTAAAAGGTCTGCAATAAGCTTATAATTTCTGTCCAACTTATATATAAAAAAAGTATTTATTTCTTCTTATTTTAGAAGTTTTGATTTGTTTTCTTTTTAAGTTGTTTTTTAAGTACTTTTGTTTCACACTGTTTTTTTGGTATTAGTTATGCACAAGTTTCATTGTTTAAAATCTAAAACCTCAAATTCTTTCAAAGTATAACAAATTACATATCATTTTAAATAAAATGAATTATATATATTTCATTTTAACCATAAAAAATTCAATCAACACTTTCAGTAGTTGAATATTAAAAACTTTTGATAGGAAAAGTGAAAATATTGCATTAACAATATAAAACATGCAGAAGTTATTCAAATGCATAAATAATTGTTAGAAGTTAAACAAATTATTTCACTTTCAACAATCATCCTTGAAAGTGAAAGTCATTTCACATTCAACAATTTTCTTTCATTTGCTTTTGTACAGAACAATTTTATTACTTACTTGATATATTTTTGCTAAAATAAATTAACATTTTTGGAAATAATAAATCAATATTATTGTGAACATAAAACATTTCAAAATACTGAATTTTTATAAATCATAGTGCTTTGAATAATTTAATAAAAATTTTTTAAAAAATTATTAAAACTGTATTATACATTCCACAAATCTAATGTAATACAATTGCAAATAAAGAAAATGTATAATATTTTGAATAAATTTTGTTTTTAGAATGAAAAATTTCTATTTTTATTAATTTCCATTAAAAAAATAAATAGCTACTAAAAAAAGAGACACTTCAATATAATTTGAGGCATTTTGAGAGAATGTTAAATATTTATTTTTTATGAATATTCTATTTATGCACACATGCTTGCATATAAACAATTAAACAATTGCTATTTATGTTACCGAAAAGAAGAAAGAAAGAAAAAAGAAATATTTCTGGTTTGGTTTAGTTTGTTTGTCGCTCAACGGTCATTTTTTGCACACGAGGGCTAATTAGACCGGGACTTACGGTTTAAAGTGGATTCCGAACCACTACAAACATTCATGCCCAAGGTGAGATTCGAACCCACGAACTTTTGAACCGAAGGCAAGAGCGCTAACCATTCGGCTGCCAGCTCGGCGAAATATTTCTGGTTAAGGAGATGAAAATTTTTGTTTTCATATGCACACAGTAGAAAAATAGATATTTCAAATTTTTTTTGTGACTGAATAGGCTTTAAATGTTGCTTAGAAGATAAAAATTTAGCCTGCTTAACAATTGAAATCATTCTAATAACATAAAGAAATACATATTCTAACATAAAAAATTAACAGTAAGTACTTGCAGTTGATAACTGCAAGTACTTAAAGTACAGATAACTCTATCATTAGAGGAACTGAGTGATGTAGTTATTGCTGATAAATCAACTTGGAATAATCAACAAAATTAAAAAATAGGGAAACAAATCAACATAAACACAAATTTGAACTTATGGACACAATATGTAAAATATATAAGGGGTGATCAAATGAATAGGTATGAAACGACGTAAAAACATAACAGTTAAATATTTGCATATTCCTCCATGGAAGAACGTAGCGAGACATCTCGGGATGTGATTGGAGCAGGCTCAGGCACCCGCATGCACAGGAGAGAGCAAAGGCGCTTATCAAAAACGGTGTCCAAATGATACGGCAGTCCGTATGAGGACAGGATGTCGTTCAAATTGCAAAATTCGACAATTGAGTAGCAGTGAGCTGCTATCCTATTTCTGACAGTTGAAGGTGAGAAACCAGTGGAAGCATGTGTCGTCACCTTGCCCTAAAAAGTTCAAAAGAAAAGTGTTCAAAGGAAAGGTCGGCAGGAAAGGTGTTGCTCACAGTCTTTTTTGAGGTATAAGGTCCGATACTTGTGCAATTCTCGAGCACAGAAAAACCATAAACTCTGATGTATACTGTGAGACACTCCGACGCCTATGCAGGTCAATCAAGAACAAAAGACCGGGGCTGATCACGAAGGGGAGTGGTTCTCCTCCATGATAATGCGCATCCACACATCTCCAGAGTCACACACATGGAACTGACCAAATTCAAGTGGGAGACGTTGGACCATCTGATCTACAGTTCGGACATAATGCTCTGCGATTTCCATGTGTTTGGTCCACTGAAGAAACACCTGAAAGTAAAGTCCTTCAACTCAGAGGACGTACTCAAGGACGATGTGAAGGACTGGGTCTCATCACGGCAACAGGAATTCTAGGAACAAGCAATCCTGCAGTTTGTTCATCAGTGGGATCGTTGTGCTCAAGCCTAGGGTGTATATTTTGAACAAAGTCTACATTTGAATAAAGTCTATACATGTGTCATTTCATACTTTTCATTTGATCACCCCTTATACATATACTTCAGGAATAACAAATTCATTCATTTTTACAAATACATAGATTTACATTTTCAGAAGAGAATTCTAAATTTCAGTTTTATTGCATTTTAAATACTTTTTATTAGAGATTGAAGTTTATTTTGGAATTAAACATCGTGATTAGTTGGAAGATTATTGTACAATAAAGTAGAAGCTAGCTTCTATCATTTTAATTATCCTTATGTTGATCAAAACCAGTGCTTGAAATTTAATTTACTATAAAAGAGTCACTTACAAGAGCAAGCATTACAATATTGAAAAAAGAAAAAAATTCCAGAGTCTACAAAGCTATGTCACTCTACTAAATGGAGGCTAAGTCTGCAAGGCTAAATCTTAAGAGCAAGTGCAGGTGCCAAATACAGCAAACCTGTAAATCACTGCCTCAGAATGGATTCTTATGGTTTATGATGTAATCTGAGATTTTATGATATAACTTGATATGTGCAAATTTGTTTGGAGTTATAGTCAACCTTGAAGCTATAGCTGTGTTCAGTTATTTTTGCTTTCATGTTTGCAGCATTTGTGCAAAATTGTGATATTGGAAAGTTTTATTTTTGACTAAAAATTAAAATTTTTCAATTTGTATTTAGCTAGGTGAAATGCATGGATGGTGATTAATTATATATTTTTTTATTTCTCTACAAGTGATGATTAGGTGAGTACTTTTATTTTATGTGTTATTCAATTAAAATTATTATCATATATAATAATTTATGTACTTTATTACTATTGAAATATATGGCATACATTTAAGTTAACTAGGTTTTTGTCAATTAGATACTCAAAATTTCATAAAAATGTATGTTATTCACATTATTGATTTAGCTTTATTGCCTAGTTACAACTAGTGCTACATTGCATTTATACTGATATTTTATTTAAGGTGAAAAACACTGCCTGGTTATTTAAAACCAGAGTCTTCATAAAAACATGCTTACAGTCTTGATTTAGATTTGCAGCATAGTTAATACCTGCTTGATATAGTTATGAGATGTATTTTTTATAGTGTTATATATTGTTATGGGGTGTATTTTTAAAGTGTTTTCACTACTTAAAGGAAAATAATTCATAAAAATATTGATACATTTCTTATGCATATTTTATTAATTGAGTATGAATAGTAGTACTGATATTTGGAGCATTTTTGCTTTTGTTGTATTTGTGTCACGTAATATTTGTAAAATATGTGGAATTAAATTTCTAATGTTTAGTTTTGTAATATTTCTGTAGTATTAAAAATAATGAAATATTTAAAATTTTGATACTTAAATCGAAAATAATGTGAAATCTAATTTTAAGATTGACTAGGTTTTTGAAAACTGATTATAGGGCAAAATGATGCCATTTATATTGGCAAAATAATTATGAATTGCTTAACATGAATACTGGACTTGTGTCAAAACATTTACAAGGATTTTACCCAAATGAATTTTAAACGAAAATAAACAATTATCTGCAAAGAGGGGATAAATCAATAAATTACTGAATAGAAGGTTGGACTACTAACCATTCAGCCGGCAGTTTCCCCAAGATTTTTTAGGATTGAAATTGTTAAGAGTTTAATTGTCTGTAAATGGATGTTTTTGAAATTTCATAAAAATTATGGGGATTCTTTAAAAGTTTTATACATTTTAAATTATTTTTCAAGGAATAGACCTTTTAGAATCATGAAGTGAACCTATTGTTGGTGCTAGGAAGGTAAATCTTATCAGAATTCCTAAAATCAATCTCTACTACTGTTGAAAAATGGGATGGGTATTACATTTTTGATTTTAACATACTGTTAGTATGAATGGTAAAAATGTTTTTTAAATTTCCTTATGAAGTAACATGAAAATGATTCACAATGGATGAAAAGTTATCCCTAAAGGCAATACTGAGGCAATATAATTCATAAAACTTAAAAATCTTCAGCAGTTAGGTTTTCTGATATGAAATGTTAAAATAGCAATCACATAAAATGATTTTCATGTTTTATTTCGTAACACCCAACTTGTATTGCTAAAAAATCTCCCACTGTAAAAAAGAGTTTAAAAATAGAATGTTTATATATTAAATGTTAAACCAATTAAAATTTTAACTCTAAAATAAATCAATGAAGTTTAAATATTATAATGTTACATTTATTTAATTTTGCTACTGTGGACACCATATATTTTTTTTATTTATATGTACAATACTTACATCAAAACCCAATTTTTGAATCAACCTGGCATATTTTCTACAGGCTAAATGAGCAGCAGCTTCACTAAAAAATAAATAAACATAAATTACTAACCTATTTAAGTATAAATAAACATCAAATATCAGCAGGTTACATTTAAAATAATATACTTTATATACTTTCCAACATTTAAAATTTTAAAACATTGAGATCTTACCAATTTCTAAACCAGTTTTACAAAACATTCATCATTATAAAATCTTGAATTTTCTACCATATAAATATTACTTTCAATGAAAACTTGAAAAGAATTCAAAGTCATATTAATTATTTTATGAAAACTCAATTTAAAAAATTAAAATGTATACTTTTTAAAATTTTTTAAGTAATATTTTTCAAAAATAAAAATTTAAAAACAGATGTGAAAAGTGTTTTTTCTTCAGTTTTAGCCATTTGTACTTTTATAAGGATACATTAAATTTAAATAGTATTTTGTTAATAGTTATGTAAAATATCATAGAAGTTAATAATTATGTAATATCATAAAAAGTATCAAACTAAATGGAAATAGAAACAAATTTTAAAATTAAAGAAATTGGCTTCCTGGAAACTTTTTAGAGAAATAAATATTAGAGAATAAATTTCTTTTCTTATGCAAAACCCATTTTATATGTGCAGCACATAACTTATTATCACAAGCCAATCAATCACATTCCAAATATTAAAATAGTTTTTAAAGTCTTTTTTAGCTTTTTTTAAATTATTTCAAACAGAAAGTTAGAACAAAGTTTCAAAAAATAACTTTGATATATTTTTATTTATTTTTCAATTAACAATAATTATTTATTTACTTATTTTAAATCAGATTACTATTTCATATTTATATTAAATAGTTTTAGAAACATTTATTGTATAACTTAACAATTAATATGAATGTTTCAGGTCAATAATAAATAATCAATAATTAATGCTTCAAATGTTTCAAAAACTGAAAATGTTAATATATAAATGCTGCTAATATAAGTAGGAATTGAAAATTAAACAACACTTAATTGTAAGACCAAATCATGGTTTAATTTGTTATTCTAGGATCATTATTTGCATGTAAGCATACATTTGATGTATTTGAAGTATTGGATGATGGTTCAATTTAACATATTAGATGTATATATGCCTATAAACTAATGAACTTAAAGAAGAATACTAATAATTCAGGTTCAAGCTCATAATTTTATCTAACAATATTTATAAGTATAAGGAGGCACAGTTAAACTTAACTTTTTCCCAAAGATTGATAGATATTAATGTTATTTTTAAAAAATTAAAGCACAAAACAAAAAGATACAAATATGACTATAACTATATTAAAGTTGACAGTTTTTGATAGTTTAAGCTGCATCATCTCAAAAACTAAGACACAATGTAATTAACTTCAATTAAAAAAAATTTCTGAAGATAAGTATTATATATCACAAAGAATCTTTGCATCATATAAGATGTTAAATAAATGAATTAGTTAATAATAAGAAGAGTATTCAATATTATGAATTACAAATCTTTTATTTAATGATGTAAATGTTATATGATACAACCAACTTTTATAAAACATATAAATTATATTATTAGAACTTACAGTTTAAAAATTAATGATGATTCAAGACTGCCATATTTTTATAACTTTAATTTTCAATATAAAATATTAAAGAATAACTGCACACACACAATCAATAGTTAAACTACAAATTTCTTCAAGGTAAGTTTCTTCTGTTAACTATACTTATCAATTAATGTTTAAAAACTTGTCTAAAAAAACTTTTAGAACATTTAGCTGTCTGTGACTATTTAAATGTTTATTTTTGTAGTATACACAGGAATAAATATAACATTAATACAATAATTTATCACATCCAATCTAAATGAATAAAATATAATCTAAAAAAATACATGAAACATTTAAAATAAAAAAAAGATATTTTTGAAAATAAGATTCATACCTCTTTGCTCCAGTAACAACAATTTTACCGGTTCGAAATATTAGGGAGGCAGTCTTAGGACTCAAAATTCGCATAATAACTGCATGAAATCGTTTTGGATTATATTCTGCATTTCTCAATCGAAAAGCAATTTTCATCAAGTCCAACTTACATCCCAGATCAACGGAACAAACAACATTGCTGAAATGTAAAATACTTTTAATATTTAATTCATATAATTCCTGCAAATTTCAATTAATTACAAGAATATGTTAATATAGTTGAACTATTGGGTTAATTATTGTATTGTCCCCTTTTCCAAATAAGTGCTGATTTTACAAAGGTCTATGGTTTAATTTTGATTATAAAATCCAACATCCAATTTCAGCATATAAGGGCTAATTGAACAAGGTACTTCATTTTTCAGGTGAATTCCAAACTATTACAAGCATCCATGCATGAAACCGATGAACTGCTATTTAAACAGCACTGCACTTATCAGTTAGAAACCAGTTTAGCATAAATATAAGAACTGTCAAATCAAGGAGTACAAAGCCAACATTCAAAAAACAAATCATAGCAAAATGGGTCAAAGATACTTCATAAAATATAAGTAACTTTGTACTGAATTTATCAGCAAAACATAGAAACTGAGCTTTTATTTTTAAATTAAAAAAATATAAATAAAACACTAAGTTTTTTATTTCTTTTTTGCTATTGTGAAATCAAGGATTTTAATAAATTTTTTATAAATGATACAGATATATAAATTTCATTAGCTTTTTCATTAAACAGTAGTGGTACAAGAACTAAACATAATAATGCTAATAGGACAATGACATAATATGCATAAGCAAAAGTATCCTATCTTCATAATAATTCAGATAAAATATTTTCACTAAAATTTAATGATATAGATTATTGTAATTGGAAGATGTAAACTATATCTGAGAAATTTTTACTTGCTGGAGTAATTTTGGTAGAACAGGGAAAATCAAATACCACAAATTAAAATTAATTGTTCTGAATTTCCCCATACAATAACCTGAAATGCAAATTGCCAAAATTAAACATGTAGGATGTTTTTTATAAAAATTAAGTGCTGTAAGACAATTTTATAAAATTCAGCATTCTAAATTTTTAAAATAAAATGCTAAAAAGCATTTCTATAAATCACAATTAATAAAATTAGGTTGCAAGAATTGTAAAACCTGACCAAATATCCCTCAATTGAAAGATAACCCAAAAGATTATTTTGAATGCCTCTATTATTTTGTTGCTTTTTATAAGCTACACTGGCATATTCGTTAAAGTTACGAGATATAGAAATGATAGCAAAGTGAAAGACTTCCACTTATACTAGTATATTGTTTATATCAATTGCATGATTTTATTTTCATAATACAAGTTTTAAACATCATAAATAAAGAATTCCTTGTTTTCTATCTGAAATTTAATAAGATTTTCTTTGTTAAAACATGATTTACTGGTTTCCAATATTGATTTTCACATTTATTGTTGCAATGTTAGAAATTTTACAAAATTACACTAATACTAAATAATAAGTATTCAGTGAATGTATAAGAACTCAAGAAGGTCATTTTACAGGACAAAATAAATACAATAATTAACATTTATAAAATGAATCACCACCTACAATGGGACATTTTTAGTACATAAAATATTCTCAAATTACCTAAATTATGAAGCAAATAATTAATTATTTTTTAAATTTTTAAGCACTGTTTAAATTATCACATAATGATAATTGAAACAGCTTATGAAAAATTTATGAAAGCAGTAAACTTAATAAAAGAGAAAATCTTACTGGACCAAAGGTATAATTCCTGATTCAAAAGAAGGTGGTATTGCCGAAACAGGTAAGACAGCTGAAACGGGTGTATGTGGAATAACTGAATTAGAAATTTGAGTTTCTGTTTGAGAAATAATTTCGACCTGAAGAGAGAGAAAATTTTAAAGCAATCAATATAAAAAATTGAAAAACGTTTACATTTTTATATTCTTTAGTGAAAAAAATACTCTGAGTAAATTTACTTCTTCATTATTAATTTGATAATTGGGGTCGTCCACGTCTAAAATTTCCGTTCTTGCATCAGTTACTTCCATGCTTAAGAAAGTAGAAAATTATAATTATAAATAACAAGCAACAACCGAAAATAACAAATCCTCAAAACGTAAAATTTAAGGTAATCTAATCAGATTTAAAATAGAGAATTTTTTATCGAACATTCTTTAAATTATACTGCTTCAGTTGTCAGAAACCTCGTGAACTCAAGCCAATCCGCTAAACAGAAGAAAACAATAACAATATTGATATTATGGTTAGCAGTGACAATTAACTGCGATCCGACAAATTTCAGAGTCTGCTGCACTTGCATGCTTGCTGCCATATTAATTTTGATTTCGTGGTTTTATTGTATTCTTCACTGTAACTGTTGAAATTTAGCACATGTGCTGACGTTTACGTTTGTTTATATTTTGAATTTCTTATGCCGGTTTTCGATGGTTGCTACTCGCAATTTCCGATTTAAATCAAGTTCAGTTATTGATGTTCTTTTAAATAATTTTATAATTAATAACGAGATTTATAATATCAGGTTTATATCTCTTTTTTAAGTTGAACGTTATGGCTGTCTATTTGGATTTTAATGCCACAACTCCTGTTGATCCACAAGTTCAAAAAATTATATGTTCAACATTAGCAGAATGTTGGGGAAATCCTAGCAGTTCATACACATTAGGAACAGTGGCTCAAGCAATTGTTGAGAGTTCAAGGGAAAAAATTGCTGCTATGATTAACTGTTCTTCTGATGAAATCCTATTTACTTCAGGTGGCACTGAAAGCAACAATATGGTAATTCATACCGCGGTGCGTGATTTCAATTCTCGAGATTTTGGTATTCCTAACAAATATAAACCTCATATTATTACGACAAACATTGAACATGATTCGGTTAAACTGCCATTAGAGGCCCTCTCTACTTTGGGCGAAATTGATGTCACTTTTGTACCAGTTTCCAAAACCACCGGTGCTGTTGAAATTAGTAGTATTAGAGATGCTGTGCGGCCCAATACTTGTCTTGTTACTATCATGTTAGCGAACAATGAAACGGGTGTCTTGCAACCTGTTAAAGAATTAAAGTCACAGTTAGGAAAATTAAATGCTCTTGGCAGCCCTATACTTCTTCACTCAGATGCTGCTCAAGCTATTGGTAAAATTAAAGTAGATATGGAGGAATTAGATATTGATTATTTGACAATTGTTGGTCATAAATTTTATGGTCCTCGAATAGGTGCCTTGTATTTCAGAAAAGGCAAACCCCTTTATCCCTTATTTTATGGGGGTGGTCAAGAAAAAAATTTGAGACCAGGTACAGAAAATACCTGCATGATTGCTGGGTTGGGGGAAGCTGCTCATTTAGTGTATTCAAACCTCAATGTTTATGAAAATCATATGTTATTGATGAAGGATTACTTAGCAGTAACTTTGAAAAAAATATTTAATGATAAAATTATATTTAATGTCAATAGTAAAGACATAAGTAAATTACCTAATACACTTAGTGTTGCATTTGATATCAATAATCTTACTGGATATGATTTGTTAAAAGAAGCTAAAACAGTATGTGCAAGCACTGCTGCAGCTTGCCATAGCAAAAAAGGAGCATCTGCTATTCTTTTAGCATCTGGAGTTTCTAAAGAATTAGCCTCAAAAACTCTTCGATTGAGTGTTGGCCGAGAAACTACCAAAGATGATATTGATAAAGCAGTTAAAAGCCTAAAAAATGCTATAGAAAATCTTTACAATATGACCTTCAACAATATTGATTAAATATGCAATATTTTAGATTTAATTTTTAAAAAATTTAGCTTACTCATTTTTTTTGTAAAACAAACATTTTTTATTTATATACAGTATTTTATAATATTGTTATTATTGAAAGAAGTATTTATTGAAAATGTTATATCATATTTCAGCAATTATGCTGAAATACTCACTTTCTGTATTATCCCATATTTCAACAAATATACAAAATAGCTCTTTATAAATCTTTTATAATATTAAAAATTATATATTTTTTAACTATGTTAAGCTTAGTAAACTTCATATTAATTCTTTAATTTTTCTAAAAATATTTAAATTTGTAATGCATTTTTCATAAATATTATAAATTGAAATATATCTTCTATAAGTGTAATAATATAATTTGTTATTTTTTACTTTTCTACATCTTGCAAATAAATTTTTTGTTTCTTAAAATGTGAAAAAACTAATATGGTTATTTTATTTATCATTGTAGTCTTCAAACTGTTTGATCTTAATTTAATTTGTTATTAAAGATTTCTCCATTCCAAAATCGTATGGATACTCTTTTTTACCCTGGGGATTGATTTCTTTTTTATTGAAATTCTTAAGAGTTAACTTTTTATCTAAAATATTTTGTTTTAAGGTAATAATGTTGAGTTCTTAAATTTCATCACTTCCTAATCAAAATTGCAGAAGTATATTGTTTGTTAAACCAATAATAATGTATCAATAATTCAATCCTAGTATAAGTTTGAGATTAAGGTTTGAGCAACTTAATCATACAAATATATAAGATTTATTCTTCATTCCCAATCAGCCATTGTGAATTGTTATGTGATATCATCCTTTGATATTTCCAATGACTGCCACTGCTGTTGATTTAGCAACCTCCCAAAAATATTTATAGGGATTTAGCTTGAATATGTGTTTTATTTTGTTAATTTTATTACTATTTGTATTTTGAATCATGTAAAATAATGGTTTCATTCTTCAAAAATTGTTAATAAAAGCATGAAAATCTTTTTTGAAAGTACACTATAGATGCATGAAAATAAGCTGTTAAATTAAAAATTTTAGATTTAAGGTACAATTACACTCGTAAAATATTGTGGATCATTTTAAATATTTTAAACTTTTTTTATATACTATAATCACATGTCTCAGTTTGAACTAACAGTTTCAAAATCTAAATAACAGCATTTATCTAGCATTGATAATTTGTGGTGGTGGGTGGTGAGACTAATCCCAACCTGGTCTAGTTCCACTAGACCAGATCCATGATATCATAGACAGCCAAAAAGTCCAAAAGCAGATGTGGACTTTTCACAGCCTCCTCACAAGAAAACCCCAAGTACTTCAAGATGTATTACAGGCAAAACCGAGCATTGTCGCACTTGGAGCTTGTTGGGTATTTTCTTTCACCATCCTCAAAGATCACACATTTCAAGTGGCCAGTAGAAAGTCAAGACAGTGTCGTCTGATGTACTCTGGAGCCCTTAAATGTTGTGGCAACTCCAGGATGTCTTTGGAAGTACCATGGGTGAGCAGGAGGGTCAGCCCAGGTTTTAGAAGTAAGTTGTTTTGTAATAGAAGAGCTCTCTGATGATGTTAGTGCCATGTGATCTTCCGGGTTCAAAGGATTACTGGCCGCAGCCTTTGCAAGGTCAGCCCGACTACTTCATTCCCAGGCATACCAACATGTGAGGGGACCCACTGGAGGTGGATTGGGTGTTGTGATAAGCCATGATGATTTGTAACAACTTATAAACAGAACTCAAATATTTAAGTTTAAATTTTTTTCTACTTGCATGAATTTAAATACTTTAATCACTGAATATTTTGAACATTTAAGGCATGTCTCTTTTGTAGAATATATTGAGTAAATCACATAAATATACCATGTAACTAATTCACACATTTAATATAATTTTAGTATTACAGAATAATAAGAGCAATTTTTGATTGCAAAATGATTATAGTGCCACATTTCAGCTTTATGGATATAAATTTAAGCAATTGCACTTGTTCTTTTTTTTTAATTTCACACATTAGTTGTATGCATATGTGTATGGCATTGATATTTTGCAAAAAACTGCTTTGTTTTGATAAGCTATGGTACCTTCCTACACATATGATGAAAGCATTTTTTTCACTATGAACTATTGTAAGTAATTGAAAATTCATTGTATTTGATTGCAAAAATTATAAACGACCTAAATTTACATTTAATATGTAATATATAATGAGAAAAAAGTGCATTGTTTACTTTAAATTATATGTCTTTAACATATTTATGAATTTCAATTTTGTTCATTCTTTTATCAGATTTAAAAAATTCTAAAAGATTGCACAAAATACCTTAGCAAGTTTAATTAGCTGATTTATATTATTAAATTATAATACTTGTTTGTGAAAAATATTTCCTTATATCCTGCTATCCAGTTATATAATATTCATTTCTAAAAACTGGACTTACTAAAACCTACAAGAGGAAATAACATTTTGTGTTTTTTCTCCCAGATTTTAGTATTTTTTATATTTTTTGTATGAAATACTTCTTTTTTAATGTGAACATTAAAATACATTTCTGGTTTCTGGAAAATTATATTAAATTTATATTAAAAGATTCAAAGTAATAATAAAAAAATATAGGAAATTGTTATAATACTTTTTAATCTACTTCGTATAAAATTCTTATTGTTACAATTTGATTATTTACATTTTACAAAAAATCTTTGGAAAAAGGTAAGAATGCAAAGGATTACTTGTGCCATTTATAAAAGCATGATAATGTATATTAAGTAAGATTTATCTTATTTTCCATGTAGATTTATAAGGTGTCCTACATGAACTGTATAAAAAAATTTATTGTATTCTGGAAAATAAAAATTATTAAATATTGATTGTTTTCTATCAGTTTCATTTTAAGTTAGAATAAACTAAATTTAATGTGTTTACTGTTAAAAAATGAAAGAAGTGCTTTTATGTTTTGAGCCAAAATTTTCAGAAATTTTATTTGCATTAATATATTATAGTTTCTAAGATAATAGCAAAACATGTTTATGAAATGTAGCTGCTCTTTTTTAAAAAATATTTTATCTAACTAAGTTATATGTACTGTAAATCTTTGTTTTATTTCTATATCAATAAATCACTGTTCAGCTCTTTTTTTTTTTTTTTCAAAGTAAATTCTATGATTTAAGGAGAAAGATATGGTTTTGTTAGTGAAAATTTCTGTTTGCAAATTCTCAATGAAATTTAATATATTTAGCTGTAATGAACAATTTGTATGTTTGAGAGAAAAAAGCTTTCTTTTTATACACAATTTTTTAAAGGAGTAATGAATCATGAATACACCTGAAATTTTATTTATATATGTGCATTAGATATATGTTCACAAAAAGAATGAAAATATTTCATGTTATAGATTGAAACCATTTTTACATTTATAATAATTTTAATAGCATATTTCAAAAGAATATCTGGTAGTGAACTATTTTATTCGAAGTGGAAAAAATTTAGTTCAGAAGAATTTATTTATAATTGGTAATATATATACGCCTTTAAAATCGTAATATGTTTTCATATGAAAATTTTTAATGTATGATTTTGTGTTACTAGATGACAGCACCATACATGTGTAATATATATATATAATTAAAAAATAAAGCATGATTATCTTTTGCAAGTTCTCCTCAAGTTTAGTGGGGAAAAAATTGTTCCTGTTTGGTAAAAAATGAAAATTAAATTTTAAAAATATTTATTTTATAATGATAATCTAAATAAGAAATTTTATAAAAATTAATAAATTTTGTTTTATAGTTACTCAGTTGGAATAATTTAAAATATTTGGCAGCATAAATATTTATTATGTGACCACCACGAGAAAAGAAATAGCTATTTTTTTAGAAGTAATTCAATCACAAAAAAAATTGAATAATGTTACTGGGGAAATGATTATAATGAAACAAACATGTATTGAAGAATATTTGTCAAAATTCAACTCAGTTTCTTTGTATTTGTCATTGTATAAGGATAAGGGATAGTGTAAAAACCGCGAATGTGCGTTCTCAAGCTTTTTTTGTCTATTACTGCGCGGAAGGATATTTCATAGTTATTAACTCGTTGGAGCTCTAGAAATTCAACATTTTCCCTATTAACGACCCTGGAGATTACGTATGTGTAGAAATCATAACAAATCTCTGGATGCTCACCTTTCTACTTTTCACTGGACTCGCTGTAATGTGACTGTGATCTTCCTTGTAGAAGCTCTCGGGTTTGAAGCCAGTCACTGCTGAACAGTGTGAGAAGAATGTTATGTTTCTGCATGCAGCACTTCTATCCTGATGGTTTCTTGGAAATTTTCCAAGTTCTATACTTTATTGTGTGTGTGTGTGTGTTATATATATATATATATATATATATATATATATATATATATATATGGAATACTATCTACAAAAATATTTTTCTCCAAGAAATGCTGTGTAATGTTGAAATTGTTCGATTATCTCTGCGTCAATGATAATCGAATTAATTTATTCTTTATAAACAACATTATAACGTGTTATCAAACTTTCATTTTGCGATCACTTAAGAAAATGATAATATTTAGATCCTTAGCATCTCCAGATTCTTTAAAATGCACTCTAAGGGTGAGTGGTTATTTTAATTAGAGAGTTCAAGAATAATAAGGTATCGGGTTTTGAACTAAAACATAGAATTACAAGAAATATACCATATCTAAATCTTAAACAACGTAAGAAGAGAATTTAGTAGGCAAAAATAATACATTATGTGGCCAGAAAATCGGTGAAAGGAGATAATCTAGGACGATGAGAGCGAGGTATCACATATTGTTTGATAGTGCTGGGATAAAAAAATCTGAAATGTGTAGAGTTGGAGAAGAGATACATTCTAATTCCATTGAAGCAACTGCAAACATGTCCTGCTTTGAGTATGTATATCTGCAGATGAGGTGTGGGATACATTCAAGGGATTTGACCGTATTCTAAATGCAAAATAATCATTAGTATCCTGAAACCAAAATTGATATTTTCCTTCAGGAATCTCATATCTAATAAAGCAACATTTATCCTTCTGCAGAATATATTTCTATGCTATACGGCTAAACATGCAAAAAAATGGTTTAAAAATAAAGACATTTATTGCCCTGGCCAGGAATCAGCATTCATATGAATCATATTAAAAATTTATGATGATATTTGCAAAAAAAATGTGTCTATCAATTAAAATGCTACTTATTAGGGCTATAATTGCTGCTTGGCATCATGTGGTTTAAGAGGATGAACTGCAAGTACTAGTTTTGCATGATGAAAAGACGCTGTGAAGCTGTTTCATCCAGTATGTTCTAAACGTTCTATATTACTAAAATAAATGTAAATGCACTTAAATGTATATTTACATTTATTTTAGTTTACCTTCGTGGGCACATGGTATTTTATGGTGCTGCAATTTCATGCATGACGTTTAAATCATTTAAACTGAAACATGTTCTCCACAAATCGAGTTATGTTTCTGTCTTATCAGGAATTTGAACAGAGCAATCATTTTTATTAAGATTAAGTTACTATGCAGATTTCGTCTACATTTCATTAGGCTGGAAAATTGCCAATTTGAATGATTTGCGGTTCCCATCTGTACGTAAAGTCATACGGTTTTATATTTTTTGAAACATATTTTGTGTTGTTTAACCGACTCAGCGTCCACGACGTATCTGATACGTCGCAATAAACTGGTCAATTAGCGGCCAACGTCAGGCAGAGATCCGTGACAATATTCCAGCCTAAAAGCGGCCAGCGACGTATATATACGTCGCAGGTTTACCCCACAAAAGCGGCCACGACGTATATTTTCGCACAGTAGAAACCATTTCCTTTTTCTCTCCCCCTAATGGGTGGATTGATGGATGGGTCTTAATGAATCGAACCCCACTCCTCTAAGCCTTTTCTTTTGAAAACTAAAACTGGGGCTGGTTTTCATGCCAAATATCTAAATCATTGATTATTATCACCAAGATTCAACTCTAAAATGTAATACACTACTGGCCATTAAAATTGCTACACCAAGAGGGAATGCAAATAACAGAACGATATTTATTGGACACATACATTATAGTGAAAGGAACAAAAGATTAGATTTACAGGAAATTAGGATGTATAGATCTTGAGAAATCAGTCCCCAGAGCAGCCACCTCTGTGGCTGCAATAACAGTATTTATCCGCCTAGGCATGAAGTCAAACAGAGATTGTATGGCATGTACGGGGATCTCAGTCCATGCAGCTTCAACACTATGCCACAGTTCATCGACAGTAGCGGATGGTGAGTGATGGCGTGCCAATCGCTCGGCAACCATTGACCACACGTTCTCAATTGATGACAGATCAGGAGAACGTGCTGGCCAGGGTAACAGTCGAACCTGTTCTGTATCAAGGAAGTTCAGAACAGTACGGGCAACATGCGGTCATGCATTATCCTGTTGAAACAAAGCATTAGGGAGGCCTCGAAGATAGGGCAGAGCCACGGGCCTTAACACATCGGAAATGTATAGGTTGCTGTTCAAAGTACCGGTAATGCGAACAAGAGGTGATCGAGACGTGTATCAAATGGCATCCCATACCATCACTCCAGCAGATGGCAGTATGGCGATGTCCAATGCAAGCTGGCAATGCGCATTCTCCACGATGCCACCAAACACGGATGCGGCCATCATGGTCCTGTATACAGAACCGAGATTCATCTGTAAAGATGACGTGATGTCATTCCCGCGTAGAGGTTCGTCGCTGATCACATCATTGAAGGCGCTCCTGTCTGTGACGCAGCGTCAATGGTAGCCAAAGCCATGGTCGGCGTGCAGACAATCCATGCTGCTGCAAATGTCGTCGACCTTTTCGAGCAGAAACTTCTTGCCTTACAAATGACTCCATTTCTCGACTCAGGGTTCGTGACATGGCTGTACGATCCCTTGTGGCCATGCGGATAAGATGTCTGTCTTCTCTGCTGTTAGTGATGGGGGGTCGCTGAGATCCTGCATGACGTTCCGTATGATTGTCCTGAACCCATCGATTCCATATTCTGCTAACAGTCATGGGGTCTCGACCGACGCGAGCATCAATATTGCGGTACGATTAACCGCAATCCCGGTAGGCAATAATCCTTCCTCGATCAAAGTCAGACACGTGCTGATAGGCATTTCTTCTTCTTACACGAGGCATTACAATAACTTTCTTTGCCGAAAACAACGTTGAAACGGAAATTGAGTATGAGAAAACTGCTGTAAAATCTCTGGTTTTATACACATTGTAAATGTCGCTACTGTCGCCTACTTTGTATGAATGAGCTGAAAATCGAATCATTTGCATATCACAGCAAGTTCTACCTGTCTTACAAATTTCACGTGTGTGGTGTGCCGCTTTCCTGGTGTAGCATTTTTAATGGCCAGTAGTGTATTTACAATTTTACAAATGAAATGCAATTTTGTATAATAAATGTCTTTTTTAAATTTTAGTCTTAAATATAATAAAATTAGGTGATTTGATTAGGACAAAGATTTTATACTTCTATATATTTTTAAATTTGTTTCTGTTAACGCTTGCCTTCTTTCTTAAGTCTATTTTTGTCCATTTTCCTTCTTTTCTTAATTACTTACATTTATTTTAGTTAAGAAAGGATATGTACTCATCCTCCCTTCTGGTCCTCGATTTTCTTAGGGTCAATGGTCTGATGGACCTTGTCTGACTTCGTCAGACATTTGGAGGATAAGCCACAACAACAGAAGAAAAAATATTATTTTGATCTACATCTAGAATTCCACCCTTTTTAGAATCAATTTCACAATTGAAACGGCCAAATGCCAGTTAACAAAATTTTTAAGCTCTATCTTGATCTTAAGATAGTTTTCCAGAATAGAATGTCCTATGATTCAACCAAGGTACACTTGAGCAAATGGTGATGAGCATTATGCTTCTGCTTTGTTCATTCACATTTATTGAGGAGGAATTTCAAAATTTCCACCCTTGCGATATAAAAATAAAAAGTTCTTTATCATTGATTATTTCTTTCAGAAAAGATTTTGCTTTTATAAAACCACGTTAGGATATTATAAATCTACTGTATTTTTCAACTGTCATTCGTCGGATTTGTTCGCATTCAAAGGTTCCGATTGTTCTTCAACCCATGGATTCTTGTAAACGTGTCTTGGGAGAATCTTCAAATTACTTCTTAAAATAAATTTAAAGAACGAGAATGTAAAAAAAAATATCTATGAAATCATTTCTACATTTATAAATTTTTTCAAGTATTTGATAATATGTGCTTAGATTTGGATAAGAACCTGTGCATATGAACAGAAAAATAGTTTTAGTTTCGCCGTTACGTTTTGCATTATAAATGAATGAATTGCTTTAAATTAGTTATCAATCTTTACATTTGCACAGTTTTAAATTCATGTGCTCGCTGATAAAATAAAATAAAAATTTATGAGGGATTTGGTTTATAATAGCTAAAAATTTTTTGACAATCTACATTCATAAGAGAAACTCCATTAATGTAGCAAATATCTCAATTTTATGAAAGCTTTTTAAAATCTTCCCAGAATCTTATTCTCAATAAAAATACCTCTACAGCGAAATTTCAATGCAACGAACGTATTTATGAGAGCATTTGAGGTTCTTTATATTGGTATTAAATCTTATTTTTTACAAGAACATTTTGTATTTCTTTCATTCACGGTGAAAATATTTTCCTTTGACTGCATAGCAATTTGATGGATCGGTGAATCCATTAAGAACAAGGTTATGTCCTATCATTTATCTCTTTTATGATGTTAACGATTTAATTTCGCATATATGTGTTTTAGTTTCACATTTGAAATAGGATGATTAATTGCTGCACCCAATAATAATCACGTGTTAAAAAAAGAATAATGACTGACGTATTGATATTATTTATCCAATACGCCAATTCTATCGTCACCACGACTACTAGTACAATCTATTGAAGTTAAGATAAATAAACAAACATCAACACAGGACACACACCCCAGCTTGTAGCGAATCCTATTGGCTTGTGTCGTTGAGATAAACTACGTCAGCAGACACACCTTCGAAAAAGGGGGCTGTATTTAAACTAAACACTGTTATTTAATGTTCAATCATTTTATCTTTGTTGAACGATCACTGAACTCAAGGATTTCAATTACATTTTTAATTAAAAATATCATGCAGTATTTCTCAGTTATTAATAAAAATGAAACAGAATTTTTTAAATCTCTCTTCTATCATGAAATGAGAAAATTTTGATAACTAAATATGTTTGAAAACTAATTAATTTTTTAAATAGCATTTAAATAATTTATTGAGTTTGGAGCATGTACTGCCTAAGAAAGAAATATTTAATTGATTAAATTCATCTAAAAATTAAAAAAAGATTTTAATTATATAGTTTTAATAATATATATATATATATATATATATATATATATATATATATATATATATATATAGTTAATAGCATAATTTATAAAATATGCAAAGAATATAATATAATGAAACAAAATACAATGAAAAATGCCAAATAGAAAATAATACATTGAAAAATTAAATGTCAAAAGTAGCATATCAGATGGAAGACAACACATTGAAATATTATAGCATTGAAATATTAAATGGAAAACGATATATTGAAATATCAAATGGAAAATAACACATTGAAAAAACGTGAAATTGATTTCTAAAATACGATTCAATTGCAGACGTGAATGCAGAATGCAGAAGCGCGACATCCATCTCCCTTTTTCAGTTATTGCTGTTATCGAACCCCGGACGTTTTGCTCTGTAAAGCGATGTTCTTCCCCTCTAATCCCACTTCACAGGACTTATAAATATATTTCAACTTAATCATTCTACACTATTTTCAAGAAGCAATTAATTTCGGTAATAAGCACCATTTAACAATAATTGTCATATTTTTAGAGAAATAAATTTAGCATTAACTCATAGAGATATAAACTTTACTTTATTAGATATTAAACTCGATGCTTCAATAATTTAACTTATAAAAATACCATAAAAATAATTCTATTAAATTCTTTAAAATTTAAACAAAAATTTCTTCAAATATTTCGGTTAAATATAGAATACAATTTTTCGCAATAATTTTGGAAAGCTTACTTGTTTCATATTTAAACGACGGAACTTTTTCAAATTTCCTTTTTAGAAAGCGTATACTATTTTTACTAGTACATAATATATGAGATCATTTTAACAAAATTAAATTTTTATTATCATAAAATCACTTTTATGTCTTTAGTTAAAACCCATTGGATATTTAGCTCAATTCTGATTAATATTGACTAACATTTTGTTCTACAATATCCAAAGAAATCAATTCTATCGAAAAACTCTTGATAAAAGTGAATTTTAAATTTTAACGAAGGTTGAATATATTTTGCATGCTATATTTTTTTGGATTTACTTTATACTAAATTTTTGTGGCTTGTGTATAAATTTGTAAAAAAAAATCACTGTTTAAAATTTGATATTATTTGTGCTTGAGTGTAATTTCATTTTTTCAAATATAGGAATTTGCATACTTTTGTCACAACTTATATAAACTCATCACACAGACTGTGAAATAAATTTTTTTAATTAAAAAAGTCTTATGATTAAATATTTACTTCATGAAAAATTTTATTGTTCGTTAAAATTACTCCACAAGCCTCCGAAAAACTAAAATCTACATTTTTATAATATAAAATTTTAATTTAGGATATTAATTACGTGATAAATAATTCCTGATGCATTTTTATATCATAAACTAGTGGTTCTTAGTTTCCAATTGAAATTGTATATATATAACTTTGAGGGAACAATTGCAATTTAGAAATATAATGCTATTTACGTTTACTATTTTTTAGTGTTATTCCTTACTCAATATCATTCAAAATGAAGTTCTGTACGAGAAATGAGATCTCATTTACAGATGAGCTAAATCGGATGAGTTGTTGAAAGCTTATAAATTCTCTTTAGTTAAATCACTAAACGTTGAACATTTTTCCAGTCTGTAAAATATTGGAAAAATCTTAAACACGTACGTTGCAAAAGGCAAAAATAATAAATTTAAATAATTGAAAAAAATAGTAAATAGCATGATTTTTTAAAATTAAATTGTGGGAATGAAGAAAGAAAAAAAGTCCTAAATATTTTTTCTACTCCCATATGTTACATTTAGATAATAATTTTAAATATGTGGAAAGAATAATATTCCTCCATTTTCGAAGGCAGAAGGCTTCTAAAATAGAATATTTTTACTACATTTAAAATAATTGCATCGTAACATAAGCAACTTTACAGGGACACCTAATTAGCACAAAATAAAAAAACCAATATTATTATAAAAATTTCAAACTTAAGCGCAGCTTTCTTTTAAGTTCAACAGGTTTGACTTACTAATATATGTTTTATGCTATTCCATTCATTAGTTTTCACCATCCATGCGAAAAAAAGTTCTCCTGATGAATGAGATTTTTATTGATATGTAGATGTCTCTCAACATAAAAGTTTTTCTTTGGGGATGGTTTGTTCAACTAAATAAATAATTATGTTTTGATATAATCTTTTCTTATTTTCAGAAAATTTATAATACCATGAGGATAATTTGACTTCTTATTTTCTAACATATTAATTGTAGCTTTTAATTTGTACTTATACCGTGAATAAAAATGTATAATTTTTAACTTCAAAAAAAAAATAATAATTAATCTGACAATTTTTTAATATCAGATAAAAAACAACTATTGCATTTTCTGAAAATCTCATGACTAAATTTTACATAATTTGTTCAAGGATATAAATTATATGTGCTGTATTATAAGTATAATTAAAATTCTTTATCAATTATCCTGAATGTGATTAATATCAGATTTCAAGCAAAAATAATTGGAAAATAATTTGTAAACTATATTGTAAAATATAACAGTTTATTTTTAACAATAGATGACTACCATTTTGAAATAAATCCCGCTATTAAAAATTAAATTTTCTTTTTCAAAAAATAATTTCAAATTTGCTCATTTATTTCTAAAGGGACATAATTTTAAAATTTTTCATTTTGATATTATCACATAGTAAAAATTGTTAAAAAGTTTTCTATTCGACAATAAATCTGCATTAAATTATCCACGAATCCCCTTGTCAGCAGCACAGTTTGGAAACCCTTCTGGTATTGACTCTTTACATCAGTTCAGTTTTTCTCCTGTTTCTCAAACGATAATTTGTTATTTATGTTTTCTAAGAAATGCATGGGCGATGTGCTTATAATTGGAAGTTTTTTCGTTATTGTTTCTCTTTTTGAATAATAAATTGGAAAACACAAGGGCATAAATTTAAAATAATTGCTTCTGAGAGAATATTTTTGCAACTAAAAAAATTGAATCGATTTGAAAAATCCAAATAATTTTGAAATGACGTATGGTCATTTGGACGAGTTTGCTTACTGCGTATACGTAGGTAAATAGTTATCAATAGCAAGAGAGGATTTTTTTCACAAATTACATAATAACATAGCTGTAATCTTAAACTATAATGATAGCATTCAACACTTTAAAAACATTTTTTCCTTTCGTTGCGGTTTACATCTGCGTGAATACAAGTGAAGGTCGACACCTTCAATTATCAGAGTAAATGAATAAATAAATTATATTAACAGCTGGGTTTCGCTTGGCGTTCTATTTTCCGTGTTTTCCATTTACAGCTAGTTTCTATTGATATTGAAATCAATGAAAAATCATATGTAACTGATACTTTTGTTTACTATTTGTCAAATGAAACATTCAACTTGGTTGTTCGAAAGAAAATGTTCTTAGAGATTGTTAGGTTTTTTTACACACAGGAGCTAAAATGTTTCTTCATGAAAAAATAAATAAAATAATTTTTCTGGTAATAATTCTTGGTTGAAATAATTTTCCTTTTAAAAATTGTAAATTATCACTCAATGTTAGTATGACATTAAAGCGTAAAAAATATAAATAACAGGAATTTTAAATACTTCTGCTTTTATAAGAACTTTTTTCCCAAAAAATGATTACTATTGAATTAGTGATTATATATTATTTTAAAAGATGGTGCCACTTTATAAATTCGTACAAATGAAGTATGTAATCATTGGAACAACAACAAAAATAACAAAAAAGATTTGATACTTAAAAAACAGTAGGCTTTAAACGTTTATTAAAAATTAATTACTTAAAATTTATTTTTCGATTTAAAAAATAATTTATAACGAAATTTCATAAAAAAAGAAAAAAACGAGACTTTAAAACATGGATATTAAAACAAAAATATTCATTTAAAAATATTATTAAATCACTTTTGAATAAGAACGCCAGATAAAAGTTATTAAATTATTGAAATATTTTTAATTGTTAGTCTATGAAAGCGCGAAAAGGTGGAACAGAATTATATCTTATTACTACTGAAAACGTACAGTTTTGATCGCTTAAATCAAATGGAAAGAAAGTTTAAAATGTTGACCTCCTGCCGATCGAAAGCGAGACTTTTGTTTCGGATAGCGTTAGCTGTAGGATTTATAGTCCAAAGTGCATTGTTTCTTGAAATGTATCTACAATATCCTGTTTTCGTCGAATTGGACGTGACACAACCTCAACAGGTGGAATTTCCAGCATTTACAGTTTGTAATTTGAACGAGTAAGTATTTGCACACACCTATTATTATATAAGCATAAATATTTATTATTTTTCCCAAATAGATGATTTTTTTATATTAGTAACTAAATTTGTAATCTATTCATATTTTTTATGTTTTGCATTTATATCTATCGTCATTTATATCATCGCATTTATATATATTTTTATGTTTTGCATTTATCTTTCGATATAGTATTATATACAAACATTTTTCATCACAAATATTTAAGTTTTGATTAATTGTTAGAAAATTTTTAAAAACTTTTATAAAAGTAATTTAAACTAAAAAAATCCAAATAATTTTTTTTAATATTTTGATCACATCAAATTTATGCTTAAAATTTTTTGATTAGTTACGTGGAAAATTAATATACAATTACATAAGTTTTAAAGAATGCTTTTGTAAATTTTTTGAGTGGATTTAGTGAGTAAAACTTGTACTTTCAAATCTTGTAACTAAAATTTATACCTGTACACGACGTTTAATTTAAGTTAAATATAAGAATTTAGTGATAAGCTTCTTTCGAAGACTATTTTGGTCTCTTTACATACAGTTGAATATAGTAATTTCATTTTTACAATAAAAAATTTTTTTAATCAAAATTTGAATCTTTAATAATTTTAAAAAAATTTTATTACTTTCATATAAATTAACAAGGTGTAATTTCTCTACCGTTTTTAGAATTCGGGTATCTCCATATTGTGAAAAATATCCCAAAAAGTGTGGAAGTATGGAAACACATCCTGGATTTTGTAAATTGTACCCAGAATACTGTCGTCTAGTCGGAAATGTGACGAAAAAAGTGAGTTCTAATTTTATGTGAATAAATCTGATATACATTCATTATCAATTATTGAAAACCAGAAAATTAATTAACTTATTACGAAATTTGAAGGATAACTGAAGAAAACATAAGTATGTTGAGGAATGCAGTGTTTTTTCTATTTTGTACGAACGCTAAAAAATTTACCAAATTACTTTTTAATAGTCTTTAGCAGGCATTTGGTTTTTCTTGTTTGTATTTTCGTTTTACCAGTAAATTCCAAATGCCAAAAGTACCTTTATTATTTATTCAAGAATCTTTTGCTAAGTGACAGATTTAGAAAAGACCCAATAACCTGGAGACATCTTTCCACTGAAATGTTCCTCAAAGCGTCCTTTCCATCAAATTCTTATAATGTATTAAATAAGAAAAAATACTTAATACACACACACATTGACTGGACAAATGCTTGCCAAGCCAGTATTATTAGCTAGAAAATTTTTTAGATTTTTTTACATTTATGAATAACACTTAATTTTCTGCTACCTAGAATTTCCAGTCAATTGTTCAAAGCAAGATTATCTAAAATTATTAAAAATAAAAAAATGTTTAGATTCATGATTATATTTCATTAGGCAAACGCAGATTTTACTCATCCTAAACTTTCTCAATGTTAAAATTTTTAAGTAGCAATAAACAGATACAATTTTTTGCGCTTTTTAGTTAACTCAGTGCTGACCGATGGCTGAGTGGTTAGCGTTTCTGACTCCTGAGCTATGGGTCCTGGGTTTGAATCCCGGTTCGGGCATGGATGTTATCTTCTTTCTCTGTTCTCTCTGTGTTTCTCTATCCTTTCTTCCGTGATGATGTATGAATGGGCCCACCCTATAAACGGGTTTGTGGCGGTATGGCGCGGGTAACGCTACTCGCCTCGTGACTTGGTTCACAGGTGCCCGCTGGGTAACGACAAATGAGTGGCAGTTTCTGGCCTTGTTGTGGCTTAGGATTCGTCACCCAAGTGTGCCCGTCATTGGAAAAAAAGTTAACTCAGTGGGAATTTTATGTGTATAGGGTCCAAAGAGAATTGACATCACACCTTACTTATCACGTTAGCGATTACTCTCATTTCTCATGCAGTTGTATTGACCTCAATAAGTTATAACTACTTTAAAATGAAAAATGCTTAGTTTACAAGCAATGAATTCAGACCTGTTTTAGGAATCACTAAACTCAAATAATTAAAAGCCTCTGAGTATTGTCTCTTTTTTTCACTTCATTTGACAGTTTTGATATATCTTAAAGGTTTCATGATGATGATAAAATACAGATCAGAGGTGTTGAAATGGTTTCGATAACTGCATGCATTATTTGGACATAGTTTTTTTTACAAAGAGAGTAAACTAAATGCTCGTTACAAAGGTAGGATTTTTACTTTTCTTGGCCCGTTTCTAATATTTATAATTATTGAAAGCAAAGCATCTGTAAGATTTTGGCGTGTCACTTTTAATATGGGACTAATTTAATTATATTGATCTAGTTATTGGAAATGTGAATGATTATTTTGTCATATAGAATGCAGAACTTTCCATTTTCTATCATGTGATCTAAAGATGAAAATATAAAAGCACTAAATTATTGTGTGAATTTTCTGTAATGAAAAAATAATTTTCTCTCTCTCAATCAACACTCTGGTATAAATCAGTAACTCATTTTAGTCCTGGCATTAACTTTTTATTTGAAAATAAACTTTTTTTAAGAAATTTTCTTTTTCATCATTAAATGAACAGAAAATAAAGAAAAATTAATTAAATTTAGTTTATAAACTCGAAATATTTCGCTCAATAGTGATAAGTAATGATGATAGTTTAATGATTTATTTCGACATAAATAAGGGATTTAAACATTTGTTTTCAATGAAAATCTGGAGCAAAGTAATCAAAAATCACAATTGTGAGCTCATGGTACTAGAATAAGAATTTAATTGATATTATAAATTTTTATTTGTTTATAACAAGCAAACATATTAGGAATAAAAAGCTAAAAATCAGAAAATACTTTCGATATTGACCTAATAGTACATGCTTTTAAAATTAGTATAGTTGAAAACGTCTTTCAAAGTGTTTTTTCATACTGTGGTGTTAAATACATAAATGGAAATAAATTATTAAGAAAAAAATGAAGATTTTTTAATATTTATTAAGCAATCACACACACACACACACACATACACACACACACACACACACACACACACACACACACACACATATATATATATATATATATATATATATATATATATATATATATATATATATATATATATATATATATATATATATATATATATATATATATATATATATATATTATAATCTTGTATCTAGTAATAGAAATTTATATAATTATATACATAGATGCTCATATAAATATAACATTGTTTGTTTGTCTTTCTACTATCGCATTTTGCACATAAATATTTACTATAAATACGAATATTTAGAGAAAAAACATAATTTCTACATTTCATGTTTGATTGGTAATATTAAATTTTAATCACTGATAATTTTTATCCTAGTTGCCATTGCATCCTGTAAGTGAATACAATTTAACGAGGGCAGAGCGGCAAGCATTTGGTCATCAATTTCGTAATCTCATTGTTAGTTGCTTCATAAAAATGGATGATGAAGAGAAAGAGTGCAGGTAAAGCAGCATTGGCCGTTATTTTCATAAATTTCTGTTAAAGTAAATATAATATGATTTTTGTGCAAAGCAATCAAAATTTACATAATTTCAACTTTGATCACATTGAATGTACCTAAATAAAGATGATTATTAAACTTTCAAGAGAAATACAGTAATTATTAGATTCCTGTTTATTTAACTCACAACAACCTTAGAAACAAGATTCTTTACAGTAAACTTACATTTATTTTTGGTACGTTAAAATACGTGTCATATTCATTGATGCTCAGAAAAAACTTAATATAAAGAAACAGTATAGTAATTATTAAAGCTCTTAATGTTCATTTTTGTAATGAATCGATCTATACAGGAAAAAAAACTGTTTTTCGATATAAAAGATGGCAACAGAATACGAGCATAATGTGCCTCTGAATGTTGTGGTTTCATTTCAAACAAGGCTCAACTGAGTTGGTTGTATTTCAGTGAATATTATTACAATAATTTGGATGATAATGAGCTGTTGTCTCAATGAGACAAATCCAACATGCAGTTTAATGACAGAAGTTTAGAGATGTTAGACTGGATGTATGTGCTTCTTGGGATTATAATGATTTAAAATTTCCTTGTATTAGGAACTACGTGAAAGAACATTTACGTACCAATATTTAACAGCAATCTTCTAAACAGAATACTTTTAATGGAAATCGGCAAACTGGGAGTAATGTCATAGGACTAATTAAAAAGAGAGCTGGTGAAATATTATGGTTCTATATTTTCACGAGGTTTTCTTTCTTTAAGAGGTATTTTTGGATGTAATGACTTTTCTTTCATGTCTAAAAGTATTAACTTCATCTTCCAATATTTAATTTTCGATTTCCAGATTAAAAATTATTTGTAATTAAATTACTCTAATATGATTTCCAAATCTTATATTCCAGTTCAAAAGATCACGGTTACAATTTTTTATTTTGATGAAACTTGAAAATATCAGCAAGGATATTTTAAGTTTGTACCGTGCCTTAAAGGTAATAGATATTATGTCCCAATATGCCTCTGAAAAAGTTGTACTGAGTTATTTTCAAAATGTGCTTGATGAGTGAACACTTCTGTAGTACATTTATATCATTAAAATGAGTTTTGCGTTTATGAACTGTCTTTTTAACTTTTGATTTCTTCCTTAATCAGAGATACTTACCTCGCTTTGATTTTACATTTTCGAGGTAACTGTGAGAATTTGATTCATTATTTGATGCCCTGGCGTGTAAGAGCTGCTTTCACAGTTAGTCTTTTTATAAGCAAAATAATTTGGAAGGACTTCATAAGTATACACAAATGCGATGATTAACTCATTTGTTTGATTGACTGGCAATTAAACATGCGAAACTGCGATACATTTTAAGAGGAAGTTTGTTTCAATTTTCAGGGGTGAACCCATCTTGATCCAGTCTCTTAGCCACTCCCAAATGTCTCCATTCAATTGCTTCATGATGTATTCGTTATATGAACAACCAAACGCAACTCCCATGATGGTTCCTGTCTCAACAAGTATTTTTTTTAACATAGTTTTCTTTCTTTTAATTTATTTTAATGTATAAAAAGTTTTTTAAATCCTTAAAATTCTAAATTTTTATAGAAATTATTGTTTATTTAAATTTGTTTTACGGCAACACACTTTGCTAATGATAGTATTTTTAACTAAGCAAAAAATAATAACGCTTTCTATCTATAGTGAGTGATATATATAAGAAATGTTTTTAATTTTCATCTAAAACTATATTGGCTTATGTTTTTAAGTTTCCCTTTAAGTACCAAATGGTTTCCTTGATATACCATATAATTTTCTTGGAATTTTAAGATTTTTTATGTGAATTTCATGGCATATTCTATACATTTCCCTAAGATAAATAAATTAATCATTGAAAACATAATAACAAAAACAATGAAGGCTTATTTAAAATGTCCATAAATTTGTTTGCTCTAAATAATATTATAATTAAGAATATTTTGTTCAGCACTATAACAATATTGAAACTTCTTAAAATTAATCTCTGAATTCAAAGCAACATTAATTCTCAATTGTAGGATATGCTTAAAAAAATTGAGCTCTTGATCACTACAAATAAGTTAGTATGCCTGCAAGGTGTACAGCTGCTTCCCTGGCCACCGTGATCGCCAGATCTCTCACTAATCGAACACGTTTAGGATATGATTGAATGCCATTTGCAGACTTTGCCACTGCCTCCATCAAAAGACGCACTTTGGTAAATGGTTGACAGGGAATGGAGAGCCACTCTTCTGGACGCCATCACTGACTCTGTGCCTGGACCTGTTGCTTCGTGTATCGCCGTCCACTGTGGTCCAACTACCGTTCTGTATCGTACATATGATTTCGAATACAAATAACTTATTGTTCGTTGCTGTCTCTCTCTGTTTGCCGAATTTCGTCACTTTCTGACAACTCATTTTTGATGTTGCATTTTCAATTATGGACAACGTATCTTATTTTGTAAATGAAATTATTTTGACTCTAATGACATGATAATTTCCTTTTAGCGATACGGCTTCATTTAAATTTAGAGGTGGGTGAGTATCACCCAGAGCATTTGTCGAGGGGTGCTCAAATAAGCATCCACTCTCCTTATCATGTCCCTTCTCCCATGAGCGACGGACAGTTGGTCAACTTGGGAACGATATACAGATTTTATCTAACAATGGTAAGTGAGAAATGTCTTTTGTCAATTTTCCAGAAAGTTCTAAAACAAATTCAGATAACTCTGAATGAAGATATAATGGAATTACTTGAATTAAAATAATCCATAATTAAAATCATAGTGTTTATATATTATTCAAAATTATTATTTTATATTATATTCAAGAATTGAATGAATTAAAGGTAAAAGTATATGAATATTATTAAAAGATGAAAAAGTAAAAAGAAATAATTTATTGAATACTTTGAGTATTATGATGACCTATGTCATTTTTTGATGTGTGGTTACAATTTGTTATCTTACGTTTTTTTAAGTCTAACTATTTCGATAATTATATAAATAAGTTTATAAATTATATCTGACGTCGCATAGGGAACTTAACATTGTTGTAAGGCTTTTAAATATCTTGCTCAAAAATATATAATTGGATGTTATTAATTCAATGATAAATAGTATATTCATTTTATTATGATTAAAAAGATTTTGGAAAAGTAAAATATTACACAAATCTTGTGCAGCGTTAATCGCAGGGCCATGAAAATTATCGGAATTAGAGTTGGAATGTTGGTCAAGAAGAAAAAAGAAGCTTTTTTTACCTAGATAAATCTTAAATATTTTATATTTAATGTAATTTATATAGTTCATTAGTTTTTCATGAGCTTGCAGCTCAATACTTTAAACTTTGTCCTTCAGTTCAATGTTTCGCTGGTTCGACACAAACTCGCGTGTTTGCATCTAGATTTTAAAATAGACAAATGAAACTAATACATCCTTATGAATATTTAAAATGCTAAGTTTAATTAAAATACTAAAGAAACATGGTATTGATACAGCGACATGTTTAAATATAATAAGCTCTGAGGAAGTATCTTCACACAGCTTCAATGTTATACTCTTTATATTGTCTTCCTAGAGCTACAACAGCGCCACCTAGAAATAGTGTCACCGCATAATTAAGTTCAAGTTATCAACGCTACAGTTAAGCTATAAATGTCACTGTCAAATTAGTCCTCAAATGGTAATGTGACTGAAAAACAAAACAACTAAGTCATTAATTTGTGATCATAGACGCGAAACTAATTCGATTTTTGTGTAAAAAAAGAAATGCAGTTCTCCGAATTTTTTTTTCCAGACATTTCGTCATTTTCTATAAGGAATGTAACAAGCCATTTTATGAAGCTGTCGAATAGTAAAAATTAGAGTTCCGTTGACGGGGTTTATACATTTGCTATATAAACTTCATGTGAGGTGCGATATAAAAATTGAAAATAAAAGATATTCCTAAATGTATCAAAACGTCAAACTCAAGCAGAACAATGAGAGTAAAATAGCTCTAAATATTTGCGTCTGTTACACTTTTTTCTTATTTTTTTAATCTTACATAAACATCAAAATAACTCTTTCTTTTTTTACCAGCAAAAATAAAGAAATCATAAAGTCGCTTTTCCATGTAAATCCTTACGTAATATTTGCTTTCTCTAATTCGTTTCCTAAGTTTTACCAGTTTAACGGAAATGTTGACTAAACAAACAGTTAAAATCACTGTTTTATTAATTCAATATAATTTTGATTAGTTAATTCGTATAATCATTACCTTCCAGTAGTCACGAATACTTAAACCATTTTTCAGTCCCTCAGTTTTACTTGCAACTTTTTTCGTCTTCAGGGAAGTAATGTTTAAAAATTTTTTCACTGTCTTTAAATATAAGTTAATGTAATAAAAAATGTTTGCAAGTTTCACATAAATTGTTATGAAAATGCAGATGGTTCAAAACTCTTCTGGTCATATTGTACGTAAAGGAAATACTCAGGGGGACAAAAAGACTAAAGCAAGTCAAACCTTTTTTTTAAAAAAAGATTACAATCTAACGTATATTATTAATTTGTATATTAATATTAAAATTTAGAATTCATTTATTAGTTAGATTCTTGGTTAATCTAGGTTATTTCATTTTTTAAATTAATGATTTAATTTCTGTTGATTTTGTTTGTAATATCTTTGAATATAATAACTAATAAAAACACCTACAAATGTTTAATAAAAAATGAATTTATGGACAGTATCCGGTTTAACTGGTTTAAAATAAAATTACGTCTTTACTTGAATTTCATTTATTCTAAACTTACGCATATAGTCGCACCGATATCCATTTATCTGTCTGTCTGTCTCTCTCTCTGTATGTATGTAAGTATATATATATATATATATATATATATATATATATATATATATATATATATATATATATATATATATATATATATATATATATATATATATATATATATATATATATATATATATAATTTATTTCATTTGTAACGCATTATTTTGTACAGAAACATCATGAGAAACTCATTTAATCATTTAATCTTTTACAGGAAAATTTGGAATTACTACCATCGCCTTATAAAAGTCACTGTAGGGACTATATGTCAGAATGGAAAAGAAATGGTGGGAAAGGTCCAGTTACTCAAAAAGTGAGTACTTCTTTCTAACAAATTTTGCTTAGGAGTTCAATATAAAAATGATTGAATACTGTATTATTAAATTAAACTATATTTGCATAATTTCGATTAAATGATTGTGACACATAAAGTTGTCTTTGCATTCATGAGGGAAAATTTAACATGTATAAAATAATCTGTTTATAAAAATGTTTTGATTTAATTACGAGGAATATGATTCTATTATTATAAGGTAAAGATCTCCCGCATTTATCATATTTTTGATTTATTTTTTCTCAGTTTCATAATCTTCTTACATTCTCATGTTCGCCTCTAATTTAATATATTTATAATCAATAACTGATTTATCATTAACATCTATTGATGATTATTAGGTGTTAAGGGTCATGCACTTTATTATTCAAGCTAATTGTAATTTTAGATGTGCAAAGAAAAATGCAAGTTGGACCGTTCGCTGAGTATTCATGGATGCGCGGATCCACGCATTGATTACCCTCATAATGAAACTATATGCTTGAAAGGTAAGCAAAAATAAATATTTTTTTACAAAATGACAAAAAATATCTTAAAGACTAATCTGCATATTTTTCACCTCATAATTCAAAAACACATCGATACGAATTAGCAAACATAACTGTGTATTAATCTACTTTTCAAAATCTTTCTTTTATTTAAAATCTTACAAAAGATATCATTAAAAATATATTTGTGTATGAATTAATACAAATGTTAATTTTTTTAATATAAAAGAGTGCTTGTAAAATGTCATGAATAGGGTGTTCCAAATTGTTACGGACATGATTTCTTTTAAAAGCAAAGTCAAAATAATTTTCCAGATTCTTAAGCAAAATATCATTTTAGATTCAGAATATTAAATTTTTAGATTTAGAATATTAAATTTTTAGATTCAGAATATTGATTTTTGTTTGTGTATCACTAGCTTGATGATTATTTAGTTTTATGCAACACTCTGATAAAAGAATATTAGAAATTTTTTATGTTTGACAAATTAATTTAAATGAACATTTTGTTATTATATAAGAGAAAAAAATGTTTTTTGTAAAAGAAATCAGCAAGCGAGACAGGAAATGAAAAATATGGTATGGTTTATATTTTCAATTGTGGAAATCTTAAGATATGTGGGTTTAACCATTTTGCAATTATAGAAATTCAATTCGATTTGTAACCTCACTTGATAATCTATGGTAACCAATTTAAGAAGAATGATTTGAACACATCAGAGATTATAATATTAGCTCACAACCATATCTTTGATGTCACTAACAGAATTAAAATGCCACTAATTTTGACATCAAATTACCGAATTTTCACATTCTCAGTAAATAACTTTTAATCATATCCATCAATGCCTTTCCAGTCACCTTGTAAAAACACTTTTCTGTAACACGAGTCTCAAAATGACGTACTGTATTCAAGAAATTTATTCGTATTAAAAATCTTGATAATACCGAAATTTCGAGAAAAAATGCAGCAGTATTCAAGTGTTTAAAAGTTGAGTTTCTAACTATGCAGTATTTATTACTGTCAAAACAAAACATTTTACATTTCACAAAATGTTTTCAAATTGCTCGAAAGTCAGTGAAAATAACATCAATAAAGTTCAAAGAAACTGAAGTTATTCTTTCAGATAAAGTCATTTTAAAGAGCTTGGTATAGTTGGACTATCGGAATTTGTTTCAAGATCTGCTCTTTATGTTTTTATTTTCTGTTTCGAACAGTGGAGAAACAGTTTGGTATAAAAATTGTCCATGTAATTGATGTACAATTTGCTATAATTATTTTTTAACAAAAATAAAAGTTGAAACTTTATTTTTCATTCATTTTAATAACTTTTTTATTCTTTATAAGTAACATGCGTATGAATATCTTTTTGTGTGTGAATGAAAATAAGATTTTTTGTGAATCTAAGTGCATATTTTAAACATTTCTCCGTTACAATTTATTTATGTTTTCATTTCAATTATTTATTTTTAACTGGTACACCACATATCACAACAGAGGTCAACAATTTGCGACTGTGATTATTTACGGTGATGATATTTACAGTTTGATTCAGTGCACTATTTTAATTAATTCACTTTCTGTGATATTTCAAAAATTTTCTCTCCATTTTCTTCAATTGTGACTCTGTCGCTGGTATGATTTTTTTTCGGAAAAGACGATATTTTTTTTAATCGGAAACAAATAATTATTCCTATAAATGACTTTTCCCAAAAATACTTTATTATTAATACTAAAAAACAATCAATGCTGTTTATTTGAAAATAAACATCTAGTTCCTCTCACAATCATAATCAGTTATAGACAGAAAATTAATTTCATATAGTTCAACCCTGATTTTATCTTTTTAGTCCAAGAAAAAGAATTTAAAGGATTTAATTATAATTTCTGTATAATTTTACATTGCTGAATTATACTGATCAATTTTCGTATTTTGAGAGGATTCGTTTTTTACACTTTACTCCACTTTCAGTTACAATGAAATGTTAAATTATAGTATATATATATATATATATATATATATATATATATATATATATATATATATATATATATATATATATATATATAATAACTTTGGTAATAATATTACCAAAGAGCACCGTCCCACCCGAAGGTATATGGTGGAGAACGTCGTCGGACAATAATCCTGGAAGGAACCCAGGCTCAGCACTTGGCCAGGGTGTGTGAGTAGAGCTCCTCTTAAGTGGTGGACTGTCCAAACCGAGGGGAAAAAGAGGTTCTATTGGGACTCACTGTGGCTGGAAGAGGGCCGGATGGCCTTAATTGAGAAAGATACAATACAAAACATATATATACAGATACAGGCAAGTTTACAGAGGGTATTTACATATGTACAAAGGAAGGAGGAGATGGAGGCTAGTCAGTGAGCTGAAGGAGGAGTTCAGCCTGCAGAATTTCCTTGGCACCTTTCCTGAATTCTTTAAGAGGGAGGAGCTGCTTGAAGTGTAGTTGGTGAAAGTTCTTGGGAAAGGTCTTTTCCCGAATGTTGGAGTAGCGGCTACAGTGGAGGAGGTGTTCCGGATCTTGTACATCGCCGTCATGTGGACAAACATCTGATTGCCTGTGAAATTTGCTGCGATAGATTCATATATATATATATATATATATATATATATATATATATATATATATATATATATATATATATATATATATATATATACACACTATTATTTAAATCCAAAAATTTACTGTAAATGGAGTAAGTTAAAATATAATAATCTCTTTTTGGGGTGTTTTGCAATGCTAACTTTAAAATTTAAGCGTTAAAAAGTATGGTACTTTTCCATTTCGCCGGCGCAAATCTCGCCAAGCGAAAATTAAGTAGCCAATTGGCTACAACACACAGTATACATATACAAATTTTTAAATAATGTTGTTTTAAATAAAAAAATTTTTAAATTTATTTATTTAATTGTTGTTCTCGTTTTCACGCTATGCGTGGAATGATGGGTCCCTGAGCCTCAATTTATTTACTTATTATATTAAATTACAAAATATCGGGTGATGCATATTTCAAAATCTTATTATATATATATATATATATATATATATATATATATATATATATATATATATATATATATATATATATATATATATATATATATATATATATATATATATTTTATGTGAATTTGTTACGATTATTATTTTTTTAAAGTATATTTTTAAAATCCGATTTTTTCTAGAGAGATTTTATGAAATTATTAAATTTGTATATATAGCAGCATAACATAAAATTATGAAATGGAAAAAAAGAGTTGAAATAAAGTCGTTGACAGTAAAAGGCCGTCACATGTTTTTAAAACGTAGCAGTAAAAGATTACCAGCAGAGATATTCCCTATAGCGCCGGTTGTATCATTTTTGGCGACTTTATCGCCTGCGCAGGCGAAATGGAAAAGTACCAAAAATACATATTGTTGAATAATCATACTAAAATGTTACTGTAAATTCTTTGAAAAAATTGAGAAATAGGATAGCAAACAGGATGTTTTATTTTCTCTTTCGATTATACTACGAAAGTTGATTAAACGTTGCTTAAATTATGATTAATATAATTAAGATAAATCTTTTTACTTCTTTTATTACTTGTAATTAATGTTTACATTCGAAGCATTATGTGAATTTATGTTTTTTACAGCAATTGACACATTTCATCAAAAAGCTATGCCAATTTGCGCAAAACAGTGCTCAATGCCTTGCAAGTAAGTGTTTGCTCCTTTTATTTAGCGTAAATAAATATCCAGCAAGTTACGAATACAGCTGATTTATTCTTTGCTATAGATCAAATCTGAGAACTTTTATAACAAATAATTTTTTAGCAGGTATAAAGAAACTGCGTCATGGAAAACCACTTGACTTTGTTTACGCCTATAATGGATCACTATTTTTAATTAAGTTATTGCATTAATTAATTACCTTTTCTTTTAATTAGTGTTTGTAATTAATTATATTCAGTTTCAGTTACATATAACTTGTTAGTAGTTTTCATTATTACTTATAAGCCGTTTTATATTTTGCTCTGATTTTTAACGTCCATTTAAAAATTTAATATTTTAGCTATATTAATATTCATTCGTTAAAGGTCTTCTGCTTGGTTTCGTTTCTAAAGTGTTAAGGTCCAACCATTTCGTGGGCTATGATGACACAACCACTATAGATTGGCTGGGATGCAGTTGAGGAACCCAATAATATCACATTGATATGTATTCCTTTTAGCTCCGAGAGGAGACCAAATGATTGTTAATGGACGAACATTAGAAAAAAGTTTTATTCGAAAATAAATTCTAAAAAAAATTTTATTTGTTGTCTTTCGAAAATGTATGCAATAAACAATGAGTATTGTGCTCACTACATTTTTGTCTTGAGACCTCATTCAATTAGATGAAGAGGTTTGAATTTTGTCTATGGCTCACAGAAACAGGTAATGAATATTGAATTTTACCACTTTATAATCTATTGATGTGGTTTCTAAGGAATTTATTTCATAATTTTCTTGGTCGACACATCATTGCAGCTCATTAAATTCTCTCAAGAACAATGCGTAGTAGAAAACTTTAAAAAGATTTTTTTCTTAAATCATCACATTGAACAATAAATGAGAGTATGAAAAAATCAATTTTAGAGGAAATTGAATAGTTTTATCCAATTTTTTCTCCTTTTACCATTGTTAATTTTAATCTGTACATCAATCTTTGTTTCATCTGATAGGAATTAATTGTTTTATTCATCAGATTATCATGTTGATGGTATATATCCTTTTTAAAGACTACATGTATCAAACTTTTGAAAAAAATTGTTTTTATTTCACTTTTAACTATTAATTTTGGAGAATAATTTTAAAAGTTTATAAAGAATTAATCTGAGTGACATTGGATTTAGTTAATGTGATTATACAATTACAAAATCGTATTTAAAATACTAATTTTTAAAATTGTGCCGAAATTTAACGAATGGGCACATAAAAATGTAACTACAAATTTTTGATTGAATAAGTTTGTCGTATTAGCATTTTTAATAGCATATAACATATTTTCTCATTTCATTATGAGAGAAAAATTTTAAAATTTCAGCTATTAATTTATAAAAAGAGAAAAGGAGTGATGAAAAGAAAAGATTTCTCTTATCAATGTACTATTTCACACCATGCAATGAATAGATTAACTGCTGAAAGCTATTTCAAAACATTTTAACAACTTCTACAACTTGTTATTGGTTTCTGTAAAGAATAAATAGAGGGTCGATAAAAGATTCTTGTATCGTAGAAAAGTAAATCCGGAAATTTCTCAAGCACCCATTTCGAAAAGCATACATGCATAAAATAAAAGAACAACTTCTATCTCTTATTAATCAAGAGGGGCTGATATCGAACCTGGTACCACTCACTTCATAAAATGACCACCAGAATAAATTCCTAATCTGATAATTAATTATCAAAGGATAATATTTTCAATTCTAATTATATTCTTTAATGATACCGCCTCATTAATTATTATTCGCATCGGAGGCTACCGTACTATGGTTTTATAATTTTGTACAAGTAGTCATTCCAGTAACACAAGGATTCTTATCATATCCGTGTTTTCTGAAAACATTTTCATTTACAAAGGGTAGTATTCGCGTATCTAAAGCTGAAAACCAAGAAAAAATTCACAAATGCATGCCTCATTTTTATGGTAAATAAGAATGTTTTGCACTTTTCGCATTGTCGTAAAATGATGTGGGAATAAGTATGCAAATTAATGTATGACGTGTTTGAGACACCATTCAGTCGAGAGTAGGAATATTAGTCGTTATAAAAACAAGTCCACGGCGCACAATTCATCAATCGTCACTCATACAGTAGAAGATAAATGGACGTGTCGAAGGAACTCGTTCGGTGTTGTTTGCTTTACGACATTAAAGTGGACTAATTAATTGCTGTATCAAATCGACGAATGTGTAAAACGTTTGAGGAATGTGCCGTGAATGAACGTAAGGAAGTGCTTGGGTTTCAGGTCGTGAGATTCGTCCCTCTGTGATAAAGCTGGTGTCTGGTTGTCTAGTTGTCAGTGCTACCAAAGGGCCAAACAGTCACTGCTGACTTGTACTCGCTACAATTGGAACGTCTGCAACAGAAGAAGTCAGCACTGGTTAATCGCAATGGTGTGCTGTTCTTGGCCGATAACTCGAGGTAGCATGACGCGTGGGTGATCAGGAATGCCATGCAGCAACTTGGTTGGGAGATTTTGTACCATCATCTTATTATTCACGTGACAGTGCACCATCAAATTACCACCTCTTCCATTCCCTGGATTAGTGTAAAATTCTTCACCAATGAAGCAAACTTGCGCCAAGACTTCTTTGAGTCCAAAACCCCGAGTTTTACCGCAAGAGAATCCTCTTGGACTAGCACAACTTGAGACACGTTGGCAGAAAGTGCTAGATGCTAATAGTGATTACTTCGAGGATTAACAATACAATTTCTATAGGTCATGGTCTTTTGAAACATTAAAAACGGTAAGAGCTTTCTTGTTTAACTTGTAACTTGCTTGCTTCAAGAGAAATGTGGTGTCTGACGTGTCCAAGAACAGAAATATAATATTCAATTCATATTACGCAATAATGATCAGACTAGAATTTGGAATCTTTCACTTTAGGAAACGTTGACTGAGCTGCCTGCTGAAAAGTTAGCACGTTAGCCTTCAATTCAATAGGTCATGGGTTCGAATCCTATCTCTTACATGAATATTTGTAGTAGTTTGGAATCCACTTTAAACTGTAAACTGAATGTTTCATTATCAACGTTTGCAAAAAAAAGAAATAATAAATAAATAAAAAAAATTTTGAGCAACAAATAAATGAAACATAAACTGTCCGAAGAACACCCTCTATTTAACACCCAGCATATATATATATAAAGACGATATTATACTTCACTCTAACGAGCTATTTTGTTGAGTGTTTAAGAAATGTATTTTTAAATTAAATTCAAAATTTTAATATAAATGTAATCTTAATCTCAAAACATCTTCATCTGCTTGTAAATTTTATAACTACTTTAGAAATGGTACTTTACATTTATTTGTCAATTTTATTTACACATAAGCAATTGATACATACAATGTCTAAATTAATTATTTTTTTATAAACTGCGTTTACATATGGAGCAAATAAAAAAACGATAATGTAGCGTGAATTCAAGGTAATTGAAATAACTTTAATAAATTGCATATGAAAATGTACAAAATAAGAAGAAAAGAAGAAACGAAATTATATTAAATATATATAGATGCATTTAAATTCAACAATTCTCTTGAATAATTATTTATAAATCTGATATAAAAAGGCAACAAAATAATGCTTTTATTTTATTTTTACAGTTTTATTGTATTTCTCATCTACATCATAAATATTTTACATTGTATGACACATTTTATCAGTTTCATAATTCTATATAAGTACATGGAGGGTTTTTTTTTTTAATAATTTCTTTTTTCTCTCATATATAAAATTGATTTATATATTTTAGATTTTCTAAGTTCAAATTTCAAGTACAAGTCTCAAATAGTGAAGGAACTCGAGTAAGTAAAAACAGTGATTTGCGATTTTTAATTTCTATTTTAATGTGGGAATTTATATTTCAATTTTATTTTAATGCAGGAATTATTATGTATAGAAAAATTATACTGTACATTTATTAATTGTCTATTGTACTCAGTGATACATTAATCCAGTGTATATATAGTGAATGGTAACTCCATAATATGGAATAATGAAGCGCTAGTTGAAAAGTTTACTATAACAGAGGATTTCAAAGCATTTTAATTTTGATTGCATGCTACTTTTAACGTATAATTTTCTATAATTAATGATATTATTATCAATAAATTTAATCAATTTTTCATGGGAAAAAGAATTTTTAGAAAATGAGCTTATGAATAACTTGAAATGTCTAAACAAATTAAGTTTATGTTATCAGCATGTTACTAAGAATTTATACTAAGAGTTTGAAATTGTAATCTTCTTTTACAATTTTTTACTCCTCTTTACGTTTAAATTCGAGATAATTTCTATGAATTTTAGTATCAATTTTGAAAACAACATCAATATTTGTTGCAATTTTACAGTCACTCCCGATTCTTTTACAAATAGTCCAAATTGTTTTAATAAAGAAAATTAATAAAAAACAAATGAAACAAACAAGAATAGCACACTATTTCCATAACATTCTTAAAAAAGGAGAAATTTCATTAGATTATTGTAAATAATGTTTTAAATAGGTTTGATTATACAAATACAATCATACTATGTACAGTATAAAAAATAAGAATGAGAATCATAATACAAAAAGGTCATGTAAAATTTTCAGCAAAAAGTCATGCATATGTTGTTACTACTGATTTAAGTGATTAAAATTTCAAATCAAAGGAACAATTTATTTGTGCAAAATTCGCAAACGAAATGGTGATTCTTGATATTTCTTTCGCAGCTTCAAACGCAAATACAAGATGCAGTATTCACCATATCAATGTCATTTAAAGTGCAATTTCATCCTGAAAAATATTTAATCGTCATTAGTTAAAATTAATCTCTATATAAGATAATGATTGAATTTGCAATTAATTAAGTATACCTGAATTCGTGTCTTTAATAGTTCTTCAAATGCTCGTTTGAAGCTAAATATATACACAGACGGTGCTGATTCTGAGAAAATCCCAATTTATCTCAGACATACTGTGACACTATTGCTGGCGAGGATTGAAAATTAACTTGTTGGATTTTGGTCTTGGCATATGTGTAATGAAAAGCAAAAAAAAAAAATGAAAAATAGTCATATGGTATATTTGTAATACTTTCCTTTGACTTGATATGATCAGAAATCTAGAAATGGTGCATAATAGTAACACCTTAGCGTATGAGACACTATATAGAGCCAAATGAATGGCAAAATTGAAGAGCTGATCATTTGGGTTTTTAAAAAAACGGTTTTCCTTAGATATTAACACCTTAGCCAATTAGACAATATATAGTGCCATATGAATGGCAAAATTGAAGATTTGGTCTTTAAAAAACGGCCTTCCTTAGAATTTCAACTTATATTTCGATTCATGATCGAATCATTATGTTTGTTTCATTCAATTCCCATTTACATAGTTGTCATCTGGGATTCCTCTATCAATGGTTCACTTTTTCTTGTTATTTACTATGATACTACCTTTCATCTATTCGGATATGAATTTTATCCGTAACAATGTTTCAAAGTTAAAACCTAATTCAGCGATGCAAATAGAGCATTTTGTATATCGATTTAAGGATCTTTTTATGTACATCCTTCTCAAAAGCCATTTTTCATTTACTCTATCAACCGCATTCTGAAAGAGCGTTAATACTCTGCAAGACAATAACAGCTTTCTTTCATCAGGAATGGTTTGTTTTGTTCTCATTTGAAGTTCAACTTAAGGGATTACTTTAAATACTAAATTGGACATCCTACATGCTTGACTGATCACAAAGACTCTTTAATATTTTTGATAAGAAATAGTTCAAGTACATCATATAAAACTATTACTGAACTATTGCTGCCCGCCCTGTCTAGTGGTCAGAGTCCCTGACTACGGATAGGGAGGTCCTGGGTTCGAATCCCAGTTCGGGCATGGATGTACTATCTCTCTCTATCTATCCTCTCTTTATCCTTTCTGTGTATGAATGTGTTGTAAATGGTTGCCTACCCTATAAACGGGTCGCTATGGCATGTGTGTACTGAGGAAGTCGGACTCCACACCAAAATATGGTTCAGTTGAAAAAGTGGAGCAGCGCACCCCATATTGCCAGCCTAGTTGGCACACGACAACAACAACTGAACATATTAGATTCTGAATTTGAGTTACAACGGTATAACGAAAAAATCCCAAAATCCATCATTTTATTTGCGTATTTTTATGTAATTAATTTTTATTTCATCTGAAATTTTCATTTACTTATACCTGTTGTACCAATTTACGTCTGATTTCCATTCAATTCTCACAAATGAAAAATTTCCATGTTAAACTGTTTGCACTATCTTTACAGTTATTTATTTTCATAAATTTCCTCAATATATACTTATTTTTTGATTTTTCAGAATGATTGTATACAGACAACGGATTTAACGTGAGTGGAAATAATTATGTTTTGGTTTTCGTTAATATTATGTTAAATACTTTTCTGACAAAAAATAAAATCATTGTTTTATGAATATTCTTGTAACTTTTAAAGAAATTGTCAGGATATAAATGAAGCATACTAATATTTAAATATTTATTTTTATAAAATTGATATATTGATTGTGCATAAGTTTTAATCCGTAAAATTTGCTTTTATAGTTTTAATACTTACAAAATAAATACGAATTTAAACTTAAGTTATTTATCATGTAGGTGTGCCAGTCTTGTACAAATATTTCTGGAAAACATGGAGATTAGTACGTTTACATATAAACCTCGTTTCGAAGTAGGTATTAAATTTTTATATTGCAAACAAAATTTTTGATATTACATAATATAATATATCAATACATGAAATTTATTTCAAGAGAAATTTTATATCAAGATAAATTCGGTGGCAAAGTTACAAAATATATTTACATAAAATTTTCATTTTATGTGAACAGTAATTTAGCTTATTGAAGATCTAAATTCCGATTAAAAGGTGTCTTGTTCATATTCAGTTATTCTATTTTAAAAAAGTATTATTTAGTTATCATCAAATTTTTTTACTGTTATTTATATTCAAAATTGTTTGCTATTTTCAGAAATTATTACATTTACTAACTTTGTCTCATCCGTTTATAATAAACAATGCATATAAGTGCATATTTCGTCGCATTCATACTTTTAGCCAAATACGTTTTTGCTTTATTATTTTAGTTAAAACTAAGAATAAAAACTTATTCTTAAATATTCACTAAATCATAAAAATATGTCATTCAGTGGCAATAATTTAACTAATTGCTGTTTTGATTAGAAATATCGGGGATCATATTTGTTTTAACATTTTCATAAGTTTGGCAAAATGCAAAATTGCATCATAAATTATTTTACTTAATTTTATAATGAAGCGTTATTGTATAAGAAAATTTATCACAAATTCTATTGAGTAGAATTGTATAATAAAATAATTATGATTTTCCCATTGTTGAATTGCTTGGGTACTTGCAAAATATTTATTATTTCAATCATAAAAATCAAGCTGAATAATAACATTCTTTTTTAAATCTTGTATTATACATTAGTAAAATAATTTGCTATATATATATATATATATATATATATATATATATATATATATATATATATATATATATATATATATATATATATATATATATACTGAGTAATTTATTATTTCATAAAATCAGTACAACGTGATGATTTTGATTAAAAAAAATTGTGAACTATATTCTTAATAATAAAAGTGAACTTGTAAATGTGAAAAAGATTCATAATTGTATCAGAAATTATTTAAAGTGATTTTAAAAAATGAAGTTTTATTGTATAAAAAATTTTACCACAAATTCTTGAATAGCGTTATAAATAAATAATTATTACTTGATTCATGTTGAAAATTTTAAAATGCTGCATATGCACTTGGGAAATATATTATTTATTAAAACCATAGAAAATCAAGCAGATAATATTTTTTTTTAATTTTGTAGCATTTTTATATTGTTTGAATAGTTTATATTATAAAATAGGGATTAATTTACGATTTTATAAGACAATTACACGAAGCAGCAATTTGAAAATTAAATTTTATTTCCTTTTAATAATGTAAAAAATATTTATTTTTTAAATTAACAATTACTTCCATTCAATTAACTTCTGAAGTTAAATCAGTGTTCATTAAATAGCGATATCATTTTTATATTTTTTGCAACATATTCCACGTGGAATGCTACAAATTTGAATGATTACCAAAGATAAAAACTTTAATTGTTAAATAAAAATATGCATTTATTCAATTTAATATATTATTTTATTTACTTTAGCCTATAGGAATCCTCAGCTGGTTGGGTGGTTATGTTGGACTTTGGCTTGGAATCTCACTATTACACGTCTACGACTTCTTGGAGACGAGAGCATTTCGTGCAATTGCTGCTATTCGTAAAAGCTTGGCGCGAAATAAAAAGAAACAATCAATAAAACGGATGAGTGATCCCTATCTGACTACTTTATATCATCCTAAACAACAGAATGCTTAAGTCGGCTTAAATGCTAAAAATATAATCACAAACTACATTTCAGTGCTCCACAAACCTCGACTTGAATTTGTCTCGTAAACTATTTCGACATGGTTTGAATAAAACTTCTATAACTTAATCCTTGCCATTTTGCACCATTTTTCTTAACTCTGTAAAATAAGAAATTTTATAACTTAAAATTATTAATTCTAGACTTTCTAAATTGAAAACGCAAACTTTTATCTTATTGAGACAATATATTTCCAGTCGCATTCCATTGATTATACTTTGAAATTATAAGTCAATTAGTTCGTTGTTGAACATTTTTATGCCTATCTGAAGTCAAACATGTAATGATTAAAAATATATTTATATTTCAGAAAAGTATCTTAAAAATTCTTGTATGCTGAAAATTTTTATTTGTATACATATTTTTATGTTCTTTCTTTTAATTTATATTGCTCATGTTAATGTATTAAATAATTATATTGTGGACTCCTTTTAATGATATGGAATTTATAGATCAATGTATGTTTTATCCTTAAATGCTTATTAGCATAATAAAATAAATTATCCTGTCTTTGGTAGTAGAATTATTTATTTGAAATATACATTACATCATGACAACTGACCAATTAAATTTGTTAAAACAAGTTGATAAACTGTTTATTAATATTTAACGTGTAAAATTATATAAAATAATAAGATATATGTTTTTTATAAATTAATAAAATAAGCCAAATACTTTGTAAACTACATAGATGCTATCATACAAAATTTTAAATTGCTTAGTTAAAAGTATAATTAAGGATCAAATTAAAATAATTCATGTAAAAATAATCAATTTGTTGTAAGAAACTAGAAATATATTCTTTTATATTTCTTATAGTACATAATCTTAAAATATTTAAGTAATAAAATTATATCATTTAACAGGTTATTTAACAAAATAGCAATATGTGTCTTATATATACACTTCATTTAAAGTCATATTTCTTTCAATCGCTCATACGTTTATATTATACGTGTTAAAAAGAAAAATTTCTCTTAAAAAATTATTAATAAAAAAATTACTGGTTATATTGAAATAATACACAATAAAATTTATTATTTTTGTGTGTTGTGAACTTTTTTTATCTAACTTGAGAATGTTGAGTTATTTTGCACTTCAAATTTTTAAAGGTGAAAATAGATGAATAAATCATTTACACAAAAACTAAAATTAAAATTGATCATAGTAAATATAAATTTCAGTTTGGAATGGATGTTAGATGAGAAAATGCGAAATCTTCTCGGAAAATAGTGAGTTTGATGTATGTTTCAGGAGAAAGTAATGCTGCTTTTGAGTGTTCTTATTTAATGTCTTCTGCATTTATTTAAAATTCATGTTTTTGTAAAAAAATAAACAATATTTTGAAATAAATTGTACAGTTGATGTAATAGTTATCTTCGTTTATCTCAGCTTGTTATAGTTGTTTCTGAATGTTACATCTAAAGAGGGTGGTCCTACTCGAAAGAGCTATTTTCTTAATTGGGGAGCGATAAATCCCGATAAAATACCGCGAACACGAAGTGTAAACATCTTAAAAAAGAGTTTGGCTTTCCTTGGAGGCATTTAGTAAAAGTAGACTGAATATTCACCCTCTCAGAAACCCTGAAAACTTACAGGCATCTTTTAATAGAGGGAGGGGCAGAAAGAGGAATCACAACATTCATACATTTTTGTTCAAAAATGGTTGGGATTGAATTAGATACCTTCCACTACAAAAAGTGTGCTTTAACTGCAAGGTTATAATAAAGTACCTTTGATTATTAATGAAACATATTCTCAAATATTAGTACTGGGGCAGCCACAAATAGCCCGACATGCTGATGTTCAGAAATGCTTTGGAGAAAAAAATTCACATTTATTGGTGAAACCTTTAGATGCGATGCACTTGCATCCAAATAAACTGTCTAGACTGTTTATTTACCAAGCTGTTCTGCAAAATTTCAGGCACTAATTTATTAAAGCAAAATTGTATTGTCTTTTACGAAGAGAAAATTGCAAAGATTATGTGTTTAAAATATTTCACCTCGTAAAAATTTTAATTTAAAAGCCTTAGGATTGCTTTATTAAAAAGTAAATCTAGTGATTTTCCACTGGTATCTTTTTAAAGTTATAATTAAATGTGAAGCATTCATTCACTCTTCTGAGCCAAGTTGTGACTCGAATAATTAGTGATTTGGTCGTCAGTTCAGATACCACCATAGGACTGCTTGTTTGTAGCGGTTTGGAATCCATTTTAAACTGCAAATCTCGCTCTAATTAGACCTCATTTGAAAAAAAAGGACTATCACGAGGGATAAACAATCTCTCTTTTTTAGAATTCTGATTTTTAAAAATTTGTTTTAAATTAGCAATTGATTTTTCATAGCAAAACAACTTTTAATACACGAATTTTAATATTGAGCATTTCATTGATCATTGTAAGACAATAACATTTAACGTTTTTTATACGGATGTTTTTTAATATTTTTGGAATCTAGAAATCAAACTTTTTCCTCATTTGATTCAGAAATGAATTAAAATACTATGGAAGCTCGAAATCGAACTGTTTTACTTCCGATACATTAATGTTATGTTTTCATATAAATTTTACTTCAGAAAATTTAACATATTTTTTTATTGTTATGAAACCAAGCTGAAACATTAATGTTATATACTATTCGGAGATTCTCAGGAGTTATTATTGGTGTCTTTTATTGTAGTATTTTGAATAAGAGAATTTCTCACAATGATAAAGTAATATAAATTTATTGTGCCATATGATCTATATCAATGAAGATAACTTTAATGGAATTTTTGGGGAATGTTTTAACATCCAAGATACTTTTAAACTTAATTTATGCAAATTAATGCTTTATATTTTTTCACATTTTTTTACAACACAACAAGATAGTATATACATCATAAGCAAACATAGACGCCTATATATTTGTATATATACACTCACTAAAATGAAATTACAACAGAAAGAAATAACGCATATAGATTCATGCAAATTTCAGGAGTGATAGTGGTGAAGTGGATATGCAAATGATTAAAAAAGCAGCCAAATAAAATTATTATAAATCAATTTATTTAGTATCTATTGGGCCCACTTCGTGCAGCTATACAGGCCTCAATTCAACGATACTTTCTATCAATAGTTCACTGATAGTTGGCTGAGTTAATTGTGGCCAAACCACACCCACTTCTATGCGCAGATCATCCACGGTTTGCACTAGTGTTCTTCGATTCATACCATGTACAATAAGGTGCCTACATGTATTCGATGGGATTTCAATCTGAAGTGTTATGAGATTGCCGAGGGATACGCATCCTAACTTTTCTTACTGGAACATCATGTTAAGCGTACCTTGCAAAAAAAGGCAAAACAACAGGCTCTACAACTTTTAGGACGTATGTGCCCCGGCCTACTTCCTTGTACCTAGTACAGAGTTAAGCTCTATGAGTTAGATGCATGTTGTTGGATGAGAGTTTTCGTAATTTAGAAGCAACCACTAAGCAGCAGACAACCAATAGTTGACCTCCAATCCCAGAAATATTATTTCACTTGAAAGACGTTGCGACTACGATCGACCACAGCTGCATTTAATGAACACGATAGATCTTCATTTAAGTAGGGATTAGAACGCACTACCTTCCAATAATAAAAATAACGCTGTAACCATCAAAGTCACCGCTGCCTTAACTTGTGAGACGTAGTTCTCCGCTGTCAAACGGCAGTCAGTGTGTGCCAAAGATCCTATGCCCTAAGATTAAACGTTAAGCTAACCCAACCCCTGTTGTAATACAAGTTTGACGCTCGGAGAAACGAGTTGGTTGAATGAGTCCTCAAGGTACCCATCACCAACCTTTATCCCTCTCCAGACAGAAATGATATTCATCAGTGAACAATAACCAATGTTAATCGATGGCTCAGGTATGACAGCACTCCTTCAGGCCTCTAACCCTGTGTCAATTGGGCTACGTCGCTGATACCAGTGCAAGTAGTTTTACTTAATGCAGTCTTTTGTATATGTTTTGGCTGGACACAACCCCCCCTGATCCTGGAGGCAACTAGCTTTGGAAGCTACATGCCTTGGAAAAAGTGGCTTGAATAGTCAACTGGTGAATACTCCGATTTGTGCACTCTCACGTGTGCACCAATTACTCTTCCCGAATCCATCGTGTGACACACCATTGAATGGTATTCACATTGTGCCCAACGCGAGCTTCTCTACTTTACAGTGAGTAACGTAGATCATGGAGTTCGATAATACGATTACGTTCCCTGGTCTTAAATTCATAGTTTTAAGCTCGCCGACGTCTCAGAGAAATTTTCTACGCTTCTTTAGAATCTCAAACTCTACACAAAATCTCATATGCTATTTATGAGAAAGAAAATTTGCTGGCTTTTATAGCCCGAATATGAATATCACGTGTGATCAGATGCATACGCAAATGTACTTATTCGCATATCCATTTCATCGCTATCGCTCCTAAAACTCTTATAAAGTTATAAGCATTATTTCTTGGTGTTGTAATTTCACCTTTGGGATTGTTAAGTGTGCCTTAATAAAAAAAAATGGATGAGAATCAATGCCTGATAGTATTGGACATATCAGTTAAGAAAAATGCATAATGCAAAAACATAACTCAAATTTTAGGTGAGGACTGTTGAAAATATATTTAAGCTTACGAATATATTATTCATTCACTCTCTAAAAAACTGCACATGCATTATACTATGTTGTTATAAAAAGATTAACAACGAGGTATTAAATTAAGAGAAACAAAGTAATTTAATGTTTTATTTTTTTCTAAAAAGAATTGATGAGGCTCTATATTGCGTAGAGCCTTCAAAATCCAATTTTTTCCTCTTTCTCAGTTAAAAAGATTTAGAAAATTCGGATCTTAATCTTAAGTATATTAATTCGATCATGTATGGATTCATTCAACCTTCTTTCAGCATTTTTTAAAATTGGTTGATAATGTTTCTATTAATTTCCACCCAATAATTTTAAAATGCATAATAAACTGCATGTTTTTAACCACACTTCCAAACATTAACAGAAATTATGGTATTTAAGAAATAATAGTTAACAGAATTGATAAAATTTTAATGGAAAGTGTGTGTTGTGTGTGCTTCTGAACATACAAATAAGCTGTTTATAGGTTGTTATTCAAAAAAAACTTTTCTTTTCAGGATTTAATTCGCTAATATTATTTATGAACAAAGTTATCTAATTTTATATATTTATTCTTTATTTAATCGTTTTCTTTATAAATTTTTCAAATAAATTCATTTAATTTCTATTCCATGGGAGTACAACTACATTTTTATTCATATCTCACATGAACCTTATTTAACAGTAAATCTGCATATTGATAGCAACAAATTTTTTATATATTTTAATTAAACAATCATTTCTTTTTGAGCTTATCATTGTTAATCAATTAAGAATTTTTTCATAATTATTTCCAAAATTGATTATGCTTTACAGATACTGTCTATATTTATTCAGTTTTAGCTCACAATATTTAAGAAATTACTTTAATTTTCAAGAGCTGTAATTTATATAGAAATAATAGTTAGACGTTTTCTTTGGCATTTTTCAAATGAGCCAAATACAAATATTATGAACTTGACAATTTAATAATCTTTTTCCATTTGCAAATTTATTTTTTATCATTAATTTTTTTCTATATTTTCTTCCTTTTTTAAATATAAATATGATCCCACAATATCTAATTCAATTAAAGATTACTGTGTGTCAGAAAATATTCCAACGCCCTGGACCTTAATGAAATATTAGAGTTCTTTTTCTTTCTTGATTTCTACTCATTTTATTTTCCTGTTTCTTTTCAATGCATTCCTTTTAACAGAAATTATAATTCTTATGTCTTCAAAACTATTACAAGTTGTTCTTATAGATCTGCAAAGTAATATTTTGCATAATTTTTCTCAATAAAATTTTTTCTGAAAATTCATCAAAACTTAATATAAAATACATGTCTCAAAAATATTTATATTTTAAGAAAGGAGTTATTTACAAACTTATAACTTATTTCTTGAAAAATGGCGTCCAATTTTACTTATCATATTTGAAATGGTCCTAAATACATTTAATCTGTTTTATTACCTTATTTTTAATGAAAAATATAGTTGTTACTTTCTTAAAATTAATCAAAACAGATGTTAACATCTATTTTGTAATTAAATGATATTTATTTAACAATAATTTATGATGTAAAACTTAATAAAAATTAAAGAAAATTTTAACATTTTATTTAAATCGAGTATTAGTTAATTGGTTGCTATATATACTTATCTAGAGTTTTATTTAATGAGCCTAGAACAAACAAATAAATATAAATAATTTTCATGAATCTCATTTGAAAAAAACAATAAAGTTATTACAAGAAAACAAAGTCCAGTTATTCATTTATTTGCTAATTTGCTTTCCTTAATCATTTTCTAATAAAAGAATTTAAAAATAATAATTAAATTCATTTTTTACAAAGTTACCATGAGACATAATGACCAATTACAAACGTTTCAGTAAATAGTAAATAAAACTTTTAAATGAAGAGAAAGTGAAAGTAACTTGTTAGTTTTCGAATTACCCCTTTACTTGAAACTATTTTTTTTAATGAGTGATAATCGATCTATGTCATACGATCAGTTATGAGGAAGACAGGTGTTTTTGAAAAATTCTCGCAAACAAACGGAACATTGGAACATCGCACGCGAAATGAATGATATTATCAATTTGATGAATTAGTGGCATTTCCTGAACAAACGGGGTAATTATTCTTCCAAATAAAAAAATCCATCGCCTAGTGTTATTTACAGACAAATGAACCTTTCACTTTAAATAACGCTGTTAAATATTCTGGAGGCTCGGCTTCTAAATCAATATAAAAATACGATTTTTACTTCAAACGTAAACATTAGTTAAATATCGCTTACATGTCTTGTACATGTTTCTGCATGCTGAGGAAATTCAGTTTAATTAAGTAAATTGATAATAAATGGTTTTCTGAAATTGTGTATCCTGTTAATTTAAAACATTAAACTATATTTTTAAAGTTTTTTTATTACAATTCAAGATTTGCTTTTCTAATCAAATAATGAATTGTTTTGTTACCTATTAAAATAATCATTTGGCAAACCTTTCTAAAAAGTGTATTCTAATAGAATGTTTCTTAAATTTGGGCAGAAATTAAATTTATTCTTGAAAAAAAATAAATAAAAAAAATTTTGTGAAGGTGAACAGTATATAAAAGGTAATTTCAAATAATTGAAAAAACTAAATGATCTCAAAAATTTGCATAAATAAGAAAAATCCAAAAATGTAACTAACCTGACTTTTGTCAATATTTTTTAAACAACTTGTGTATTAAATGGTGAAACTATGTAAGAAAAGGCATTTTTTAAAATGTGAATCAAACACACCAAGTATCAAACATTCTTCCAGTTTCATGGAACAAAAATTTAAGAAACTAACTTTTTGGAGAACGAAAGCTCGTTTTCTGTTTCAGATCTTACTTGCAGTAGGGTTTATAGTGCAAAGTGTCAAATTTGTCGAAATGTACCTGCAATATCCTTCAACTGTAGAACTGGAAGTTGTTCAGCCCTCTGAAGTGGACTTACCTGCTTTCACTGTTTGCAATGTCAATGAGTAAGTTTACCTTTCAATATTTTAAACTTAGAATTTTAATAGAACATATATGCTTCTACAGAAACGATGCTGCAGTACTATATATATATATATATATATATATATATATATATATATATATATATATATATATATATATATATATAAAGCAAGATTAGAAGTATCAAAAGCGAAAATTGAAAGATACAAGAATAGATATAACACTTATATTTAGTAATACTTTCAGCGCTAAAGCAGCTAAAATAGAATTACTAAATAATTAGTAGTACATTTTTATAAAATTAGTAATCAAATATTAGATGGAGAATAATAATAAAATATTAGATGGAGAATAATAATAAAATATTAGATGGAGAATAATACATGGAAAATGCATTGAAAATACCAAATGGAGAATAATAATATATTTATAAAATTAGTCTAAAACCAAATTGAGAATAATAATCAAATACTAGATGGAGAATAATACATTGAAAATACGAAATATATTTTCAATGTGGTGTATTGGCTTCCTTAAGACTGTCTTGGGCCAGTGTAGAAAAGCCATACTTTGTACCAATGTGGTCAACACCACCTGATGAAGCTGGCCATGTTGATACTTTGCTCCATCTTCCTTTATTCTATTTTCTTTGAAATTTTAAAATATATAATGAACATTTCTCCATCTGTTTACTATATTTTGTATTATCAATGTATTATTCTCCATATAGTATTTGATTATTATTCTCAATTTGGTTTTTGACTAATTTTATAAATATATTATTATTCTACATCTAATAGATTATTAATTTTAAAAAAATGTGTAGTATTAATTATATATATATATATATATATATATATATATATATATATATATATATATATATATATATATATATATATATATATATATGCATATATATATATGTATATATATATCTATATATATAAAAATTTCGTGTCACGATGTATGTTCCCGATAAACTCCGAAACTACTGAACGGATTTTGATAAAATTTTGTAACCATTTATAATATGGTCCAACTTAAAAGATAGAATAGTTTTTATCTCTTAATTATTGATCTCAATATTTATTATACGACATTAGTGTTTATTTATCGGTTAGTTCTGTAAGTTCCTAATAGATGGCGGTTTAGCATCTAAGTTGCACAGCTATTCGGCGACGTGTTTATTTTTCTAGATTATACCATCTTCGAGAAAATTAACGTGCGCGCGCAAGCGCGTGGTTAAATATAGAATTTACATTTTCATGATGTATAATCATGCTATAACAATTTTTCGTGAATCAGTTTCATAATTATACTTTGTATTGTGTTATTATTGTGCAGTGTTCAGTTTGAATATTTTTAATATTTTAAAAAGTAAAATAAAATTTTATTTGTTACTGTTTTTCTCTACTAATTTTCCTACCACCTCTCAAGTATTTCTTGATAGCCTTTTACTTTTTTTATTTCTATTTTACAATTTGTTAATTATGAATTTATTCAGCAGTACATTTTGATCTAATTTATTTATTCAAATGATAAATTCTTTTAATTTTTTTTTATTTCAGTATAATGCCGCGGAAAAATTTTTTGGTTTTAATATAATTTAAAATTGAAAAAATAATAGTTCGATGTCAATGTTATCTACCTCATTTATAACAATTTATTTTTAGATGTCTTTAATTTATATATATTATAAATTAAAATATACTATATAAATTAATTTTATAAGTAAGTCACTGATTACAAACTATAATTTAATATAAGATGAATAAAATGTAAATTCAGAAAGTATATGTTGATTTGTGCTTAATTTCAAAATTTCGATACTTTACCTATTACTTTTAAATTTTTGTGAAATGTTTTATTTTTAATCTCATATGAATGAACCTATTTTAATTTTTTTTAGAAAATATTAATTTGATTGTACCCAAGAAATAGTAAAAAATTGATTCAATGTATTATAAAAACTCAGCCACTGCAACGCGTGGATGGGTCAGCTTGTATATATATATATATATATATATATATATATATATATATATATATATATATATATATATATATATATATATATATATATATATATATATATATATATATATATATATATATATATATATATATATATATATATATATATATATATATACATATATTTGAGGTACAATTTTCGTCGTTAAATTAGAGAATTTTTTAAGAATATGTGCTTTATTTTGTAAACAATACATAATAAGACATTACAGTTATATTACAGGTAATTTTAATATAATAATTTGTAATTTCTTTTGCTTTTATAAAACAATGAAACTAAAAGCAAAATAAAATTGAACCCTTTTTATAGAACTAAAACTTGTAGGAACAACTCAGAGAGAAAATGATGTATTTTTAAATAATAAATGATAGTTGTGTGATATTTCTTCTCTAGCAACAATATGCTGCAATATAATAATTTATTTCATATTTTTATTAGCGCAATATTTGATGTTCCTTCATTCTCTTATAACTGCTGCAATAATTTTTCACTACATATATTTATAAAAATAATTATTTTTCTATTATGATATATAGCTATTGCCTATTGTACGTTTCTAGTTACTATTTAGTCGATTATATTATTATTTATATCAGTATGCATAAGAAAATTTTAAATTTATTGTTTAATTAAAAATATAAGTGTTTTGATTACAAAAGCGAGTGAGGATTTTTGTGCAAAATATCTACATTATATATTAAAGGAAGTACTAGACTGAAATTTTCTTTCAAGATTTCAACATCACTTGATATAAATTCGTAAAAGATATTTAAAGTAAATATTTAACATTAAAAAACATGATTGGAATATTTTAAAATAAATATTAATTAATGGGAAACCACAGCAAATCATAACTGTTTCAAAATTTGAATATTTTAATGTGACTTTTCCGGATATTAGAATGTTATTCATTTAATTTCATTATTTAGGTATTTGCTTTATAGATATTCAAACGAATCTGTGAAATATATTTTTATGTAATTAGTAAAAATTTATAAATATAGTTTTGTCAAATACAGCTTAAAATTATACAATACTATTTCCAAAATAGTTAAGAATTTACATATGAATAAAATAATTTCTATAATTTAAAGAAATCTTCTTAAATACGTTGAGGAGGCTTTTTTGATATTAAAACGGTTATGGAAACAGATAGCAACATTTTGCATGAGAAAAATACGTCACTCTTACAGCCTAAGTAAAGATACAAAATTAAGTTTCGATTCTGACTCAAACAATGCTTATCATGTTTATAGAGTTTATCCATATAAAATAATTGTATCGTAAATTGCTTCTTCTTGTAGAAAACAGCAATAAGTACCATCTCACATATTAACTCCATCACAGCTGACCAAAATTCAAACATAAATGGTATTATTTCCCGAATATCTTACAATATATTTCAGATGATGCCCAACCACATATTGTGTAGTTTTGGTGTGTTTTAAGTACACAAATATGAATAGATAAAGGATATAAAATAATTCGACCAAACTAAATGTGCGTAAAAATTTTATACTTTTAAATTTAAATTTTCTTATCAAAGAACAATTTATATGAATTCCTAAAAATATTAGGAAAAGAAAATTTAATATGTTTAGTTAACATTTTTAATTAGATTTTAATAAGATATTTTTAATGTAATTTCGAAATTAGTTTACACTTTTGTGCCTAAAATTTTGTTTTCTTGTAAAATTAATAAGAACTTTTTTTCCCAGAAGAAAAAAGCGTTCGCAATTTAAAGTTGATAATAGATCTTAATGCAAATTAAATTATTTCAGGAATGCGTAATAAAAAGGGTTTTATTAGATTTTTGCAATTTTGCGGTATTTATCTTCAATATTAGCAGATTACAATTCGTAACATAATATACCGTCCAACCTGTCTAATGGTCAGCGTGTCTGACTGCGAATAGGGAGGTCCTGGGTTTGAATCCCGGTTCGAACATGGATGTACTTTCTCTCTCTATCCTGTCTTTGTCCTTTCCTTGTATGAATGAGGTGTGAATAGTTGTCCTACCCTATAAACGGGTCCCTATGGCATGTGTGTACTGAGGAAGTCGAACTCCACACCAAAATATGGTTCAGTTGGAAAAGTGGAGCAGCGCACCTCATATTGCCTGCCTAGCTGGCACACGACAACAACAACTATTTATAATATGATTTTAAAAAGAAAAATAATAATTAGAGCCATATAAAATCCTTTTCACGCTGTTCTATTTATAAGTACAAATCATTCAAAGATTGATATACATACGAGCATGTAAATCTCTATTTGCTCTATTTGATCTATAAATTAATAAGTGGTAAAAAAATTTCATAAAGCTATGTGTATATATATATATCAGTGGCGTGCTGTCCATATGTGAAGGGTGTGCACTGCACCTTGGCAAAATGATGAGAGACAATAATTTTCTGCACCTCTGTTCACTTATCTTTACATGGTATATAATAAATATTATTTGTAATTTATTCAAATATAATGTTGATTCGCTTGCTTGTAATTCCGCAGTGCGTGCGGTAATAGGTGCTGCACCACGTAGCGTGTTTAAAAGCAAACGATCCTAGGAAGTTTTAATGTGTACGCACTGCGCACTAATAGAAAATAACGCTTTATATGTATGGACTACTGGATCAGCACAGCATGCCATATCATTGAGGCAAGTGCAGCTATTTGTCCTGCTCCTGGCATTCAGAATCATCCGAAGGTATGGTTTATTAAGCGTTGTAGTAGAGCAGGGACTTAGTGCTGAAGCGCTTTTAGTTTTTTTAACTGATTAACTGGCCACACGATTTTGTAGACGGTTAATGTTTAAATTTATATATTGTAAGATTTTGTTTTCATGTAAATATAAAAGAAGTATTTCATCAATATAAAAGGAAATGTTTTAGTGGGGTAAAGTAATTTCGGGGATTATATTTATAGAAATAATTCGCTGAAAAACAATTTTGCTTTGTTAGACAAAAAAGAAACGTATTTTAAAAGAACAGTCTAAACTTTACCATCCACTGTGTCTTACAGACAGTATATAAGTTAAATCTGAGACAATATATCTGGTTTTGTTTTTATAAATTGTCAAGATGTTTTTCGCAGAATATATGATGATATTCGCAGCAAATGTTTAAAAAGGAATTACTATTATTAATTGTGGATGTGAATTAATCAGTAGATTAAATTCTATTTATTATATAACTTAATCCACTGACCGAACAAGAAACAGTTCGTTCTATTATGCCAGCGTGCAGTGATATCCTCTGCACGTGGAAGAGACGTTCGGTTTGTCGGCATCAATGAGCCAACACCCCTAAAGGATGCTCATTCAACACCCCTTTAGGGGTGTTGAATGAACATCCTGATGAGGCACCGCAGTGACGGGTGGCATGTGGTGCTATGAAAGATATAAGTTTTTCGTGGAAGCTCGAAGCGTTGCTTTTTCACCGTCGATATGACACCATACAGCACAAAACATGATTTTTGCCTCAGTGCTAGTAGAGTTCTCATAAGTTGAGCTGTTTTTATAGTTATACCTCGTCTACTCATAGGTAAATATTTAATTTATTGTATTCCTTAAATTTATATTCATAATAAATAACCCATTTTAGAATGGAGAACTCAAATAATTTTAATTAATAAAAATAATTAAAGATTTTAATAATAATTAATTATATATTTTAAAATAAATTATAATAATTAAAGATTTATTGGAAAATTCATTTTCAAGTCATGTTTAACACAAAAAAATGAAATAGTTAAATTAAGTAGACCGATGCCGGATATTATTCTATCGTCAAACGTTAAGATTGAAGGACAAAAGTGTGTACGACATTTTCAAAAATCTATATATGAAAATTTTAAATGTTTAACCGGTTGTAGTGAATTGAGTAAGTTGTACTGTTGGCCTTGTTTACTTTTTGTTGTAATTGAAAAGGATAAGAATATTTGGACAAAACAAGGCTACAGTGATTTTTAAATCATCTCCACGAAGCTGAAGAGAAACATGAAAAAACACAATCTCACATAAATGCCGTAATAATATTAAAAACATTTGGTACCGTTAGGATAGATTTGATGTTAGATCAACAAAAGGCTTCATCGATTGAACACAGTGAAAAAGTAACAAGAAATAGAAATAGTCTCAAGAGATTAATAGATGTAGTTTTGTACTTAGTAAAACAAGAAGATGCATTTCGGGGACACAATGAGAATATAAATTCCCTTAATCGAAGAAATTATATAGAATCAATTAGTTTAATTAGTAAATATGATGCCGTATTTTCCAAGGAGGATTTATCCTCAGATCCTATGCTAGTCATTGACTTTCTAACTGTCAATTAATCGGAGTTGATCTGACAAATGTCAGATCTTTAAAGAGGATACGCCAACAACAGCAGTAAATATGATGATCTATTAGCAACCAATCTAAAAACTGCAACTGTATTTTCTGGAACCTCTAATAGAATACAAAATGATATTATCGCATTGATAAATAATATTGTAATTTCAGTAATTAGAAATGAGGTAAAAGAAACGCTATTCGTTGCTATTATGCTGGTTGAAACATCTGACTGATCTCACAAATCGCAATTATAGGTTGTACTATGTTATGTTAATAATTGTAGCTCACCAGTCGAAAAATTTTTGGTTTTTAAAGATGTTAGAGTGGTGATCGTCTAGCAAAAGTTTTGCGTAATGTTGTGCAAGCAACTATTTTGAGTGGGGTGTGTGAGAACAAACTGATTGCTCAAACATACGATGGGGATGCAGCCATGGCAGGAACTTTGAATGTAAAACATTTCGCTAATGCAAAGCATTGCGATTTTGTAAAGCTGACAAATGAATTATGCGTTCTTAATCGTAGTGAGTCATACCACGAAATAAATTTATCGAAACTTATTCAGCATATAAAGCATATAATGATTTGACAAATGCCCAAAGCGGAATAAATAAATTGGCACATTTAATTTGTATAATTCTATTTTCAACTACTTCAGCGGAGAGGTCATTTTCATCATTGAAAAGAGTAAGAAATTATTTACGCAAAACAATGACCCAGAATTGATTAAATAATTTATCTCTAATAACAAAAAAATAATTTGACACTTATTACAATGAAAACCAGAGTTCTTTTAATCATGTAATTCATGATTTTGTTAGTAATGCGTATAGACGTATGGATTTTCTGGATTTTGAATAATAAAAAGTTAAAGAAATGCTTAATGTACGTTTTTATCAATTTATTATTATTGTAACAAGGGTGGTCTCTGCACACCTTGTATGAAAAATTGCCGCACGCCACTGATATATATAAATATATAAATAAATAAATAAATAAATATATATATATATATATATATATATATATATATATATATATATATATATATATATATATATATATATATATATATATATATATATATATTATTGTGTTTGCAAAAATTGCAATAATGTGATTAAATCAACAGAATATTCATGAAATTTCAGACACAAATGATTTGCATTAGTATAAATAAACTGTTAAATCTTCAAATCAAAAAATATTGAGCAGATTTTTCAATTTTGGATAATATTACTTTGATCAGATTTTGGACTTCTTATATTGATTTGGATACTTAATTTTACATATGAAATAAAACAGATCAAACCAGCATAGATAGAAGAGGTTATTGTTGTTGCACCTGCATGCTCCCCTGTACCTAGCCCTGAATTGGGCTCTACCAGTTAGATAAAAGCAATCGAGGGAGGAGTCTTCGTAATTTTAAGACATGAATCAAGCAGAAGACACCCAATACTTGGCCTGCCACCCCCAGAGGTATCATTTCACTTGGAGAACATTGTGACCACGTTCAGTTTTAACGTACCTCAGACACCATTCGCGAACACGACAGACCGGTATTCGAAGTCACTACCTTCCGATAATGAGAAGGATAGCCTAACCAGCCAGGCCACAGCGACCTTACATAAGGGACGCTGTTGTTGTTGTTGTTGCACCAGCATTGGTAAACTAGTGGTTAAGGTATCGACTTTCCATCCGGAAGGGTAATGTTCAATTCCCAATGCCGTCAAAGATCCACCGAGTACATGTGATATATGAGCTCGTTAAATCTGTGGATTCGAAAGTCCTATGGTCGGTCACTAAGCAGTTACTATGGGCGTAATGGTCTGGAGAAAATTTCATCATTCTCCATACCAATAACAAAATTGAAGGAGTGGATCCTCTGGTGGTGTCATAGATCAGAGGGGTTTAGAGCAAAATTGTACTTTTACCTTCGTGGTGCTCTGGTTAAACGAAAGACGCACCCTACTGACTTCACATAGCTGTCAGCTAGCGAACTTGGCTTGGCCAAGATTCATAAGTAACAACAATAAGAATAAAACAGATTTATAACGTCTATATAGAGGAAAAGTATTGTATCTTATTTGTGGAAGTGCACAAAATTCATCTCAAGAAACAATAGGGTAAAAATCACGAGCAAAATTTTACACATACATTGAGAAGGCAAAATATGTAGGAAGTAAATAGGGTGAAAAAGTGGTTCTATATTTATTTCCTTCAGAAAAGGAATCTCGAACTTTCCTTGGAACATGTGGGAGGGTATTCTCTTGTTAAAGATAATTTCAAGAGTACCTTAAACAAAGGAGCAGTTAAGATTATATACAATTTGTTGCAATTGAAGTTGTTCATTATAAGCATGCGGACTTCATACAATAATTTCGAATGTTCATCCACTATGGCCATAGATAATGCATTTCGAAATGTTGCGTTCACCACTATAGTTCTCAATTCTAATGCCGCGATAATATCTTCCACAAATTAAATTTATTGCCAACCAGCAATAAATTTTACTTATTGCTAACCTGCACACCAATCCTTATGTTCATGAGCCCATCACAGACATCGAACATAAGTTATATTTTCCAGATAACTTATTTCTAATAATGATACCATTTCGTTTAGCACATGAGTTCCCAAACTCTTTTTTCTCGCGGACCACTTTCAAAGTTTTACTATTTTCGGTAGACCCACTGCTGCTGCATTTCTACTGTATTCCCAAAACTCCTAAGAAATATCACCCTGAATTGGGTTAAAAAGAAAAAAGTAGCACACATATTTTCTTGTGTCCTATTTATTAAAATAATACTTGTGGTTCTACAATATTATAAACATTTATTATTACAAACAATCAACAATTGACAAAAAATTAACAATGAACACTGAAATTTAAATCAACAATAAAAATTCTACATTTTCCTTACATTAGTCATACATTTTGCTCTTGGCATTCGTATACTAATATAGATTGCAAGCACAGTGCAAGTCGCATTTCATCCCTTTGCAGGTCTAAACAAGCATCTCGGGCGCACGGGCGGCACTTTTCAAAACTCGACATGTGGTGTACACTTGTAATATTATCTATTGTTCTATTCAATTCTGTGTTTGAACTGAGTCTCGAATATTTTTGTGTACTTACCTAGTAAGTGATGCTACTTGCCTACGTTGATACGTAAATCCAAACCAAAATTTTTGTTCTTTATTATGAAAACCAGAAAATGTTCCATGGACCCCCATTTACAACTTGTGAACCCCTGTTTTCTTTTCAGGGTTACGTTGGACCCCTTGTGGTCTCCTATGGACACCTGGGGGTCCAACTGGACCACTTTGGGAACCTATGGTTTAGCACATTATAGATAAAAAAGTTTGGTGTAAAATCTAGTATGTTAACCAATAATTTAAATTCAATTCTTTATCGTCATTTTTTGACAACACGTGCATTTTTTTCAGCTATTAATACTTTGTTGTCACTATATAAAAACTTAAAAATTAGCAAGAGTATATGGAAATTTTATTTTCAGAATACGCTCTACTCAGTACTGCCTCAAGTATCCCCAGTATTGTGGTACTCCAGAATCAGATCCCACATTTTGTTCCCGCTTTGCCGAATATTGTCGCCTAGTGAACGATTCTAAGGCAGTAAGTATATTTTTTAAAGATACTTTTGAAATTTGGGAAACATTAAATTACCTATTATTGTTATGGTCTTTTAAGAAAACTAGAGTATATTTTTGCTATACTTTTATATTCATCAATTCACAAAGAAAAACATGTGTTTAAAAAATAGCAATTAAAATATATTTTAATATATCCGATTCGTTAAAATATTCAATTCCAAAGTAAAACGTTTTGTTCATTTAATACAAAAGGTAAAGTATCAATACGAACATAAGAAAATTGAAGAAAAACTTTAAAAATAAAAGATTTTTAACAGTAGTTAGTAAAAAAGTCATTTATAATGGATTTTATTAATAGGTGGCTATATTGATGAAGGAAATCCCTATCGGCAATATGATTTTTTTGTTCGAATTACATATTTTATGTAATTTAGGATGCTAATACGGAATCTTTATATGATATTTTAAAGTATAAGGTGCTAGAGAGAGAGAGAGAAGTTATTGTTGCGTTACGAATTGGTTGTGTGTTTTCTTTCATTTATAAGTCCTATTGCCTTTAATGTTTTATTTTAGTAGTAACACCTTAACAAATAGCAATTTTCATGATTACATTCCATAAAATTAAGTTCCACACCATAATACACTGGTGCCAATACGGTCTTCATACGACCGCATCCTAATAGCAACTGGGCTAGATTCCCCATCGGATAGGGAAGATGCGTTTCTCTTTAGGGATCTACTAACCCTTTAGGGATTTACTGGGGCTGAGTTGCCACAGTTATGTCTTTATATAAGTGCTTACAAATCTGAAAGTGTAGTTGAGAAAAGAAAGCGAATAATAAGTTTGGATTTGAAATATGTTCGAATGTAATAAAAAATTTATAAATTTTTATTTTATCTTCTATCTATTATAATGCTTTGAATTAATCTATATTCTCTATTATAATGCTTTGAATATATGTTTTACCATGATTTGAATATGTTGCAAGTAATTCTGTCACATTTAACAATCTTTCATTCAGATATCATAAAATCTATAACCTATCCACCACAGATGCATTTAATGGCAGTCCATTAGAACTTCTATTAGTTTGTTAGGTATTTATAAAATTACTTATCCTGTATTGTGACTAACGATTTCAGATTATCATTCTGCCTCTCTTCTGTAGTTAGAAATGATTCACGCTGTTTATTTACATTCTCCCATGGCGCTTTTGTTATGTTAAAACAGTGATAGAGTACAATAGATGTAAGTCAATTCGCAATCTATATTTAAAGAAGAAATTTTTGCCATGCAAACCGTTTTAGGAAAAATAAAAAATAAATAAAAAACTAAACTGTATATTGATTTTCGTGAATAGAACAGTTTTCTTCGCTACTATTACTATTTCTTTTATTCATTTTGACAGTCACAACGTCACTTTTTTTACTTTCTCATTTTACTGGTTAATAAATCAACTATTTAAAAGCTTTATTTCTGTTGACAAAATTATTTACATCTATTTAGATTTAAAAAGAATTATATTGCTTATATAGATATAATAGATTTATAGCTATAATCAAAATTAGTAGCCTATTTTTAATAAATAAATTTTATCTTTAAACATTTTCATGTCTTTTTCAGTATAAATTATGCATTGATTATAATGTAGGGAACTAAAAAGTTGCAGTGTTTTATCACAACGTTTATTTGAATTTTTTAAGAATTTTTGAGAACTCATTTAAATCAACATTAAAGTATGCAAATAGTAGTTTCTTTAATAATTATGAATTATTATTTTTAAAAAGTTATTCTAAACTATAAATTTTGTTTGTTTTTTTTAAATTCAAACCCATTCTCTTATATAAATTATTAATGTCCAACATTTTAACAAATTAACTGAAATTGACAATTATTTTTCAGAATCAATAATTTGAGATTGTAAAAAACAATTTTGAGCTCTTAAATTAGTAGAATGCATGCAATGTCTGTCAACCATAAAAAAATATATATAAATACGTACATAAATAGATTTATGTATGCGTGTATATCAGTGGATAATGCTGTTGAAATAAATAACTGTGAATGAATCACGATGTATTAAAGTGTGCAATTGTGAGAAAAATCATTGATCTTCATTTGTTAAATATTTTATTTGTTCAAAAAATTTAACTGTAACTTTTTACAATTTACTCCACTATTAAGACACCTCGTAATCACACATTTTAACAGTTGATATAGCAAAACTTATTTCTGAAAAATATTTGCTTGATTGCATGCAATAATTGGCATTCGTGTGTGTGTGGTATCCTATCAAATATTGAAACCAACATTTTTTGTAGTTTATTTTTTAACATTGAAATGGTAAAAATAATGTTCAAATAAGGAAAAGATAATTTAATTTATATTAAAAAAAGTTATCACAGGGTATCAGGTGGCACACTCACAGGCAAAATTTCAGTCCTATAATTTTGAAATTGAAGGTCCACCAAATTGAAAATGTTAAAGGCATAACAAAGGCACTGATTGTAGCAAACCGACACAGCACAATTCGTAAGATGTCCAACAGATTAAATTTTTCTCAGATTCAATAATTTATTTTTATGCTAAATATCTTAATTAAATTTCAAAATCGACTTATGGATTCCACATGTCCTTTCAAAAGGAAAATTATTTCTTATGATAAACTTCCTTTGATTATGTACTCAAAGCATTAAGAAAATAACCTTCATACAGATTTTAAAAGATATGATTTAAGAAAATCATTATTAAATATTGTATACAAAATTTTAAATGCTGGAGATAATGGAGTAACAAAAGATGGATTCACTGAAAGCGATTCAAAAACCGTTATTCATCAATAAATAAAGTTGATGATGTTTGGTGGTATTTAAAGGGAATCATTGAATTCACAAGAAAAACACCATGAGAAATTTTGAAGTTTAAAGTTGTTAACATAACAGTTTTAATGATTGATACATTGATACACTTACACACTAAATTTTAAATTTTAGATTCATTTATATATATATATATATATATATATATATATATATATATATATATATATATATATATATATATATATTAGGTTGGTGCGTATGAAATGTCGGATTCTCTTTACATGCGGACGTTTTCCTCCCTGTTTTCGTTATACTTTTGTATTTGGCATAACCTCATTCATACTCGTATTGTCCATTGCCAGAGACTCATTTCAGCAAAATAGGTTTTCTCGAAGGTCTTCCCTTTTTTATTTCTTTTGAGTTTATTGCCGATATGAATTCTGCCGACATTCGCATCATTTTCTTATATGAGTACAAACTTGGTAATAGTGCTGCAAAAGCTGCACGCAACATAAACCAAGCGTTTGGGGAGAATACGGTTAACGATCGGAAAGTGCAGCGTTGGTACGAAAAATTTCGGACTGGCGATTTTTCACTGCAAAATGAGCCGCGCGGAAGACCCAAAACGTCTGTGAAGAATGATGACCTGAAGGCTCTTGTGGAAGCGGATCCAGCCGTATCCACGAGGGAACTTGCTATCAGGATGAAAGTTGACCATACAACAATATTGAGACACCTTTCTGAGATTGGCAAGGTTAAGAAGATGGACAAGTGGGTACCGCACGCACTGACAGAGCGAAATAAGCTGGATCGGTTAAACGTATGCTCATCATTGCAGCATCCACCATATTCACCGGATCTCTCGCAGACCGATTTTCATTTTTTCAAGCATTTAGAGCTGTTTTTAAGGGGCAAACACTATGAAAATGAAGACAGTCTAAAAAACTCGATATCAGAGTTTATTAATTCTAAAGACCAACATTTTTTTAAGACAGGCATCTACGCTTTAAAATCTCGTTGGGAGAAGTGTATTGAAGCGAATGGAGCATACTTTTGATAGAATAAACAGCTTTTGAAGAAAGATATGCAGTTTTATACAATCACTTAAGAATCCGACATTTCATACGCACCAACCTAATATATATATATATATATATATATATATATATATATATATATATATATATATATATATATATATATATATATATATATATATATATACATACATACATACATATATACATACATTACATACATATATACATACATACATATATATATATATATATATATATATATATATATATATATATATATATATATATATATATATATATATATATATATATATATATATATATATATATATATATATATATATATATATATATATATATATATATATATATATAAAGCTACAATTATATTCTTGGCAATCCAACCAACGCAAAAGCAACTGAAGAGAGATGTGACAGAATAAATAAGACATGAGAAACAATAAAATAAGTAAGATAAAATATTTGAAAAATCACTACATAAAACAAAACTATACAATATGAAGAAAAGGAAGAAAGCATAGGGATCACGTCTTCTTCAGGAGGGAGACGGTCAGCTATGCAAATTAAAGACTCTTTTCTGACAAGCCTGTAGGTCATACAGAAATATTGTCAATAATATAATTTTTCATACGGATTTTCAAAGATATGATTTTTCATAATATTTAATTTCATTTCAATATATTCTTCTGCATGAATGGCAAACTTTTTTTATTAAAATTGTCTTATTCATATTGATTTAAATTTGCAGACTTCTTTTTGACAGCATTTACTTTACATCGTTAACTATCCTTCTATAATTAATGTTGGAGACATAACTTATACTTGAACAATGGAGAAGTCAAACATGGAGATATACATGATAATGTTCAGTGATATAAAACTCGAGACGCAATGATTTCCAGAGGCATGGAATTGATACTATGAATTTCTACAAATTTTTCATAATATTTTCAGGCTATAATTCTTCTTGTTTGTTTTATTTTTACCAACTTTTCATATGAATATGTATTTACTTTTCTTAGTCAAAAATGTCATACGTATTTTTTCTCCTCTGTCTTATTTTGGGGGAATCAATCTAACTCTCAACACTTTTAGAAAGTCTTTATTTCACTTGTGATATTTCTGCTTAGGAGATAAATATAATTACTATGGAATTTTATAACCCATGCTCATTCTTGTAACACAAATACAAATCTCTCCCTCAGGTACCCCTGAAAGAAAAAGATTTTTTCCGTCATCTGTCTCGCTATGAGCAACAGGTGTTAGGACACGAATACCATAAGCTTGTACCTAGTTGCACCATAGAGAAAGATGACGAGGAAGAAAATTGCACGTAAGTATTCCAATTTTATTAATGTTATTACGTTTAGATGGTAAATAATATCTGTTGTGGATTCTAATGAAATTCAAAAAAAAAATTATCTCTAGTCTCCGAACAAAGAGTAAATAAATATTAAAATCTGGTGTAAAACTTTTAATTGAGTATCCAAATTTCAATTCTCTTAGAGTATTTTACATAGAAAACAATCATCTCTCATTACTTAAGAATGAACCTGGGAATTTCCACTTCGAAGGGAATAAATCATCACTAGTTTGCAATGAATGAAGCTTTATTTATTGCAGCTAAATGGTACATTTCCAGATACAAATAAAGCTTTATTTTTTCAGATGAAAGATAAATAAGAAGTTTTCATTAGTTTGAATTTCAATATTACAATAAAATATTTTATTTTAGTTTAGTGATGAATTTCTGTATCTGTTTGAGCTATCAGAAGATTGTGAATAGACGTTGGTTTTAAATAGAATTTCAAAATTAAGCATTACTGGGTAGTCGCAGTATCTAGGAGGAAATGACCACTTACTGTGCTGATTGTGGCTTAGTACTGAAGACGCCTGTTTGGTAAAACTTCCTTGTACTATTTTAGGTAATAAGAGCTTTTAAGTCTAAATGTTACAAAACAAACTAATAACAGTTACTAATTTGTTAAATTCCATCGCACTATTTAATCTACCCTAGCTTCATCTTTGCTTTTCGACATTATTCTTCATTTTTTGTTTCACAAATTTCTCATTTTCTTTAAACTTAAAATGTAATTTTAAAATCAAGAATTGTTTTTCAAAAATTAAAACTGTAAAAAATTGAAAATAATTATAATATTATTTTCAGTTATTTTATGTTTCCATTTTCTACAAACAAAGTTTAAAAATACAAAATTATCATTTTATAATTTCATTATAAATTTTACAAATTAATAAATTTTTGTTTTTAATACAAATTGATGAGAAAAATTACATTAGACATTTTCATCAGTCAATTTCAAACGCTAATTCGTTAGGAATTAATGTTATCTGTGTTTTTGTTCATATATTCAGAAATTAATCGTTTCTATAATAACATACACATATCTTTGATTACTATATTTAATATTTATTGGAAATATCTAAGAATAAAGTATTAATCTAAGTTCAATCCATCAATATATATCTTAAATAGTTTAGAGACATTAAACTAGTACAGTAACTATCAATGATTGGCTTACTTATTTCTAAATCTGTTGAATACATTCAAAACTAATGATAAGAGATGTATGTTCATTCATCAATAAATATACATAACAATCTCTTGAAATCAATCATTTTTGAAAAGCGCATGGTGGTACTCATGATCCTATAAAATATTCCGAAATTAAATGCTTCGATATTTTCTTGATGCTTGTCACACAATATACTTGTCAATAGGTGTTTTCATAAGAGATAACTCTTTATGCGAATGGCCTGCCTGTACAAATCATTTTTTTCTTTAATCAATCTTATATTTCTGTTTCTCTAATGACATATGTTGTTACTAAACATTTCTTACCTTATTTCTTAAACATCGAACTTGTATAATCTCATTTGTTTGAGGATTATGTGTATTGTAATAGATATAAACTTGTTTTGTTGTCAATTTTACTCAAAATTGATGTTCAATCATCTCAAGATTCAATGTATGAAATGTTACCACCAATTTATTTATTTCGCAATTTTTTATAAATATATTGGTATAAATTGGTTATAACAATATTTAAAAGACAGTAAGATTGGAGTGGTGTTTTCCCTAAGAACAAAATGAAATCAAATTATTAATGGAGTTATAAACCATATGTTTATTTTAGATATTTCTTCATGAATATGTGCTTTTAAAATACTATTTTCTCACAAATAATGATTATATGATGAATATAGTAAAGAATATTTTATATTCTTATATTCCAATGTTGTACCGTGACAAATATATTAACTTTTTTATTAAATTTTCTTCTATTTTGAAAAAAATCAAATCATAGTTCAGTATTGATTTAGAGAATTAGAAACGAGAATTGTAAGACTTCAAAAATATTTAATATTAATAAATATTCCTCCCTATTACCAGAGAGATTTACTGCATATCATAATTCCTTGTCAAGTTTTTGATATTCACTCAGTATGAAAGATGTTCGGTAGTTTTTGCATAATAAATGAATTTTATTCTTTCTCAAAAAGACTTACTCATAAAATTTTAAGTAATCTAAAAAGTTATAAATTTATATATAAATAATAAAAAATTAAGATTATAGGTGATTTTTATCAAATGTGCAATTTATTCAACTGTTATTTTCACAATTCAGTTATAATTATTTTCCTAAATGAATTCACAATCATTCTTAACCGAGTCATTTTTAATTTTGAAAATGCAGTGGAAAGAGGATTGATATAAAGTCTTTTAATTTATTGTGGCATACAAATAAACTTTGAATATTTCTTCATTATCTAATTAATATATTTTGTATTACAATTGTTAAGTGAATTAAAATAGCTTCAATTAAGCTTGTTATTATCAATTTTCATCTGCATCATTTGTAAGAGCTAACGAAAATGAAAGGTTATTTTACCAGTGAAATTCTATTAGCAACAAGCACGAAATTGAAAAGACATGAAAAACTAGAAATCGGTTTGAATAATATTTGCCCGCATTTGAGTTAATTTATATTTAAATTATGTTAAAATAGCTTAATTAGAAAACATAATAAACTTTCTAGATCGAGGATCAGTCTGAAAGTTTTGAGATATACTCATCAGAGAAAAAAGTAGAAAAAAATTAATGGTTAGATTTGAAAACAAATTATTTTATCTCAAGAGATGATTTTTTTCTAGTTGATTGTAAGTATTTATCTTATAGTAAGAATAAATATTTTTTTATTTCCAATGGCCCCGTTTACAAAGACCACTACACCACAAATACAGAAAGAATAAGTAGACAAGTGAACACAGAAAAGTCTATAAAGCGCTGAGGATGTCTCGAGCACGCCAGTAGCGATCGCACTAGGAAGGTTTCGGATAGTGCTAGACAGCGAGGAAGGTGGTGTACGTCCATTCCCTCCCGAAGATCGCAGGAGATGGACGTACACTACCTTCGTCGCTGTCCAGCACTATCGCAGAAGATCGCAGAGTCTGCTGAAAAGTTTTTGCACTATGTTAGTTCTACATTGGTGTTTAAGAAGGTAGTCATGCCCGGTGGCCAAATGAAACTCGGCAAGACTACTTAGGGATAAATTGAAGATTATTCCACCGAGTCTTGTTAGAGTGTTTCTCTGAGAATTGGCTTAAGACAATGTTCTTCATCTTTTTCTTAATGAGCAGCTTGATGTTATTGAGGAGAATTTCATTTCTTAAGGTTTGTTGGATAGAAGTTCTCTGCTTAGCAAGGTAGTCGGCTAACTCATTATCAGCAAAACCGCAGTGTCCTGGAATCTACTGTAACACAACTGTTTCTGAAAAATTATACAACCCTATCAGTAGATTTTGGCACTCGAGTATGTCAGAAGAGGCAGGGTTGCATTAGAGTCCACTACGAGAATCACCACCTTGGAGTCCCAGAAGATGACGGCCTTTGTAAAGATGTTCAAGTAGAACAAATCTTGGGAGAATAAATCTTAGGCACAGAAAACAATTAATGGATGTGAGAATACACACACTATCATACTATGTTTTCCTTTGATTTTAATGTGAAATTAAATCAAGAAGAATATTTTTATGATTTATACAATTATCATATAGAAATGAAGGTCGATCTGGAATTGTTTTCAGATGATTTTCTGAATTTCAAAGAGATAGTAATACTAGTTTGCTTGAAGAATACTCAGGGAATCCTTGTCATTTGAAATGTGTCTGCTATACGGAATGTGTTAATCGCTGTTTCATTTAGATAATTCGGAAATAATTGGATCACCACTATACATAAAATTATAAATGAAGAACTGCGTATGATAAAAAGTTTGCCATTGAAATATGTAATTTAAATAAGTATTGAAAGGGATGCATGTTAGAAACAATAAAGAAATCCTTAGAAATGGTAACCATCACATTATTTATAAAATTGTGGACTGATTATGAGACATATGTAATACAAGAAGTTAAGAAAGTTTGTATTTTTGAGAAGATGACTACACGTCTATATTGGTAAAAAGAACAACCAGTCATAAAAAAGAAATGTATGTCGTTTCCTTCAACAAACTAGTGCATTATAAATGACTTTCAGAAACTATTCAAAAGTAAAATATTAGAGGGTTCATACTTTATTATAATTCAGCAAGATTGATTACTGAATTTTTTGAAAAAAAATATATATATATATATATCTCAAAGTGATAGAATATGCACACTAATCACCTGACCTAGCTATGTAGGAATTATATTTTAGATACTGCCTATTTGCTTGTTTGCATGCATGATTGTCTGGTAAAACTTTCTGGCCAATTTGGAGCCAGAATGGTGAGAAAAAATTTCATTTAAAAAATCTTATTTTTATATTTAAAAGTATATAAAATTTGTGTAATTCTTAAAAAAATTTATATCATTGCATAACATTTCCGTCACTACTTTTTTCTTTAAACACGTTTGGCGATAAAAAAAAAAAAAAAAAAAAAAAAAACCGTCTATTTTCACCAAGGGGCATCCCGAAGTATGTTTTTCTCACTTTTTAGTTTTGTTTCTGAAAATTTAATTTCTTAATATTAGAATAAATTTATATTTTGAAAAGTGTTACTTATTTTCTAGTAATTATATTACATTTATAAAAATAATATTAATCTAAAAAAATTCTTCCTCCTTTAGTTCCACGCCAATTTTAGTCCCCGCTCTGAGCTTTTCTTATGAAATCCCTTTTAATTGTTACATGTTGTATTCCTTGCACAAGAAGCCTAGAGATAAGCCAAACCGAGTTCCAGTATCAACAAGTGAGAAAACTGATTATTTTTAATAGTTTATAAGCTGAATCATACTGATTCAATTTTAGTTGACGGTTTTGATAATTAGCTAACTTTATTTTGAAGTTGCAAATTGAATAAAGAATTTTTTCTGGAACAATTGATTGGGTGTATGGAGTTCTTTAAAATTAACAAAATGTGTAAATTGAAATCAAACCAAATAAAGTGGTAAAGCAAGTGGTAAAACCAAAACCCTAAAAAACCAATGGTATCTGATTACCATTCTTTACTTGGTAGAATTCTCATTCTTTACTTGGTGGAATCTTTATTTGGTAGAATTTTATAAATCCAACATCGTTATCTATTTCTCATCATTCGAGTTCCTTAACCATAGTATTAACTTTCACATATCAAATATTTCGATTCCTCAACAATAACTTCAACTATTTGAGTCTTTTTGATGTGGACTGTAAAAAGCCTATTGTTGCTTTCATATTTATGATGTCAAAATTTAATAATACATAACTGTATTATATAAAGCTAGGCAAGTAATATAAGCATCAGTGCAAACAGAAAAATTAAGTAATATATAAGAATTATTTATTACTTAATTTTTCTTATAAACACGTAGCGGGTAAACTAATAATAAAAAGGCATTTGTGTATCTGCCCCGTCTTTCTTTCTAGGAGGACTTTTCACAAAAGTGGGGTGTATTCATCTGTTACAAACCATAATGTCCTGAAAAAACCGAAGCACTGTGTGCAGAATCTCAAAACCAACCTCTTGTTGTCTAAAATGACTAGGAACGATCAGGGATCTTCACTTTACCACTAGATCATGGTAAATTCAAAGTAGAGATGCATTAAAAAAGAGCATTTTAAAAGAAAATATTAAACTTGTATTAAATGCAAAAAAACAATTCAAATATATAAATGCCAACAATCCAATTTTTCATGTCAATAAAATGCCGACTAGTGGGTTTACAAGAAATAAATTTCTGTTATAAATTAATTTTAATATACATATGTTTATATATAGATAATTTTCATTCTATTTTTATAAAAAGCAATTAACTAAATTTTTGTTTAAATTATCCCATATACGTAATAAAGTTATCTATACTATTAGGGGATTTCACATCTTTCACGAGTAGAATATTAAAATGTTCGAAATATTGAGAAATTCGTTTAAGTGGTTATTATACTAACAAATGGTGCTTTTTAAAAGTTTTCATATGATTTTCGAGAACAATCATTCATTATTAAAAAATCAATTAAGAAACAAAAAAATAAGAAATATTACTAAAAATATTCTTGATGGCTGAATTATTGCAATAATTTATTTAGTGCAAAATATTCAAATTACATTAGTTAAATAAAATTTTCACCAAAGAAATCAACAATGTCGTTTTTTAAAATTTTAAAATATCTATGTTGGTGATCTTTTTAGGGAAATTTTTCAATGTTCTTTTTCCTTAAACATATATTTTTTATTTTAAACGCATCATCACTTTGAATATTTCAAATTGGAATAAGTCACATTCTGAAATCTATTTTTACTGAAATAAATATGTATTTTTTATCATTACAAATGCATAATTAGTTTCAATTTTATAAGTAAAAACTTTTTAGTGTAAAATTGGGTTCATGAGATTTTGTACATTTGAAAAAATGTATGTAAGTCGTGTTAAAGCTGTGAATAACGCGATATACATGAAATTAAATTTAAAACTATTAATTATTATTATTATTATACGTATTAAAATTAAAACTTGAATCCTTCTATCAAATGCTAGTTAAAGGAATTTATTTTAAATTCTTATAAGGAAACGTGTTTTATTATAAAAAATCAATTACTGTGATGCAGAAAATTTTCATAAGACAGATTTTTTATTGATATATATATATATATATATATATACATACATACATAACTCTCTCTCTTTTTTCTCTCCCACGCACACACATTTCTTTTTTAAAGTAGGGAGTAGTTAGAGTTAAGGAGTCCATTCATATAAAAGAATTTAAAGAAAACTAAGTTAGAGCTACGGATACTGTTTGCTTGGAAGATTTTGTTGATCTTAAGTACTCACAATGATTTAAGTGGAAACATTATGAAAAGATGTTCTAGCTTAGATCAAGTTTTATAACTCAGATTATACACTACTGGCCATTAAAATTGCTACACCAAGAAGGAATGCAAATAACAGAACGATATTTATTGGACACATACATTATAGTGGAAAGAACAATTGATTTGATTTACAGGAAATTAGGATGTATAGATCTTGAGAAATCAGTACCCAGAGCAGCCACCTCTGGCTGCAATAACAGCATTTTTCCGCCTAGGCATGGAGTCAAACAGCGATTGTATGGCATGTACGGGGATCTCAGTCCATGCAGCTTCAACACTATGCCACAGTTCATCGACAGTAGTGGATGGGGAGTGATGGCGTGCCAATTGCTCGGGAACCATTGACCACACGTTCTCAATTGGTGACAGATCAGGAGAACGTGCTGGCCAGGGTAACAGTCAAACCTGTTCTGTATCAATGAAGTTCAGAACAGTACGGACAACATGCGATCGTGCATTATCCTGTTGAAACAAAGCATTAGGGAGGCCTCGAAGATAGGGCAGAGCCACGGGCCTTAACACATCGGAAATGTAACGGTTGCTGTTAAAAGTGCCGGTAATGCGAACAAGAGGTGATCGAGACGTGTATCCAATGGCACCCCATACCATCACTCCAGCAGATGGCAGTATGGCGATGTCCAATGCAAGCTGGCAATGCGCATTCTCCACGATGCCACCAAACACGGATGCGGCCATCATGGTCCTGTATACAGAACCGAGATTCATCTGTAAAGATGACGTGATGCCATTCCCGCGTCCAGGTTCGTCGCTGATCACACTATTGAAGGCGCTCCTGTCTGTGACACAGCGTCTATGGTAGCCGAAGCCATGGTCACCGTGTAGACAATCCATGCTGCTGCAAACATCGTCGAACTGTTCGAGCAGAAACTTCTTGCCTTGCAAATGACTCCATTTCTCGACTCAGGGTTCGTGACGTGGCTGTAGGATCCCTTGTGACCATGCGGATAAGATGTCTGTCTTCTCTGCTGTTAGTGATGGGGGTCGCTGAGATCCTGCATGACGTTTCGTATGATTGTCCTGAACCCATCGATTCCATATTCTACTAACAGTCGTGGGGTCTCGAACGACGCGAGTAGCAATATTGCGGTACAATAAACCGCAATCCTGGTAGGCTATAATCCTTCCTCGATCAAAGTCAGACACGTGCTGATAGGCATTTCTTCTTCTTACACGAGGCATTACAACAACTTTCTTTGCCGAAAACAACGTTGAAACGGAAATTGAGTATGAGAAAACTGCTGTCAAATCTCTGGTTTTATACACATTGTAGATGTCGCTACTGTTGCCTGCTTTGTATGAATGCGCTGAAAATCTAATCATTTGCATATCACAGCAAGTTCTACCTGTCATGAAAATTTCACGTGTGTGGTGTGCCGCTTTCCTGGTGTAGCAATTTGAATGGCCAGTAGTGTATCTATAATCAAAAATTTGCCATGTCAGAAATTTGAATAAATCCAAATCAGACCTGTATGAACATATTTGAAGCACTTGTCATTTATAACAAGTGTTTCAATTGAATTTTTCATTTCGAAATTCAATGAATATTTTTTATACATTTACAAGGATTTAAGTGTAGCACTAATGAAAAGACCATGTCTCAACTTATAATTTAATTCTATAGCACAGAATATTTAGATTTAGCAATAGATCATTTCATATTCTTATTTAACAGCAATATAAAATCTCTTATATTTGAAACAATTGTCACAACCTAGCACATTTAAAAATATTTAAATGCAAAATTAGGAAAGAATTCCCTAATTTGTTTTACATTTGGCAAATTGATAGTAAAGTTTCGCTTAAGGAGAATTTATTGGAAAAATCCATTCATACTCTGTACGTAAAAAAATGCATATACAAGTGGAAAAGATCGTGATATCCGATAGAATTGTAACTAATTGACATGTAGAACTCACAATTAATAGCATATATGATTTGGCAGCTTAAAATAAATTTCAATACAATGCAATAATATGAAAAAATATATGTTCCTAATGGGTTCAATGTAAATAGCTAACACACATTTGTTTTATTAATACTGCAGCTTTCGAAGTAATTATCCATACCTTTTATTTTCCGAATCTCACCGCAGAGACATTGTCCTATGAAATCACTTTAAAAAAGAGTTTAGTAGAGTGCATTTTGCTTATGGCAATATTATAAATGCAGCTGATGATTCCACCGATAAAAATATATGGAAGATTCTTTAAAGGTATTTAAATATTAAAGACACAGTTTGACACCGCTTTGTGGGCTTCCCTATTGCTTAAGATTGATTGAAACCTTAAGACTAAAGCATTTTAATATCCCCTGAGCAAATTGCCTTCTGAGATTAGTTTTCATGGACAGTAAATCATATTTATGTGTGTTGCAAGGGAGTAAACCTAAAAACTGTCCAGAAACTACTCTGACAGCCACGCATGCAGAATGCAGAAGAGCAATATCCATCTACCGCTACTCAGCTGCAGCTGGTATTGATCCCAGTACATTTTGGTCTGTAGAACGGTGAACCAATACTTGGCCACACTAGAGATACACTTGAAAAAATATACTGTTATAGGAGGTGAATATTTAGACAAATAAATATTTTCTAAATATTCATGGATCTCTGCAAAAGTTCATATTCCATTTGCTTTACTCTTTGCAACAGACTGTGATCTCTTTATGCTACCATCATATTATATACAGATAAGAATCACATTTTATGTTTTATAGTTTTGTTAAAAAGAAGTGTATTTTTTTTAATCTTCGAATTTCATTGATTTTAATACCTTTCTAGAGATTCATTTGATTCTTAACCTTGAAGTATCAGAATATCATCCTTCTCACTTGTCACGAGGAGCTCAACTCAGCATTCACTCCCCCTATCACGTCCCCTCACCTGTGGGGGAGGGGCTCTTTTTGAACATGGGCACTGTTTACAGGATTTATGTTCGACTGGTGAGTTCTTCGTTTGTGTTTATTTTACTTATTTCTCATTAGTTTTTCTTTACTTGCAGAAACATTTACAAATAAAAAAATTCCTAAACTATAAATTTCATTTTCGAACTTTTACTATCATTTATTATTATTTTTAAATATATTTTATTTTAAGTTTATTAGGAATTCAAAGTCACTAAATTGAATTTATCAAAAACAGTGCAGCTATTTTGTTAAAAATAATCACGTTATGGAAATTATTTATTTGTAGATCATTTGAAAGGTTTTATTTATTATTACAAGTTTATGCATTGTCCCCCTGCAAAATAAACAAAAAGGATATATAAAAATTTGAGAAAATCTTCGATAAGTTCGAATTAAATGAGTAGCAATTTTATGATTTGATTCCCACAGTTATCATGAATATTTATAGAAGTTAATAATCAAATTAAACAATGGAACACGGGAAAATTAATCCTCGTATGAAAAAATGACCATAAATTAAAAGAGCAATATTAACTTAATATAAACAGTCTATGAAATAAAATCACATATATGTTATAAGAAGAAAACTTACAATTTCTGTATCAAATCAATTTATTTTTCATGTTGACAGAGAGGTATAAAAACTGAATGCACTGTATCAACATGATCATTAGGGTTAAACACGGAAACTGGAAATATTGCATTAATATGCAATAGAATCTTACATATTTTAAAATGATCTGAATGATGAACATATTAATTTGTTATTAAAATAAATTATTAAACAGATTGATGAATTTTGTTTTTAAGGTTTCTAAATAGATCAAGGTAACTTGATTGGGAAAGGTGTCACTTTTATAACAGAAAGATAAGATCGAATTAATTCTAATTAACATGTTCTACACCTGGTGCAGTCAAAATTCCATCTGCTCAAAGGGCTTAAGTTCGATGAAAGTGCAGTAAGATTGGATGTTAGCTCTGCTACCGTGACATGATGAAAAAGAAAATTCCCAGATCAGATTTCAACTTCATCACTTGACAGTTCGAAAAAATTATGAAGCGAATAGTTGTGTATAGCAATTTTCCAATCTTCAAAACGAAACAGCTTAAAATGTTTTGCAAATTCATGAATTTTAAATATATATATGGCACATTGAATAAAAAAATATTTGAATGCTAGAAATTTTAAATATAAAAATAATAATTTAAACATTCACAAAAACATAAAATGATTCACATCTTTTGTACACTCCAAACTATATAAAATATGAAATATTTTAAAATAAGAGAGTATTTTAAAAAACTTTTTATTTAGATTTACAAATATATTTAGGATAATAAAGGAAAAATATCCTAATATAAATATTTAGCACACACACAGAAATACCAGACTTTTAATAAGATCTGTCAAAAAAATTTTTTTGTATTTAGCATTTTCAATTTAAAAAAATTTGGTACATGATTAGTAATTATTTAACAAATCAGAAATATAAATTATAAATAATTATGAAGTAAATCATTTTTTTACTTAATCATTATTTTTCTGTTATTTTTTTTAATAAAATGGTAAATAAATGACAAAAAAGGGTAAGTTAATTATTTAATTACATAATGACAAATTAAGGTATTCATCCGCTAAAAATCAAAAAAGCGACGAGTTGACTTTTCTTCGATTGCATTCATTTAACTCTTAGGGATAATTAAATATTTGATTCATTAAGGAACAAATTCATGAAAGATATTAAGCTCCTGGAAGTCGGAATTGAAGCAATTTTTGAAGTCGTTTCGTTTACATAATCCAACTTCCACTGAAATGAAAGAAAATATGTCAGAATGATTATGCACCTTTAGAATAACCTAAATATTGATGATACGAAGTGCCTTCAAATGGCTATTTGAATTATTGACTTAAAGTAGAAGAAAAAACTGTAGTCCTAGGATTCAAATAACCAACAGAGAATGTATGCTATTGTATGATTTCATATAATTAAGCTGCCATCTAAATAATTATATATTTAGAGACTTCGCTTACAAACCAAAATATATAATGTGCAATAGAAAAGCCCAAAGTATAAACAAAGTTCCAGGAAAGAACTTTCAAGTGTAGTAAATTCAAACGATATCATTTTTAATATCCATTATAACTGATATTGTTTATATCCACACTTTTATGACTAAAATCACTAAACTAATGAAGTAAATGTTGTTCGAGTACATGTAATGCTTTTGTGTTTCTGTGCACACTAAAGAACAGGATTTTTTCAAAGGCAGAAAAGATGCTCCTTCCTTACCCTTATAAAAGCAACTGCACCGACTATGAAACACGGTGGAAGAACAATGGAGGTACTGGGCCGGTCACGGAAAAGGTGAGTTTAATTTTACTACACAAGTTGGTCTGTAGAAATATGCAAACAAACATTCGATTTTTATTATAGATGTGCAAAGAAAAGTGCAAGCTAGAGAAGTCTATGAGGCTGTTCAATTGCGCAGAACGGAGAATCGATTATCCTCACAATGAAACGATATGTCCAGAGCGTAAGTTATTGACATACTTAAATTGTCTATACTAAGTTAAATAATTATGCTGTCGATTGTTTATATATGTACGTAACTTGTTACTTTTTTGTTAAAAAAATACTTTAATTTTTTCCAGCAATACCGAATTTTGCAAAGGAAACTAGAACTGAATGTGCTCAAAATTGTTCTTCCCCGTGCAAGTGAGAATATTTTTAATATTTAGATTTATTTTGTATATTTGCATAAAGAAATTAACTTTAAGCAATGTTTATGTGTGAACAGTCACCAAAACAATGTAAAATTTGTTATTTCTTTCTACTTTTCATTTAAAGTCAACTGGTAGATCAATGGTTAATTTCCTGGCCTTTAATTCAACGGTTTAATCATCCAATTCCACTTTAAATCGTTGTAATAGTGACTTAGACTATACAAGGGTTGTAAATAAAGTAACGGCAACCTACTTGGGAAACATTGTGAAATGAACATATCAGATATCTAATTATTTAGCAGATAAGTGTATATTTTGACAGATAGCCTCAGAATAAAGTTAGCAAGTTATTGATCTCAAAGATAGACGCCCGACTACTTCTATCATGAATGGCTGTCATGTCAGGAAATCGGTTCCTTTCAAGAATTCTTTTACCTAAGAAAAAGTTCATAATCCCAAAAACTAAATCATGTAGGTATGGATGGTTGTTTATTATGTCCCAAGATCAGCACCACAAAATATCATTTATAGCTTGTGCAATACGCTACTGTGCATTGTCATACAACAAGAGAGAAAGAGAGATTGTTCTGCAATAAATATGGATGTTTGTGCCATTTATCCAGCCACAGATGGTGCTGTAAATATCGGTAATGGTAGTCTACGTTGACAATCTTTGTACTCAAAACACCGCATGTGTAAGACTCACATCTTCGTAGTCATAAGCCATGATCAGAATAATCCTCAATCGATTGAGTTGATGCTTCTTCTTTTTGACTTTCGACAATTGTACCATCAATATTGAATATAAAAGACACGCTCTCATCGTACGCTGAAGTGAATTAATTTAATATTTTTGAATAACATTTTTCCTCTGAAAAAATATACACATGTTATACCATTTTTCAAAACCGTGAAAATGTTAAAAAAACTAACTCCAAAAGATTATTTTTGATAATCGTGAAGTATTAATGAATAGCAGTAATATATTGTACTTGTAGAATAGCTATTTAAGTGTAAGTGTACCACTGAATGATGGACGATAAGGCTATTTTATTATTGCTCGAATTTTATTCCAGTTGTTTTTGAAATGACTGTATAAATTAATGAATGTGTTCATAAAGATTCCCAAATCATAAAAACGAATATGAAAAATATAAAACTAAAATAAAAAAGCTTATCCATTATTAGAATTTACCTACCCCTTCAGATCAATGTCAAAATTGAGGGTAAGGAAATTAAAGTTGCCATCTATCGGAGGAGTTTAGAACAAAGTCATACTTTCACCTCCTTAGTGCTATGGTAAAATGAAAGACGCACCCTACTGACTTAAATTCGCATAGCCGGCGGCAAAGCGAGCTTGGCTTGCCCAAGTGTCATAAGTAACAACGACGAATTTAGCAGGTAAAATAATTCCAAATACTTATTCAAATGTCTCCACATTTTGTTTTTCAAATTTGCAATTTACTCTATTATATATATATATATATATATATATATATATATATATATATATAAGAGAGAGAGAGAGAGAGAGACCGCATAAACTCTGCACAGCTAGATTCCTCGTTGGGAGTATATAAAAACTGCCCAATGAAGTATTCCTGTACGATCCATAGTTTACGAGAAAAATACGAAAAACAAACTATGACGTCACTCCCAGTGTAAGAAAAAAGCACTTTATTGGGCATGTCAACAACAGTATTTGCATATCTTTCTGGGCGATATTATTTAAAACGTTCGCCACGCATATCACGTCATGCATCCGCGCGTGCCATGGAAGGACGTTAAGCCGCCGTTGAACTGGTATTTAAAAGGCTGCACTGGCATTTACGATGTGAGAGGCTACACCCATTTCGATACACAACCGTGCAAGGTCTGAAACCAGGTGACTTTCTGAAATGTGTGGGCTTCTTTGAATGGCTGTTGCAGCAACAGAACACAGATAATGGTTTCATTGCACATATTCTGTGGACTGATTAATCATGCTTCACTCGTGAAGGAGTATTAAACCATAACAGCAGCCATATGGGGTTCTTGATCAATCTTCATGCAATCCGGGAGCAGAAACATTAGAAACATTGGTTTCTTAACTTGTGGACCGGCATACTCGCGGTTCGTCTGCTTGAACCATATCTGTTGCCTGAACGGCTCTCGGGACAATCGTACTTGGTATTTCTGAATGAGGTTTTAACCGAGTTCCGCGATGGCATACCATTAGCGGTAATACAGGGACTTTAGTTCCAGCATGATGGGGCTCCGGCGTATTTCTGTGCTCCTGTACGTGGTTGACTGGATAGAGAATACCCTGGCCGCTATATCGGACATGGGCGTCCGGTTCTATGGCTGCCACATGGTGGATACTTTGAACATCAGCTTTAAATTGTGCATATACTGCAGTTGACATGTTCAATAAAGTGTTTCTTTTTTTGTACCGGCAGTGACGATATGCTTTGTTTTTCATATTTTTTTCGTAAACTTTGGATCGTATAGGAACGCTTCTTTTGGCAGTTTTTATGTACTCCCAACGAGGAATCTAGCTATGAAGAGTTTATGCGGTCGTTTTGAGACACCCTATATATATATATATATATATATATATATATATATATATATATATATATATATATATATATATATATATATATATATATATATATATATATATATATACATATATATGTGTGTGTGCGTGCGTCACTATTTTAAATAAGAAAATAGTGAATTTCATATTAGGAAAAATTAATTTTTTGGTATTATTTATATTGGCCAGAAAGAATTTTGATAAATAATCTACACATACACATACCTGTTTCTTCCACTGCTTTGCTTACTATTTTGCAGCTATCGAGAAAAAGTATACAATATTGTCTTTCAAGAATACAAACTAAAACTTTGTTTGTTTATATACTTACTTATTTATTTCTGTTTAAACTGGATTTTTGCTACAGTTTATTGTATTCATTTTACGAGTCATAGACGTTTACTTCTCTACTTTCACAGAATGAGAACTTACGAAGTTGAAGTGCAAGAAGCAAATAGTGAAGGAAGCCGGGTAAGAATATTTGAAATTATAAAATTTTTATAAAATAAGATTTGAGCCCCTTTATATTGGAGCGAAATATAAATATTTCGTTTCAATATAATAACGCGAATTCTAGAGTTATTATTTCTTACCATCATTTCTACTTTACGTTTTTTATTATTTGTTTTTAATTTTGGTCAGCCTAAATAATTTTGTTAATCACTTTCTCTGCATCATTTTTATGAAATTAAATATTCAAAATACAACATTTGATGTGCATCTACATTATTCTAACATCTTAATGCTATTTATACAAAGAAATGGTAATTTCGTTTTTATTTATTTCCATAAATTTTGATATTACTTTTCAAAAAAAAATTGCTCGTCCATTTAAATAGATGAACTTCTCATCGTTCTGTATCAATACACAAGTTGCAATATAATTAAGAAATTAAACCTGAAGATTTTTTACTGTTCACCACACTATATTTTGTGAATACAGTATTCTCTGCCGTTCGCCTTGTCTAGTGGTCAGAGTGCCTGACTACGGATAGGGAGGTCCTGGGTTCGTATCCCAGTTCCGGCATGGATGTACTTTCTCTCTCTATCTATCCTGTCTTTGTCCTTTCCTTGTATGAATGAGGTGTGAATGGTTGCCTACCCTATAAACGTGCCCCTATAGCATGTGTGTACTGAGCACTCGGACTCTACATCAAAATATGATTCAGTTGAAAAAGTGGAGCAGCGTACCCCATATTGCCAGCCTAACTGGCATACGACAACAACAACAGTATTCTCTAGAGTGTTGTTGCACCAGCATGCTTCCCTACCTAGCCCCAAGGTGGGCCCTACCAGTTACATAGAATCAGCTGGATGGAGTCTTCGTGATTTTGAAGCAAAGACAAAGCAGAGGACTCCCAAAACTTGGCCTGCCACCCTAGAGGTATCCTTCCACTTGGAGGGCTTTTCGAACACACCCAGTTTTAATGTGCTTTAATCGCCTTTAATTAACATGACTGATCTTCGGTTTGGCCGGGATTCGAACTCACTATTTTCCGATAATAAGAATGATGCGCTAACCAACCAGGCCAAAGCAGCCCTTTTCTGTAGAATGTAAGTATATCATGATTAACTCCTCATTCTGTTTGGATAGAGAAAGTTTCCGCACACTGCAGACTGAGTGCAGAACGCAAGCAAACAGCATGCATTTTTATATACCCCAAGACCAGCCATAAAACTAATGTCTAATTTACCTTTACCCGATTATTTTTGACACTCTAATTTTTCGAAGAAATCAAATAGATGAATCGTAAGCATATTTTTATTGTTACAATCGATCCGTATGCAATTTTATGACGCAATAGCATAACTTCAGAATTATGTATATTTTTTTCCAACGGCGGGCACCTGAGGTTTGAACCCTATGCCACAACAAGGCCAGAAACTGCTACTCATTTGTCGTTACCCAGCGGGCACCTGTGAACCAAGTCACGGAGGCGAGTAGCGTTGCCCGCGCCATACCACTACAAACCCGTTTATAGGGCGGGCCACATTCAGACATCATCACGGAAGAAAGGATAGAGAAACACAGAGAGAACAGAGAAAGAAAGTAACATCCATGCCCAAACCAGGATTCGAACCCATGACCCACAGCTCAGGAGTCAGGAGCGCTAACCACTCAGCAATCGGTCGGCACAGAATTATATATAAACTCATACATTTTCATACAAAATGTCACACCTCCGTATAATATTCTGCTTATAGCGATGTTTGTCAATCACTTCAGGTTGGCAATGATGATAGTTAACTGCTTTTGACCTCAAGAATTCTCATAACAAATATTAATATTTATTACGAAAATTCTTGAAGTTTAAAGCGGCTAACTATCATCATTACCAATGTTGATGACAATTATATTTTTGTTTTACAATTTATTTATATGCCAAAATATGTATCTTCAAATGTAGACAATATGCTATCTATAAACATGCCACTATTATAGTTCTAAAGTTACTCGCAATATTATGAACAATTTAGGATCTTATTTCTCAGTTCTGTTACTGCCCAGCATATTAAGCACTTGTTATCTTTTTTAGTAGTAGTTCTTGTAAATAGCTATTCATTTGTAATTTGCCTATAACTAAGAAACTACAAATAGCACTTATTCGATCATTGACAGAACTGTTTATTTTTTTCTACATTCTTTCATCTTTCAATGTGCAAAATTCTGTTAGTGTACATATTTTTTTATCATTACTTGTGTGCTTCCAAATTAATTAAAAAAATGATTTTACTTTTATCTCACACAGATTACACACATATACACATTAATGTACATATATAAAATAATTTTGCAAATATAAGGTAAACAAGAAAGTTCTTGCCGTTTTTAATGACCCAAAAAACATGCCCTATAGAAAGTGACCCTATTGTATAGTCCTCGAAGTAATCATCATCGGCATCCATCATCTACCAGCTTGTTCCCAGTTGTGCAATCCACTTGTGGTAAAAGTGGAGAGTTTTGTATGCAAATAAATCCGTGAGAGATTGACGCAAATCTGCTTCGTTGGTAAAGGATTTTCAACGAAGATGATTGTCCAGGGAATGAAATGGGTGGTGATCTGATGGTACTACGTCAAATGAGTAAATAGGGTGGCACAAAGTTCCCCAACCAAATCACTGTATAGTAATTCTGGCCAAGAACAGTACACTGTCGCGATTAAAGAGTGCAGGTTTCTTTTAATTCAGTGCCTGTTGCACACGTTCCAGTTGCAGCGAATACAGATCCCGCTGTGACCGTTTGACCCGTTAGTAGCAGCTGAAAGTGAACCATTGAACGACTAGTCCACCTGACACCAGCTTCATCACTGAGGAACAAATCTCTGTGCTTGAACTTTGTGAAACCAATGCCTTGCCATACGTTCAATTCACAGCGCAGTCCCTAAATGCTTGACAGATTCAGTAACTTGGTGCAGCAGCTGATAAGCCTACTTTAAAGCCGTAAATCATACAACACTGAACGAGTTGAGATTGGTGAATGTGCGCGGTGGCCGTGCTTTTACAACGACTAATATTCTTACTCTTGACTGACCGGTGTCTCAATTACATCATACGCTAATTTTTATACTTATTCTCACTTCATTCAATGGCAAAGGGAAAATGGCAAAATCTTTCTTTGTTTACCTCATAATATAAAATAGCTCCCGCACAATGCTATCTCATCACCAATCGTAAATATGATTATAACAATATATATATATATATATATATATATATATATATATATATATATATATATACAGGGTGATTCAAAACAACGTGGACAAACTTACATGGTAGATCAGTCATACAACAAGGATCAAAAATCGCATATGAACCGTGGGTCGTAAACGCCTGTAGAGCGCGCTAGAGTCACGAGAGGGCGTACTAAACAAACACGACTTGAGCAAACGGAGATTGTCTTCATTCGAGCCGTGGGTGCGTTGGGTGTATTATGGCTACTTACACACACCGCGAAATGGCTGACATGCAATTAATTTACGGCATGGCCAAATGTAATGGACGAGAAGCCTTGCGAATGTATGGTGCGAAATATCCTGGTAGACAGTTGCCTAGCCGCTCATTCTTTGCCACTCTGCATCGACGATTGTGTGAAACCGGCTCGTTCGACGTGCACAAGCTGGATACTGGTCGCCAACGAACAACTCGGACGGTTGATGCTGAAGAAAGGGTTGTCCAAGAACTGGAGCGTAATCCTTCAACAAGTACACGAGTTGTATCCCGAGTGACCCATATCCCCCAATCTACCGTCTGGCGCATTGCACATGACGAAGGACTACATCCTTATCATTTACAACGCGTCCAGGTACTGGATCTGGGAGACTACAGCAAACGTATGGATTTTACGCGGTGGTTTTTGCACGAAAATGATGCAGACCGAAACTTCGCAGCAAGTGTTCTCTTCACTGATGAGGCTGCCTTCTCATTAGAGGGTGTGATGAACTTTCACAACCTCCATACGTGGGCGGATGAAAACCCCCATGCCATACGTCCGCATGGCGCACAACGAAAATGTTCCATTAACGTGTGGGGTGGCATTGTAGGAGACTGTTTACTCGGTCCGTACATTCTCCCAGAAAGACTTACCGGCTCCATTTATCTAACATTCTTGCAAGAGGTTCTACCAGAAATGCTGAATGATGTTCCGATGCCTATTCGTCGACGCATTCGATTTCAACACGACGGAGCTCCTGCACATTTCAGCACAGCCGTCAGAGCACATCTGCAGGCTACTTTTCCTGGCGGCTGGATTGGTCGCGGTGGACCGATCGCATGGCCACCACGATCACCAGATCTGTCTCCCTTGGATTTTTTCTTATGGGGATTTTTAAAAGGCCTTATCTATGAAACACCTGTTGCAACGCCGGAGGACTTGGTAGGAAGGATTGTTGAGGCAGCAGGATGTGTTCGAGATACACCTGGTATTTTTGAGAAGGTGCGCTGTTCCATGCAACGTAGATGCCAGGCGTGTCTCGATGCATCTGGAAGAAACTTTGAGCATTTCCTGTAAGCTCGACATTAGTTGCATGTGAGTGAGTCATTAACAATAAAGATTTCGTTTCTTCTCTTTGTGTTATGTATTTTTTAGATGCCCTGTAGCGGCTCCGGATCGCAGTTGCGACCCGCTGTTCATATGTGATTTTTGATCCTTGTTGTATGACTGATCTATCATGTAAGTTTGTCCACGTTGTTTTGAATCACCCTGTATATATATATATATATATATATATATATATATATATATATATATATATATATATATATATATATATATTCCATATATGTAAACAAATAACTTTTAGTACTTTAGTACTTATATTTACTTCGTTCTAGATTTTTTTTTCAACAAATCTTTGGAACACCTCTTTGATAATATTGTGTCTTGCTGCATTTTTTTCTCAAAATGCTTCGTAAATATTCGATTAGTTGCAATTAATTCTTGTAGAAATGTAATTGTAAGCTTTATTCTTAACTTTTAACAACTCATAAAAAACATATTTCCTTGATTTTCAGCATTTTAAAAATTAAAGACACCTTAACTTTCAACATCAGTAAGAATTTTCCACTTCAAAAGCCATTTTACGCATGAATAACATATTCTATAAATGAAGAACATATTCCATTTCCTTTTCTAAATTTTTAATGAATCTATATTTTCATTTGTAAATCCGTATTTTTATTGAATGATTTTGTAAATGTACACATTAATTCTTAATGACTATTGATTATTATACTGTAACAGTGTTAAAAAATGTTTTTTTTTTTTTCTCTATAGAAGAGTTGTGTCAAGGCCAGTGACCTCTCGTAAGTATTAATCATTTATAGTTATATATACTTTTTAATTACATGATATTTTTTTTAATACTACATCAGTTTCATCAAATTTTATTCATGCTATATTTCTATTTAAAATGATGAACAGCGATTTCGAACATTTTTATTCCTCGGAGATATGAGTAACATTTTTCATCTAAAACAACTAACTTACTTAGTTTTAAAGTAAATTGAAGACTTAAATATGAAAATTGATTTTATAAATACATTTTTTTCAATTTATTTAACTGTACTTGCAATTTTCTGTATTATTTTAAAATTGTGTTTTATTTATAAAATAATTATTTCATAATTGATTGTAAAATAAAAAGTCTGATTTCATGATATTTTCCGTGTATTTTCTTTTTTTATTTTCCAAATTAAATATTTGAATATAACTTGATTTATTGTTAATTTTAATCTTTGCTGTTGTATTTGTCCTTATTTTAAAATACAATTTTTATTTTAATCCATAAAAATACGTATATATCATGGTGAGTAAATTCGAATTATTTTGACTACATATATCCTTTACTTTAAAAAAATTTTTAATAATGGATCTTGTAAAATAATCCTTAACAAGCGGATCTCAAAACTCAACAAAAGTGGCAAAAAATATACATACGGAACTCTGAGTTTGCTCTAATTCGAGTTTTTAACCCTTCTTTGTTAAAATCTTATGAATTTTAAGATTGCCACTTGTGCCACTGTAATTGAAAAAGTTATCCATAAATTGTATACATCCAGTATATTAATTTAAAGAATGTTATTTAATAATTTCAATAAAATTCGTAAAAAACGCATGTAATTTTTTAATTAATATGAAAGTGCTTACAGTAAAAGGATGATTTTAATTGATAACTTTGTAGGCGATCGTCAAGCAACTGATGATTAGGGAAAGAGATCTGCCACAATTTGATTTTCCAGAATCCTGCTTATTGATTGAACCGCATTCATATGTTGCATGGGGTGGAAAAGTTAAATATGAAAAGCACTCTCCCCAATAGATATGCATTCAGAAATCGGATTTAATAGACCCATCTTTCATTGTTCAATAGTGGTTAAGATCGAGTTTTTAATTTTCCATTATGAATAATACTATCCACAAACAGCTTTGTGCGTCCTTATTTCATAAATAGGGATGTATATGCAAATTCTTTCATAAATATAATGATCTATGTAAAAATGTCTTTCAAAATCTTCATATGTCAACGAAATTTTCGTTGATGAATTGTCAAGATCTTTTTAATGGAATTGACATGATCAATCGTCATCCAATCAAAATAACTAAGCTTTTCCAGCTCTTCTACAGATATTGGAGAAGGTCTTAGAGCAGCAACCTGTCTACTAAGATAGTTCCACATATGTTCTATGGGATTCAGGTCTGGAAATCAAGCTAGCCATTCCACACACACATTCGCTCCAAACCAATACCCTCAAAATATTCCTAAATAACTGCAGCTCTACGAAGTTGTGCTTTATCACCCATAAGAATGAAATCTACCAACTGCACCGGCATGTGAGCGGACGTATGTATTAAGGATCTCATCCTGATATCTCACACCAATCACAATTTTTCTCTGGAACACATGCAGATCAGTGTAACCACCAAGTGAGATCCCTGCCTAAACCATTATTCCACCACCACGGAAACTAAAACTTTCCACAATTATAGAATTTGTGGTATCTGGCGCTTTACTCCCTCCATATCAGCACACATCCTGAATCAACTCTCTTGAATGAATTTGGACTCGTCTATAAAAGTACATAACCCCGTCACTATCGGAACCCGGGGAAACGTGTTCTCTTGCCCAAAATAAACGGACCCTTCTTTGTCGTGCGGGGAGAGGAACACACACAATTGATTGCCTTGCATAAAGAATAATATTTGCTAGTAAATTGAAAATACCTTCTCACCTTACTAGCAGATATTATTCTTCCTGGTGCTACAGAAAGGTCTACAATAAGTTGCGGCACAGAAATGCATCGTATTTTGCGGTTCAAAAGAGCTATAAAAGGATCTTCTGATGGTGTTGCAGCTCGTGGTAAACCTGGAACATCTTCTCTACTCAGAAGCTTCGATTTAATGTTGATTCTAGATACAATCAACCACATTACGAGGCACATTAAGGCGCCTAGCAGCATCAACCTGTAACATCCCTATTTCCATTCCTCTGACTAGTGTCAACTAATTTACTAATAAAATTGAAAATATCAGCAAACTTTACATGAGTAATTATAAAAGCCTGATGTACGCATATTTTTCGCTCACTCATATACACTTGTTCTTTCCTATCAAGAAAACGGTAGCTAATGTTTTTTCTTAAAAACATTTTTATTGTTATTTACGTAAACCATGAATTGTATTGTTAGTGTCAGTTTTATGGTGAGCTTCTAAACACATGTTGTTCTTTAACTTTTGAAAGACCATGTAGATAGGTTTTAGCTCCCGTTTCTTGGTTTATTGTGAAAGTTTGGAAAGAATTATGCCAGTTTAAGTTGGTTGGTGTCGCGTTCTCCTTGATGTTTTCAGAGTATAGACTCTTTTCGATGTTGAGCGGGGGACTTCCCTAAGCTGAGCCAGAGATCTTAAAATGGCAGGGCAGTCAAAAATGTATTTTGGTGTTAGTGGAATATTATCGCAATTAAGGCAGAGACGGTAGGTTCTGTTGCCATCTCTCTGTATCTTCATATCTCGATAGTGACCGGTTCTAAGACAAGTGATAACTTTAGTGAGGTCTCTATTTGTGTGCCAGTTTATGTATCAATCTCATATTCTCTATTTTGATTCAAAATAATCAATCACAACCTCTATATACTTTATATGTTTCTAAATAATTTTCAACAGTCTATTACATAACGCTGGTTTGAATACTCTAATACCACAATAGAATAGAGAAGCATTAATAGACAATTGAGGAGAAAAATGCACTATTAGCCTTTAAAATTGGAACACCAGAAAAGTAAATAAAAAGTGTTTATTGTACGTAAATAGCCTGGCACGAAAACAAAATGATTAAAATTCAAATCAGTTTGGTGCTTTACAGAAGTGCGAAATTAGTAGAAAAAATTACCACCCCTGGCCCTTATTACTGTCCTTACCAGGTTAAGTACGGAGCCGAGCTTGGCCTGAAAAACAGAAACGGGCAATTCCTTTCGTGTTGCTTCCAGTTCATGCCACATTTCATTTACCGTAGTAGCTGGAGACTGTAAAAGGGCCAGTTTCTCAGTAAACATAATCAGTTCTTTTTAATTGACGAGAGCTTTAAAGACCTTGTAAGCCACGGCAACAATTATAATCTATATCGAAAAATGTCAGAAATCGTAGTGCAATATTGCTCTTGCATTACCTTGTCGAAAAATGCCGTTTCACAGGCCTCTAATATAGGACACAACAGTTGGTATTTAGTTATCAGAAATGTACTAATTGCTAATTAAATTACCATCAATCTGAATTAGAGAATACGTCTCATGTACCCAATGTTTTTCTATACCATCATACAAAGTACATGGGCCCTATGGCTGAGGTGACTAGCGTTGTCCTCAGAGTTTTCAGACACGTATATGGCCATCAAACTGCTACTCACAGAACTAAGATTCGTTTGAAAAGATAACATTTTGTCCCTACTGTGCTGAGGTTTTTCGCTTGGAGTACCAGAGTCGCCCTCTCTCTCTCTCCAAATGCATTGTACAGGAAGGCGGCCCAGTGCTTCTCTAAACGTTGTCGAATTGATGCTCTAAGCGTTATGAAGTGATGTAACAAGTTTATTGGTCCATGTGTTAAGATGCATGATGTACCCATGAGGCTCTATAAGGATGACCTCACAATATATCTGTCCTCAGGGTTCACGGGGGCCTAGTGGTGCGGATATAAAGCTGATAACGCATCTAAATTTCTTAATCTGACCTGCACAAATTATGTAGTTCTAAATAATGACTGAAAATGAGCAAGCAAATTTCTCCTTCATAAAAGTATTTAAAAATATCCATTTTAAAAATATTTCAAAATGTCTGTAACTTTCTTTCATGATTTTATTTTTCATTATTTTATTTATTAGTTTAGTTTAATGTATGCATTTTAAATATCTTTTTTTATTTAATGGAACTTATAAATACATTTTCATGAAACAAGAACACATATTAAAAAGATTGAACATTTTATACAATGAAAAAAATTTAAATAAGTCAGAGATAATCTAATGAAATAAAAATAAATTTTATGAAAATCATACCATTCAGTAAATATCAAATAATTCGTTTTCTGAAGCCATAAAACATTAAGAAACAATATAGAAAAACATTGAAAAATAGATACAAAATTATTTTTGAATAGTTCATTAAGGTTCTTTTTTTTTTGCATTTTTTTCAGTCGTCCATGTTTTCCTAATTGTGTATGAATAAAACATTTTCACTTGCTTAATTTATTTATGTGTGTGTGATCTTGTAGATTTGTTACTTCTTAGTTATAATTTCATTCTTTGCTTTTCTTATTCTATCTTTGATTTTTGTGCAAATTTGAAATGGATCTCCTATGACTCAAATTTGGGCAAAAAGTAACTGAAAGTTAAACGCATATAGGAATATATTTCATTTGCATTTGAAAATTAATATATTAAGGGCTTGAAGAAACTTAATAATTTTTTTAATACTACTTAATAATTTTATTGAATTTGTGAAATTATTAGAATTTTAATTTATCATATTATATTTTACTCAATGGAATAAAATATAAGATTAAAAATGTATCTTTTGACAGGTGTGCCACTCTTGTTCATATATACTTCGAAAATTTGGAAATCACAACTTTTACGTATACTCCAAGATTTGAAGTGAGTTGAAGTTGATTTGTACCTATTAAATAGTTAAATATGTTACAGTTAATATTTTTGTGTTAAATGTGTTAGATTGAATTGCTTCATGTTCAGAAAATATGCTTTTTCATATTTTATAAATTTCTCTGCGGAAGATGACTTTTCATTCACCTCAAGATTGTATTGGGCAGCCCGACAGAGACTGATGGTTGAAAAACCAAGGTCGGGCGTAGGATAAAAAAAATATTTTATTAATTGTAAAGCAAATCACAAACACAATTTTTTTTATTGTAAAGCTTATTTTTAAGAAAAAGCATATTATATCATTAAGTTATATGTAAAACGTATAACTATATATATTATATTATTAACACATAATTTAATATAATACATATAATATAATAAATATAAATGTACATAATATGTTAAAAATATAATTTATACAATGAAATAATATTTCTTTGGCATATATCATTTCCTTTATATTCAATGTGACCTCAAGAATTTGCTGTGACTTGTTGAATATTTTTTAACATTAGAACGAAAAATTCCCATTAAAAATATCCTGAAAAATATTTAAAATACATAATAAAAATATTTTGAATTATTTCGCAATTATTCTTAACTTTCTTTTTCATTATATGAGTACCTTCCGAAGTTATTTATTAAATGAGATTTTCCAAGAAAATGTAAAAAAAAAATTTAAAAAAAGCGGTTTAAAATTTGACAGAAATTTTTTAAATCTGTTTTCAATTTAGTTAATATGTAATATATTCTGAAAAAAAAATTAAAAATATTAAGGAAAACCCAAGCTTAACTTAACATTATATAAAATCATGTTAACTACTCTTACAAGAGTAACAATAGCCAAAATAAAGAAACTATTTTCTCCTACAACTAACTGCCTTACACGAGTTAAGGAATTTTTGGCCAAATATGTAATACCACAATGTTTTTTGTTTGATTACTCTCAGAACACTAAGAATTTTAATATTATTCAAAATTATGTTCCATATTCAATAAATCCATATTTTTAGGATAAAGATCAAGGTAACATAGTAAACTAGTTGTTGCACTCATATTTGGAAAGTTCCTGAATTGATATTTGGGTAAGCTAAAAAAAACAACATACTAACAAATAGCGACAAAAATAAGTAAAATAGCTTATAATCGCAGTGTCTTCCAAGTAAAATGAATGTAGTAAAGTAAAATGAAATGAAACAACAGGCTAGAACAAAATAGTCAAACTTAAATAAAGCTCTCTGCTCTCACTGTGTTAATTAATTTCTTTTTACTTTTGATACAATTATGTTAGGTACATATTGCTGTGAATCTTTGTACTCCACAATAAACTCCATTAAGTTGAAATACCATTCATAGTTAATCAATCAACATCACACTGAATTTCTGTAAATAGTTTAACAAATTTTATGCTTAGCTTTAAAAAATATATCTAAAGATTAGATGCCATTATATGTTCTAATAAAATTCAGAATGTATTTGATTTTTATAATACTTGAATTTTATTGTATTAAAAATATAAGGATTTCCTTTTTCATAATTACATTTTTTGTTTGTTTACATACATAATTTTTTAAAATACATTATATTAAATAAAAAAGATTTAATTTGTGTACTTACATATGGCTCTAAATAAAATATAAAATAATAAATTGCAGCTCTCACAGGATTCACGTTTGACCATAGGAATTTATAGTAAAAAGAAACTAATGAACAATTTAATATATTAGAGCAGATTTGATTTTTTTTCATATTTAAATTTCATTCAGGTTCTTAAATATTATCAGTTATAGTTAAAGTAGTTCTTTAACATGCCTCCAGGTGACAAACCAAGTCTGAGGCCTTCTGCTGGGTCCTAGCATCCAAATTAAGCGGACTTACTTTCGAAGCTAATTATAACATATTTTAATGAAATATTTTTTGAGAATATCTAACTGTTTTAATCGCTATAAAAATTATCTCATTCAGATGGACTGATATATTGAAAGAAAACTCCACTTATGGATCAAATAATATCGGAAGATCTGGAATACATCTGTAGACTGTAAGGCATTGCATGCCGCACCATCGTCAAATAGCTTTTTTTATGACTAATCGACTTCCTCTGCGGCATATATGTAGACCTTCCCTAATCTGTGCGACAAAACGTTGAATGTATTCATGTGTTGTATCCAACACAAGTTGCTATTGTGCACAGAAACAAACCCAGTTTAAACTATAACAAATTTTTGTATCATTTTCCATAAGTTTCAATATAATTAAACTTATTTTTACATTTAAACAGCCCATTGGAATTCTAAGCTTCATTGGAGGTTATGTTGGCTTGTGGTTGGGAATATCTTTTCTAACTGTGTACGATTTCCTGGAAACTAGGATTTTCCACCTAATCTCAGTTCTAAGGAAGAAGTGGAAAATCCGTAAAGGAAAAGTGACAACGGAGCCTCTAGATGATCATTATCGTGTAAGAAATAGTATTCTCGCTTCAAGGGATTCTAAGTATTCCAAAACGGGTTCCAAGGTAATCTCTCCAATGTATAACTAAAGTCTAATATATAATTAGACGATGAAAAATAAATTTCCATAAATGATTTTAGTCATTAAAAATAATCATAACAAATAGTTCATAAACTATCAATAGTTTTAATAGTCAACTTAAAAATATGATGGTGTAAAATAATTTAGACAAAACACAATGCATCATCACATTTTAAAGGAAAACCAAAAGATATGTACCTTGTCTAATCTTTTTTTGTTATACTACTGAACATGAGTTAAATATTTCAATAAATAAAATATGAGATACAAGTTGTAATTGTTGTTATTTCATGATACAAGGCTGTAAGAGATAAAAATGATTGTGTCCATGAAAAAAAAATCCTTTGTCGATTGTTTCCATGAACATGGCCACGAAGGTGATTGTCAATTAAGTGGAAAGAAACAATAAGATAAAAAAATCATCACAAATTACGTAAAAACAATAGAAAAGTACTTTTAAATGATTGAGAAAAATCACCAGAAATTGGAATTAGCAATTCATCAGTAAGCCATATAGCAACAAACTGATATTAAGGTTAGACTTTACCAGATATAAACAAAATAATAGGAAACATTATACTATCTATCAAAAAATTTTATGAAAAATGAAAGCACATTACATGCATCATGAAACTTCAAAAAAGGGAATATGCTTTACTCAAAAACAATACATTTGAAAAAAAAAAAAAAAAACTAACTCAAACTAACGTAAAATGCTTACCTCAATTAATAGAAACACTTTCCAAATTGACACATTTTAATCAATTAATCTTTTGGTTTGTCGGTTGTTATTGGAAAATATTCTATAAGTAACGGTCTACTTAGAAATTCAAGTAACTGTCAAAATATTATACAAGGACAGAGTGAATATACTTTTAAAAAATAACATAAATTAAAGAAGCAACATGAAACTGTAGAGATTGTGCTTATTTGAGTTGATAATTTTTCAACAAGATTTGTCCCATTCTCAAATAGTAAAATCAACTCAGAATTGGTAAAAAAGTAATTTTATTTTTCTCATCCTCTGAATAGCTCATATATATTCCCCACACCTCAATCCAATGGATTACAGCGAGACAAACTTCAGAAGTCTCAGTTCCATTCTAAAAGTTTGGAACAAAATTACTTAGAAAAAGTTTGGACTTAAATCCTTAGAGACGGAAAACGATAAGCAAATCGTTTAAGGTTGAATTTTGTTGTTGCCCAATGATCATTTTTTGCCACGACAGTTAATTATATTGTGATATAAAGTTCACAGTGCAAACCGTTGAAGAGTAAAGTTCTAATTTTCATTAAAAGACTAATGTATAAATACCGAAAATAGACATCTAAAACGCATACAAAATAAACTATTAAATCTATCCCAAAAGCAGCAATCATTTAAAGTTAAATATTAAAATTTAACTATCATTATGAAGCATTTTCTCACTGAATAAAAAGTTAATTAATAATCTTTTTTTAATACTATATGCAATGTATTTATAGTTACAATTGTGAATAAGAGGAAGATTTTTTATAGCATTAATATTAAAAGTTATTAAAAAATAATCCTTTTACATAATTTAAAATTTATGCAAAGGAAATTTGCTTCAAATGAAGGTGGAAAATCAATTGCTTCAATGTTTTTTTTTATAAAGTCACATCATTTAATAAATATAAAAATTCTTCAAGTAAATTTTGCTTATAGTTATACATAATAAATAAAGCAATGAGTCCCAACTGAATTAACCTCTACATGCATGAATTGATGCTAGAGTGAAGAATCAAGCAAATTCATTTAGAACAGTAAAATTATTTAATAAACTCTCATGTATTCTAAATTACAACAAAATTTTCATTCTATGACAAAAAAAATTTCCTCAGTTTTTCCTTCAAATTATCCATTTCATATACATAAAAATGGTATCCAAAACAATTTTTTCCTAAGATAGATTTAACCAGAAAAATGTTTCAAATGATTAATCTAAATAAGAGTAATTACTGAACAAAAATAAAACATTTTAAACAAATCTATCAAATAGTAAATTTTTGCCGGAAGAAAGCAAACATTTTATCTTGGCTAATGTGTAAAATAAGAACAATTCATAGAAAAATTTACATACAATTGGTAATTGCTGCAAACTAAGAGATTCATTTTATTACTAACGATATAGTCTTTTTTTTCTTTAGTGATAATTAAAGGGATAAACTTTGTCTTTAATTAAGTAATATGTATCTATTTGTGAAACATATCAAGCAAAAATCAAAAATATTGTCTTACTTATTCTCCATAAAATTACATACAGTAATGAAATGTTTAAAAGAAAATGGTACTATGAGAAATAAATTCAAAATCATGTGTAATTTAAGTTCACATTTTTGTGAAAATATTAAATTCTCTCAATTCTAAGTATCCTATAATTACATATGAAAACCTACTTCATTTTAAAGAACCATTTCATGAATAATCCAAAATTATGAAGATCAATGTATAATTAATTACATCCTTTTAAAAATATATTTATATAATGAATAGGAAATAATTTACACAACACAGACCAAGAAATTGTTAAAATATATTTTTTTAATCTTTAAAAATAGCCTTGATAAATATTCTAAACATACAAAAGTTCAAATGCACCATCAAAGTGTAAAAAACATTGATTTCCTAATAACACAACAAAATAAATATCAATAAACCAGAATAAAAATAGAATAAGAGAAATTACAAATATAACAATTCCTAATGATAATTATTCAAAATATTATAAACTGTGCATTTTTTTCTTGAAATAATTTTTAGATTCATTAAATATTTGATTTTACAATAGTGGAAAAGAATCTAATAGTACAACACATATTTATATTTTATATACATAAATGCACATTTTTATTTACAAATAAAATTTCATATACAAATATTTTTTGATACCAATTCCAATTAACAGAAATTTTTAAAGTAGAATGATGTTAGTAAAATAAGCAATTTTAAGCACAGATGTTCCAAATATATTGTAAAGTTTAAAAAAAATTACAATAAAAACTGATAGTTTTAGAAAAATACTAAAAGTTAATATTTAACTGAAACAAATTTTGCTAAAATTTATTATTTTTAATATTCCATGAAAATACAAAAATTAGGACTAAGTTTATAAAAATCAAATATAAAAAAATTTAAAAAGTTTAACAAATAATTTCAATACATTGACTTTTTAAACAATAGAATGATAGACAATTCAATTAAGTTTATATGTTTTGCAAATCAGATAAAAAAAAGCACCATTTTTATATATTCGCGAAAACTTTTTTAAAAATTTCAATAAATTAATGAAAATTTTACAATAACAAAATTTTTTTACAGATACTTTTCATTCCTAAAAATTTTGAGGATGGAATATTAGACTGAATAAGTTTGTGACTAAATTTATTTAGGACTGCAGTTAAAGCTAATAAAGAAAATAATTTTGATCACATTAAATATTTCACAAACATATAATTAATATATCTCTTCTGTAACATTTTTCCATTAACTAAATTTTTATTAATTTCAAAAATATCAAGGGAAAAAAATGACATTTTTTTCATCATAAAATTTAAAATTTTAATAATATATTAGCAATAAATAGTTGCAGCTAACTAACAAAAACATCTTATCAAACTAAAAGAAGTGACAAGATTAAAACAATGTCACTTATTAGGTTATCTGTCAATAAAAAATTAAACTGAATGATTTCAATTTTTTTTATTCTAATATAAAGTGACCTAAAATTGTGAGATTTAAAATGATACTCAATACTTAAATCAAATTTTTGGAAAAATATGTACAATATCTTTAAATTATGTAAGTGTGAATTTAATGGGAAAATGAGAACTTTTCAATTTAAAAAAGAAAAAAAACACACACACTTCCCATACAATTCTTCCATACATAAAAAATGAAAATCATAGTTCTTTAAAATAAAGATAAGATTCCATTTGTTATAATTTTTTCCTCCCTTTATAAATATTTAAAAAAATTGTTACATTTTAATGACTGTCAATTTAAACATTTTAAAAAGTTATCTATATAAGGATATAACAGCTCAAAAAAATATAATTTACAATTTAAGGTTCTCTTTTTAAAAATTTATATTGAAGATTTATTCACAATAAAATTTACAAATGTATTTTAAAATCTTTTTTTTTTTTTCATATTTTTCTATCCATCTGAATTTTTTAATATACAAATATAACAACTATTATAAAAAAATTCAAAAGACAAATTTTTATTTTTACAACATTTGGAATTATATTTTACAATAAAAAAATCTTTTCTACACTATGTTTTTTTTAACCATTCAAATTAGAAACTAAGAAAATAGCAAGAATAAATGATGAATTTAATACTCTGCTTTAAAAAAGGAATGAAAAATTATTAAAGCTCACAACATATAAAGAATCTTTGATGGCCCAAAGAAAAAATCAAAAAGAGTATTCCATAAAATAGCCATTCATAAGCAGTACACAAGAACAAAAATAACTTTACAATAAGCTATTTATGCTTTAAAAATAATCATATTTTGAATCTTAATAGGAAGTACACATTCAAATAATTCTGACAGCTCACAATCAAAGTCTATTACACACATGTAGCAAATATATAATTATTGACTCTTAGAGATCTCTCTATGTAAGTGACACAAGAAATCAACATATGAAGGACTACCATCCACTCCCCTATCTTCCACAAGAAATTGACGAAATATTACTTCTAGCTTATCTCCTTGCACCATAACAGTAAGCTATAATAATAAAACACAGAATAAATAAAAAAGCAGTCATATAGATATTTATTATGGCAATTGTACCAGTTTCAAAGTCATTTTATTCAAATTATAATGATTCTAAGTATTATAAAGAAACGTGTCTTAAAAATGCTTGATCAATAAGTGAAATGGCCTACAGATAGTTCAAATTATTAAGAAAATAACTAGAAAATTTATTGTTCTTAATTTAAATTATTTATACCCTAATTAAAGGCAAATTATTACATTCAATGACTGTATGCATAAAAACATGTTTGAAATTAAAAGATTAAAAAAGTTATTTCATATATTACTACTATATGTGTAATATATGAAATATTACTACTACTATATTAATATTGAGCTATAATAATATATTAATATTTATAATTCAATATTAATGTATTGCAACTATATTAATATTGAAATATTTTAGAAAATAAAAGCAAAATCATTTGTGTGAATACAAAACAGAAGCATAGAGTAGCTTCCAAATATGAACAAATTATGAAAATTAATGCTCTCACTTTTGTCCTAAATGTAACAAGATTGTGATACTATAACACAGTAAATCAAAATGTAATAAACTGCAAAATATACAATTAATTGTGCGGGTAAAATAATTAAATTTAAAATTATGATTCTAAAGTTTTCATTGCAAACTAAACCTAAAGATAGTGTTTGTTCAATGGCAAAAATGATCGATCTTAATGCAAAGTATGAATAAAAGAGTTCAGTGTGGTGTTCAATCTTAGTCATTTTTACATATAAGATAAATGAACAAGTAAATAAAATGAACAAAACAACCTTAGATAAGTATTTTTGGAAATATAGACATACCCTCATATACCACTGGCGTCCTTCTTCCATGTCTTCGATAATTTGGCGAATTCGTTTTGATAATGGTGTGTTAAGCTCAGGTAAAGATGTCTAAAAAATAATAAACATTTTAAAATAATAACAAATAGTCAAGATTATAGACACACATTTGATATACATATCATAGCTTTACTGCTTGAAGCTTGAATCATAGCTTTACTGCTTGAATGTTCCATTAGATAATCAGTCGTAAAATTCCAGTTTTAGAATTATGGCAGTTTTCTTTCAAGCAAATGAATACAAGAGTATTTTTTGTATTTTAGGAGTTTCATTCAACTTTATTTTACACAATATTAAAAGAGAAAAAAATATAAGCAAATACAATATAGATAGCATGCATATTAAACCATTTTATGCAAAAGTTTAATAATAATAATAAATTTATGAATGATAAAATATGTTTAAAGTTTGATAATACTTTTTTATCCAGCTTAAATTTCAAAGATTAGCAATGTAAATTGATAGAATACATTCAATTTTACAACATCACAGACTTCCCTTGTTTTCATTAATAGTTAATGGAATCACTGTTTATATTCAAGGAATACTAATCTAATCAAAATAGCCACTGCATTTAGAAATATAACAACTGATTTATTCAAAATTTCATTATTAAAAAAACAGTTATACTTAATTTATACCTAATAATCATTTGTAATATAAAATCTTGCATAGTTAAAAATCAAATTTCTGTTACTAAATTGAGATAAATAATCAATCATTCATTTTATTATGATCTTAAATCCTTTTCATTTTTTTGCATTTTGATAATACTACATGGATACTTGAAATACATTATTTGCCAGAAAAAATCAAAACAAGAAATTGTATGAATTCAAAGTTTTGAAGCATATATTAATGTTTATGCCTGTTTTTGCACTGATGACAGTCTACACATGTATCAGGAGATTTTTTGAAAGGTGACCTTAAAAATTGACTTCTAGTTGTCCATCACAACTGAAGTGAATGTTGGTAAGAAGGATGATCAATTTGACTGGATACATGAACTGTATTCTAATGTGTTCCAAAAAACTCTTTCTAGGATTTAAAGTGAATCGCCAAAAAGATCTGTTTAGTTTTTCAATATTATTTCATCAAATATAACTATCAAAGTTACCATGTGTGAATGGAGCAGTTATCTTGCTGGAGTTTTGTAAGTAGAATTGGAAAAGCACAACATTGCATAGAATATACACAGGTCAAATTTCCAACTGCAAGAATTTAAGAGGCTCTGAAAAACACTAAATGACAACCCCACACAATGATGTATAACCAAACTTTATAGTCAATACAATGCAGTCATTTAAGTTCTCACTGGGCATCTACTTAAAAAAAAAACTTTTCATTTTTCCAGCTACCCAATTTTCGACATCTGTCTTTTTGGGTATTTATCAGTAACTTCTCTTCCAGTTCTTTTTTTCCATTTTCAATACAAAAGCTTAAAATTTCCTTATAATCATGGAATACCATTCTTATAATACAGCTAAAATATTAATATAATGTAAGTGATAACTACAACAGCATCTTGTGTGTGTGTGTGTGTTTGAAGTTTCCCAACACTTCCAGGTCTGGCATGTCCATCAAACTGCCAGATTGTAAAGTGAAATTTAGCATTTTAAATGTTTTTTCCCCAATTGTATATAGACTTTACAGTTTATTGATAATGAACTGTACCAGTGCTGTCAACGCTTTAAAGTAAGGGAAGTGATCTTCAACTTATAAACACCTGGGTTAATTTGTTTTACTATTTTTTTTTTTTTTTTTTTGCTTTGCTTTGCTTTTTGTATGCAAAGGCTAGATAGAATAGGAGGTACACTTTAAAATGGATTGAGAACTAAGAAAAATCCACAATTCCAATAAAGGATTCAAAATCACAAATTGCTGAATGAAATTATGAATTGCTGTTATGGTCACTGGAATCAAAAGATTTTTAACTCTTGAGAACATTCAAGCTAGTTACATTAACACTTGCTGTGAACTTAGAAATTCTTCAGTAATTTAAGCCAACAAAAATTAAAGATTTTATTTCACTACCTTTTTCGTTATTATATGACCACATTCACTATTTTTTGAACTGTCATTTTATTTTCATGAGTTTCATTAAGTTGATGCTTCTATTTTACAATTCACATCACTCACAGTAAATTTTGATTTAAGTAGAAAGACCCGAAATTTCAAGAATTAAATTTCTACAAATGCAAATTGACTATAATGCCATGATTAATGTAACTGAGTACCTTTAACTTATTATCACTTTAAGAATGAGTGACTTGACAAATTAATACCAATGTTTCTTTAATTTCTGTTATGCATTGATTTTATAATAAAATTGGAATTTTAATCTCACCTTTTGCTTATCAATTAGATTTGTACTTTGTACACCCAAGACATTTTGCAGCCAGTCAGGGCTTATAGCTTGACCTATCCATAGAAACATGAACACACCATTTTCTACAAAAAAGGGAATGGTTAAAATTACTTGCAAATTTATCACATTGCAAATATTTTAATGAGTTATATTAAATGATACAATTAAAACAACTTAAAAAAAGTATTTAGATGTAATAATAATAATAATAACAGCATGAAGACAGGTACATACTTGAGTAAATAATATGTATTACCTAATAAATATGCACCATTATCATGTAATTTTTCGATTGAGCATCGAATTGGATTTGGTAAGTCATCTGCATCTGGATTTACTTCATGCTAATAAAGAAATAAAAAAACTGAGTTATTTGTATGTGATATTTATATCAATTTCAATCATAAAATCAATCTTTTTTAATTATTAAAAAAACTGAGTTTATATGTTATGACATATTAACAAGCATACTTACCAGAGGGATAAGTGTTGGATAAAAATATGTTGCAGTACTTTTAACATCCATACTGTTTACAGTAACAATGGAGAAGCATCGATCATCCAAAGACATATCAGGTCCTTTGAAAAAGTTATAAATTACAAAAAATAGAATCAGTAATACAATATAAAAGTTTTCAAGTATTTTATTTATAATTTCACATGAATAAATAATAAATGACAAGTGAATAACCTGTTATTCAGCAATGATGCTCTCATAAGTTGAAACACATTTATGGATGTATTTATAAAAGAAAAATAGTATATTAAAAAAATCAACAGTACTTCAAAATTTAAATATATATAAAATTTTCAAAGTTAATCAAAATTAATAGAAATAATTAATACCTTAAATTAACAGATTTAATTAAGCTCAAACAGAAATTACTGATATTTCAGTTTTACTTTTTGCATATGTTGAAGCTATTGCAAATTTCCAAATAATTTTAACAAATTTTTTTCTTAACAATTGAATTTTACTTTACTTATCTAAATGCATAGTGCTACATACAAAATGACAAAAAATAATTTGAACATGCATAATACAATATATCTTAATGCTAACTTTAGTTTTACAACCAGACTTCAAAATAAACATGAATGCATAGCTACTTGTAACGTATTTACAAATTTTCAAACAAGCTAATATTGGGCTGTATACAGAGTCCTAAATGTGTCACAAAATTTTCACCTATGTAACTTACAATTCACACTTCCTAATATTTAGCCTACTTTTTTAACAAGAATTAATTTGGGCCATTGAGCCTCATAAAACATTGACTTTCTTTACCTTCAAGATGAATTAAACAGAATAATCTTTTGAGTTGAAACTAGCAAATGTAACAGACATTCTTGTCTCTAAAGTTGATAGGAAACTCTACCACACTTGAATATTTCCCTATATGTCCATGGGCAGAATACTGTAGTGAGATCTTAAATTTTCTAGTTAAGACTTAAAACCAAGGAAACACATCTAGCAAAATTTATTTACGACATGTTGATTAACTATAAACATTTGATAAAAAAAAACTAAAATGAGGGGCTTTTTTTTAATTGGAGAAGCAGATCAGGTAGGGATGAGACAGTGCTTCATAAACAAAATCATTCGGTGTCAGTATTTTCTTATTTGGCAAAATTTTGAACATTATCTTGCTGAAACAGAATGACATGCTTTATCAGACTGTTGTTTCATCATCAATGTTAGTGCATCTGCTGTGAATCCTTACAATAACTTTCTAAAATGGTGTCATATTGTCATTTTCTTGAAACTCCAATCTTTGAATTCCAGGGTAAATTTTAAACCACTATGTAATCAAACAAGAAAAAGTTTAAACTTGAATTTCATCCATATAAACTTTATGAACTATGTGTATGGGAATCTATGGGAATTATTTACAGGAACTTTGTGTTACAGTTAATGAGAAAAATATAGTTTGTGTAAAATTAATAATCAGGATAACTAATGCTTACTTTAAAACCAATTATTTGTGGCACTGAAAATTAGATATACTTAAATAGTAAATTTACAATAAACTAAAAGCAATTCCCGTTTTTTAACATTTTTTTAAATAGCTATGTGAAATGCAAATGTACTAACTGTTCATATAAAATTATTATACAATGACATGTATGTACGAAATTTTTATAGATTTTAAACCCTATGGAATTTTTGATACTTCTCTTATTTTAATTCATAACAATGTTAAGACAAATATACTAATTTTAAATATTAGTATAAAAAATTACTAATTTTTTGATAGCTAAAAATTAGATATTTCACTGCACAAATTATTTCTTAACTAAAATGTTTGACCTATAAGCAGATTTTTACTGTACAGAAATTCTAAAAAAAATTTACTTCAACTAAGAAAAAACATTTTGCACAATATAAAATACACAGAATACTTAAATGTACATAGATACCTCATACATCATATTCACATGACGTATCATTACTAAAAACTACTTTTGCAATTTTTTATTTAATGCATGCGAATACTAGAATCTGACTAAAATTAAAAACTGTACTGAAATGAAAAGAAAAAATATAATATTTCTTGGTTAAAAATAAGACAAGAATTATAACGTGAATTTCAATTAATAATTCTGAAATATACACAATTATTACAAAGGAATTAATTGGTGAAACAATTTAAGTATTATAGAAATTCTGTGAATCAAAGTTAAGAATAAAATATACAAATGAAATATATAAATAACAACAAAAAATGCAATTTCAAATAACAAGGTTTTTAAGCATTTTTCCAATTAACAAAACTATGAAAATAAATCATTCTTACCACCAGCAACAGCATCACTTCTTAAAAGACAATTTATCATTAATGGAAGAAGTTTTAAAGCTTCTGGTAATATTAACTGAGCAGAAGAAGAGTTTGTGGCACAATTTTTTCGATAACAAGAGAGTATTTTCACACTTCTGCTAAGTAAGTTACTTTTTATTTGTTGAGGACTGTGATCCAATAGTTGCTTCAAAGCTGCATGAAACATGTGAGAAGGAAATTACTAATATATACAAAACAATAATTTGGTGAAAAAAATAAAAAGCAGATTTTCCTTTATGAACAAAATTAAATATTTAAAAATAATTTTGCACATGTATCAATAATGGAATAAAAATCATCTGTCAGATATTTATTATATTCGAAAATATATTTAACAATTTTATGACAGATATATAATTTCTATATTTTGTTATTTTTAGATAATTTAGAATTATAAATTTTTTTTACATTATATATAGTATAGTAAAAATATACTATACATAAAGAGAAACACATATACAATAGCTAGTTTTTATAATTATTTGCTTATTTTCATAGGTTATTTTTAATTAAAATTATCACATACAGAAAGAATCCTTTAAGATACTTTTCAAACTTATTCAAACATTGTGCACTTAAATATCCCAAAAATGCATAATTTCCAAAAAAAAAGTATTACCTTGTTTGGCAAAAAAGTTAATTATAGTATCCAATTCTGAACACTTGAATACATCAGGCATGCTAACTGAAGTTGGAATAGCTAAATTATGAACACGAATCAGTCTTTCGCCGGTAATAGTTGTATATAAAAGAGCAGTTTGTATAAATACAGTTTCATTTTCTGGCAATTTATCATCATAGGCTAATTCAACAGTTACAGCTTTGTGACAGTCTATAGCACTAAGTTCGATGTCTGTAGCATTTGACATGAAGAAGTTTCCATAATAGAAAACTGGACTTATACCTAATAAAAAAATAAATGAACACTGATAAGTGATGAAGAAATAAACACATTATACAACCAGATAAATGCTATGAGTGTAGTCAAAATTTGCATAACTGCTAAGATAATGATTAAGGTTTATTATTTAATGATCAGATTAGATTTTTAAATGTTATCAATTTAAAGGTTTTAATATTTTTTATTTTAAGAACTGTGCTTTAAGTTAACTATATATAAGTTCAAATTATTAGAAATATTATAACAAATTTATGACAGAAGTATAATTTTAACTTGCAACTATGGCTATTACTATTGTATAAATTATTAATTGTTATTTTCCACTTTATTGGTTTGAAAAATAAGGGTACTCTTGTTTAAATTTTACACAAGAAATTTTAAATGTAGATTTAAACTAAAATTAAGAAAAAGTATTAAGTTTTAATATTTTTACAAATTAATAAAATTTTCATATTGCAACTTAACATGTTTATTTATTTTTATTCATTTGTTTAGTTAAAGTTAATGTATGCGTTACTAAAATTTTCCTTTTCGATAAAAAGTGCAACTATATATAAAACAAATGAAAACTTCTAAAATAAATTTAACTGAGTCTTACAACACAGGTTACACATGAGCATTAGAAAAAGTTATTTTTAGTGCTATATGAGAGAGAGAAAGAGAATATAAATCTGTCTCCCTCTAAGTACAGGCGTACTAAACATTGAATAATAAATCATGATTTCATCAGCACCGATCAATTAAAGGGAAAATGAAATAAAATAATCATTAATTTTGAAATCATATATATATGTTGGATAAATTTATAAGCCATTCCAATGTCTGAAGCAATAGTTACAATTATTTTATTTTTTATTATGAATATTTCTCATATCCGTTTATTTCGAGAGATTGAAAAAAAGTACAGAAATAAAATATTTAGAAATTAATTTGTTCTTGGTAATTTCTCATTCATTAATTTAGTTTCATTTGGTGTTTTCCCTTTGGGCACCCCAAATAATGTTGATACAATTACATTATTTGATTTATTAATTTAATGATATTAAATATTTAAAATTATTTTAAAAAAAATTCCAATTTCAGACTCTACTTTCTTTGTAGATGGATCTTAATTTTTTTTCCTAATTCATAATACAGATTTATAAAATATGAAGCATTCAATTTCGAATAAATTTTAAAAATTTAACATTTAAACTTAACAATTGAATGTCTGAGAAATTGTTAAGTTCAACAATAAACTTAACAATTTCTCAGATTTTAAAAATTTAACATCTGAGAAATTGTTAAGTTCACAAGAGTGTTTCATAAATTTTAAATCCCCTCTAAATTTTAGTTTGTAAATGGTAATGAATCAGAATTATATTATGAATATACTTTCATTATTTGGAAAAGTTTGCAATAATTTCAGATTAATACTACAAATAAACTGTACTGATAAAAATAATTATCAAGATATAATTAACAATATCTGATACTTCTAACAGATAAATACATTTTATAGATGAATACAACATTTGAAAAATTCCTTGTAATATTTTATGAATTTCCAGTTATTCAACTACAATTAATCCTCTTAATCCAATCATTGGCCTTAAAAATTAATTGTAGATTTTATTTGTTTTATCGAAGACAAGGGCTGAATAATATATTAATTGTAACCCATGGAAAAATAATAACAAGTCTTAATGAAAGTTTAGGTTTACCAAACATGTTACACTGCTGTCTAATGAAAATTCAAAGCAATTTAACTATTAATTTTTCATGTGTTTACAAGTGAAAATACAAAATTTTAATTATTAATTTCAATTTTATTTAATTCAAGAAGGAAATTAATTTTAATTTTTATTAATAGACGAGAATTGTTTTTAAAATTCTAAAGATGAATCTTGATCATAGAGTGACAAATTCAACACAGAAAAATTCTCAAAATACATCAATGTTGCTTACAAAATATTCAGAAATTCAGAATAACATTTTATTGATAGATAAAAAATAGCTTACAACAAATTTAATTTAATGAATACAATCTGAAAGATAATTCTATTTTCCTTAACTAAATTAGAACACAGAATATTTTAAATAAGTTAAAGAAAAAAACATACCTGCACTTGTTCGTACACGTAAAACAGCATCAAATGCAGTAGTTGTTGTAACATTTCTTTCCAAATCCTCCAAAAATCTATCACCATCAATATGCGACTTTGAAAAGTCAATGAAATTTTATATTAAACATTAAAGGAATGAATGATTATCAAAAATAAAATTATAAATGAAATTTTATTAAAATTATGTATTCATACTTGGAAATATGTATATTTGTACATTTGTCCACCAGTATGCCTGCACAAAGGTCCTAAACTTGCGATATCAATATACGCAGAAGGAAACAGGTAAAGATCTACAGCACAACCAGCAGCAACACAGTCTTGAGCTAGTTTACTGTAAAAATCTGTTTGAGAAGCTAGTGCTATCTGTAAAATTCATTTTGAATCAATGTATATTGTCCATGCATAAAAAGAAACACATACACACATATATATATGTATAAGATAAAACATAAAAATATTGAAACCAGAAATATAAAATTTGAAAAATATTAAAATATATGATGCAAATGACAAGAAGGCATAGAGACCACGTCTTCATCAGGAGATGGCCAGCTATGCAAAATGAACTCTTTTCTGACATGCTTGAAGGATAAATGTCTAAATATCTTCGAGCAATTCCCCTGAAGAGTGTTCGTATTAAAAGAACTTAGTTAAAAAAAAGAATATATGTGTAGATAAGTAAAAATACTCACAATAGATGAAACATAAGTACAGTAAAAAAGATCAATACTGTAGAAAAATACATTCAGAAAATTCAGAAAAATACATACTGTAGAAAAATACATAATATCAAGGTCAGCAAATCAGATTGAATTTATATATGAGAATAGGACAGTTGCCAAAAATAAATTTGAAATTAAAATAAAGAAATATTGCCAGAAGTAATTAAATTCAAAAAGTTAAAGTGGTTTAGAAACATGTAGTAAATTTGAAATTAAAATGTGTTAAAGGGGATTTAAGCTTAAGTTATGTATAAAATAAAGTGTATAAATGTAGGTGTTTTCAGGATTCTTGTAAGAACTTCAATGCTTGGGTGGCCCTTCTGTAGTTATAAAAACTACGCATTACTTCAATCTTACAAGCGATTCCCTACTTCCTACATATTCTAAAATAAAATTAATTGGAATATTATTATTTTTTAGGTGAACTATTAGGTGTTTAATTTGATTTTTAGTAGATTCATAATTGTTACAGATATTATAAATGCGATTAAGTTCATTAATTATAACGTTTCTGTATATTATTAAAGAAATTTTGAAGTTCCAGGAAATTATCTTATTAACATGAAAATTAAATTGATTAGTTTTGTCGAAGACATCAATATATGTAGCAGAATTAACAATAGTGATAAATAAATCCAAAAATTCTGTTTTAGTATCAAAAATTAGTTTTAATTAGAGAAAGTTCTCAGGGTAAATAGTTTTAGAAATATCTTAAAATTTTAAATTGTTAAAAGTAATGAAATCATCTATGTATCTGAAAGCAAAAGAATATTGATAGAAGAAGTTTTTTCAAAATAATGTAGAAATAAATTTGCCAGTGTGCTGGAAAAGTTGGATCCCTGTGGAATTTCACAATTTTGAATATAATTATTTATAATAATTTTACATCGTTAAGTATAAAATTATTATAAATACACATTTTAACTAAATTGTTCCAGTATTCAAAATTAATATTTAATAAGTTTCTATAGTCCTGATAATAAAGGTGTAGTACATCGTTTAATTTATCAATTGGAATTAATATAAAAAGGGCTTTAAAGTCAAAAGAATTGACACAAATACAATTTTTTGATAAAAAATCCAAAATAGGTTTATTATTATTAATGATCCAAGTGGCTTCTGATTTAACAATATTGTCTAATATAATAATAAGAAATTTAGCAGAAATGATTCCACGTTTATCGATGTATGATTTAGTACCACAGGCGATAAATCTGAACTTTATAGGAATTTTGTGAAAATTAGGAATGACTGTTAAATAAGGAAACTAATTTATAACTGTTAATATTTAAAAGTTTATAAAACCCAATGATTTTTTTTATTAATGATATTAACTGTGGAGTTTAAACGTTTATATGTGCTGGAATTTAATGTCTCATTATCAATTAAATGTAAATAAAATTTCTTACAAATAAATCCGTTATTATTAGAGGCTTTATCTACTGGCGTAATGATGAAGTTATCTTTTAGATTATTAATGGCTGGTTTTAATGAATTAAGCTTAATACCAATTAATTGTTAAATTATTAACAAAAATAAATTCCTTAATTTTATAAAGAAGTTTAGACTTCCAGGTTGTAAAAAATTCAATAGGTGTATTATAAAAAATTGAAATTTTAAAGATAAATAAATGAATATTATGTAAAATTGCTTTAATTATTTTAAATCTATTTAGTTGAAAAACTGGTCTATATTTAGTCTCTTTACTTAATATTTCTTTTAATTTAGGATCATTGACAATGTTTAAATCACCTGTAATAATATGACCGAAATCAGGGTTAATAAATTTTTTTAATTTATTATTATGACAAATACATTTAGAGAGTTTTCTAGATGCTCTTTATTAACCCTGATTTCCGTTCAAATATTGGTATATGACTCTATAATAAATTTTAATATTTTTATAAATTTAATAAATTTTAAAATTAGGTATGACTATAATCAAATTAAATAAAAAGAAATAATTAAGTAGATTTGCGACTTAATACAAATATCCACATTCAAATTGTGAATCAAATGCAAGATTTCTCCAATTAAGATTAGAATAGAACGTTAATCATTCTCTGTCATCTTGACTACTTTATGCTGGGGAGAAAATTTTCAAACAAACATGAATATATACATATAGCTAAATTTGCTAAAAAACACATACAATGTACCAAGTTTAAAGTTTCGTACAGTTCTATTTTCATAAAGGAAAGTTTCAATCACTCCATTGTAATGAAATTTTTTACTAAAAAATTCAATGACAAATTCAGAAAATTCAATTTGAAAAACAGCCATTTAGTAAATGTTTCAGTGCTTTCAAAAAATTTGCCTTTAAAAATTATAACTATAATTAAAAAATAAAACTCTAAACTACAACCAGTTATATACACTTTCAATAATAACTTTAGTTCTAAAAATAAAATACTCAACAAATTATTGTAATAATTTTAAATTTTATACCTGCACAGTACAAATTGTACAAAAATTTTATTAAACCGTATTTTTAGTTTTCACAACACTCAAATTATACAAGTAAGAATCAATTTAAGTCACATAGAAAAATTCTGACTTAATGCAAACATAAGAATTACAAAATGTAAAAATATGGAAAAAAGAGTATGACATTTGAAAACAAATATCTTAATGAGTAAAAGTAATTTACTGAAAATATATTAAGAACATAATCATTTATTTGCCATGAAACTATAAGATAGATGGCAGTTAAGAAAGAGGCTGTAATATGTTTGATTTGATGGCTTTTTTGTAAGCAAGGGCTCATTAGATTGGGATCAATAGTTTAAATTAACTCTTAATCACAGTAAATATTCTCGCTCAAACTAATAATCGAAGAATAAAAAGCCAGAGAGCTAACAATTCAGACGTGAGCTCAGGAAGTTTTAGCATGAGATTTGATGACTACTGGATATATAGAAGGAAGTGAAATTCAACCATATTAAAATATATATATGGTTTTGTGTGTGTCCTATAGTTACTTTTTTCACATAAAATCTATTCAGAAAAAACCTAGAATTTCCATATTGAATGAATATTATCAAAGTGAAATTGAAGTTTTAAGAACAGCTTCTTTAGTATTGCACAAATAGCATGAATACAATACCACATGGTAATTGATCAGTTATTTGACCATTTCCAGTAAAAATCTTGTTTTGAATTGGATTTAAATGAAAAATGTAAGAAATCAATTTCTGCACTAAATGCTATCCCTATAAAAGTCATTTTAAGATAGTGCATAACATTTTCATAACTGAAAAGAAATGGGAACTTAATGGGAACTTAACATGTTAAGATTTAAACAAGCATTTGTAATAAAAATAATACACACACAGTAAACATCTACAATTAAAACTTTATGGAAAATGTAAGAAGGTCAAGATCATGATTCATATTGGTATTATTGACTCATTTTGCTGTTATACTAGCTTTTCTCTTTTGCCATCAGAATAAATCAGTATTAATAAGGATTAATTAAAATCCAAAATTACATTTTTATCATATCATGTTATTTTGAAAGTTGTATAGTATTACAAAATATTCTGTGCATAAAATATTGATTCAAATATCAAAGATTACATTACAAATGAACTTTTTTAAAGATTATAAGAAAAATAATTTTAAAAATGTGTAAGCAACAGAAAATCCATTAAAATTAAAAAACTTTCGGAGCACTAATTTTTCTCAAACTAATACAAAATTTTATATATTTCTTAAGGAATTTCAGTATATTTTAAAATAAATAATTGAAAAATAATTAATGGAGCAAAAAAAATAATTACCTTTTGTTTATCAGTTCCTAACAATTTCTGACCTTCTCTATGAGTCAATTTACCCGGAGCTTCAGCATTAGGTATGGTAGAGTGGAAAACCAACAATTTACCAGAGCAATTTGCATTCTATAATCAAATAATAAAAATTATACAACAATAAAATATGTAATATAAACTCAAGATACATAAATGGATAATATTATAAATTACTTTTAATGCTTCTAAGCCAACTTGAATGACTGGTCCTAAAATAACCTCTGATGAAGGCTCATTCATAAATAAACGAGGTATATGCTCCATGAGACTAAAATATATATATTCAGATTAATTTATATAAGTAATATTAAGATGTGTTATAATATTGAATATAAATTTGAATAAAAAATAATTTTACAATATTTTTACATATGAAATTTATTTCAAAACTATTAAATATCAAAATGGTCATATATTTATTGTAATAGATTTACTTAAAAAATCATTCATTATATTTAAATTTGATGTCACATCAAATTAGTAAGCATCAGGAAAAAAATTAATTAGTTTTGCCCATACAGCTACAAAATTAAACATTGAGAATTTACAGAACTTAATTTAAAATAAAACCCTAACCATAAAAACAAACTTAAAATTATGGTAATGAATTATGGGTTATAAAAATCATTATCAAACAAGTTATGAAATTTATTATGAAATTTAACAATGATGTTACTAACTTAAAAATTATTATGTAAATTAAAAATATTAGAAAATTATAGAAAAATATCTGATTTCATTATAATTTGTGTTAAAACTATGTTAAATTCTGTATACAAATAACCCACAAAACATTTTACATTTACATGCACTACATGACATCAAGAAACTAGAAGTAATTTTGAAATATAATTTGCCCAATTCAATTTCTTAAACAAAATATTGATATGCCAAAACAGTGCAAAATTCAGATAAATTAGTTGTAATGCATTAGTTGAAAATTTAAAAGCTCCAATATTCTATGCGTATTAGTATGAAATGATTGTAAGAAAGCCGTCCAAAGCTAACAATGGTAATATTAATAGGTTTCAGACACATTACACACAATTATAATTACTGACAAATTCAAATGATGGTTCTACATATTCCATATAATGCGTACAGATATATAGAAAGTTTAAGTGAATTTCTTAATATAACAATAAATGTTTTTTGAGCTTTCATCAGAAGCATACAATTTTGAAAATGAATGTTACCTATTCTGTTGCATATCAAACTATCAGAATTTAAACTTTAGCTTGTTTTTCTAAACAGCTTTAGATGTAGCAATCCAAAGAATCAGATATAAATCCTGCCTTCAATATCAATTAAATGAAAGGAATATTCTCATTTTACTTAGAACATTATGACTGTTCCAGGAATGTACGTATCAAACTGTGATGCAAGACAAATTGATTGGGTATATATTAAAAAAATTGATAATGAGAGCAAGGTAGAAAAGGCTAGATAATATTTAACTATTTAAGCATAATTTTAATATTTTTCTTTATTAAGAGAATTATCTGCTAACTGTCTACACAGAATATAAGGAAAACGAAAATTTAGGTTTTATCTAAATAATTGATTAATTTTAAGTGTTAGCTTGTTACCTTTAATCATAAATTATTTTTGTATAAGATAAAGAAATAATAAAAGGTAAAACTAAGGAACAAAGAAAAACTAGAAATGCATTTATTGAGTTGTGTATTAAATCCTACAAGGATATTCAAACATATTTACTTAAAAATATGAATAAACAGAAGTGCAGTCCAATAATATCAAAATAATTATACTGCACTCTTTTCATTAACACCTTCCCACTTAAACATTCCAATAAACTTTCTTAAATAATTTTAAATGAAAATTTCAAATTTGTTAAACCTTTATGTAATCTTGAAAGATTAAAAATTTAATTTCAATAAACTTGGATTAATTGCAAATATAAAATCAAGCTTTTATTTTTCAACTTTGAAAGTAATTATTAATAATTATTGTAATAATTTTAAATTATGAGTTTTGAAATGAATCTGAAAGCAAATTAATGATAAAAATCTGAAAATTAGTAAAACACTAATATACTAAGTGTTTTACATTAAACAATTTTCCATCAGTTTAATTTCATTTTGTTTGAATTAAAATAAAAAAATTCACCTGTCTACAAGGGCTTCAGCTTCAGATAAGGTTACAAGAAAACCTTCCAGCAATGGTACAAATGCATTATGAACATCTGATAGTACCATTATATGTGGTTGAGTAAGATTTTTCTATAATATAAATGTAAAAAAGAGATTGTTTTAGTACAAACCTATTAAATGCATGTATGCCACATGATAATATTCAATGGCTTTATTATTACCATTATCATTTAGAACAGAATAAAAAATACATTTTTGAGGTAGATTTAAAAATATTTTTGTATATAAGTTTATTTTTTAAAATTTAAGACAATGGCATGACAAAGATAAAATTGAGATATTTTGCTTCTAATTCTGTAATTATCTTCTGTATGGTAATAAATTCAGATATATTTAGATATTTGTTGACTTCTTGTTAGCCTGTTTGATATTCCTGTTAGTACTATGGATAAATTTAGAAATCAAAGCTATTTCAAAAAGAGCAAAAAGGATTCCAACTGGACAACATATTACAATAGAATAATCAATAATATTAAAGTTTAAAGGCAAGCATAGCTCATGTAAATGAAAGCATAATAGTTGAACAGAAGCTCACAAAATGAGTGATATAAATTAGAATCTATGTATATTTATTTAGAAGATAATTACTAAAAGAATATTTGGGTACAAAAGAAAAAAACAAAAATACATCAGAAAAAAAGGAAGTTGTCTCCTTAAAATAAAATCGTTTCTATATGAGGTATGATTTCACCAGACTGCCAGAAACATTTAACACCTTTGAGGCATTGATTCAATGAATTTATTAATGTAAGGGATAAGATACTCTGTTCCACTTCTCTCCAGAAGAGTTCTCTTCATTCTTGCAGAGTTTGTAAGGAGAAGGCGTTCAACAACTACTCTACCCAGAATGTTCTAAACATGCTCGATTTGGTACATGTCCAGAAAACACCCTGGCCATTCTATTCAAGATTCCAACTTCCAGAAGGAAATCATTCACTTAATTAGCATAACATGGCCTCCAATTGTCATGCATTAACATGAAGTCATCTTCAATTGTAGTCAGTATAAGAGACCATCATAGATTAAAGGTTTCATCCGTATAATAGTTACTAGTCAGAGCTCCATTTTGAATGATATATAAATGGCCCATTAATAGGGATACCAACATACCTAAATTATCACTCTCCAACCCAAAATTTGGCATTTTCATGCATGAACACAGGACTTTTTTCAGTTTCATGTTTCCTCCAGATGAAAGTATGGCCCTTATTAGGATGAAGAAATAAAAAGGGCTTATAGGAGAAAAGAATACACCACTCATTACTCTTCCAGTTCATATGCTCTATTGCTCACACACTGCGGGCATGATGTCGTGCTTTTAATGTGAAATATATCATTGGTGATTGAGCATACAACATGAAGGTGGTTTTAAACAGTTTGGGTCAAAACTGTGAAACCAGTAGTCAAGCGAATGTGTTGAAAAATGACATTCATATTTTAATATCTCCAAGCTGCTAGCATTAAATAACAATATTCATTAGTCGTTGTGTGTCAATGACCTAACTCTGATCTTTAAACTGCATTTCTAGTCTTCAAAAACAGGTAAAAAAAAAACAGACAACAGCTTTCCAAGTTTTAGATTCTTTTTAAATGACTTCATTGAGATATAATACTCATTGAAACAGTGTGTTTACTGAATTTAAATCATTCTTTTCCACTCTGTCTTACATTAAGTTGAAAGCCAAATCTCATTCATTGCTGCTAAAGCATCATATTCGATGTCAAACACAAAATTTACATACAGAAAAGTTTGAAAATGAGATAAATTTACATGTGTGATTATCATCTTCGATTTTATGCAAAACATTTTTCCTTATACAGTTATTTTAGAAGATTTACAATAACCTTTAATTGTTTTGAGCATTATATTTGGCAAAAAAGTTCATTCTTGATGAACCAGAGTGTTCTCAGTATTACTCATAAGCCATGTGTCAAGATCATCAACATCTCTCCATAAGAGGAAAGAACAGTGATGGTCTAGGTTGGCTCTGAACTTATTGAATTAATAGTTTAGTACTTGCTTCAACAAATATGAGCTTGGAAACATTAAGAGATCATTTAAATCAACACTAATTTTTTATTGACAAAGAAATACTATTTCATAAAGATAACTTTTCAAAACATCTTTAGTTTCAATCAAATTATTTTGGAACAAAAAACATACATTTCTTAGACTGTGTCTAGCAAATAATTTATACTTTAAATATGATTTAGACATTCTGTTATGCAACATTTATACATATAGTATAAAGAGCAATATGAAGCATTAAACTATTGTAAAATAAATTTTCTGATATGTTTTAAATTGGAGGTTGTTTTCATGAACTTGAAAGCTCAGTAAAAAATTTGGTTTTTTGATACTCATTGATCATTTTTTACACATGAGGACTTGTCAGACCAGAATCTGAAGTTTAAACTGGATTCTGAACGACTACAAACAAAGTGGTTGCCCAAGGTGTAATTTTTGAAGAAAAAATTATTATACTGAAAGCAAGTCCACTAATTATTCAACTGCTGGCTCAGCAGCTCAATGAAAGATTGGAGATTCTTCTTGAAAATAAAGATACTGGCTCATACTAATACATTTTTAGCAGAAATATTATTTCTAGAAGGATAATTTCAGACTCTTATTTCACTGGACTGATACAACAGTGAACTAAATCACAACACTAGTGATGTTTAGTTGCCAAAATTTAAAAAAATAATAACCTAGATAATTTTGTGACTGAGTATCCATGTTTAGAATTTTATTGTTTCTAGCTTATTGGGGTGTCCATTTTTACTGCTTACCATTTCTTAGTTACTTTTGATTTTCTACTCTGCTTGCCATAGATTTTTATAAGGATTGCCCTTTAGAAGTTTGCAATAGATTGATTTTAAATAAGAGTTTTTATGAAAATTAACATATAATTCTTAATTTTTTACTTGGTAATTTAGAGAATGATTTTGCCAAGGGCCAATAAAACAGGAAAACACTAATATATATTCAAATTAACATAACAAAAAAATATTTTAATTATTTTAAGCATTATTAAGAGATATCTATTGGTGTTTCACACATTGATATTTGTTTCTGCGTTTTTATTTCTATTTGATATTTAATTAGAAATATTTAACTGTGATAACTTTGTCACACAATGTATAAATTTGAATTGTAAAATCACATAAACTTGTCATATTCATAGATATATAATATAAGTATTCATAAATATATTTTTAATAGAAATTTGAAATTGTTGTAAAAACTTTAAATTGTGGAAAATGTAATGGGTTTGTATGAATGAATCAAAAATATAAATATTTACACATATATCAGTAAAACAAAACTTACAGTACCCCATAAATGTAAGACTTTTATGTTTATTAAAGCAATGTCATTCACCAGTCTATTTTAATGTAAAAATATAACTGACATTAGAAAGTCAAATTGTGCCAAAATTTTTCACTAATACAGCATTGTATCCATGAGAGAAAAAAACTGCAAGGGAAAAAACAAATGCCACTTCCATTTATTAGAAAAACGTTCTAAATCAAAGTAGAAATCCATCAATTATCTTCCAGTTTTTCTTTTCAGAAAAGATATCTCTCTTATTTTCCATTAAATATGATCCTAGCAATTAAATATCATGTTCTCAATTCATGAATTTTATATTATCATTCTAGAAAAAGGCTGTATTTTGTACTGTGATAATTTTTTTTAGCTGAATTCTTTTGTAAGAGCTCAAAACATTTTTTTAGTTCATTTACAAAAAAGATGTGTTCAAATATTTATCATTTTCATATTTAACATAAAATTAATGAGATATGAATACAATTTATAAAATTGATTACAATATATATTGTTTTTAACTATCAAATATGATAGATTACATAAACTGAATTTTCAATGTTAAAAGTAAAAAGGTTATAAAACTGAGATTAATAATAAAGAACAAAAATGCTATATAAAAATAGTAATAATCATTGCATATTATCTAGTAAATTATTTCTTATATTTTACATAAACATATACTATGAAAATTATCACATTACAGATACAGTAAATTAAATGCATAATTTATATTTTTTTCAAAAACAGAATATTAAAAAAATATTAACATATTCTTATAATATGTGCAAATACGTGTTAAGAAAAATAAATACTTTTATCAGTCATTTATGTGCTAGTTCAAATTTACATATTAATAAGTTATTTTAAGCATTATAAAGTATTAACTTAAATTTTTTTGATCTTATAATTACCAAATATTATTGTTAGAGGAAAATACCTTCATATTATAAAAATGTAAAACACTGTTGTATGTTACAAATCCCACTCTTAGTTTTGATGTGTCATTTTTCTCATCACTATAAATAGAAAAAATGTTAAATTTTGAGTAAATAATAATTAATATCAGATAATAAATGTTAAAATGTAATACAGACAAACTGAAAAACGCATGTAGAATGCTCAAATAATTTTACTAATAAAAATTCAAAAATAATTTAAATAATAACTATATTATTTATTCAAGTATATTATTAGATATCAAATGATTATCAAATAATATACTTGAATAAATAACTATCTTCTTCAGAAAATAAATAAAAGCACTTACGTCTTTAAAGTATGCAGCACATTTTTCATATTTTCACACAGAAGTGGAACAAGTCCATTTCGAAATGTTGCATTAGAAACTTCTATCATAAAAATATAAGCAGGTGGATTCGGAAGTTCTTCTTTCTACAGATAAAATAAATTAATTATAAATATGTGTATGTGTGCATACATACATACACATATTATACATCAAAACAAAAATCTAGCATCCAGCAAAAAAATATAACACCAAAATTAATTTACAATTATGGTATGAAAAACTTCCTTTTTCAATTTTACTCATATATCAAAAGGATTTCAATATTATTTTTAAAGATTGAAAATACTTAGTATTTCCAATGCATTGAAATTTGCTTAAATTTTTATCAAATAAAATGCATTTAGAATAAAGAATTTTTTAAAAAATGCATGAAAAGTTTAATATTAATGAATTTTACAGATACTAAAATATTTTGAGGATAAATATAGTAAAACTTTACAGTTGAGAACATATAATAAATGTAAATGAAAACATAACTTAAATGCATATAAAATAAGCAATTTAATATTTTCTTAACTGATATACCAACAATCGATAAATTTCTTTGGAAAAATATATTACTTCTGCCTCAAAAAATATATTTTAAATGATCATGGTACAATAACTGAAATTCAATGAATAGAAATGCTAATGGATAAATCATATAAATAAAAACATAAAAATAATTTCTAAATAATAATAGATAAAATGTGTAATGAAAATTTATAACAAATGCATTTGCTTTATGAATATAAAACTTCAAATACCAAGAAATTAAAAATCATAAATTAAATATAAAACTATTTAAATTTTCTTTTAAGTCTTAAATACTTTTGCATGCATATAGTATTTTAATAATAATTAAATTTCTATACTTTAAATACAGTGATATAATTATATATAGTAACAAAACTAACACTAAATAGTTACATGACATGTGTGTTAGAATACATATATGCACATAATTATACTGTTACTAATCTTCATAACATAGGAAAATGGTCATAATTGGTGATTTGATTTGCTTATTGCTCAGCAGTCATCTTTTGCATACAAAGACTAATTAGATCAAGACCAACAAATTAAAATAGGAGCCATAACAAACATTCATGCCCAAGGTGGAGTTCGAACCCATGAACAGTTAAACCAAAAACCAGAGTGCTAATCGTTCAGCTGTCGGTTCACTTTCATAACTGGTGAGTATCAAAAGTGTGTTGGGGGAAATAAAACTTGAACCAAAATATCTCTATATTAGGCTATTAAATTATTAAGAACAGAATTAAGTATATGTAAAAGTTAAAAGAAATAGAACCATTTCCTACTAATTGTGGCAAGAGGATGACTCTGGGCAGCCTGGATGATGTACATCGGGAGTTTATTCCTGGTGGGGCCACCCTAGGCATGAAGGCCAGAACATTATGCTCAGCTATTAGGGGACAAGCCACATCAGTCTCCTACCTTCGAGTGTTCAGTCAAACAGAAGCTTCTTCTAAGTCTCTAGCCATGAGTTACAAATCCTTTAATGTTTTTATACATTTTGAAGGTTAATAATCTCATGGACTTTGTCTAGCAGTCATTCGACATGGTGACTATGAAACAACAACAACCATTTATCACAAAAAGATTGCCATGTTATTTAATTTATAAATTTCTCTTTGTAAAAAACTTTCCCTTATACATAAGTAAAGTTCTTAATTACATGTAACCAAATATGCTACACCTTGTGTGGTTCCCAAAATCATACTTATGCTTCTTTAGACTGGTGTAATAGTCAGAGACTCAGGAGAAATAGCCCCTTGTAATCTAGCCATTGATGCTGTAGAGCTACATTGTCTGACACAATGTCTTGACCCCATTGATGATTTTAGTGGTATCTTTTTCATCCTGAATTGTCAATTTGTGTTAACAAGCAAACAGATCATCCTATTTATCTAAAACAACTTGCTCTCGAGGGAACTGGAGAGATTCCAATTGAACTCTTCAAACTATATGGATGGTAGTAGCAATGAACATAACTATTCTGCCAGTGGAGTTTAAATCAAAAGGCAAGATCATGAAATAAAGATTCAGAGGAGAAATCCTGACTACTGCTCAATTAATTTGCAGTGAGTTAATAGCCATTGACAAAGCCCTAGATTGTTTTATTTCCATCCCAACTGGAAAAGAAACATGGATTTTGTATGATAGCAAAAGTGTGATGTAGCACTTGACCAATTGGCAAAGTGTGAGAGACGGTGCTGGAGTATCGATACTCAACAAATTAAAATGATATCCATGTCCTAGAACATTCATCTACAGAGGATACCTTCATATGTCAATCAAGGGGGAAATAAAACTGTAGACACGTTGGTCAAGGGGGGAGCTTGTGAGGACTTGAAGCCTTTGCCTCTCACTTTTTTGGAAATCTTTCCAAGAGTAAAAAGCCAAATTAAGACAACATGGATTGTCCCTCCAGAGCACCAATGGTATCAGTGTTCTTTTCTGAGAGGTTCACTGTTTTAAAAGATGGAAACAAACGACTCTCGCCCACTTTTGAAATGATCACCTCAAATCATTAAAATTTTCTGAAGGCTCCAAAACTTTCTAGATTTGTTCCAACTGTTTCACTGAACAAGATATGCCAGAACCCATCCTTGCATGCTTGTGGCTATCCACAAGCAAGATTTATACAATGATCCTTTGATGATGGTAGATATTTTGGGGATGTTTTAATGTTATGGACCTGGTCTAGCACTGCTGGCCAAAGGGGACATGCATATGCTATATCAAACATCAATCCAAATTTTGGCCAGACAGCTAATGTACATTCTAGAAAAAACTAAGTTCAGCTATAATATTTGTTTTTAGTGATTTTATATAGGTTTGATGATCAATGTTTGACCACTTTTTATGCATGAATTTGTTTCTCTCTCATACATCTTTAGCTTTAATTGCAGTTAATTAAACTGGGACCTTAAATTTAAAGTGGATCCCACATCACTACATATTCCACTCCTAAAAAGAGAATTGATCCCATGAATTGTTGAACCAAAGACTAAAGTTCTAGCTATATGGCTCCTAATTGGCCTTTTCTTACACACAAAAATTTGATCAGGATCAACAGTTTAAAGTAGATTTTGAAAATAAAAAAAGGATAATTTTGTCTTCCAATGTATTCACAGTATTTTGCTGTATGTAATTCGCCGTGACATATTCTCCATGAGGTCACTTTTTTTAATAAAAGAAAAAAGCATTGCATAATTGGCACAGCAACGTATAACCAGCAGCAATTCTTGCAGCAAACAATCGAAAATATATACTGTTCATAATATGATGGCACATAAAATAAAATATACACATAATTAAAAATATAATAAATTATACAAAAAAACATTTATTGTGAAAAACATCTGACTAGATTTTATTTGCATCCACAAAGTGAAATAAAGATGAAAACACAAGATCAATCAAGAGGGATAATTCCAAAAAGATTCTAGTAAAACTTACTGATTTTTAGTTTTTAATAACTTTTAAAGCTATAGGTCAGACATATTTTAAAAATAAAATACATTAGTTCAATAAATAAATAAAAGAAATGGATTATTTTCAAACTGTGCATTGGAAACTTTTTTTTTTTTTTTGCTAGAGTGCATACTTTGTTTTTTGCCTTACATTAATTAAATTATATTACTACATTAACACTTTACATAAACTACATATCTAATTACATTAACACTTTACATAAACTACATTATACTACAACATTAACACTTTATATAAACTACATTAAATTACAACATTAACACTTTACATTACTACTAATTACATTAATGTTTGTCCCTATTTTTTTATTTTTTAGCTTTTACATATATAGCTTTTAATCTACTGTGTAAATTATATCCTTTTACTTCCACACAACGATATATGAATAGGAATATTTTCAGACCAAAACAGCTCATGTCAGGAGAAAATATGAAATGACAATATGCAATAGTAATAGTAAAATCTTTCCACAGAACTAAATTTGTTCTTAAACACAATCAGACAAAACTGATTATATGTTCTCCATCAGAAAAGCTTACAGTAAAGTTTGAAACAAACTTTATTGTAAGCTTTTTTGATGGAGAACATTTGAATTTCTTATCAGATTATCTGTACAGGCATATAATTCATAAAACAAAATTTGAAACTTTTTTAGCACATAATCTGCAGATTATATACAGGAAAATACAATACTTATTTTGATTTCACAACAAAACTAACATACTAGTAAAATAGAGAAAGTTACGATGGATAGCTTAAAATAAACAAACTGTGACCAGAAGTCTATTATACACTTTAAAAAAATTAAGATTATTAATAGTATCTGTCGATTTTTAAACTTTGATTTTGTTTGAAAAAAAAATATTCTTTGCCTGAGAAAAAATGGTGATGGTAAATGCACCAATTAAGCCTTGAATGCCACATAGCTCTCACCTATAGTTTCATGATTTTGAAATAATCACACACAAGACATTGAGACTGGCTTGATAATTACTAAATATGTAATTGACCACCAGCATGTGAGTAGAAAAAAATTTATATCATTGATCTTATTATAAGAGCATTTAAAGCAAAATCTTCTAAAATATACTGTCTATTCCTATAACCTATTTATCATAAAACAAGCATTATAGTGAGTTACAACCATCAAATTTCTGTCAAGATATCCTCATTAATACTTAATTGAGCAAAGCTGAAATGTTATTGAAAAATTTATTATTTCCCAATGATATTGAACATTAACTTAACAATTTATTGAAAAACTGTGAACAAAACTAGAAACTTTTCTACAAAATGGATTTGGATACTTATAATTTTAATCCACAAAGTTTTAATTTCTGACTTATAAACAAAGTATTGATAGTTAAACTTACATAAGTCCATGCAATTCTAATAATTTAGAAAATTTATGCCCTTATGCTATATTCAGTATCTTTTAAATTACTTCCTATTAACTTTCAATTATGTCAATGCATTCGCTTTATCCTTTTACATTAAATATTTACCAAATGTTCAATGAACTTTTAACAAAAATACATGTTCAATGAATAATGAAACTTTAAAAAGAACTTAACAAATAAAACAATATTTTCCAAATCATTTACATTAAAGCCAAAAGAAAATAAAACTGAAATGAATTTTTAGAAAACAAGAAAATTTATTTACCCGACAATAATCTTTTGTTGCCACATATTCATATGATCCAAAACAAAGTTCTGGTCTATGATACTTATCTGTACGTTCACCCATTCCATCCAGGAAACAAAAATAATCTTGTGGTACTGAAAATATTGTTATACAATATAAATAAAATTACTAATGAAGTGAATATAGAAAAATATAAAATTTTAAAAAATTTACCTTCAGTGACAACTTTACAAAATGCACATTGAAAGCAACGTCCTCCTTCCATAAATGTCATAAAAGGGCAAATATATGCTTTACATCTTTTACATCGCACAGGACCCTGTTCTCTATAAAGGCATCGGTATGGTTCTGACTAAAGAAAAAATAAATAATAAAAATTTCTATTTTAACAATTATGTCTAAAATTAATAAAAATCATAAATAAATATTAATACAAATCATAACTATTCAGTGTAACAAATGTAATACAGAATTATATAAAAAATGTTAAAAAGTTTATTTTCCAATAAAATGAAATTTAAAGATAAAATTTAAATTGCCAGGGATGTAAATAAGAGAATAGATATTATAAATTTAGAAGCATTTCAAGATTCCACACATAATTAATTTGAAATGTATACAAAATTTGGTGACATTAAGTATTTCTGAAAATTTTAATAAAATCAATAAAAAAGTAAAAACAGAAACCCTAAGATTCTCAAAACAATTTAGTGAACTATTACATTGATATCCATTAGCAGCTTACATTCATGTACAAATATAAAAAAAAATTAAATTTAAAATCACAATCTTTAAGACTTTTTTAAATACGTTTTTGTGGAATTTCTTTACTCCCACTGAACTTGACTGAATTTTAATAAAAAGCATTTAAAACACTCTTCTTTGAACTAAAAATTAACTACTTTAAAATAATTATCTATATACAATTTAAATTTTTTTATAATTAAAAAATACAGGTGAAAAAATAATTTCTCAATAATATATTTCTTTAAGCCCATTCACTACTGATATTGAGAAATAATTCACAGTAAGTAGGCACTTACACTATAGAAATAGATTTTCACTAGAAACCAGTTTCTTTTTTGTAACAAATACAATTGAAATTTTAAATTAAAAAATACAATTTCGAGCACATCTTTATAACTTTTATTCAATGTTAATACCAGACAAATCTAATATATAATGTTGAATGTCATGGGAGATGAACATAGAGATCCATCTCACAAACATGGAGCAGGCAACTGAGACCTTAGTTCACACCACAAGTTAACATGTGACAGGTATTTTCTCATTGATGTCATATCATGTGCTTTTGTGCAAGACCAACAGCAAAAGATAGATTTGAAAAATTTTTTGTAAAATTTAGTTCAATAATAAATTTGATTGCAATTAACTAAATGTAAAAGCTATTTGCATTAAATGTTTATTTGAATAATATATTTTAAAACCATTAATATTGATTTAAATATAAGTAATTGAAAAAATTAAATTAGAAACGTGAAGCTGAACATATACAATTTTTTAATAAAATATATATAAAATGTTTTCACTTTAAATCTTAAAGTAAATATGATAGTTGAAATTATAATTTTAAAACAAATTAGAGGAAAATGATTTGAAGTTTAACAAAAACATGAAACAAAGGATTTTCTTTCTTTCTTTTTATAATAAAACATTTCCATGTAGATCATTTTATCTGATATTAAATAATAGGCTTCAGAACTTTTTTTTTTATCAGATTTAGGATTTATTGGCAAAGTCTAAATCAATGTAGTAAATGATTATAATTTAACAATATTTGAAATTGAATTTTTAATTATAACTTTGTTTTATATGCAAATATTCATAAAGTTTGATTAACAATATAAATCAATTACATTTATTAATTTTAGGAAAAAATATTTAGTTTTGACTTTAAATAAATTAAAAAGTTTTAAAATATATTTTATAGTAAATGAAAAATAAATATAATTCTCTTTAATACATGAAAGGGTTGATAAAGTACAAAATCAACACAAAATTATACACTGTTTAAAATTGAAACTGCAACAACCATAAGAAAATATTTTATTAATGTGACTTTTTTATTAATTGACATGTGTTGATATAAACATTATCAAAATTAGAAAAATGCTTAAATTTATGTATTTAGTATGATAAAAAAATGTGTATCTACATGCATTTACGCTACTACCAATTATTATGTAAGGCATTTTTACTTATAGTGAAAACATATGAACAAATAAATCATCAAGATACTTAACTGGTACCTTCTTTTTCAATTGTTAACTAATGTTATCTCTAATAGGTTTGATGACTGGAACATCAGGAAATATAAAGGTTATTTGGAATTTCAAATCCACACATAAAGGTTGTCATAAAGTATTTTTCACATCACAATTTCAATGATAAACAGTATAATTAAATTTCAAATTTGAATAAATATTAAGTATACAGTCAACAGAAGTACAAACCTCTCCTTCATAAAGGGCAGCCATAGGATTAATTGTAATTGCAAATGGAATACCAGTTTGTTTCAGAATATCTGGTTGATTAGGAAGACAGTAAAGAGTAGATCGAATAAAACGAGGGCTGCACATGCCTGTAAGAGTTCACAAAAACTTTTTAGTTAACTTTAAAAGGATACTATTTAATTAGAATGTAAAAAATAATTAAAAACTTTGGTTTTTCAAAAGATAATTATGACTAATAAAATATTTAGAAATTAATGATAATTATACAAAGAATAAAAGCCATACTAGGTACAGCTTGCAAAAAATGTACATGGCAAAATGAATAATATGTTTATATTTAAACATAATATATGATTAATTTTATGGCATTATCATATAATTTATATTATTGAAATTAATATTTTAAAGATTGTAACTATACTTATGATTTTAAATTTCAATTATAAAAATAATCTATAAACAAAATTATTAAAAAACTACTTTATATCAAAATATAAAACCAAAATAAATTTTAAACACTCATATATTCTGCTAAAACAAATATTAAAACTTTGTTAGCAAATTGAGAATAAAGATTCAAAATACAAAAAAAATAATGCAGTTAAATTTTCATTAAAATTAGAGTGAAACTAAAATGCAATTGAATACATAAATGTAGATGTAAATTACTGAACTATGTTAACTTGAAATCTAATTTTGCTACAAAAGAGAGTATCCATAACTTATAATGATATAATTATAAATTAACATATAAATCCAGAATGCTCAAATGAAGTAAATGTCATAAAAAAGGAATGCCCCAATTAAATTTAAAAATAGTCTATATCAAAAACTTTGAAATAAAAATAAGAGCAACAAAAGGAATTTAGCACAGAAAATTTCAAATGTTTTCACTGAGCTCTGCATCACTTTCACATTAAAAATATTAATCTATATAATATTTCCAAGCCATAACTTTTTTCTAATCTTTAAGCACACAATTTCGCACTTCCAAATAGTATGTATGTACAATACAAAGAAATCCTTCAATTTACCAAATGATAAATAAGTTTAAATCGAGATATTTTTTTTACAAGAAACAAACATGAAAACAATCATAGTTGGTTTCTAATCTTAGTGACTACATCAACAGTGGGATACTAGGAATAACAAATATATACAAAGATTTTCAGCAGAACACAGTAACTGACAAATTCAAATGATTTACATTTCTAAACCTATCAAGCTTTAATGATAACATGCTGCAGTAGAACAGTAAATGATTAAATATTATAAAAGAATAAAAACTTCTTTATATTGTCCATAGACATTATTGATAATGCACAGAAATCAAATATAAGAGTACTATGATGCTTTTAGCTCAATTTAATTGGTTTGTTTGTTGGTCGCTCAATGGTCATTTTTTGCACACGAGGGCTAATTAGACCGTTAGCTCAATTTAGATAGCAGCAAACAAGAATGAGTATCATAAAACACATGAGAATCAAATTTTGTAGCTCTTAATTGTTTAGTTTAAAATGCCTTGTAAAATTAAAAAGACATTAATTCAATCTACTCTTAATCCAAAAGACATGTAGTAAAGCAAGAAATTAACAGAGCAAACAAGATTAAAAATATCTGGTTAATTAATAAATTTTTTGATACATGTATTCAAATTAACATTTTTCCTTACATTAAATCATTTTAAGGAAAAGGTCTATGAAATAAAAAAATGCAAATATTGTGTAAATTTCACTGAATTATCAAACACAAACGATTGAAAATATTAAAATAAAAAATATAAAGTAACATTTTTATGTGTATGATCACAGTTTTGACAAAATGAATGGGATAAAAACGAGTTGCCTGTTCTAATATGTTTTTTTTTTTATTTCAATTTTTAGGACCAACATAATCTGGAAAAAAAAGTGCCTTACCTCTATCTTGAACAGTAAAATCTGTTGTTACTAATGGTGGCACAATTCCTTTAGTATCTGTTATAAATAACCCACCTCTCATTTTTTGGTCTTCCTCTCGTACTTGTACCTTTTTAATGAAAATTTAAAAATATCAATTTAAATAATAACTAGAATTATTTTTTCATTTTTGCTATATTGTTACGCCTACCAATTAAATACCATATGATTTTAGGCACAGGAATGTCAATTTATACACTATTTAAATGAAATTATGAAATGCGAAATATCTGTAATATAGTAAAAATTGTCATACAGATACACCAAATGTCTTCTATAATTTATTTTAAAAAACATTTAAAGCACTGTTATAGATTCAATATTAATGTCTGATTATTGAGCCTTGACAATGTATAATATTTTCGTATGACAATGAATTAGGAGCAGAAAACAGATCACTGTATCCACTTTAATAAGTTATTTCACAACTAATTGAAAATATTGTTTCCCTGAACAAAGAAGATAATTATATAAATCACTTTTAATTTCTAGTGACATTTTAAATTCAAATATATTTCTTAAGGTCCAGTGTAATTTTATTTTTTTAAAAAAAGCTGAGATCTAACTATAAAGTGAAATAATATTTTTTTTTTTTGCAAAAAGATAAAGATGTTATTTCACATAATTAACTTTCTGCAAAATTAATAATTTATATTAAAATTGATACAATGTTTATCCAAATGACTGAAAAGTTTGATCAATATGATCAATAGTCTATTGATTCTCACCTTTAACAGATATCATTCTCGTAAAATTAAGAGACAAAACAATCTCCATACTGAAGTCTCCACAAAAACAGAATTTGAAAATTTTCTTTTCTCCCAATTTTTACTGTGAATAATTACCTATCTTTATAAAAATTGTACAGATCTGATTTTAATAAAGCATCAATTCTATCTAAAGTAAATAATGTGCAACAATTTTGTAAGTTTGATTTAAGTTTAATCATTTGAGATTAAAGATTACTTCAATTTTCATCACTGAAATGAAGATTTTTTACTTAATGTTAAAAAGTTATTACAGAAATCCACTGTTTTAGAACAAACCAATGTTTTTTTTAAGAGCTCTAAGATAAAATATTGATTTGTTTAACTGTAAAAGATGACTGAAAATATTGATGATTTACACATTAATAAGGGATAAAAATATATAAATATTAAATCCATATAAAAATCAAAATAACAAATCAGGAGAACTAAATTTAAGCACTTAATGATGTTTAACTATATTATTTATATTATAGGAAAATAATAAGTGTTTAAATGTTTACAAAAAGCAACTTAATACATTTTTCAGACATATTATTATAATATAGTATAATTTTTAGCCTCAATTAACATCTACTTTAAAAAAACAAATTATTAAAAAGAAAAACTATAAACATACAACACTAGGCATCTGATCTAATTCCAGCTTCCTAGGTTGCTGAACACCTTGATTGGGCATACCATATGGATAACTGTTAGGACTACCAGGACTACTCTGGTAAGGAGAACCAGTAGAGCCACTTTGAAAAGCACCAGGTGGTCCACTCTGAAAAGGTGTACCAGGAGGTCCACCCTGAAATGGAGTACCAGGAGGTCCACCCTGAAATGGAGTACCAGGAGGTCCACCCTGAAATGGAGTACCAGGAGGTCCACCCTGAAATGGAGTACCAGGAGGTCCACTCTGGAATGGAGTACCAGGAGGACCACTCTGGAATGGAGTGCCAGGTGGTGCAGTTTGATAAGAAGCTCCAGGTGGTGCAATCTGTTGAGGTACACCAGGCGGGCCACTCGGATAAGATGAGCTAGGAGGACCACCTTGATAAGGCGAACTAGGTGGTCCACCACTCTGGTATGGAGAACTTTGCAATGATTGACCAGTAACACTGCTTGGAGGAGGAGGCATGCTTGACACTTGAGGTGATCCACTCATAGGAGAAATTTTCATGCCTGGTGTCTGAAGTGAACTTTGTTGGAAGCTTGGATGTATTGACTGGACTGTGGATGAATTTGGCATCCGTGGAGAGCCATGATTCATATGCATATTTTGAAACTGTTGTCCAGCAATCGGCTGACGTGGAGAGCCTAAGTGAGATTGTTGAAATTGTGTATGTACCTGTGATGGTAATGAAGATAATTGTGAATCATAATTTTGTTGAGTAGGTGCAGGTGTTTGAAAGCTTTGCCCACTGTTATCTTGATTAGACTTTATATCTTCATGACCATTGCTGATACCATTACTGTAGCTTGTAGAAACTTGTGAATATGTTTGAACAGGACCACTCGTTTGATTCTTATGGATTGACTGATTTGAGGAAGTCAGTAAAGGTTGTTGAGCTGATGAAGAGTATTGGTTATTATTTAAAAGATGTTGTTGATCTCCTGGTCTCATATTTCCAGTAGGAAGATTGTTATTATTATAAGGGTATGTGGCTTTTGGTGTTCCACTGTAAGTGACATTAGTAGAATTTTGAGATCTGGTATGCTGAGGTGATGGTGTTCCAGGCATCATTGGAGAACTATTTAGTTGAGAGTGAGGCAATGGTGGTGCCAATTTCATATTTTGCATTTGACTTGACAGCTAAAAAATAAAATCCATAATTAGTTTAAATTTTACATATAATTTTTAAAAAAATGTTTTTAAGATCATTCATTTTATGGAACCTTAAAATGATTTTATCAAAAAGAATCATAGTTTTTATTTATTTTTAAGATTATATACAATTCAAACTAAATCCTAGGAACTATTACAGTACTAAATGCATCAAATTGGTTTACTGCACCAGAAAGTAAGCTTGTGATTTTATGATAGTTGTGTACATGTACAAAAGTTGTTTGGAGTGTTTGTAACCTTAAAAGCTCTTGATATATTCTGTTTTCATTTATGATTGAAACTTGAAGTATAAAGTTATATTTTGAAAACTTATCAAATTAATATTTAAGTATATAAAGTGAAAATTATTTTGAAAGTTTATTAAACTGCAATTAAAAATTTTTAAAGTGAAATTTTATTTTGAAAATATTCAATGAAAATTTGAAAATTAATTTTAAATTTACAGTGTGATTCTTATGGGTTCTAATATAATGTCAGACTGTTGGAAAGCCTATATCTGTCTCTTAAATGTGGACATCATACATTTAGCAGTTTTATATATATAATCACACAGTTTGCTGTTTAAAGACATGGATACAGATGCTCACACAAATATGATAGAAAGCACTTTGTTGGCAAATAAGAAACCTCTTCAGAGTATGAATTGTATATCAGATCAATTTGATTCATGCCTCATAGAGCATATTGAAGATGTAACCATTCTGATCCCATGGGAGGATTTTCAGAAGCCTTAAATTTGGTTTTTTGTTCAGACAGTACAGGCGATTCTGCAAGTGATGATTAGGTTAGTACTTATAATTCATGTATTTGACTAATACTGCTGTTGTAATATTTTATATAACATATTAAGTATTGTTTAAAATTAAGTAAATTTATAAATACATTTGTTGTACAAATATCTAGATTTACTTAGCATTGTAATGCTTGTTAATTAGAAAATTTAGTTTTCACAGAAATTTATCTTACATTATCAATATAGCTTTATTGCTTGGATTTCTCCGAGGTTACATTGTACTAACACTCATGTATTTTAATGTGGGTACCACAACCCAATTAAAATCTGAGTTTTCACAAAAAGTATATTATTTACTTAATTAAGTTTATTGCTTCGTAGTCTCCCACTCTAGATTGTGGTATTTAGTTATTTAATGTATTTTGTAATATGCAATCTTTGGGAAATTATCATTTAGTTATTTGTTTTGTAATGCTTCTGCAATAAGTAATTATAAAGAAATATTTGCGATTTTGATATTTGAAATCTAAAATAGCAAAGATTAAAATTTGTGTGAGTTAAGCATATGATCAGGATATTGAAAACTGTATAGTGCAAGAAATGATATAATTTTGGTTGGCAAGATAATTGTAAGGCACTAGATACGAAAATTTGAAATTGCACCAAACCCGAACAATTCATAGGACTTTACCACATTTTAGTAATATATGTAATATTAACAACCTATTTTCAAAAAAGATAAATTTCCTCTAATAAATGATAAAAATGGAACTGAAAAACTTAATAAGCATACATTTAAAAGAGAAGCATTCAATAAAACTTTGCAAATCCTTCATAATTACTTGTCATCTAATGAAATGATTTATCTCAAATTCCTCTAATAAATTATAACTAATGATATATAAAATTAGTAATAAAATCATTCACAATCAAAAATATTCTGGATATTTTGCTATTTTAATGCATAGATTAATTTTAGGGATATGACTCATTTAATACATAAAGATTCATTTGTAACTGCAGTTTCATCTCATGTTTACATTATAAAGATTAATATTTAAAAACTATCATTAAAATTTAGAATAAGTATTTAAACTTATTCTTTTAAACTGCAAAATTTCTCATTTGCTGTATGACACCAATTTAAATTATTTTTCAATAAAAATGTACAATAGAAAATTTTTTGTAAATATGTTGACACATTACTCATGAAATTATAAACAGTATTCATTTTTCAAGATAATTTTCTCAAACATACAAATTTATTTAATATAAATATAATTTGAATAAAATCAGTCATATGTAGAATGTATTAAATTTTAATCACTTTTACACTTTTCAAGATTGAAACAAATGTTATCCAAAATATTAAATATAATCTTAAATAAGCCAATTAAACAAAGCTTTGATTTTTTTAACTCCTTTTTCCCAATTAATGAAACTGGAAATAGCTCAAGATAAAATTAAGAAAAATTTAAAAGATTTTTTAATTTAATGAAAATTTTCTTTGTTTAAGATTCAACTTCATATTATTAAATATAATTTTTATTGAATCTGCTTACTGATTAGAATTAATATTTTGTCAATGTATCCAAAATTAAAAAAAAAATTGATAAATTTGTTTCATTAGTCATCAGTAGATTTTTCATAATTATTTAAATAAATTTAACAATTTAATTGCCTATTTGCTATTTCTAAGCATTATAACCAATATGTATGTATAGAATATACCAGTGATTCATAATGTAATAATGATTCTCCTGCATTTATTTACATTACAATAAAATACTTTAATAAATAAACTTTATAAATTAATAAAATATTTACATGGAAATATTAATATTATATCAATATAATAAATATGAATATTTCAGATTTCATAATTTCCAAGAATTTTCACATAATTTAATTTTTAACCGGAGTTAATATTTTATTCAAGAAATAATATATATAAAAATCTAGACAGCATTATTACATTTTGTTCATTGAGTACAGTACAAATATACATTTATAAATGATTGAAAAATATTCATTTTTAATAAAAGACCTTAGTTTCTGTGTAGGATATTGTATTATACCTTAGTTTCTGTAGGATCAAAAGTCAAACTGGCACTAGAAGAAACCGAACTACTTGGTGGGGGAATCATTTTGCTTGCAATAAGAATGTGCAGAGAAAATTATATGTGCATGAATGTATAAGAAAAATTATGTCATTGCCAACCTAATTCAATCTGAAAATAATAAAATTAAACATTATTTAATTTCAAAAGAAAAACACATTTTCCTAAAATTTTAATATTAAACTAATGATTCCTATATTTTGTTTCTATAGCTTACATAAATATGGTCTCATTTCAAATAAAACTTTAAAAAAATCCGAAAGAACAAAATTATATAAATAAGTAAATATAGAATAATTAAGCTAATAATAGCATAAAATTTAGGAAAATGTATCATTTAATGCGAAAAATCTTTAAACATATGCGATTTCTATCGACTTTTAATATATTATGTAAAAAACGTATCAAATAAAGTTATTATATTTATAAAATGCAAGAACAATTGGAATCTGATACAAAATTAAAATATCAGGATATCGACAGTAAAATCTTATCAAATCTTTATAGGACGGAAATTAAACCAACAGTATCTAGATCAGAATATTATGACCGCAAAACTGAAACAAGTTTAAAATTCTTATTAAAAATTGTAACATATGAAAATATTCAGTTAAAAGTGTAACTAAATTATAACTATTAGTAAACAAGAGAAAGCTCTTAATCAAAAAATTAATTGGAGTAGAGTAATAAACTTACAACATATAGTAACCATATTTTTCACAACAATAAATATATTCAAACTTTATTTACCATTGACAGACGACAAGTCAAACGTGGATTAAAAACACGTCAGTCAAGAAATCTGTTGCCATACATTTTGGTCAATAACGAAACCGAAACTGAAGATTTTAAGTAGGTCACAGATATGGCTTACTGGTTAGCACAAAATTTTCAAATAATATGCGAATTAAAAAACTGGAAATTAAGTCTTCCTTTCTTATAAGAAACTTTAATTATTGAACATTATTTTAATGAATGGAATATGCATGTATATCTATGATTATATTATCTGAAATATTGTATTAGAGGATATTGCGATTAACACTTACAGCCTAAATTCAGTTTATATATTAATCAGCAACCTATTCGATGGAACCAGCATGTACGAATTTTAGAAATGTATTTTTCACATAACTTGACTTTCCAGCATCATTTCATACAAAAGAGAAAAGCCACTCTGAAGCAGTTGAATGCCCTGAAAGCAATTGCAAGCAACATGGGGCCTGAGCAGCTATCATACGCATCGGCAGGTGGTGGATCGCCGAACATCCTGTAGGAATGACAGTATAGCTTTGAATATAGAATCAGAGGCCGTGAACCAGCTCCCGTAAACCCTAGTGTTATGCGAACCGTGCCTAGGGTTATTTGGCACCGCGGTAATGGTGTCTTAACGGAGCCTCTAGTTGCCTGGCGAACTTCTAGAGTAATTTGCCTTACCCAGTAACTCAGGCAATGCTGGGTGGACTGTCATATTACCAGAGCTTATTAACTGTTATTTATGGCTGAAAAGACAATAAAAATAACAAACCTTTCTGCATTTTCAGGTGAAACCTCTGAAGCAGACCTTGCTGAAAAAGACAAGGGAACCTAGAGGCAATCTAGTGAAGGGGCAGCAATGAATCCATCACAGGAGGTAGAAATGACCTCCAAACCATCTTCTTCTGGTGAAAGTCAGGAAGCTATCGCTAGCATGACTGACTCTCTGACCAGAATCAAGCTTAAAAAGAGACTTTCTGATGCCCAAAAAAGGAAGCTGGTAAAGAAACGCAAAATTTCTGAGGGGACTTGGGTTGAAAAACCCAAGGCAACCAAAGGCGAGAAGCATCCCGCCAACCGGACGAACAAGGGAAAGGCCGGAAAGGCTGCCAAGAGAGAAGAACCTGGGGGATTTATTTACAGGGATGCTCTCACGGCGATCAAGATGGCTGTGCTCATAGAGGGTCATCCGAAAAAACGGTTAACAGAGGAACAGGCCTTCAACCTGGAACTCTTGTTAACCAAGAATATAGGAAGGAATGACGACGGTTTTGCCCCAAGCTTCTTATCCCATAAACTTGAGAATGGGGAACATATTATCAACTGTGCAGATCCGGAGGGCTCAAAGTGGCTGGAACAGAATATCAGTTACATAAGCCCTTGGCAGGAGCAAAAACTCTTGGTGGGTGAGGCAAGGAAACTTGTCAGAACCACCAAAATAATTGCAAAACTGCCGAAAATCTGTAGTAAACTGGAGCCTAAAGACCTCATGAGAAAAGTCGAGGCTCAGAACGGTGGGGTCACTCCAATGGAGTGGAACGTTCTTAACATTAAGAACGACCCATCTGGGCGGGCCATCGTTCTTAGTGTGCCTGAACTAGATGCTGCCACACTTGGTGTAAGGGGATATAAGTTTCATATTGGACTTCACCAAGTGCAGGCTAAAGTACTTGACAAACCTGCTCCTGCTGATGGGGGTGAAGGTAGTTCAAGCCAACCTCCACCACAGGTAGAAGTGGTACTACTAACCTAAGTAAGAAGATTCTTGCTGGGGATATACACCTGGACCTGATTCAGGAACCCTGGTTGCTTAGGGGGAGAATCAGTGGCCTCAAAGGAATTAAAGGTAAGCTTATCTATTGTACCAATGGTAACGCTAGAACTTGTATACTTTTACATAAAAACATTGAGGTTTTACCCCTCTCTGAATTTATCCTTAGGGACCTGACAGCTGTGAAAGTCAGACTCAACATAGAGGGTAGGGACAGAGAAATTGTTTTTGGCTCTGGAGCACCTGCTCTATGAAGAGAAGGCTCTACCTGACCATTCTCTGCATAAGCTCATGAACATTTGCAGAGATAACAACTTACAGGTAGTCCTAGGACTAGACTGTAATGCTCACCATGTTGTCTGGGGAAGTACGGACACAAGTAAAAGAGGTGAGTACCTTTAAGAATTCATTCTAAACTACGGGTTAGATATTCTAAATGAGGGCAACGAACCAACTTTCATGGCTTCCAATCGATCTGAAGTAATTGACATTACTATAGCGACAACGCTGATTAGTAAAAATATCAAAAATTGGAAAATAGATGGCAGACCTTCTGGCTCAGATCATCAAAACATCCATTTTGAAATTCACTCTACTGTGTGTCTGGATCGCATATTCAGAGACCCAGTTAGGACGGACTGGAAGAAATTCCAGGAGGAACTTACTAAGTTAACCAATTGGTTGAGCTAGGTAACAGACCTATTAGAGACAACTACGATCTGGAAGTTACAGAAGACCTTCTGCAGAGTTGTATTCTAGATTCTTATCATAACAATTGCCCTATTCGCACTAGGAGAGCTAAACTCCAATGTCCTTGGTGGAATGACTCTCTAGCAGCCGAAAGAGCAAATGTTAGAAAACTTTTAATAAACCAAGAAAAATGGTGAATGGGAGAACTATAAAACGGCCCTCACTAATTATAACAAACTTGTTAGAGAAAGCAAAATTAACTCCTGGAGGAAGTTCTGTGAAGAGATAGAATCTATTTCTGAAGGAGCTAGACTCCAAAAACCCCTTAAAAGGGATGAACCTATATTGGTTGGCACTTTAAAGGACGAGGAGAGTAATTTTGCTGCTTCCGGGAAAGAGGTTATGGAAATTATGACTAAAACTCACTTTCCCGGAGCTAGAGATATATATAGTAACGAAGGGGAGCACTGCATTGGCTCTTTGCAAAGAGTCAATAGCGATTGATGGACCATCGCTAAAAATATCGTACACTACAACATTGTTAAATATGGGCAATCTTTGCCTTTAAACTTCTAAAAAGCCCAAGGGCTGATGGATATGCTGATGACATTGTCATCCTTATCCCTGGCAAAGATTTCGACATAACTTGTCATCTCATGCAGAATGCTCTAAGTTATGTAGGTCAATGGTACCTGATGGTTAATCCTCAGAAAACCTACCTTGTACCTTTTACACGCAAAAAAAACGGAAAGATTTTTTCATACCAAGACTTTTTGATGTTGAAATCAATGTGGCTTCAGAGGTGAAGTATCTGGGCATCTATTTAGACCAGAAACTCACCTGGAATAAGCACATTGATGATAAAATTAACCGAGCAAAGAAAAGCATTATGATTTGCAGGCGAATGCTTGGTATAAACTGGGGTTTACATCCAAAACTGATGTTATGGATGTACATAGCTATTGTCAGGCCCATTCTCACATATGCCTGTGTGATCTCGTGGCGTAAGGTGGAACAGAAAACTGTGATTGACAGACTAGGAGGTCTACAAAGACTGGATTGTCTCTGCATCACGGGAGCAATGTCCACCACGCCAACCAGAGCATTGGAGGTTGTGTTGGATCTGACTCCCTTAGACATCTTCATCTGCAGCACTGCCAGAATGACTGCATACAGAATGAAGCTGCAAAACCACTGGTACGACCAGCCTGTTGCCAAAGGACACAGGGACATTACCAGGAAAATTCAAGATCCTACTTGTCCTCAGACATCATGGAAAAATCATACATGTTTAATAGGACATTTGAAATAGTTTTTCCAACTAGAGACGAATGCGATAACAACATGTTTGAAACTAAAACAGGGGATCTAATCTGGTACACAGATGAATCACTGAAGAACAGCTTCTCAGGACTGGGAGTATGTGGCGTGTCACCAAGAATCAGCCTGTCTGTAAGCCTTGGGCGATACGCTACGGTCTTCCAGGCAGAAATTCTGGCCATTATCCACTGTCTGCGACTAAATATGAAGAAGGCCTACTATGGTAAGCGGATTCTCATTTTTAGTGACAGTCAAGCCGCTTTAAAAGCGCTTAATTCTTTCGAAATCAAATCTAAAATGATTTTGGAATGTAGAAACCTTCTTACAGAACTGGCAACTAGAAACAAGGTGATCCTTGTATGGGTGCCAGGGCACAAAGGTATCGAAGGTAATGAAAGGGCTGATGAGCTTGCTAAACAAGGATCGTTTTTTGTTCCCATTGGTCCAGAACCTTTTTGTGGGATCAATTTGAAGACCGCAAAAACCAATGTTCTTAGATTGGAAAAACGGAAGATGTATGAAGCTTGGCTCAACACTCCTGGTCAAACCCACGCTAAAAGTATGATCTGTGGATCATCAGCGAGGATTGCCTCTGAAATTCTTAGATGCTCTTGGCAGAAGATACGTTTAATCGTAGGCTCATAACTGGGCACTACTATTTCAGAAAACACCTCCATAAAATGAGACTGTTTCAGCAAGACCCTATCTGCAGAAAATGTCATACGCAAGAGGAAACGGCCAAGCATATCATTTACGAATACGAGGCTCTTGCCCTCCCTAGATTAACTTCTTTAAGAATTATCCATACTAGAGAGTTACACCTTGAGAGTTATCCATATCCATATCATCCTCTACTAGAGAGTTATCCATTAAAGGGTTATATCGGACTTAATTAATAAAGTGGGTGACCCGAGTAACTGGAACTAGGAAACATTGGATTTGGAGTTTGTAGTGTCTGTTCTGTCTAAGAAAGCACAACTCGAACAAATACAAACATTTATTTAAATTTAAAATTATTAATTGATAGTATTGTATATTAAAATAATAAAATTATAATTAATAGAAATTTTACTATGGCCCTACTCGGCCAACAGAACAAACACCCAAGGAGAGCCAGCTAAACCTTCTCGTTCGCTGGTCCACGACAATCTCTCTTCCTTTGACTATGGCCCTACACGGCCAACAGAACAAACACTCAAGGAGAGCCAGCTAAACCTTCTCGTTCGCTGGTCAATGACAATCTCTTCTCTCTCCGCTGGAGCGGACCCCCTCCTCTCCTCTCTCCCAATGACTACAGCGCCATCATGTGAAGAGAATGAGGAGTATCCTAACACTACACCCTTCCCGCAAGTTTTGGGTTTATGTTCCACAGAAACACATAACTGAATTAAATATGTTGGGATACAAAAGACTAACACAGACTTAATAATATTTTGCAAACAATTAAAGAAATATTAAACATAAAATAAATTTGAACATAGAATTAAGAAATAATTATAGGTGTATAGAAAAAATTATTTGCAAATGAATTACTTAAAATTCACAAGTATGCTTAGAATAATCAATATTAATAATATGTATATAAAAAGATATAAAACAAAATTGAAATTAATCTATCCACTGAATATATAAATTGTTGTTGTTGTTGTGTTGTTGCTTATGACACTTGGACAAGCCAAGCTCGCTATGCCTTGGCAATGCGAATTTAAGTCAATTGGGAGCGTCTTTCGTTTAATCAGAGCACCATGAAGGTGAAAGTACGACTTTTGCTCTTCAAATCCTCCGATAGATGGCAGCACCAGAGGATCTACGATCTACTCCCTCAATTTTGGCATTGATCTGAAGGGGGAGTAAATTTCTCCAGACCATTGCACCCATGGTAACTGCTCAACGACCGACCACAGGACTTTCGATTTCACAGATTTAACGAGCACGTTTATCGCATGTACTCGGTGGGTCTTTGGCGGCAATGGGAATCGAACCCCGTCCTTATATAAATTGCAATTAATGTATATAAACAATATACCAGTAACATTAATGTAAATAAACAATATACCAAAACAATGTAAACAAACAGTATACGTATACAATTGATGTAAACAGACAATATACCAATACAATTGATGTAAACAAACAATATATCAATACAATTGATGTAAACAAACAATATATCAATACAATTGATGCAAACAAACAACATATCAATAAACTGATGTAAACAAACAATATATCAATACAATTGATGTAAACAAACAATATATCAATAAAATTAATGTAAACAAACCATATATCAATACAAAGATACAAATAAACAAAATATTTTCACTGAAATATATTTAATATTAAGATTTTACACTAAGCACTAAAGTCAGTTTTTATCTGGAAAAAGTCTAGATAAAGCATCTGCATGAGGCATCTTAGCTCCTGCACAATGTCTGATTGTTATATTATATCTCTGAAGAGCAAACACCCACCTCTGAAGACGAGGTGATTGAGGTGCACATTTGGTTAAGTATGGTAAGGGATTGTGGTCAGTATAAAACTCAATTTCTGAACCAAAAATTATCGATTCAAATCTTTTTAACGACCACACTATTGCATAAGCCTCACGTTCAATCGTGGACCAGGATTGTTGAGTTTTAGTCAATTTTTGACTAGCATATGAAACAGGATAAATTTTGTCATTGGCACGCTGAGACAGGCAAGCACCAACTCCTACCTGAGAAGCATCAGAATAAATTATGAAAGGCTTACCTGGTGATGGAGTGTGAAGTGAAGGTGCCTTAACTAGGGCTTGTTTTAGAGATGTAAATACTGTGTCGTGCACTTCAGTCCAGGGAATATTGTCAGGCACACGTTTCTTAGTAAGCTCAGTTAATGGATATACTAATTCAGAATATTTAGGAATGTACTCACGATAGAAGTTACACAACCCTAACACACTTCTAAGATCCTTTTTGGTTGTTGGTCTTTTAAGTTGCTGTATAACTTGCACTTTTTCCGGATCAGGTTGATGTTCTCCAGAGCCTATAATATGTCCTAAGAACCTGATACGAGGCTTGGCAAAATCACACTTGTTTATATTGACAGTAAAGTTGAGCTCCTTTAATTTTCCTAAAATAATATTTAGATGCAATAAATGTTCTTCTAAATTATTCGAAAATATAGCTATATCATCAATATAAGCACGTGAAAATTCCTTAAAGGAAGATAGCGCTTTATTCATCACCCTTTGAAATGTAGCGGCGGCATTTTTCAATCCAAACGGCATGACTTTGAAACGATATTGAGATCTATGGGTTTTGAATGAGGTGAAATCACGACTAGCTTCTTCTACTGGAATAGCCCAGTAACCCTTTAGTAGATCCAATGTGGAAATAATATTAGCCTTTCCAATACAATGAATTAATTGCATTGAATCTTCCATAGGAAAATCATCCGTTTTTGTCACAGCATTAAGAGATCTGTAGTCGATACACATCCTAATTCCTCCATCCTTTTTGTTTACACATACCACTGGATGTGCTATTTCAGCCGAGCTCTCCTCTATGAGATCTAATTCCAATAGTTCATCAATCTGGTCATCTATTTGGGATTTAAGAGCCTCTGGAATTCTGTAAACATAAGGTTTTTTACGTTCTTTCCCTTCTTCTAATATGATCTTATGTTCATCAACTTTGGCTATTTTAACATTTCCTGTAAACAAAGTCTTATAATTTCGTAATAAACTCAAAATATTTTCCCTGTCATCTCTAGATAAATGTTGCATGTTTACATTTTGTAAAGGATCCCCGGCATGTAATTCACCAGTAAGTCTTGGAGAAGCATGAATTTCACCAAATTCTTCGTCATCTTCAAAGACAATTCCCACAGCATTGACCCTTGGACAATATTTTCTGATTTTGTTTACATGGCAATGTCTAATATTTCCATCTGGGAGTTTAACTTTATAGGAGTTAGGTAGGCAGTGCTCAATTACTTCACCAGGACCTGTCCATCTGGCATACAATTTGTTAGAAGAGTCCGGAATCAATAAATAAACTTGATCACCCACCTTAAATTCCTTTGGAACAGTCCGGCGATTGAAGTAGTCGGTGTAGGCTTGTTGTTTTCCAGCAGCTATCAATGAGGCTTGTTCGACTGCTCTTTCAAATTTTATCTTCTGATCTTGTAAATAATCAACAACAGATTTACTCATATTCAATGGAATAGGAATTTCGCCAGTCCAGCTTGATTTCAAAACACTTAAAGGTCCTCTTGCTTCTCTACCGTACAAAAGCTTGAAGGGAGAAACGCCAGTAGTGCAATTTGGTACTTCTCTGTAAGCGAAGAGTAAATAAGGGATATATTTATCCCAATTGCTGGGGTCTGATCGTATGACGTGATGAAGAGAGTTTTTCAGAACTTTATTATATCTTTCAATTAATCCATTGCTGGCAGCATACGCTGAGCACTGAAAACCTGGGAGAACATCCTAAGCGATTAATAAATTCTTGTGTTAGTTTAGAAGTAAAATTAGTCCCTTGATCACTAGCAATAACGCTGGGAATACCAGTTCTCATAAAAATCTCCAATAGCGCATCACAAGTTGCCTTTGCTGTTAGAGAACGTAAAGGAATAGCTTCTGGCCATCTAGAATGTTGATCCATCAGTACTAAAACATATTTGTGTTTACGTGCCGAAGAAGGCTCAATCGGCCCGATAATATCCACGTTCACAACTTCAAACGGTAAGTCTGGTCTAAGAACTGGAGAAATAGGAATTCTATCGGAAGATTTCTCAGGAGACCGTAATTGGCATTCTTTGCAAGATTTACAAAAATTTAAAATATCATTTGACATATTCGGCCAGTAAAAACTATATCGAATTCTTTCTTTTGTTTTCTTTAATCCCATGTGTCCTCCAAAAACAGATGTATGAGCCAAGTCCATAACTTTCTGACGGCGACACTTCGGTAAAATTAACTGATTTACAGTTTCACCGCAAACTTTCTCTTTGTGGAATAAAATGCCATCTAAATCAAAATATTTACCCTTGCCACGTGATAAAGAAGATCTCACAACATCCAAAGAGGCACATTCTTGTTGTTCTTTTTTAAATTGTAATGATTGGCTCAATTTACAATTTGTTTCGGCTTCCAGCACCTCCTCACTAGAGATGGCCGTTATTTAATGGAACTGTTATTTAAGAACCGTTATCAACAAATAACCGTTGAATAAATAACGCGTTCTTCAAAAATTATGTTATTAAGATAACGTTTTTCTTTTCCTTAACTGCTGAAATCGTTCCTGTAATGGTAACTTCTCAAAGTCGTTACGGTATTGTAGAACGTTTCCACATTATGTTATTTTGTAGCGTTAAAGCTGTTCTCGTTGTTTTGTAACGTTAAAGCTGTTCTCGTTGTTTTGTAACGTTAAAGCTGTTCTCGTTGTTTTGTAACGTTAAAGCTGTGCTCGTTGTTTTGTAACGTTAAAGTCGTTATCGTTGTTTTGTAACTTCAGGAATATTAAAAATGTTCTCGTTGTTTTGTAACTTTAAGGCCGTTATCTCTATTTTAGAACTTCCGTAACTTTAAGGCCAAAATCGTTGTTTCGCAACGAAATTTTAAGTTGTTATTACGTTGTTTTGGTTTCTAACATTGACATTGAGTTTTCTCGGGAACACATTCCAAGCTTTTGCTTGGCCCGTTGCGTTGCTTAGCAACTAAGAATGTATACTTTTCGGTTCCTCACTTTGATGAAGGAAAGTTAACTGAAAAGCGGATGCATGAATAAATATATTTCATTTTAAAAGAGATTAAAACATTTGTAAAAATGGGGATTTTTAAAAATACATTTTATATTAATATTTTACGGGCATTTTATTTATTTTCAGCCTTTATTTATAATTTTTGTGAATTTTAGCAAATTTTTTATTAAACTGAAACATTTTTTTAGAAACTTGAAACTATGCTCGCATATCAAAGCAAACGTGAAATATTTTAAATTCAATTTCAAATTTCGGGAATTAATTTTTATAAATTAAAAAGATTAAAAGAAGAAACTAACGTACCATTCGATAAAATTTGGATCAAACTAATAAAATATACATATATATAATTAAATTTGAAATTTACTTTAAGAATTAATATATTGTAAAAATAATTTTTTGACACTTATAATTTTTTTTATTTATTGAGAAAGCATCAACATAAATTTTTAAAATTAATTTATATAAATAAAATTTTAATTATTTTAAATGATAATATACTTGATTACATTAAAATAATATTCTTAATGTAATAATTTTACAGTCCTAAAAATGTATTTGATGTACTGGAATAAAAGAATTGCATCATATTTCTTGTAGAAAGCCATTTATAAAATTTGTTTTGAAATAAAAAGTATTATTGTTGTTAAGTAATTAAGAATCATGATAATAAATGTTGCAATGTATATAAATATATTAAATTAATTCATGTATATTTGTAAATGTAGTTGTATTTATTTAATATTTGAAAATAAAATCACAATAAAATTAATATCCTACGTATTACAGCTGCAAATTCTAAATTTTCATCATTTATTTTTCAGGTTAAGTTGTAATTATGAGGAAAAAAATTGTTCATTAAAAGATCTTTTCTGTAGTTTTATTCCTATCTAATTTCAATATAAATCTTTAAATATCTACTCATGCCTACTACTACTTTAAATATCTAGCTCTACTCATGCCATAGAGTTATATCTTAAGGCCATTGTGAACTGGACAGTTTACATTAAACATTTGAGCAATATACATTTTACTAGCACATTTCAAATTATCTTTCCAGTACATTTTTAACAGTATTTATACATTTTTTCAGTACATTTTTAACAGTAGATATATAATTATAGTTATATTATTTCTTTATGTGGATACTATTTTCTGTATTTTTAATGTGTGTTATTTCTCTATATATAACCTATGATATTATATCATTATTTTAAACATACATATCTTTCAAGATAAGTGTCTGAGAGTTTTCCAAGTTTACTCCCTTGCCTAGACATTTGCAGTCTATTTATTTAAAACATTACTTTAAGCATTTACATATAAAAGTAACTTTTCTTCAATTAAATTTCAAACGAATAAGAATTACATTAATTTGAAAGACTATAATAAGTAAATAACTATGGAATTTTATATAACATATATTCCTCAGCAATCATAAAAAGAAAAGACAAGTAATAACTGTTTTTATAGTATGTAAAGTAAAAATGTTAATTCTGTTTATTAATTTAATTTATTTGAGTTCTTATGATATCAAAAGATACTTGCAGATCAAACAATACAAATTAAAAAGTTTATTAGTTGATAAAATTCTTCATTTACAACAAAAACTTTTGTATATGCAAATAATTTTAAAAACTGTAAATTTATGTATTGTGTCAATAGTAAGAAACTGCATCTGAATTATTTACTGTAGTAATGTGTTTATCTATTTTACAGAAGCAATTTTCATACATTTTTATTTAAAAATACTGTTTAATTGTTAGTACTTTAAATTCACACACACACATTTTATTAATACAACATAGCTCTCTTATTTTTACTTCTCCGTGAGGAGTAATTTCATATAGTAAAAATATTTAAGATAAATACACAATTGAAGCATATAGAACAGTGAAATCATGTATATGAAGTAAAATTCTATAACTTATCATAAAGGCAAATTCCTATATTCGAATATTTTCTCGTAGGTACTAAATATTCTGGTTTACATATACAATTCTTTATTTTTAAAGAAAATATTATTTTCTATTTATGTTCATAAATATGTAATTTTATAGTATATGACATCTGTATAGATCCGATTTTCCTTTTATTACATAGATTTATATAAAAATTAAATTCAATTAAAATGTTTAATATTGAAAAAGAAATTTATATGAAATAGTAAAATATAATTAATTATTAAATATAAGTTAGTTTAATGTATATCGCTGGTTAAATTATCATTAAAATGATTTCACTATTTGAAAACTGTGGGTTCGATACTGATGTTACCATAAACAATGATGGATGGTGCTCTTTGGATATTGATTAATCGCATGGTATATTTATAAGTTGATAAGATAGTAAAATTAAGAAATTTCGATCAAAATTCAACTTTTTAATTATATTGTGTCTCTAATTAGAGAAATACTTTTTTCAAGAAGATATATTTTAAGATTTATTCGAGCATAAGTGATATACTCAATAGTAATCTTTAGTGTAAAAGAAACATCAGTTAAAATTTATAAGAATTTATAATAGAAATTACATTGAGGAATAAATTAAATTTATCTTGTGAGAAACTGAATTATGCTTGGTTTAAAAAAATTCAAATTTAGACATATTTTATACATTAAAGTAATAAAATATATTAATAAGGAGTTAAGATCATTGGGAAACAAATTATGTAAATACACATTACTTAAGAATTTTTAACTGAAAAAAAATCAATTGACAGTAAAAAAAAATTATAAATCTTATTTAATCCATTGCAATTATTTAAAAAAATAAGTAAATGAAAATTAGTCTAGACATAAATGTTGAATTTCCGTATAATAAAGTAGGAAATTATTAAAAAATTGATTAAAGAATATAACAAAAATCATTAAAATTTCTTTCAGTAAGTGATTTTCGATGCTCAGTCACTAAAATTCACCTTACACCTCATTTCCTTCAAAAACCAGTTTTGTCACCCCACGAAAGCTTCCTTTCGCTCCATAGAATTTCCAAGAAGGCCAAAGGGAACGGATTTCTTAGAATAACTTTCCAAAAAGCCGTTATTTGATAACGCTTTCTAGAACATGTTATTTCCTTGGAACGTAACGTTGATAACTAGTTATTCAAAAATAACTGCTTTTGCCATCTCTACTCCTCACCATCAGAAACACCCGGATCCGTGGCGTCATTTGAACAGAGAGCCTCACCCACATTTCCGGCGTGTGATGATTCAGCAGTCTCATTATGGTTTTCAACTTCTTGCGACGCCAAAACAAAGCAGGCGGCAGACTTCTTGTTTTCTTCTAGCACTACATTTTCCAATAAATAAAAAACTTTTGTTGGTATTATACATTGCCCTTGGATTTTATTCGTAACAGCTGCAATAATTTCGATGGGTTTCGAGAACATTTTATTTTCCGTTTTTAACGCTACTTGAAAGCTCATTAATTCAGCTTCTATCTTTTCTCCAAAAGCACTGATTAAAATGACTCTTCCCTTTTCTGTTTTTGATTTTGGAATAAAGTCATTATTTATGACTGGAAGTTGGCATCCCGAGTCTACGAGAGCTTTCACTGGAGTATTATCCACGTAAATGTCCACATATTGAAGAGGATTTATTTCAATTTCCGTTCTTTTTTCTTTTAAAAATTGGGAGCGAATTTCTGCTGTTAGAATATCGCTTTTCTTATTATTTGCTTTAAATCTTTTTGAGCATTCTCTCGCAAAATGCGAATCTCCACAAATATAACATTCTTTCACAGTTCTGTTTTCAAAATTTTCTTCTTTCCGAAAATTTTTAAATTTTTGTTGTCTAACATACGGAGGAATATGTTTAGACTCTGCCGAATATTTTTGTTCTTGTTCGTTAGAATTATATCTCTTGAAATATTCTTTGCGAGGAAATTCTTTCGGTTTTGATTCTGCCGAATATTTTTGTTCTTGTTCGTTATAATTATATCTCTTAAAATATTCTGAGCGAGGAAATTCTTTCGGTTTGACACTAATATTCGTTCTGACATTTTCGTAATCATCCAATTTACTTGTTATTTCTTCTGGAGTTTTAAAATTTGACCAAACATCAATAAAATGTTCTTTAATTTCTAAGGGAACTTTGCGTTTTATTTGATCGGTTATTATTAGATCACATAGTTCTTCAAATGTTCGTATTCCAAGTCCACTGATCCATTCTAAGAAATAATTTTTCAGTTCATAAGCGAAATCTCGCCATTATTTCTGGTTTCTTATGATGCTTCGTGAAGAATTGTCTAAATTTTTCTGGGGTCATTTTATACCTTTTGAGAAGTAAACTTTTTACTTTGTCGTAATTCTCGGTGACTTCCTCCTCTTCCCTTGCTATAATTTGTACAACATCATACGGCAATAATCCAATTAAATGCGTAACCCAAAGTTCTTTTTTAATTTCAATTCTCTTAGCTTGTCTTTCGAAGAGGACAAGATATAAACTTATATCATTCGTTTTGGGATCAAACTTCTGTAAAATATTATTTAAGTCTAATTTCGCCTTAAGATGAAAATCATTACCAGTATTTCTTAAGTTATCTTCTCCTGTTCGTTCCTTTTCTATTAAACTTAGTTTTTGAAGCTCGAATTCCATTTCTAGTTTTCGTTTTTCCATTTCCATATTCCATTTTCGTTCTTCAATTTCATTTCTTTTTCGTTCTGCAATTTCTTCATTTCTTTTTCGTTCTTCAATTTCTTCGTTTCTTTTTCGTTCTTCAATCAACGAATTTAAGAATTCTTTAATGAAATCTTCGTCGTAGTTTTCATTTTCTGTTATCAATTTTTTTAGTTCTTAAAGTTTTAGATTCGCAGCATTCTCAATGCCTAATTCCACTGCAATAGTTCGTAAATCTTCCTTCTTTCCTTTTGCGAGATAAGCCATTTCAATTACTTGTAAAACACAGTCAAATAAACGAATTCACAGTTCCGTTTCAGATTATGTCAGAAACATCAGTTCGTAATCCTGTGCGGCTGCGCCAGTGTAGTGTCTGTTCTGTCTAAGAAAGCACAACTCGAACAAATACAAACATTTATTTAAATTTAAAATTATTAATTGATAGTATTGTATATTAAAATAATAAAATTATAATTAATAGAAATTTTACTATGGCCCTACTCGGCCAACAGAACAAACACCCAAGGAGAGCCAGCTAAACCTTCTCGTTCGCTGGTCCACGACAATCTCTCTTCCTTTGACTATGGCCCTACACGGCCAACAGAACAAACACTCAAGGAGAGCCAGCTAAACCTTCTCGTTCGTTGGTCAATGACAATCTCTTCTCTCTCCGCTGGAGCGGACCCCTCCTCTCCTCTCTCCCAATGACTACAGCGCCATCATGTGAAGAGAATGAGGAGTATCCTAACACTACAGAGTTAATGGTACAAAATGCTGATTAAAGCAGAGGTGCCAATGACATACAAACCCAACTCTAAGAAGAAGAAGAAGAATACCAATGTTAAAAAAGTAATATGTATCTAAAATATTTAAATGTACAGTAAATTTTTAAATATTGCAGAACTTTTTTTAATCATTAAATTAAGAACAGTGTATAAATTTCTGAAATCTTTTAAGTGCTTCTTTTATATATTCAAAGTGAAATAAGTTTTTTTTCCATAAGAAATTTTTTTGTAAGGGGAAATTTAATTTACAAATTGAGTAGTTCTGACTATGCAAATGAATTAGCGGTAAAAATTTTTAAAAAATGCTATAATGTGATGACAAATATAATTTTACTTAAACTCATTTTACAAAACATTTTTTAAAAAAAATGATAAGAATATCCAGAAAACATTTGATAAATAAGTCAATCTTTGTAATGTGTTGATATGCATTATTTACTGTAAACCTCGAATGTAAAATCAAACTTATTTATTCATTTTACTTTTCTTAAGATTATTTTTAAGCAGTTTTTTTAAAGTGTGTAAGAATAAAAAAAATGAGTTTTATTTTCATTTCATTTTCATATTTAATAATTCACATCTGTGTGTTAAGTGGTATAATTATGATGAACAATATCTATTTCAATAGGTATTTTTTATGCTTATATGTAGTCTTGATCAGTGACAATATCTAACCATAAATACACATTTTTCCGTATCATTGGTAATTACAAACCAAATAATTTATTTCATTTTGTTAGAATTTTTTAGTTATTTGTATTAACAAATAATAATAATAATGTATAAAAATAATATAATTCTTGCAAATAATTATAAATAATATTAAAGAAAATAATTTAATTTTAATATAGTTAAATGTAGTTAATATAAGATTTCCAAATAATTGTAATTATAGATACTATTAACAAGTAAATATAGTTACATAGTAAATAAAATTTAATACTTTGTGTAAAATAAGAATTATAAAGTTATGTAAAACATTTTTACTTCTAAAAAATTCATAATTATATTAATTACTTATGCTGTAAATTTTACTGGGAAACAACTAGAATGCATGCATTCAAAATTTATAAATCTTTTGCATTAATTGACGTAATTTTTTCCATCAATCTGTAATCACTTGTAAAAAAAACTAAATTTCATGTTAATAAGATTCAGCATAGAATATTGTACAAATAATTTGAGATTGTCAATATGTTTTAAAGTTTATCAATATTTATTTTAATTACTATGATTTCATAAACTTTGCTTATCTGTAATCGTAGTTTATATATAAAAAATAATTTGATAATCATTGATTATATTTTATCAACCATTTTTTATTAGCTCAAAATATGATTTTTTAAAGCATGAAATACAAAGTGTATGTTATAAATTAATTGCTTACTTTTATTATCTTGAAATTGTAAGATTCTATTTAAAACATTGCATTGAATTTTTGAAGTCAGATGTTTAGAATTTATATTAAGTCATTCAGCTGAAATCATTTTCATTTAACACAATTATTTGTCTCAATTTTTAATCAAAGAATTGGCAGAATTGATGAATGTGTTGATTTTTCATTTGTTACTTAGTGTTATTTATTGTAATGTGTATGTTTGCATATATATATATATATATATATATATATATATATATATATATATATATATATATATATATATATATATATATATATATATATATATATATATATATATATATATATATATATATATATATATATATATATATATATATATATATATATAAACCAGCTCCCGTAAACCCTGTTGTTATGCGATCCGTGCCTTGGGCTAATTGGCACCGCGGTATTGGTGTCTTAACGGAGCCTCTAGTTGCTTGGCAAACTTCTAGAGTAATTTGCCTTGCCCAGTATCTCAGGCAATGCTGGGTGGACTTATATTACCCGAGCTTATAAATTGTTATCTTGTGGCTGAAAAGACACAAGAAATAACAAACCTTTTCTGCATCTGCAGGTGATGCCTCTGAAGTAGACCTTGCTGAAAAAGACAAGGGAACTCAGAGGCAATCTTGTAAAGGGGCAGTAATGAATCTTTCACTTGAGGTAGAAATGACCGCCAAACCATCTTCTTCTGGTGAAAGCCAGGAAGCTATCCCTAGCATGACTGACTTTCTGACCAGATGGGACTGTTTCAGCAAGACCCTATCTGCTGGAAATGTCATACGAAAGAGGAAACGGCAGAGCATATCATTTATGAATGCGAGGCTCTTGCCCTCCCTAGATTAACTTCTTTATGCATCATCCATACTAGAGAGTTACACCTAGACTCCATTAAAGGGTTATCGAACTTTATTAATAAAGTGGGTGACCCGAGCAACTGGAACTAGGAAGCATTGGGTTTGGAGTTAATGGTACAAAATGCTGATAAAAGTAGAGGTGCCCAATGACATACAAACCCAATTCTAAGAAGAAGAAGAAGGTTCAAAATTGAAAACGCTTGTTCGCATATATAAGATGAAGCAAACATAGCACAGATATTAATGTAACTATAATTAACAAAGAACTTCCGCTTTTAACACTTTAACAATTACAGCTGTCTTAGCTTTCTATTTCCATCGATTTATGTTTTATAGGATAACAGCAAAATGATCATCAATTCTTTGAAAAAAAATAAAGTTGAAAATTTAAACAAAGTAGAAAAAGAAATGGATGTATAATATATAGATCAGATTTTCTTTTAATTTCCGTCGAACCAACAAATTTAAATTCTATCCGTGGGCCCGTTCAAGCCGAATAGGATTCAGTGATATTACAAACGTAAGAACATTAAAAATATATTACATTAGTTCTAAATAATTAAATCGATTATAATAGACCCCACTATGTAAAAAAAAAAACGACAATGGAACGATAAATATGCCGGTTATGGATTTACCTGCACAACCGAAAAAGATGGCATGCAACGATCGCAATATAGCATGAAGAGCTTGAAGTCAAAGAAGGCTCGGTTTGATACCAGTGGAAATATCCTAAAATTGTGCTGACCAGCAATTCAAAAACTTTTATCAGAAACGTCATATCAAATGGCATATTTATGCGCAAAAAAAAGAAAGAAACCTCACATGATCGCTGAAGAATTGATTGAATCTTCTGCTTTAATTATTGCTAAAACAGTATTAAATTTGGAAACACATAAAAATATCCAATAGATTCCATTATCGAATGATATTATACGATCGCGAATACAAGATCTCAATGAAGATATTTTAATGCAAGTAATTGAAGAAATAAAAATCAGTCCACTAAAAATAAACATGCAACTGGATGAATAAACTGATGTTGATAATTGTAGCCAACTTTTGGTATTTCTCAGGTATGTGAAGGAAAACGAGGTGATAGAAGAATTTTTATTTTGTGAGCCACTGGAGGTGAATATGCGAGGAATTGATGTTTTCAATCGCATCACAAAATGTTTTTACTAAATATCAATTACCAATCATTGTGATTGGCCCAATATGCACTGATGAAGCCCCAGCAATGTTAGGCAAAAATTCAGGATTTTTTCACACATGAAAGAGAATTACCAGAAGTTATATAATAACGCATTCCCAGAAAATTTAAAACAACATCTAATTACAGCAATAAATGTAGTAAAATACATCCGAGGGTGAGCGTTTAATCATCGCATTTTTCGAAGAAATTGGTGCTGATCATATACCTTGTGGTCCTATATCACACCGAAATACGATAGTTATATAAGGGTCACATACTTAACAGAGTTTTTGTGTGAATTGTGGGAGGAAATTTTTCTATTACTGACTAGTCAAAACTGTTATTTAGTCAAAGATTTTGAGGGTAATGATGGAATGCTGAGGCTAGCCTACTTAGCAGACATATTTAGCCATTTAAATTAATTGAATCTATCAATGCAAGGATTTGGTATAAATATAATATCTAGTGAAAAATTATCATTTATCGCAAAATTACAAATTTGGATACGTCGATTAAAAAAGGGGAATTTTGCAAACTTTCCCTTGCTTGATTCTGTTATTGCGGAAAATGAAAAGAATACAATTATACCCGACATTGTAATACACTTGAGATGATTGAGCGAATCATTCAATAGATATCTTTCTACCGGAAATATTACCAAAACTAAGAGATGGATACTGGATCCATTTCTATTTGACTTAAATATGATCTGAAAAAAGATCAACTTATTGAAATGCGAGCAAGTGGACATGTTCAAATGGAATTCGAACAATTAGAATTGCAACAATTCTGGTGTTCTAAATTACAACGTTATCCACAGAATTAGCGAACGGAGTACTGCAGTTATTCTTACCTTTTGATACCACCTACTTGTGCGAAATGGGATTTTCATCGCTTTTGCATATAAAAAAGTAAAGGGAGAAATCACTTGTTGTTGTGGCTTATCCTCCTTTTTGTCTGACTTCGTCAGACAAGGTCCATAAGACCACTGACCAGAAGAAAATCTGATACAAAAAGGGGGAAAGAATAAAGGTCCTTCTTAGTGAGCCCGATGCAGTCAAGAACATGTTCAGGGGAGGTCTGTTGGGCTCTGCATTTTGTGCATAATGATCATGATGTGGTGGTGAGATGCAGCTTCTGTTGATCCAAAGGATCTGAGCACCATGAAGGTAGAAGTCTGTTTTTGCTCGTGGTGGTGTTCCTTTCCGTCTGGCACCTATCTTTCGGCCTGTCCGGCATCGGGTGACCCTACCAGTAGCAAGCTACCACCGGCATAGCCCTCCGGGTCATTGGTGCACGCAAGCCTCACTGACCCATCAAGGCAGGAACACCGTCGGGAGGGAGAAATCACTTAAATGCAAGTGATAATTTACGTGCATGTCTTTGAAAAAAGGAGCCACGTTTCGCCAGTATAATAATGAACAAACAACACATTAGGCAGAATTTATTCAGAAGTAATTTAATGTTAATAGTATCAAAAAAAATGTTTGAAAAGTTATGTTGTTTCTGATATTAATTATTTTTATTTGTAGTTTCTACTCAATGCCATGGCAGCTGTATTACAGATAGTGATGTATAGCAATATACTAAGAAATGGCGTGTGTGTGCTTCTGAAAAAGATAGGAGACACTTAGAAAGAACTTTGGAAAAATCCCAGGGTCTGATATATATAATATGTAAAATAATAATATTAAACCATTATCTTTTGTGAAAATTGTTTTTGTGATCAAGTTCATAAATATAAAATGGATAATTTAACAAATATTAAAAAAAAAAAAAATACAATGAAATACAATACACTTGTAACTGAGAATACAACTGTATTTTTAATCTGATCACAATCATAAATTTAATACACTTATTACCAAAAATTTGTAACTTTTTATCACCCTTAGCTCTGCAAATATTTCTTTCATCAAGTTATTTAAGATAGAGGTTTATAATAAAGTTATTTCAAATCCATATTGGATTCAACTATCTACATAAATTTTCATCAGGGAATTCTTATGAAAAGAAGTTTGCTTAGTTTTAAAAAATATCTGTTTAGCAAAGATTGAGAAAACTTTGAAATTTTGTATAAATTTGGAAAAAGTACTTTTTTTACTTCAAATATAAAAAAGGATGTTGATACTAGGTAGGATAGAAGTGACTGAAAAGCAGCATACAGACTCATACAATTTTATTACAGAATCGAATTTTATACAAAAATCTTATTTTATAAGGGCAGTGATTTTTATTTTTAATAAAAGTTGAATAAGCACTTGCAACTTCAGGCAAAATTATTCAAAACTGAACACCTCCCAAAAATTAATTCTCTCAAATTGAAAAATTAATATGCACATTCTATTTTCTTCACTCTATTTAAAATTAATATGCTACATTGATCAAATTAAATATTAAAATAAACATTGTCAAACTAGAGTTGTTCTAAAAAAGTTAATAGTATCATTAAAAAACATTTTTATTACTGTTTTTTCTTATGGCTTTTATACTAATAATTTAATTTTTAATGTAACTAATAATAATTTGAAAAAAATTACAAAACAACCATTTATAAATTATTTTTAATTGAAATGAAATTTTTTCTAAAATATATAGTTTACGAATACATTTTATAGAAAAGGAACAGGGAGAGTTTGGAAAGCCCACTTGTTAACAGACAATTGGAGCACTTTATAACAAAGCATCCCAATTAAATTTTTTGCAACGACTCAAGTCTTGATAAAAAGAATAAGGCTGTCATTTTCTAAACTGTCTTAAACATCAACCAACAACTGAATAGTTTTAAATTAGAAAAATGTAGACTAAGCTGGTAAGTCTTAATTTCAGTTTTATGACTTAAAGGGTAATGATTAAATAAGCACAGCACAAACTAGTAGCTACCCTGTTATAGTGCAAGAGGTCTCTTCAACATTATATAGCAAAATTTAGTTCAGTGTTGAACTAAAGCATTTATAAGCATCATAAAATACTTTTAAAATTTTATAACTTCAGAAAAAATTTACATATAACTTGAGAATGATAGTATTTTTCAGGATATAATTATACTATGCCTTTAAAGGAAAGATTGTGAGAGATTTTAGACACGTTCAATAAATGGAGAGACTACATTCTTTCCTCAAGATAAACATGGATAATAAATTAAAACCAAAAACCTTCCCATAAAAAGGGAATACCAAAATATGGAAAGTGTTTTTCCAGCTAAAAGCATTAAATTAAAAATAAATAGTTTAAAATTTGAAATAACAATACAGCATTAAATTCTAAAATAACACAAAGGTTAAATTGTAATAATAAGGATATGTTAGAATCCTACTTAATATCAGGAATATTTATACGATGAACTTTTACAGGTGATGTGTAAGAGCTAAAAACTTGTCATTAATAATTGTTTATTTTTAGTATGAAGAAATTAAATGAATAAGAAATTACTATTCTTTTCCCATAAAATACAGTAAAATTTGGTATGAGCAAAGAAATACGAGAAATAAGTATATTACAAACAAATGGAAATAAGAATCAATATTTCAGATTTAGATGTGTGTATATATATAGCTATTACTTTGAGTATGTAATCAGCAAAGTATCTGACACCATAAAAAATTGTATGTGTGTGGGTTGTAGAAATAATATACTTCAAAACTAATTATCACCATAAATACATAATAAAAAAACATTTTCAAAAATATCTTTCTTTTTTTAATACAAATATACAAAATATAAAAATTTAAACAAAGAGACTCATAATCATATACAAATGAAATTGGTATTTTACAAATTAAATTTGTATCAGCTTTCCCTGTCATAATTCCTCTTTTTTGCTGGATTTTTTCCCTAAAAAATAAAAGAATTTTTATATTTAAAGCAGTACCTTGATAAAAAAAATAGTTGAATATATACTAATACATACAAAAAATTTATGTACTTGAATAAGGATTAAAAGGAATTAGGATTTAGCAAACACAATGTTATTCAAAGCAAATGAAAAAATTAACTGTCAATAATAAATTTATTATTGTTGGATGAGAATAATAAATTTATAAAAAAATAGATATATAATTTACAAACAATTTGAAATGATTGTAACACAAAAAATTTCTTCAAATAAATGGAAAAAACTGTGTGACTTACATGCAAATGATATAACTACTATACACAAATAGTAAACAATACACAGAAATGGTTGATCACTGACAATCAATGATAGATTTCTTGACTAAATTTTAAATTAATTAGTTAATTAATCCACAGTTAAAAATTTTAAATTTAAATAAATTTAAGGATTATTAAAAACAGTGATAACCTTTATTATGTTAAAAATATTTAATGTAGACTTTTAAAATGAAAAAACTTCAAATAGAATTCAAGTAATTTGTTTTGATTTAATAGTCAAAATTTCTGAATATTTTGAACTTTTGATACTGCAATTTAAAGAATCTTTATTGGCCCATGTAGCTAGAGATATTAGCATTTCTCTAGCTACATAGGCTTTTATATTATAAATTTCTTTGTAAATATGGGAAATTAGATTTTTTATTTCTTTATAAACTGTTTTCATATGAGTACAATAGCCACTTTTGCATACCACCTACATCCACTATATGCGCATAAAAAAACAAATAATTACATTCAAATATCCTTAACAACATTTATCCTACAAATCGGTATTTAATTATTTTAAGGACCACCTGCATATCTTAAGTAATTGAATAAGTGTACAATATCTCACAAATGTATCATTACAAAAATTACAAACATAAAAATTTAAAATTTAATTAATTCATGAGGGAAAAAAATTTTTCATATAAAAATATGCTCATGTTCATTTTCAAGCAAATAAAAATTCTAATGATGTATATATAGATACATCAATAACCAATAAGTTATTTTTGAAATAATGTGTATGATCAAACTTACTTTGAATTGGAAATTATAAAAGTTAACAGATATCACATATGTTGGATGGAAATTTAAAATAGACTAGTAGAGAAATGATCACTTGCACATCTTAATTCTAACATTCTGTAACTTTTGAAACAAATCTTTCAGCTAAATTTCTATAATATTAATATGCAGAGTCTCATCCTGTTTAAAAATATTACACTGATATTTTTATTCAGGCTTGATTGCATTATTTTTGTGATTTCTAGTTAGTTTCATACATTTTAAGATATTTTTAGAATCATATTGTGTAGCATTGAATAATACAACTTAAAATGAAGAGAACTTGAGACACAATTAAGGTAATAGTGAAACAAAAGTAACTATCTCTTTTTAAAACAATCACATTTCAAGTCATTTAAAAAAGAAACAAGCTAAATAATTATAATTTGTGACAACTTCTCCCCCCCCAAAAAAAAATTTACATTTATTTTGACCAAAATAATTATTATTAGTCACCATTATTTCAAATTAATAATCAGCACACAAATTTTCAGAATGCTTATAAAAAATTTTGATATTTATGGGGAAAAAAAAAAAAAAAAAAAAAAAAAAAAACACTAAGCTGTAAAAGAAATTTAATGCAGAAAACAGTATTATTTAGCCATATTATGTACTAAAATAAGTTAATAAATTTTTTATAAATTGTATTTTAAAATAATGAAATTAAGTCATTATTAATACAAATATTATAGCATTTTGTTACACATAAAATAAGTATACCTTAGAATATTTTCCATAATATTCTTTACTTTCTATGACAACAACCTCCAAGCGTTCTTGATTAACTAAAAAATCTTTAGCCTCCCAGGCTTGACTTCCATCTTTAAACATAAAAATTACTCTATTAGATCCAATTGGATACCTAAGAAGAGAAATTTCCATTATTCAAAGTAAATTTGAATTTTAAAATATTGCTCTGAAAGATCAAAAATAAAAATTCATTAATATGTAAACTTCAAGTGGAAAATGCAAAATAAAAAATGAAATGTAATATATCACAATTCATAAGTTGTATTCTGGAACAATACAAAAAATAAATATTATTATTAAAAGAAAAATATAGAAAAATGTTTTTTAGTTTTTTTATTTGGGGGTAAAATCAGCTAAAATGACATCTATAGAAAACTTCAAAAATTTTTAATACTGGAGAATTTTTTTTACCTTTCAACATTTATATGATTATTCATTAAACTAGTCTGCCATAATGTTGTGATATCTTCAGTTTCTTTTTCAGTAGGTTGTCCTAAAAGAAATTTAAAATTGTAATAATCATAACACACACATACAATATTTTAACCCTTTAACCGGCTATCCAGTACACTCGGGCAAACATTTCTGTGCGTTTTCCGGCTATCCCGAGCCCCTTGGTAGGGGCAACGGGCTTCACTGCAGTGCTAAAAATTCAACCCCCGAATTGATGGATTGCCGTGAAATCGTGGCTTGGGAACTTACTTACTGAACGGTCATGGTTGATTTAACTAATGTGAGCGGAAATCGAAAGTATTTCAAGAAAGCAACAGTTTTACATTTCTATATTTATTCACATTTAAATTTTCATAGTTGAAGACTCTCTAATTTTTGCGATTTATAAAAAGCATATATAGTACTAATTTTCTTTACATTTTTTATCAAGTTTTTAAATAACATTATTTAGTTTCTTTGTATAATACACACATATTATGTATAATACACACATATATATATATATATATATATATATATATATATATATATATATATATATATATATATATATATATATATATATATATATTGTTTATAATTTAATTGGAAACTGGACATAATGAGATTATATTAATATGTGACTTAGTGACAAGGTTAAAATAATGAGGAATCTATGTAATTTAAATATTCAAAAATATGAAATTTTAAAAAGTTAAAAAATTTTCTTAAAATTAGAATGGATAAAATAAGTAATAAATTGAATATTATTTTTTTAAACATTTGAATGAATTTAGTATTTTAAACAATATTGTAATGATTTTTGTACGTATGTAATCCTTGTAATCTCTCAGATTTTAACTAATTTCCCAGTGAAGCTAATTTTAATTTATAAATTAAATAATTTGCTTCTAGAGTTATCATTTTAAATGCTTATATATTTCTATTAATGATTAACAAAAAATCGGAAATCTTAGTTATACAAAATATGAGTTTATGTAAATAAAATATTAAAGCTTAAATCATTTTTTGTTGAATGTAAGAAAAAAATATTATAAAAGGAACTAAATTCTCTCACACTTTATTTTAAAATGTAAAACTTTAAATTTTAAAATATTAAATTAAATTTTAACGTTTAACTGTATTTAAATTTTTAATAAAGAAATTATTTCCATAGAAAACTAATATTTATGGCATTATTTCATCAGATACATATACATTTATAATAAAATGTAAATTATGCTTAAATGTTAGTATGATGCATACCCTTACTGAAGACACTTCCAAATATTTTATTTTATATTTGTGACATGAAAATATTTGCAAATAAATGTTATAATTATGCTTTGAAAGTTTATTACTCATTATATTTATTTATAAAAACATTTAAAAATATGAAAATAAATCGAGGGATATAAAACTCAGTCAAAGCATAAATCTTAACATCATGAAATTTTTAATTCTATTTCGTAACATCGCGTTGATAAGCTTTGTTTGGAATCAAGTATACAGATTTAAAAAATACGGTCTTAAAATAATATTAATTTTCTAAAATTTACAGAATTTTCACCACTTAGGCTAACAGTTTTCTTCTGTGTATTGAAGAATAATTTGCAAACTATCAATCAAAATATAAAATTATTTAGACTCCATATTTTAGAATATAAAAACGATTTTTCAAATTTAGGTAATATGTAATTTAGACAATTAAAATTAGTCGAAGCAAAATTCAAAAATGTACCACAAAAAATAATATTTATTAATTCTTAATCTAAAAAATCATGACAAATTATATGCTATTGAAATTTTTTTTTAAATATATAAGCTTAGGAAGTGTATAAGGCATTATAGAAATTTATGGTACTAGAAGGAATATGAGAAAGGTAGATAGCCATATACAAAAATTGATTTGGTGTTTTGAAAATTTTAAGCAACAATTGTAAAATTATTTCTAAAAGCAATTGAAAGGATAATTATTTAAAATAATTATCCTTTTTTGCATTTTATATCTACATTATATCAATAAACACATATTATATACATTTTCCTCATAAATGTGTACTAGTCAAATTGGTTTCATGTTTTGAGAAAATTGAAGCTTACTATAGCAACGTTAAATAAAATAAAATTTTGAAAATCAAATCTCTACTCAGATTTTACTTTCGAAATAATAGAAATAATTATTTCTCCTTATATCATGCAATTCAAAAATAATAGAAATAAATGGAACTCATATATATTGTTAAATGTAAATATATTTTGCATTTATTGTAATGTTTACCATCACATTTTAAAATATTTTTTCACTAATTTTATTTAATATTTTTTCATACTATTGAAATAATAGCATAAAGATTTCCTTGCTTTTATTCTCCTTCTAAAATTTTTCAGCATGAGATACAACATTTTATTATTTGTGCAAAACAATTTAAAAAATATAAAAGATATCTAATCACAACGTGAATCTTATATCGAGAGATATTTCTTGCATAGTTAGAAACACAGAAATCTTTCTCTACAAAGAATTTAATATGCATTTTAATACATAAAAAAATTAAAAGCTTAATTAATTCAATAACAATAGACTTCAAATCATATTTAAAAAAATTTTGAATGTAAAATTTATATTCAAATAAAAAATTTACAAAATTTCAACTGAAATGAATAGCTTACAATATACTCTGAAGTCTATTGTTAAGCAATTAATGTAGCTTTTGATTTTTTAAGCTATTAAATTTTAAAATTTTGTCGAAATTCTTCAATTTGTGTATAAAGCAACAGAGGTGTTTCTTTCAATAATTTTGAAATTTATTTGATTTTAAAAAATAGTGTTGTTTTTGAAAAGTATCGACAATAATTAAAATCAATTAATAATTAAATTGCAAATTAACGCGTTTTAACAGCTATTTAAATCATTACAATTTTAACTATTTAGGAAATTAAAAATAAATTCCTGATTTTTAATAAAAGGAAATGATTATATATATATATATATATATATATATATATATATATATATATATATATATATATATATATATATATATATATATATATATATATATATATATAGCAAAATGTCATTTTAAAATTATGATAATATAATATTCATTGAGTTAGCTTATCACATATATATTTTTTAATTTAAGAATTTTAAATTTAAAAACTCCGTAGAAGTAAATTAAATTTATTGATAATAATTTTCAAAATAGTAAAACAAAATTTATATTTATTGTAATTAAAAAATTATAATAGAGACTTGAAGAAATTTTCAAACAGAACATTTACAAAGAAAACTAGTAGCACACGTGGGTTTCTTCTGCTGACAACGATTGATGGTCTTTCCCCACTGCAAGTGATTAGAATGTGATTATTGTGAGGTGGTCCAGGGTAAAACGGAAATGCGCCTCATCAAGAGTTAGAGGCTTTTGTATTCTTGACAAGTTCTAAAGGGGGAAAAACTTGCATTGCAGTGAAAGCCAAAACTATGTTGCCACCGCGAAGCAAAAATGAAGCACTTTCTTCACTGAACCCCAGACGGTTAAGGGGTTAAAATAATATTTCCTTTTACTATAGCAGCAATCTATTTAAACAGTCATAATTCTTAAATTGTATTATTTTGATACATGTTAACCAAATCTCAAGCACTTTCTAAAAGGAAAATATTAGCACATTACAATGTTCAAAACATTGGTAATCTAGCAAATTTTAAAGTTTTTTATTATTTTTTTCATATATATATATAAATCTGTTAAAAGTATTGATATAAATTCTAGGCAAAACAATGTATAAAGTTAAGATTTTATTGAAATTATTTTTTATCTATTTCTTTTGAGGTTATTTATGAATAAAGTTTTGATATGTGTAACTAATATCAACTTAAGAAAATTAAATCAATACAAAAACATTTACAAATTTAAATGTCTCTACAGAAAATAAAATATTTTTAACTAAGGTAAAATGCACGATTTTAAATCGTTTGTGACAAAACATACATTTTTATTTCCTATTATTTTAAAATTGTCATACGTGAAACTTAATTTTTAGAATCATACAATATAATGACATTTGAATTTTTTTTTTTTGCTTAGTATAAAGATATATTTATATGTCTGTATTATAAATATGGTAATAAATAAGGAATACTAATTTATTTACATTATAATTATCATAAACTTGATCATCATGAGAAATAAAGGAAATTTTTTTATTTGAAATTTACCTTTATTTCTCATGACGATGGTTTATTACTTGTTTACGTAAATCATCAATGTGATTAGGCATATTCTTGTTTGGTGTCTGGGCAAAGGAAAACTAGCATAAAATGGAAAATGCTGCCTTCCATTATTCAACTAAATATTAGCCATAATTGTTTTTAGTGTAAATCTTAAATCTTCTTATAAATAACAGGTTTAACAATAATTGCTTTTTTATCATAAATAAATATTCAATAACTAGAAAGAGACTAAAAGTATACATAAAACATAAATTCGTTATTCTAATACTTAGCATTTCTGATAGAGAAAAGATCATTATAAAACTAAAAGACAGAAATATATAAAATATAATTTACCAGAAACTGTTACAAACATCATAAGAGATTTTCCTTTTTTTGATGCTTTTAGTAAGTTTTCAGGATCAGCACCAGCAGAGAATTGTGAAAGATCTATTTTAGGAGGAGGTCTTAAGTGCTCAGGTAATTCATCAGGTTCTAATGGTTCTTCATCTTCCTATAAATAAAAAAGGTTCCCAATTAAATAATCATCCTCACTTATTGATTTGTGGTAAGGAAATTTTTACATAGCAAAATAAATAGTTGAGACTTGGACACTGATATTTTTCAACTAAGTTAATCAAAGCAATTTTATGGGATTATAAATTTTGATTGTTTGATTTAGATAATTGAAAATATAAGTAAGAAAAATGATAGTCAAGATTCTGACAAAATTAAATTGCGATTCATTTATTATGTTGAAATTTTCAAATGTTTTACAATATTCATTTTCTATAAATTAATTATATTAATAAATGGATTTTATACTTCGAAGTTTAATTACAAATGATCAATAGATCATGTGACATCCAAGAGATATGCTGAGTATGCTACACTATTTGTTTATGCATTTGAAAAAAAATTAATATGTAACACTTTATGTTTGAATATGATGTTATAAAAATTAAAAAAATTCTAGATGAAATTAAAGTAAACACTCATAAAATTCAAATACAAACATACACAAATGTATAATGTAAACAATATGCATTCATCATATGGCAAATACCAAGTATTGAAGTACTGTTTATTGCTGAATTGAATTGACTCTATTAAATTAATTCTTACTTATATAATGATATATTGAATTTTAAAATGTAACTAAATGGAAAAGTAATTCTAGGAGATATTTTTTGCATATAAATATTAGTTAAAATGCATAAATTTACTCTTGCTATTTTTGGTTTTAGTTCAATTATACACAACAATAATTCCTAAACTTTTTCTTTCTTGTTATTTTATTGTTTTTATTCTTCTTTAGGTTTTATATTCATTAATAATTTTCCTTTAATCATATATATTTTTTATTAAAAAAATTTGCCGCCTAAATTGTCTAGTGGTCAGCATGCCTGACTGCGGATAGGAAAGTCCTGGGTTCGAATCTCAGTTCTGAAATGGATGTACTTTCTCTTTCTATCTATCTTGTCTTTGTCCTTTCCTTGTATGAATGGGTCATGAATCGTTACCTACCCTATAAACGGGTACCTATGGCATGTGTGTACTGAGGAATTCGGACTCCATACCTAAGTATGGTTCAGTTGGATAAGTGGAGCAGCGCACCCCATTATGCCAGCATAGCTGGCACATGACAACAACAGCACTAAAAAAATTTGATTATGCTCCAAAATGATATAAATTACTATGAGCACACTTTTCTTCCCGTTATCTCACATTATAAACAAGTAATTTCCTTCTTAATATTTATTCTTCAATACTTAGTAGGTATATGAAAGTGATAAAAAAATTAAGGGCAAAATCCTAGTATCCGTATGTAAAGGATTTGGCGACTTAAGATTGGGATAGTATGTTTATGTATTGGCATTTGAGATTTAAAATTTTTTTGATTATGAAATGCTCGCATATGTTGAAGGTTATAAATCACATGAATTTCAATGTTGGCAACATTTTTGAGAACCATGCCAAACATGTTATATACTAATATTTTACCAAATTAAGATTTAAATATCTAAATTTTACCATTAATATCAAATTACTACAAATCTTATATATAATTCTAGAGATTGGTTACAATACAGAAAAAAAAGTGTTTATAAAAGGGAACTTTCAGTACACATTTGTCAGTAACATATTTCATAAAAAAAGCCTATCTCAGATTTTTATCATTTAAATAATTTTTTATTAAAGTTATAAAATTTAAATTTTGCTCCAGTCTTCAAATTTAGATATTTTCTCCATTTATCATCAGATTTTTAATCAGTATTTACTTTTTCAATGAGTTCCCAAGATTGAAAAATATAGATAATCATTACATAATTTTTTTTAACAGATCAGCTGTCAAGGAAAGACTTTATTCATTATTAATTCATTTTAAAATAATTGAATATTGAATTATTTTTTAAATAAAATGTAGAGCAAAATTATTTAAATAATAACGAACACAGTTATTTAATGTACGCAGTAAAATAATGAACACAGTAATTTAATGCAACAGATGCTTCAAAACATTAATAGTACAGTAAAAATGCAAAGGGAAGTCTTTGTTCTAAAATTACATGTAGAACTTGGATATATAATAAATTTCAGGAGTTACAAAATTTTTATTATGAAATATCAATTATATAAAGATTAAAAATTGTTACCTTTTCTGCACAAGTTTTCTTAAGTTAAATAAATTTTTGCATGGATTGGTAAACCTTTTTGCTGCACATCTTTAAATTTTAATAAGCAACATAGAAGTAGCAAAATTTGAGCAACATATGCTAAACTTTCCCTTTTAATTCTAACTAAATATGACTAAAAAATAGTATGAACATAGATTTAGATCAATTTAATGATATTTGAGATAATTTATTTGGTAAACCTTCAAAAGTAACCTTCTTTCAAATAAAAATATTTTAACATTTATAATAAAAATTTCAAATGATTTCAGTTATGATTTATCAGTTAACAAATGCAAAATATGTGATATTATAAAGCGTCAATTATTTTCATGCAGTTTCTTCATAAAAAAAATGCTTTGCCAGTGTTTTGTAAGAGAATTCTTGTCTAAGATACTAAATACAATTTAAGATATTTGGGTAATTCAAATTAAGTCTAACTGAGTAGTTAAATTATACTAGACAAATTCATTTCAATTAATGTTACTATTCATCTATTTGGTCTCATTAGCCAAACTTTTAATTTTTTAACAATTATTACTGAAAAATTTTAGGTTTGAAAATCTTAAGTTATCTTACAGAACAAACTGTAAAATTTTAATTGGTACAACAGATTCAGCTTAATTTAACATTAATAAATACTGTATATTACTTTGAAATTTTTATCACGGGCATTTTATATATTTAACACTCAATTTGGACTAACTGGTGGATGAAGTCTTAATGGGGTTAAGAGAAAACATTAAAGTATAGTGTAAATGACCAATATAAACTTCACAATTTTTATACCTCCCACTGATCCAATAAACGCTCCAAATCAGCATCTGAATAGTCCCTTATATCTTTCTTCGCCCAATCAGGCTTATTATTTTTATCAAATTTCTTACAAAACGCAAAGTGAGTAATTAAAATTAAACAAATAAAAATTTTTACTTCTATTATGACGTTCATTTTAAAACGATTCAGAATAGTACGTATATAATTAGAGTAAACAGTATTACAAATACTTCTCAAATGAATTTTGAGTTTTGTTTCGTTTGTTTATGAAAGATTCCGGTTACAGTGATTAAAATTTTCCTACTAAAATAATTTTTCTCAAAATAAAGACTTTGAAAATACTTTAATTTAGTTTTCAATGAGATAATAAGCAATTGAATCAATAAAATGTCTTTATTAAAAAATTAAGTTGTAATAAAATGAGATATGTATACTCTTTTGTATATTTTAAAGTTGTCATTAGCATGATAATAAGTATCAAAACCAATTAGTTTTCAGTTGCTTCTTTGATTTGTTTTGGTTTTTGTTTACATTATGCATGTACTAAGTCAGGTGTTTTAATGTGAATACACAAGGAAAGAAGCAATAAAAATAAAGAATGTTTGAGCGCATATCTAAACATTAATTTATAATAATAATAAATGGTTTCTTTTCCTATGAAATATTTTAGATAAAATAAAGTAACTTAACATGTTGAGAAATATCGTCGTTGGATTTATTTACATATATTTTATGTTAACTGGTAAGGATTTTACTATATTTAATAAAGTTTTAAATGAAAATATTAAAAAAATTTTATATTTTAAAAATATTGAAAAATTTATGATGTGAAGAAATTTATATACATATTTATGTGTCAGAAATGCGAGTTTCCTTAAATTATCATATTAAAATGGTGCTACAATCATTTATTAATTTTAAATAATTTATAAATCTTCTACTTTCTAATTTTATTAATAATATTAATTTAAAGTATAAATCACATACATTAGCTGATATCTCACTAGTATTTCATTAAATTATTTAATCAAGCCTTGGACATTTTTACTTAATTAGTAGGACAATTGCTTGGAAAAAATGTCTCTGGTAATGAATTAGCTGATCAATTGGATCAACTATTGGTTTTGTTGGTGATATATCAGCTTTGGGTGATATTTCAAATTAATTGATCAAAGTCATTATTTTTTTATCTCTTTAAGAACACTACAATTCTTGAATTGGTGTAACATCAGTGATAAAGATAAGTGAAGCTATTAATTAGTATTTTTCCTTAAAAAACACAAAAAGCTTTTAAAGCTGAGTTGGAGCTTTTTAATTAAAGTTGTTGGACTTATTGAACATTGCACCCTTAAAAGACATCTCACTATAATGGTAGCATTAGATGATGCAATATGAAGAGGTTTTGTACATGTGGAAGTAAGCTCATATATTCTATGTGAATGTGCTCATACTTTTGAACACCTTGGTCATCATTTAACTTAATCCTGAATATCACAGGATATCCCTGTTAAATGCCTGCTGGATATTTTAATTGGTCTAAAAAGATAAGGGCTTTTTTTTAGGGCAATAGATTTTGATTGCAGTTCTAGATTCCCTGGAAATCTCTCATCCTTCAGTCTAAGTTTAGTTCTCTTTTTTTTTAAATTAAATTAGTTGATGTAGTATTTTTCTATAAATTGGCAACTGTATTGAAAAACAGTTAATATTATACCCATATACTTCCATGAATTTAATATTGGACATTGTGTTGTGCATTAAAATATGAATACTTATTCTTTTGTAAGAGTTGAAGCATTTTAGACCACTTTTTTGCTACTTCTAAGATAAGATACTTCATTTTTTCAGATACTTTATTTGATAAGATACTTTATTTTTTAAGCTGAACTCATAGTTATTGGATTTAAGATAACAAAACAAATAGATTATGTTATCATGTATTCAAAACTATTATAAGAAAAATTATGAAAAGGAAAAAAACCAAAACCAAAATGAACTAAAACAAAAATGTTATTTGTTACACATTTTTTGAATAAGTTATTTGAAAGAGAAATTATCTTATTTGATGTGACATAGTGAATAGTCTTACAATGATGTAATTATAAGATTTTTACTAAGTGCAATGTTTCATCATCTCGCAGAACTTTTCATAAATAGAAGCCGCATGCTTATATGTTGTAAAAGTTTTTTTTTTATCCTACGCCCGACCTTGGTTTTTCAACCATCAGTCTCTGTCAGGCTGCCCAATACATTCTTGAGGTGAATGAAAAATCATCTTCCGCAGAATTTCTAACTGCAACGTCCGAAAGTCCAGGGCAAGTATGAAGGTGGTCACCAGTCATGTACTCTAGTCCACAAAAAGGGCAGATCGGAGAGTCCTTTAAACCCAAACGGTAAAGGTATTTTTGCAGATAATCATGCCCAGTTTTAAAGTGAAAATTTGCCACTTCCACAGCTCTGTGAAGGTTATACGGGATAGGTTTTGTTAGTAAGGAAGTTTATGCTTTCCTCTTTATGCACATCTTGTAAAAGTGGAAATGTGTAAAATTTCTTATTATCTATTTTGACATATATACCATTAAAAAATTATGATTATATTAAATTTAATGCATCTAATGGATTAAATTGAATTCTGTATAGTGTCATATTCATTGTTAGAATGACTGATCAAACAGAATTGTCTCTTTTACTGATTGTATCCTTTAGTTTATTTTAATCTTAATAAGAAATTTATAGTTAAAAATGTTAATATTAGAACTGTTTAAACTTTAATAATTAAAATTACTTATTTACTTTTATTAAACTTATTTAAAGGACAATTAAAAAAAGTTTTTTAGACAGAAAAATTTTTCTTTTATTTAATTTTATACTTACTGTTATAAGTGATTGTACATAATTTTGTAAAATGCTATCTTCATATTTTAATATAATTATACATAACAAATTTGTCACAGAACAAATTTTATTCAAGCAAATTTAAAAATTAATAAGAAAGCCTGTTAAACTTAAAATTTTCCTTTAAATTAAGTATAATAAACAGAAAAACAATGTGTTATAAGTATATAATTCAAAATCCTGGGTAAAATGATTACTATAATTTATTGAATAAAATCAATAAAAAAATTATATTATTTAAAACATAATAAAATACAAAAAAAAAATTGTTATAGGAACCTAAGAAATATTGATTTGTTTTAATATAATTACTTTTATTTATTCATTGAACTACTATTATTATCATAACAAACATTTTTTAAAATACCTTGTAGACAAAACATTTTATCATATAAAATCAATCAAATATAAAAATATTTTTATTACTAATAAATACTATATTAAATATGGTGTTGTTTTGTTCAATGATTAAAAATTATTTTTCATGATATCAAATGTTGTTTATTGTACAAATTCTAACTGCTTGGAATTTTTTAAGAAACTGAATATTGATGAGTCATTTTATTTAAATTAATTATGTTATTTTCCTTTGAAAAATTTAGTTAGTTAATATGTTGTAATATGTTAATTTATTATGAAAAGATGTAATAAATTAGATTATATTAAATGATATAAAAATATAATTATGAAATTGTATTTTAGTACTGCTTTTAACATTATAAAATAATTTTATATGTAACTTATTAAATTTAATTGGCATGATATTTCCTTAAATATTTTATATATTGCAATAGCATATAAAATATTTAAGGAAATATCTTGTCTTATTCACTATATGCTAATTAATTCTTATTATTTTAGTGATAGACTGCACTTTAGTTCAAATGCGAGTAGTGAAAGATACAGCTAATTATGGGTGAAGACTTCTATAAATTATATCTTTCTATAAGTATTCTTTTAAAATCTGTTCTAGTTTGTTTTCGTAAAGTATTTTAATTAGTTTATAAGCATGTTAAAAAATTCATTAATAGTTGAAAAAATTGCAAAGTAAGTAGTTTTTAATTTATATGGAAAGTAGAAGAAAGTCAATAATTTTATTTATTTATTATGAAAGGAACAATTTACTGTCAATTTTAATTAAAAATATCATCCCAGGTGATAAAAAATTTAAATACTGCTGTTTGGACTATATATCTGGTACTATAAAAATATGGCTAAAATCTATATAAATATAAAATAAGAAACTCCTGTATTTTTGTTTCTTTTCAACTTAAAATAATTAGAAAACCAAGCATCAAAAATGATATTTAATATGCTATTTGGATGAATTATATATCTTAGTTGCTTTGTTCAGTGCAAATAAGAATAGTTCATACTGCTTTAATTAATTTCTTTTATGTAAGATAGTAATTATGTTTTTCCGCAATATGGAATTTTCAATAATAGTTTCAAAGTATTTTCTTCTAAGAATCTATGAAAACATTACTATTTAAACTGAGTAATCACACACACAGCTATTCAGGTTAAGATTTTAAAATTTTTTAGGTCTAATATAATTGAATGAATTTTTTTATTATCCCTCGCCTTTTCTATAATTATTGATGAATGATATTTTTTCTACATTTAACAGCAACATTTTTCTATATTTACAGTTGCTTTCCAACAAAATTTATTTGAAAAAAAAATGCAACAAATTCTTGATGCTGAATAAAATGATTAATGCAGTTCTTGATTATATATTGGAGTTACTCCGGAACAATCTGCAGCATCTACTCTAATATTCTTATTAAATTCATGTTCTAATATGAATTTATTATTTCAATACTTTTAACTTTCAAGAAAGTCATTTCTGTTGAAGTTTTATTTCATGCATATTTTTCAGTGATCCAATATATGCATTTCTTTATCATTCATCATAATTTATATGCATTTTCTCATTTTGAAAATATTTCATTAATTCATATTTTCTCAGTGTAACACTTAATTATTTGCTTGATAAAGTACTGTTAATAAAATAACTTATCAGAGTATTTCTCTAATTGATTTTCACATTTTAGAGGACAATCTAGCTGCTCAAGAATGTTGTAAAGCTTATGAACATAGTAATTTATTATGTTACACATGTATTGGTTGTGGCTTTTAGGGACATTTTTCATAGATAACAATTTGTTGTGGGAAACATAAAGATACAAAGCACTAGTCTGACTTAATATTTATAAAACCTAACCTAAAATCAGGAAGGTCAGAGATTTAATACCGGATAAAATATTTATTTCTGGAAACTTGTAGAAAATTAAATTCTTAATTTACTATATTATTAATTGAATGTTTGGAAATGTTATAAATTAAGAACTTACATACTTTTAAAAAATATCAGAATTTTTGTTTGATAAATAATGGATACGATAAAATTATTAGTCAGCCTTCAGTAATTATAGAATTTTGTGGTAAGTATACTAATAGATAAGTATTTTCAAATAAGAAGGAGTTTTTTTTTTTAAAAAAAAGAAATGTAAATAAAACATTTCAAAATGCTATTTGTTCATGCATGTCAATAAGTCAGAAATATTTTATCTCATGCAAGGAAACTAAAAGTTCACATGCATCCAAGGAAAGAAAATGATTGTATAAAAAGTTCTATTAAAATTATACTTAGCAAAATCACATCTTTATTATAGTTACTTTTATGAGTTTAATCAAGCTTTAAAAATGTACTCTTTTATATGAGTCAGAGTAGCTAATCAAATGATTAATTAATGAAAAATATGACCTATATTTCAAGTTTTGTAAACAAAGTGATTTTCAAATTTCAGTTTTGATATTTTAATAATTTCTAATAGATTTGGTTATGAGTTCCATATAATATTATACATCCCATTCATATGAATTTTTTATATTAACATTGTTTTCCTTCTGAAAAATAATGATTTTGCTTTATTCTCGTACAAAAAATCAATGTCACTTCTTTTGTAATATTGTAGATTTATGGAAGTAAGTTTAAATAGATTTTGAAATTAAATGAAAATAATCTCATGTAGTATATGTGATGAAGTTAAATAACTTTCACTTATTATTTTTTATAAAAATGAACAGTAAAAAATTTTTTAAGAATACCCTTTCATTTCTAACAGTTTTGAGTTGTTTAATAAAAATGCCTTTTTTTTCTTATTTATTTCATGATATATTTTTATATTTATAAAATTTTTTGAACTATTTACAGATGTTAAGATTCACTGATTTATTTCATACTTTTCTTTCCATGAAACAAATTTGCTTTTAAATATTTTTTGATGATGAAATAAAGAACAATTAACATCTCTTGCTATGCTTAACATTATTGTGACCTGGTTATTTAATTCTTAGTACTATTCTGTAACAAATAATATTCCAACAAATTAAATATATAATAATATACAGTTAGTTTATATCCTTGGTAAAAATTCAAGGGCTTGAAAGTGAAATAAATTATTATTTATCAAATCCATTTTATATAATTTCTTGAGCTTCTTTCAACATTAGTAATTTCAATGTTTTATTTTATCATTAATTTTTCATTTTATGTATCATTAATTTTTCAAATGGATTTCTTGTATATTATTTTGTGTTATTATATAATCATTTAAGTAATCATTTAATCTGATTCATTATTACATAAATCATAATTATTATTCAATATAAGATGAGAGTGAAAGAAATCAGTAAATAATACATTAATACTATTGAATTAAAAAATAAAAATTCGTTTAGATGTTCACTTTCTGTAAGTTAAAAATAGACTTATTTGGATGAATTATTGTTAATAAATGATAAATCTGGTATATTGTTTGTGAAAACATGCATTACTGTTTACTGTATACTGTTTTATTATTCCTATATTCAAGATTTTTATTTTAAATTGTATTACTTTTAGATTTGCAGGCAATAATTTGTTAGATAATGAAAACTCTAATAAACTGGTCCCTTCAGTTAAAGCTTCTAATTTTAGTGGCCCAGAATTATTGGAAAGATTGATTGGAAAGTGTTATAATTCAACTGATGAAAGGTAGCTACATTTTTCTTTTACAGAAGACAAAATATTTATAATTAAGAAACTGCATTAATAAAAATGTTTTTTATATTAGTATTTTTCTTACTCATCAAATACTGCATAAGTTTTCCTATTTAAATGGTAACCTTAATTTAAATTTTTAAAGTTATGTGACTCTTTAAATTATTATTTAAAATATTAAAAGGAAAATTCTTCTTAAAGCTATAATTTTTAAGAAATTAAATTTTTTCATTTTTTTAAAAAAAATTCATTTATTACTTAATCTGTTTTATAAATTGATCAAATGTTAAATTTAATATTGTTATATTTGCATCAAATTAAATTATTGAAATTTTTTAAGACATTTCCTTTTTTTTATTGAATACATTTACTTAGAATTTGAAATTTTTATCTTAAAAGTATGTTTATTCAAGTAAAAATATTCCCCTAAATTGAAAATTTGTCATGATGTATAATTTATAGAATGGATATAGAATAAACTGTAATTATTATAAAATATACAGTCTGTTTATTATATTAATGCTAGTAAAGTTTATTTAAATAATAAAACAAATATAATTAAAAAAATATTTAACCTGTGAATTTTTTCAAATTGAAATGATTTTGCAAATTACAGTTTTTTATTTAAAAACATTGATTATAATCATTGATCACTCATAATTATGTCTATAATGTAACAAACATAATTTTGATTCTGAAATGTAGACTGCCTAATGCTATTGTAAGAAAAATATTATAAGATCTTTAAACATTTTAATTAACATACCCTTAGAAAAAGGGTGACTTTCCTAGTCATAGTACAAGGATATTTTTTAATCACCTATAGTTAAATCAAATTCTTGGTTGGGAAATAATATCCATGTTTAAATCATCTTTTTATAATAGATATATCTTCTTAAAACATATATACTTTTTATTTTATTTGGAATATTTCATTTCCAGTATTTGAATTCAAAAGTGTGATATATATTTTTGATTCTTGGGTTATTTTAATTAATTATGCAAATTTATTTGTTGTTACATATTTTTAGATATAGGTATTTGTTTTGTCCTTTCCAAAATATTACCCAGTATGAAGTTTCAGCTCGATGGAATGCCTATCAAGGAATACTTGGGTAGGTATATTTTTATAGTAAAAAACTGCTAGGTGTAAATGTATATCAAATAAGTAATACTTTAAAAATGAATACAACAAATAAGGAAATGATCCACTTAAACTAAAATATTTTTTTAAAATAATATTGCAAATAATTTTGTAATTTAAAAATTATTGTATTAATATTTAATAAATTAATTTCATTACATCTTTAAAGGATTTTGTAATGTTCTCATATTAAATGGAAGAAAATGAAACAAAATTATATAATATTTGTTTTTATAATTCTCGAAATTTCTTTCAGAAAATTATGTTTATTATAAAATCTACTACCGAAGAATACTTAAAGATCAATTATATAATATTTTGTACTACAAAGTAAAATTCAATTCAACTGTTCCTATATATATTTATTGCAATAAAAAGTATATTTTTATGATTTTAAAAATATATGAAAAAACTTCTGAGTGTTATTAATTTAAAACTTTTCTTTTTATAAATGTATTTTAGTTCTGTGATTGTAGGATATTTTCGAAATAAATTTTTCAAAGTTATTTAGTTTGTAAATTTACTTATTTGATTAAAATTAAATTACAAAGAATTGTGCAGTTAAAGTTACAAACGGTTACTATTAAAAGACTTTTTCTGAAAAATATGTGATAAGTAAAAGCAATTTTAGTGTTATTGGTTTGTATAATAAAAATTTTGTATAACTCTAAGATTTCCATCTATATTTTATAAATAGAAGTTTTTTTTAAAAAAATAAATTATGTATTTCTATATTATAATATAAATAAATAGTATTTCTATATTATAGGATTTGGAGCCATTGGGAAATAGAAAATAATACATTTTCTTTTATGGTGTATAAAAATGGTGATCAATGTGGAGATATTGAAAGAGCAGTAAAAGTAAGGATGTTTTTTCATGTAAGATGATCAAAGTTTATTTGACTTTGCTTAATGTGAAATTTTGCTTAAAATTATATAAATTTTATAATATTATAAATCTTTATGAATGAGTTTTGCTATTTTACTTTACTTGCTGGAAAAAATTAAAATTTAAGTATAATTATTCCATAGGAAGAAATAAATTAAGGAAGAGTAAATAACTTTAGTAAATAGTTCTTTTTCTTTTTAATAAAGGCTGGCCCTTGGGTGACTAACCCTTCACCATAACAAGGCCGGAAACTGCTACCCATTTGTCATTATCGAGTGGGCACCTGTGAACCAAATCACATAGGCGAGTAGCATTACTCATGCCATACCAGCACAAACCTGTTTATAGGGTGGGTCACATTCATACATCATATAGAAATAATGAGAGTAAGTAACATCCATGCCCAAACCGGGATTCAAACTAAAAACCCACAGCTCTGGAGTCAGAAATGCTAACCACTCACCCATGGATTGGCTTAATAAATAGTTAAAATGAATATTTCAATTAAATAATTGAAAATAATGCTGGAATTAGTAAGGACTGTAACATCACCTAAGATTCTATTTAATCAAGAACATGATACTCTAATAATGGCATTAAATAAATAAATTTTTACATTAAACAAATTATGATACACACAAATTATAAAAACATAAAACCAACTGATCTCAATTTAAAAATGATAATAATTATAAATTTCAATTAGGTATTTATAATTCCTTGTAAAGAGAAAATTCTTTATAAAAAAAATCTGTTACTATATTTATTTTAAAACAGAAGACTCAAAAATGATAAATATTTCCTTTTTTAATAAAATGCTGAGTTTCAGTTTGTCTTTTCTCTTTTATACAAAGGAAAATTATTCCCAATTTTAAAATGAGTAAGTTTATTGTGTGTTAGCTTTCTATTTATATATAACACACAAAATTAACAAGTTTATGCTTTTCACTTACATAGCATAGACTTGTTGATTTTGTATGTTAAATATAATAGAAAGCTAATTCACACTAAACCTATGCATTTTAAAATTGAGAATAATTTTTTTCAGTTACATATCTTATGTATTTAACTTCAGTAATAACAAATGTATTTGTTGAATATTTTAAATAATAAAATGATATACCAAATTATATTTTAAAACTGCACTATTTTTTAGATATCTTTTCAATGTGGTTCGAAAGAAGAATTATTAAATGTTACAGAACCAAATAAATGCCAATATTTTGCAATATTCAACACAAGATATGTTTGTCATGAAGATGCTTTACTTGTATATCCAAGATTAAATAAGCACTTGAGAGATGAATGGGACCAATTGCTCTCTGAATTACATTTTGGTGACATAACCAAAAAAGTTGGTTGGAAAAAATACACTTCTTTTACTATTTATAAAAATAAGTTTACATTTCATTTGATATAATTTGCAGTTTAAATATTTAAGTTTAAACTGAAAAAAATGTTTTCTTTATAAATTACTTTATTAGTTATTATTTTATAAATAATTCATTAATTCTGTCATGCAGATTTATATTAAAAACATTTGCATTGATTTTAAATTATATTTTTCTTATTAATATTTAAAAACTAATAATTTTCAGAAGAAATGTAAAATATTTACATAATATCTAATATTATAATATTAGATATTATGTAAAATATTAGATGTAAAACATTTAGATTTTTAGGATAACTTTTACACTCTTGCTGTGATTATATATATATATATATATATATATATATATATATATATATATATATATATATATATAAACTAGTTTATTTCACTGCTTATAGATTTTCATTATATTTGTATTAAGTTAAATGTTTTTCTAAAATTTTATAAACTTAAACTTGCAATTTTATTGCAAATTTAATAGGAGTTTCACTACACTACAAAATAAAAAAAAATCTGTATTATTATTTTTAAACATTTTTACATTACTTTCATTTTAATACTGTTCAAATGCTTCCTTTGTTATTTATAATAAACATTTAATGAGGATAATTTTTTCCAGGGATATGATGTGGGACTACAAAAAATATTTCAGAAGGCAGGTTTAGCTGAAATTCCTAAAAATAAATCGTCAAATAAAGCAGTAACTGTTTCACAGACACAAGATGGAAAATTTATCGACCTTTTAACTTGCAATAGGGTATAGTTATATATACATTTATATAATACATTGAAAAATATACACAAAAATCTTAAAGATAAAATAATTTTATTAATCTTTCTAAACTATTCAAGCAAATAATGACTTATTTTGTACAAGTTTTTATTAATTTATGCATTATAGACGTAAATGTGTATGAAATATCTACAGTGTCGTATAAAAATGATCAGACACTTGAGAATTTCATCAATATAATGATGTATCTGTAAAATAATATTTTTAACTAAAACTTTTTAAACAATATTGATTCTAAATTCTTACAAAAATAAAAATTATTTAATTTGGTAAGAAAAATTATTTCATTAACAAAATAATTCCTTCAGGTATCTAAGTAAGCAGAACAAATAATTAAAAGTTTCAAATAAAGTTATTTTTATGAATTTTTCTGCAAAAAATTAATTTTAAACCAATTCTACATTATTAAACATTTGTATTTTACTCATTTCTATGGTTTTCAATCAGAAATAATTCAGTGTTTTAAAAAATTTCAAATTTATTAATTTGTTTCTCTTTGCAGGAATATAAGAAACTTAATGATGAAATATCCAGATTAAATTTGGAAGTAGAGACATTAAAATTAATGATAGATCTTGGTAAAATGGAAAACCGAACAAGCAAGCCACACAGGTGAAAACATGCAGATATGTACAAAATGCTATGTATAAAATGTAGAAAAATCTATTTCATCTTTTCATTTTTCAAGGGCTTCCTTAAAGCATCATACAGTCGTTTTGCCTGAAATAAAATATTTAAAAAGCATAAATATTAAACAATTTACGTATAATAATTTCAATAGAAGAATAAAAAACTGTTTCAGTTAAGTTTTGCATCTAGCATAGTTTATTGCATTGACATGAAATATTTTTTGGAAGAAGTGCAAGTAAAAAAAATCTATTAATCATATTAATGCATGTGATCCATATATATATATTTGGATATTTTAGAAAAATAGATTTTAATGTTTTATATTTATATATTTATCAATAAGACAAATGAATTGTTATAAAAAAAATTTCATCACCAAATTTTAGTTTATAATAAAAAGTTGAAAACATATTTAAATACACTGTTAAATTCTAATTTTCATGTAGACATACAACAAAGTACTTTAACTTATTTATTTGCTACAAAATTTCAAACTTTGATGATTAGTAAGATATAGATTAGTCCTTTTTAATTATAACTATAACCAAATACCTCAAATCTTTGAATGTTGTTACTTCTACTACACACTATTAGACAATTAATTTGAAAACTTATTCTCTGTATGTTTCTTTTATGCATTGTTCCTTATTCAAGAAAATTTTTTCTAAAATAATTTCCTTCAATAATAGCTTCTTTTTAAAACTTTTTTCTTCTTTACTTACTTGCACTGTATCTTAATAATTTCTAAATATAGTAAACCAAGAAATATTGTGATACATACTTTCTCATCTATGATTTTTAAATATCTTGAAAATACATCAATATTTTGACTGAAATAAATTTTTTTATTATATCCTAATGTATCTGATATTTCTTTTATATTCCCAATAATTATTCTCTTTTCATTTTGCACTGATTTTGGTTAATTCTTGTTCCCTAAATCTCTAATCCTTAAATGGTTGGATAATAACTTCAAGAGTATCTTTTGCAAATTTCTTCAATATGATCCGATTATATATTGACATAAACATTACACTATTATATTTTTCCAGTAACATAATTTTTTATTGAAATCAATAATTCTAATAATACTTTCATATAATTTTTTGGAGTCATAAAAATGAATATTTTCATATATAAACTGTTAAATATTTTTAATAAATACTTTAGTTAAAGAAAATAAAGTTTTCATTGAAGACTAAATGAATTAAAGATAAGAGATATCCACAATATTTAAAGAAATGAGTTTTGCTTAAAACTGATTGTGAAAAATAATAAAAAATTGTTGTGACACATTTTTGAATAGACTACATAGAAAAACTGTTTCTAATAAAGCAAAAACTATTTCATACTGTATTTACCTTATATGTTATTTTTTTCAAATTTTTTAAAAGAAAATTTGAGGCATTTAAAGTTAGTAAAACAAAAATGGCAAAATAACTATTGAATGAAATGTTCCAAAAATTTAATCTAAGAAGAAAAATATACTTACCTTTAAAGGTCCCATACCTGGACATTGTGTTAATTCTTCTACTGAAGCTGCAACTATTCCTTTCAATGTCTGAAAAGTATTTGATTTTAATTTAAAAATAAACTCATATATTACAACTACATAAGAGTACAATTTATTTAATTTTTTATGAATACTTCTGATTTTAAAATAAATTTCTTTTCATGGATGAGAAACATTGTTAATTTGGAATATCAAATTCAGATAGTTTTACAATAATGTATGTGCTAAATTTAAAAAAGTTTCAACACATCAGTAAATGCAAAAACTTTATACAAAAGTCAATAACTGCAAGTATGATTATTAAGATTTAAAATTGAAATCATATATATATATATATATATATATATATATATATATATATATATATACTATTTGCATCAACTGTCACTAACAGTGAATTATTAGTTTACAATGTTATAATTATTATATGCTTTAGAACCCCAGAATTTATAAATTCATACTTAACTAAGCCTGATTCTGAGTAGATGGAAAAAAAATACTGAAATTTATATATTAGGTGAAATATTTGCAAAAGTTTTTAGGATAAATTGAATGACACTAAGAATATGGATCGATTTTAACTATAATTATAATGCTTATTTCTTGATTTGATTTCAGAGAGACTTCAATGTTTCTTGTTCATGAGCTAGTTATTTAATGATTTTTGTGTGTTATTAGTTTTATTAATAGCATTGTGTCTAGAAAATATTTTCTTACTTTTGGCATACATTCATGGATGATATAAAAGAAGCTATTTAGTATACTGCTAAAGATGATAAGTATAGTAGGCAGCTAAGACATGTAATAGGTTGTTACGCTATTAAAGAAGAAGATATGTATAGTAATAGATCACTACATTCACTTGTAATTGAGTAAATGAAAAGAAAGAATATAATCTAGGTCTGTTATATTTTATTTGCTTGTCACTTTATAGCAACAATGGAATAGTTAAGATATGTGTGTGAATGACACTTTAAAAAATATACTTAATACCAATTAATATGAGCTTTACTAGTTCAGAAATAATACATCATTTAACAATTACCTTTATCATCAGTGTAAACACTTTGAAACAGTGATTATCATATTTTAAAAATATCAAAATTTAATAATCAATTTGTAAATGAATCTGGTTTAGTTAATAAGACATTATTCAACTGAATTTTATTCAGATTTGAATTTAGAAATAAATATGAATGCAAATAATTTATATTTATTAAATCTATATCATCATGATAACAAAACAATAGTAATATAAGAGTTACAAAAATTAATATTAATAATTTATTTAAAAATTACTAAACATTTTGAAAGCAATTTGTTGTTGGAGATTTTTTAAATATAGTAGATAAAAAGCAATTACTCAAGTTAATAAATTCATTAATTACTGACCTCTGTAAATATATGATATTTTAAATATGGGAATAATAATAGAAGGAATGTTGACTCACCTTAAAATTTGATAATAAAACCATAGCATCTGTTTTATTAATGGATCTTATAGTTGTCAAACAATCAATAAGCTAAAATGTACAAAACAAAAATTTAAATTTTAGAAATGTTCAGTGGTTGTTATTGTATTTTTAACTGTAGCATTAGATTAGTTCAAAATAATTTTCTGAAAAATAAAATTGAAAATTTTGTAAATTATTTTTAAATTGGTCATGAAAAAAACATGCTGTTATATTATATTAATAAAAATCAAAAACTGGTCATATATGCAATGTATTATTTATGCAGAAATAAATATTTGAGACTTAATTATATTCTTTAATTTAATACTGATATGACCATTCTACACAAAAAGTGTTGGAAACATTTAAAATTAAAATAAGTATCATTTTAAGAATTTATTTGTAATTATTAAATAAGTGTTTATTTGTCACATAAAGATGAAATAACATTCTGTGACACATGAGTAAAAAAAATAAATAAATAAAATGGTGCATAATAAAGCATCTTTTGTGAAAATAAAAGTATCTTTTCTTAATATTAAACATGCACGATAGCTTTATATTTTTTAATGAACATGTATTTTTCCTATTTTTAGCTATAGGAATTTGACAATGCATTTTTCAAAAGCTGCTAATAATAAAATTCACACTGTTAATTGTTGTGTTACATAAAGCTTGCATTTTACTTACATATATGTTTCAAATTTATTTTTACCTTATAATATTAAATATATTATAAAGTATTTTACTTCTGTAAACTGTTACTAATTTATGATCATATTTTCTATGTAATTATTATTTATTAATAATACTAAAATGAACTGTTAAAATTTACCGCCATCACACATATTTGATTTTAATTGATGTATTTCAATATGATTAGAAAAGAAGCTGGAAAGAATTTGCGAGTTAAAATTTGTAAGCCACAAATTCTTTGAATAATTTATAAAAAAATTAATTTGCATTTCAACTGTTTACTTAAACATATTTTTAATGAATTACAAGATAGAAGCAAAGCATAAATTAAAACCTGTTACTTAAAATGATACAATAACATAAATTAATTTCCACTTATATTTCTTTTTAATTATAAGTTAAACTATAGCTTGTAATTATTACAACAAATATAATCAATTTTAAACAACACAAAATAATGATCAGATTTAATTATACCTGAGAGTAGTTATCACTATCTTGTTTTTCCTTTATTAAATCTGCTGATTTGTTCTCAAACATCTTATATGTTTCTAAGTAATTGCCAGCTTCTTCTGGGCTAAAATAAAATCTAACTTAATACAAAAAATATTTGAAATTTTTAAAAGTAAAAATTAATTTTTGAATTTATACGTTCAATTAATATAACTTTTTTATGCAAAGTTATATTCTCGGTATATTAAGTTTAGTTTTTTGAATGAAGTGAGAGATTCTTATAACTAACAAAATAAGTATAGATTTTATATTGCAGCATATTAAAAGGAAAAGTATAAAAATATTCATAATTGTGAAATTATTTAATGATTTTATTAAAAATTCAGAAACATTTGGAGAATGATGATAGGCAAGCAATTTAAATAATTTATGTTACAATTATGCTCTTATATTTTTATTGTGCTTCTTAGGAAAAGTTATTTCTATTGTAAAAAAATTTAAAATAAGATTAAACACAAAATTTTACTTTTCAAATATAATTTAAAAAATATGAGGTAAACAGTACTATTTAAAAAATCATCTATAATGTGAATTAATGTTTCCAAATACTTATAAGCAATTGAAAACTTTTAAAATATTTCAATAAATAAGAAAAAAATTATTTACATTATTTATGCTATACCAACGTAATTTGCACATATATGAAATTTAAGTTTAAAATTAACCATTTTATTTATTGAAAAAACTTATAATAAACTATGGACCTGAAAAAAAATAGTGCAAGAATCTAGACAAAAATATATATTCTTTAAATATTTAGTTTATTTACCTCCAAGCAACCATAAGTGTACATTCAGCTAATATTGAAATCACAGAAAGATCCTTCAAGGGTGGATTTGGCTCTGCCTATGAAAAATTATTAGATCAAATTAATCTGATGACAATATAACATTGTAATACAATAGCATTATTATAAATAGGAATGAGAGAGTGTACATTTTTTCTAATATGAATTTCACAAATGTCTTACATATTTTTGATGTAAACATACAAGCCATCTTTTGCAAACAACAGCCTATTATCATTTCGATAATCAACAAAAATAAAAGAAAGACAACATAATTATTTTTGTACTCTTAATTTTCTTCAGAATTTTATAAATAATTGTTAATTCATGCTAGCAGTTTTACATTTTATTTGCTATTACACATTTGTATATAAATTGAATGAACAATAAGTTATGGTATAGATATTCTCTTTTATAGGTTCTACAGAGGGCATTAGTTTTTTCCTTTACTTCGTTAATTGAAGCCTTTTCATCTATCTTTTTGTATATTTCTAATAATTTTTCATAAGCTAACTTTCTTTTTATTTTATTTGTGTAATCGACACTCATTATTTGCCACAAACAAGGCTCATCTTTATAGATTTCAATAAATTCCTGCAATATTTGCTTCATGGACATTTTTAAAAAAGGTATCAAATATTAATTTTCCAAAGTATTGCCAAAAAATAATTTGCAACCCTGCAAGACAGACATGCGACAACGGGAAGCAATTGCTTACTTCCTGTGTTGGAAGAAAAATCAGAACTTGTTTGAATTTTCTTGAACCTGTTCAACTTCCCCACACACGGTACAACTTGTTCACATCCAACAAATCCATAGGAAAAAACATATCATGTGTGGCGGGCTTAACAGTTATTTCTCTGTATTTACATCATAATATGATAAAAATTTGGGACAACAAAAACTATTGTTTTAGCTGCCAGTATAATGCTTTTCCTTTAAAGTATTATTTTGTCATGAAAAAAATTGAATTTAAAGTACTTTTAATTTTAATTATTTTTGAAAATGAATTGCAAAACGATTTTTTAACTGTATATTCTTGAACATTAATGTCAACATTTTTATTCAAAAATTTTTTTTTGTTTTAATTCTCATTATATATGAACAATAGTAAATCACTGAATGAATAAAATGAAACAATTTGGTGTTAGTTTGGCTAAATTAAAACCAACTTTTCTGATCCATAGAATTTTAAAAATATAATGCAAAGAATTATTACTTTATCATATTAAATTGTCTTCTATGTTTATTACATACTTGTCATTAACTGTAAGAAATCTTAGTTTATATACATTAAAAAAATTATGGAAATATTTATAATTTTTTTGAACATTTTAATCAATGAGGTACAATGAGACCATAAGAGGAAATTAACTAGAATATACTTTATAATTAATCAAAATAGAAAAGTATGCAAAAATGTTTATTTATATATAATAGATTCTTATTCATAACAAAGTATTTTATTTAATCTTTGCATATATATAAGTAGAATAATATTTATATTATTCAACTTACATTGTGTGATTTAAAGTTGAATGACATTTAATCAATAACAATTAATATCCAAGTAAATATTTCAATTATTATAAAATTAAGAGATATTAGAACTATTCAATGTTATTTAATGTACTTACTACATCCACTTGGACCAGTAACACTCGCAGCGTATAAGATTTTCCCAAAGATTTTAACCGATCATGAATGTAATTTGGAAACAAATTGTGATATCTAAGGCTTTAAAAAGAAAATATGGGAAGAAAAATTGAATCATTTTTGTCGAACTGAAATTATAAACAGTATACAATAGAAGAATGTTTGAATAAAAGATAAATTGAAGATAAAAACATTAATTAAAATTATCAAAAAATATATGTATTTCAAAAAATTATAAAAATTTAGCCATAAAGAAATTAAACCTTATTAAAGAAAGGAAAAAATTATTTGAAATATTAATTTATGTTTTAGATTTGAAATGTTAATTTATTTTTATTTAAGGTAATGAATTAAGAAATATATAAAATTTCAAATATAAATATATTGAAATGGAATATACTATAAGTTAATAACATAATAAGTTCAGAATATTAAAATATCTTATGAGGAAAATTATTTTTTACATTATTACTATTATTTAAAGAAAACAAATATTGGCTACCTCAAAAATAAAGCACATGTTGTTTTACCCATTACATAGTCTGGTTCTATTTCTGAAAATTCCCAAGGAACATTTCGTATGTGTTTTAGTAATGGATTCCCTCTCTAAAGAAAGTATATAATATCATTTATACAAAATAAATTTTCAATAAATATTAAGAAATCAATATCTAATGCCATGGAATATATTTGAAATGAATGAATGATAACAAACATTTTGAAATAAAATTTATGTAATATAAATTTCATTATAATATTTATGTAATTTTAATATAATTTATTATGTAATATGAATTTTATTTTAGAATATTTATTTGTTATTATTTTATAATAATAATTTTGAATTTTTACTGATTTGTAACTATTTAACAGTAAAATTCTATTTGTAATTGATTTCATACAATTTACTAAAATATATAATTTCATTCAATAAAATTAGTATTTTTGCTAACATTAAATTTCCCAAATTTGCTTAATATTTATGTTTTTAATAAGAAAATTATTTATCACTACTATATAAAAATATTTAAAATTAACTCATTGTAAACAAAGAGATAAGATCATGTCAAACTATTTTAAATGAAAATTTAATTTATGAGAAAAGTATTTCATTAAAAATTAAATAGGCAATGAAAGAATTCTTTAAATGAATAGAGATGCAATAAATAAGGAAAGCTATTTAAATATTATATTAGATCTTGTAGATTATTAGATTTGATTTTTTTCTTTTAATTATCTGATTAGGATTTATTGATTATTTTTAGAAATATACTAAGATAGAAAGTACTACCAAGAATCTGGTTTAGAAACTTGCTCATGATGGCTTATTAAACAATGTGTCAATAATCAACTATAGAAATATTAGGGGGATTGTCACAAGTTTGCTTACCAATTTCTAAGCACCTAGAGTAGCATATTATCTAACTTTTAAAAATCTAAATTTGCACATACTTACAAAAAATTTTTATTTAGTATTTTAAAATGATTATTTATTTGATGTTAATTATAAAAGTACAGAAATATTTGCATTAAATTCATTTAAAAAATTACATTAAAAATAAAAGAAATAGCAAATTTTTATTTACCAGAAATATTGAAAAATATTTGCACAAATATAAAAGTAACATTTTTTGCCTAATAATTGGCCACTAGAAGTATGTGAAAGTTAAGACAAGTGATTACAAAATTTATTCTTAAATTATAATTTTAAAATTAGATTATTGCATATTTGATTTGGTTTTTTATTTTTCTAAGTTAAAATATTTTGAATTATGAATCAATAAAAACCTTTCCATTAAGTCAATACAAGAAATATTTAATTTATAATCATACAAATGCACACATCAAAATTACCTGTCTAGGATTCACTAAAAGAGCAGAAAAACTGCGAGCTTTTTCAGAAATTTTAGACTGACCATCCTCTGATCTGATGAAAAAATTTTATTAGTTTTTTTAAATAGCTGAGCTATTATACATACTGGTAGAATTATAAAATAAGTAAAAATAAGCATCAAGTCAGATTGAAGGTTAGCTATCTAAGCAGGAAATAATTAAGATGAAGCAGATTAACTTTTAACTTCTTTATATTCTTCAAATAGGTTTTCTAGTAAAGTTTATCATTATATTTTAAATTAAAAACTAAAATTTGAATAACTAGAGAATGTATCTTGTAATTTAAAAGTTTAAGATCAAAACATACAAGATCTTAAAATATTTAATTGTATTTTATTAAAATTAGTGTTTCCAGCAGTGTCCAAAATATTGAAAAAGTTTCACTGAAAACATTGACTTTAATAATAGTATAGGAATAAATAAAATACTTAAAAACCAGTTTATTTATACTACAGTGTTGCTTGTAGTTTTAAGTTTGTAGGTTTGTCTATTGTATATTTGTTTGCTTATTTTTGTTTGGGGTAAAACCAATTAGAGTGCCAAAGAGGGCAGAGAAGATGGAAATTTATCCATTTGGTGTATCAATAATCACAGTCACATAGTCTGTTGATGCTTGGGGTATCAACAGGCAAAGTGCCAAGGTCATGACAGCATATATTGATCATGGCAAAACATATCTGCAAAACAGAACTGTGAAAGGAACACCAAAATCACTGAGAGAAAAGCTGTCATTAAAGATTATTACCACTAGAAGAAAGACCAATGGCAAAAGTGACTGCTGAGTTGAAGGAACATCTATAGAATCCAGTATTAATCCATGCACTTTTATAGAGATTGTATTGAAAAAGTAGGAACAAAGGTGTAATTGTAAAACACGTTATGACAAAGGTAAATTGGAATTCACGAGTACACTTACATGTGGCGAAATTCTACATCAGCCAAGAATCCAAACAGTCTCCTTATAGTGAATCATAGGGGTAATTTCATACATATCTATGCAAGTGAGTTCCAAACTGTACCTTACAATTAATGGTTTTAGAATATTCACCTGTCATTTCTTAATTCACAAGCACCTCTTAATTTTGAACCACGGCCAAGTTATAAGTTCACATCTGAATTGGCACACTCCTTTCCAAACCAGCAGAAGGATTTTTGATGTTAAGATTAGTGTGCACATGTACCAAAACCATAAACACATACCTAAACCCTGTACCCAAAACACAAAGCTTCAGCAACTCAGTGAGGGAAAATGTGATCATCCTCTAATCACTCACCACAACCAAGTGATGCCTCACTTTGTTTATCTTAATGGGAAGTGGCGTAAAGCTATTGATTTGCTGGAACTTTAAATATTATTTCATAATGAAATAGGCCCATAATTAAATAGGTTCTCTTGTCATATTTCAAGGACACATCATTAGCACTATGCAACTTTTTATGCCAACCAATTGCATTCTGCAGCATAGACATTGTTTCTGTATGGAGATTGCATCTATTAAAATTATCCAATTTGCTGTAAATGAACTGTTTAATTATGCTATTGGAATCATAAGGATTCAGTTGGACATCTGTTCTGACCTGACCAATTACTGGACTTAATCATCACATAGCTTCTGTGGTCTGCATTGGAAAAAAAGAATAAGATTTTCTATTCATGTGTCTGTCTGAGAATTAAAGCAGTTTTCACATGAGGAATAGTACAACATCTCACCTACCACCATGTAGAACCAAACTTGTATATATTCATTTCAAGGAAGATACAAGTAATCTTAACCTCCAAAGGTACATCTACTACATTTAATGTATATTTCTTTTTATATGGGTTTTCTATTATATATAATAATAAAACCCATTGATGTAAATTTTTAATTTGTACCCCAATAAATAACATTTAATTCATAATAAAATAGGTTTCACTTATTTTATATTCTATACATGTGATGCTTTCCACTGTTATATAAGTACAAGATAAATATTTCTTATGTATTCAAAAATACTAGAAATAAAGCATAAAATAACTTCAATACTTTTAATAATTTATAAAATTATTTGATATCATTTAAGTTAAGCATTAGATAATTGCAACAAAAGGATGCGATAAAATTCACTGGATATTAAATAAAAATTTTCCTCAGTTTAAAAAGTTTATTTATTTATTTTTTGTTGAATAATTGTCACAAAATAATCTTTTACACTTTCCCTAAAATTTGTACAAGTTAATAACACTGATGAGCAACTATGATTGGAACCACAATTGAGTTTAATGAACAAAAAATGGTTAATTTAACTAAGATTTTAAATTATTATGAACTATTCTATTATGCCAATTTTAACCTTGTGAATTAGAAAGTTCTAAAGTTATTTTGTACTGTTAATTTGCCAATTATTTTTAATATAATTATTTGTTTTTATTTTCTATTAAACTTTTATCTTTTAATTGAAACAAATTTTTGTCACATTTCAAAAAATTTAGATAACACTTTTTTCCTCAAAATATAAATGTATTGACTTATCTTCAGAAGAGGAACAGAATAATGCAAAAGACTTTTTTGAAAATAATAGTTTTGAGTGAAAACATTTAATAAATAAAAATTCCATTAATAATTAAATAAAATAAATTATAATTTGTGGAATTATATAAAACAAGTTTGTCAAAATTTTCATTTTTGCTTTTAGTTTTATTTCTCAGTGAATGAATGAATACATTTATTTTAGATTCAAGCAATAAAATCTTAACAAACTTAAAATGTTTTCTGATTAATGAAAAAAATACTTTGCATAACTTAAAAGTTCTTACATTGTTTCAATCGATTTATCATAATATTTTGATTCTCGCAAATTTGAAAATTCACATTCAAATCTTGTACTGGCACTCTTGGAAGATTTTAGGGGAGCAGAAAATTTTGGAAAGTTTTCAGATTCAGAACTAAGATTTGTTTCGTTCTCGGTACTTGAGGAAGCTTTGCTTGTAACTGAAGATTCATTATTGCAGCCTTGCTTCTTAGGCTCAGCTGATTCATTAAGTATTATTCCTGGTTTAAAATATTTAGGAGCCTGAAAATATATAAATAAATTTTTTTAAAAAGTAAAAAATGTCGATAGATGATAAAATATTAAATTTTTTTAATTCTTTTTATACTTATTTTAGAATTGTTCAAGAGAAAATAAATGATCAATTGAAATTACTGAAACTGTATCTTCGAACGACTCCTCAATATTATCAGGAATACTAAACTTTTTGGTCAAATTTTCCATTTTTACATTAGTTAATAAATTTCAGCTCAGAAAACTCCAATAAAAGGAAAAAATTGTTTAATAAATGCTAAAAATTTTAATTTATGTTAACTTTGAATCTCTTTATTTTAACTTAAAATAAAGGAAAAGTAACATTGAGATGCAAAGCGAAATAAATATTCAGTTATTTTTAATGTGAATTTTAAAATAATTTCAAGAAAATAATGATTTTCTCATGAAGTAGCAACAGTAACAAAAAATTTCCATGTTTATTTACAAACAAGCATTGCATTACTTCGTGCTGATTTTACTCTACTTTCTTTCATGCTTGTGCCAACAATTAAACAATTTTTCTTACACAGTTATAAGTATGGTATTACACTTAAACTTATTTGTTGCATTTCTGTCGGGAGATCGCAATGAAAACATTTAGCTATTCTCAAAAAAAAAAAAAAAAAAAAAAAAATATATATATATATATATATATATATATATATATTTTAAAATTCGTGTCAAAAAATCATCTATCATGAATCGAATATATGATTGAATGAAAAAAGAAAAATAATAGCTATTTTGTGCGCAAAACATATTTTAGAAATACATATTGTTAAAGATAAATTTTATCATTTAACTTGAAATTAATATTTTTATTAACTGAGAAATTTTCTTAAAAATGTTTCAAATGAAAAACTTCAAATAAAAAAATAGTTTTTAAAAATTTATTCAATTAAAAATATTAATGTTATTAATTATATTGAAATCTATTGTAATAAGTGAAAGATGAAAATTTTACCTCATATTTTTTATAGTACTCTTCTTATATGAACAGGGATTTATTTGTTTGTAAGCTAATCAAATTAAAGTTGAAAATCCTTTACTTTGAAGTTTCATCCATTTTTGTGCATGGCCTCCTAAGAATACAATTAATAAATTTTTACCCTGTTATTTTTACATGAAATATTTTTTCCCTTTTAGTGAAGATATTAATCGAATAAATTCTTATCATTTAAAATCACTTATAGGTTTTGTTGCTATAGTGAATATTATTTTAGAAAATATAATTTACAAGGTAAAGGAGAAAGTTTTTGTAGTTAATAATGACCCAAAAGAACATAACCTACAGAAAGTGTAGTTGAAATATTCACCATCGGCAACTGGCATCATGCACCAACATATCTCTTATTATGCAATCCCCTTGCTGTAAAACTCGGGTGCTTCGGACACAAAGAAGTCCGCGTGTGCTTGGCGCAATTCTATTTCATTGTCGACAGATTTCCCCGTAGATTATTGGCCAGGGAATGGAAGATACTGATTTGATGATGCAAGGTCAAATGAGTAAGGAGGATGGCCCAGTCTTCAAATCAAGTCGCTATATGGTATTCTTGGCCACCTGTGAGACATGCACCTCGCGTTATTGGCCAAGAACATTACATATTGCAATTAACTAGTACTGGCTCTTAATGTTGCAATGCCTGTTGCACATATTCTAATTGCTGCAAGTACAACTCCGCAGTGACCGTTTGATCAATTAGTAGCAGCTCAAAGTGATCCACTGGATGACTAGTCCACCAGACATCATATTCTTCTTCATAGAGGGACAAATCTCTCTATCTAAACTTTGCAAATCAATTCCTTGCCGTACGTTCATTCACAACATTATCCTCAAACGCGTGACATATTTAGCGTCTCGATTTAGCAGCTGTTAAGCCAATTTGAAATCGTAAAGCAAACAACACGGAACGAGCTCCTTCAGCACATTCATTTCTTTTCGTTACTCTACGAGTTACCATTGACTAATGTACGCGATGGACCAGCTTTTATAACCACTGATATTTTTACTCTCGACTGACTAGTATTTCAATCACGTCATTCATTGATTTGCTTACTTATTCTCATTTCATTCAATGGCAAGAATTTTCTTGTTCACTTTATATAATAGTGATTGTAACAGATGTTGGAACTGACAGCTAATTTAGGTTGCATAGTAATGTGTATTAAAATTTTTAGACAAGTATACAAAATGCACCACAGACAAACTGGGATATTTAATAAACGTTATTGAAGTTCCCATAAAAGTTTATTCATTGAAAATTTAAATAAACTTTAACTGATTGAAGACTTTAATGTTTCCAGAATAAAAATAATTATTTTTGCTTTATGGTATATTTCCACGAAATTTTTTAATTTTCTACATATATACAAAAATTGAACATTAACTAACTAAAATCTTTGGTTCTTCGTGAAAAAGTACATGTTTTAATGGTAACTTATTCGACAATAAATGTTATGTGATTTAGTATGCAAAATAGATGTAAAGATATTCAAAATCTCATGCAACTCATCTCATTGAAATAAAGGGTTTAAATCCCATGTGGCCAAGGCCATGCGGGAAAAGATCTACAGTGCCTCTCTCTGTTTTCGTGACCGAGAGGCCCTGGGGTGAGAAGCATAAGTCCCGATTAGGTGGTCAGCCTAAATTGAAACCCCCAGTGTTTAGTTCCCAAGCATGTTTGGTACTCAGTTTATCGACCCACTGAAGGGATGAAAGTCTGAGTCAATCTTGTTCAGCCCGAGGAGTGAACCTCGGAGCTGTCGAGCTCTAAAGATGTGATAAAACTGAATAATATTTTTAAGGATTTATCTTAGTTAAAAACCTCCTTTTATTATGCTTATAGAGAGGATTTAGGATTCAGGTATTTTCATATTTCGACAAATCAAAGCAAAGAACAGAAGCTAGGAATATACGAATATCCATAATGGAATTAATTTTTTCATTTAATTTTATCTTTAAAGAGAAAAACCAAATTTCAATAATTTTAAAGTAGGCTTTTATTTTTTTATGTTTTCCTTTGGTTTAGAGAGAAATTTGATAAAGGTTCACTTAGCATAGGGAATGTGTATGATCGGTAATTTAATCTTGTATAACATTAAATGAATCATATTTGCAATTTCAGAAATATTTTACCAAATCCAGTTTTTTAAAAGAGGAAACAAATTAATGTCATTTGAAAATTAAAAAAACAAAACAAATAAATATACAAAAAACAAATAAAAACAAAAAAAACAATAAAGATTTATAACTTTATTGTGGGTACATGATATAAGAAATAAAAAATGAATTTAAAATAAATGCATTTGTTTTCAATAAAATAAAATATTTGAATATTTTAGGTAATGGATATTTTTTTGTCCGATTTTTGCTTTGAATAGCACAATTTAAGGAATGATTAAATTAGTTTCTTTTGATGAATATAAAAACAAAGCCAAATAAATTTATGACTAGATATTGTGCAAAACTTATATTCTAATTAGAATATAATTACACATAATTATAAGTTATACAGTTCCAAAATTAATAAATAATATAGCGAAATAAAGGATAGATAAAAATTGCAAAAACTTTCACTAAATAATATTTTTATTGAAATAAAAATGACATTAATTCTGGCAACAGCTCCTTTTCTCATAATTCCTATAAATAGGAATTGCCATTAAAATATTAATCTTGTATTATTTAGGATTTAACATTATTTAACAATTTTCTCAAAAAGATACAGAACTATTACTATAAATATCCCAATATAATTTCTCTGAGTTCAGATCGTACTTTATTAAAAAAAAAACCATATTTGGAATTTTTCTGCCTCTTTTTTCATCACGTTTTTCTCTGTATACATTTAGTTTGATAAACATAATCAACAGATAATACTCGATAAACAGTTTTTTTGTTCGATGTAAAGCAACTGTTTTCTCGAAACGGATTACTTTCAATTTCTACTTTTTGTTTATTTTTTAAAGGATGAATCATTTTGAATTGATAATATCATATGAAGAATTAATAATTAGTAACAGTGGTATTTTTTGAATAGCATATCCATAAATTTTAATTAGAGTTAGTGTAAAAAAATATTCAGCACTTTTTCTATAAAATTGAAAACGATTAGGACTTGCTCATTTTATGACAATAAACGAATTCACAGTAAATTAATAATTAATTTTTTAACTAAGAAAAATTAATAGTATAATTTTCTTTTAGTTAAAATAGGAAGATTGGAGGTCCCTTGTAATATAAATAAAATATTAACTTTTAAATATAGCAAAAGATTAGAGAAAGTTATATTATAAATATAAATAGAGAGATGAATTATTTCATAAAACGTATTATATCTTACGAAATATTTACTGTTATCTACTGTATCTGATAATGCATTCACTAATGAAGATGACCAGAAGAAATAAACATTATAAATAACTCATATTAGTCTTTAAATTTTATTTCTATTCATTTCTACTTTTTATTTCTTATCATCACTTATCATTGTCTAAATTTAGCTTTATCCACCTTATATTATTTTGAGAAATCCAGTTTACATTCATATATTATTCTTTAAAAATTTCGATTTTATACTTTATGTTTCTTTTAGTTTTGTTAACATCACTTTACGCATACCTAATATATATTTGTAAATTTAAATTAATATATCTCATATATTTGTTTAGATTTTATTTAGTATATACTTCCTATCATTCTTTAAATTTCGTTTTACATATATTTATGTTGTTCTTTAAAAAATTTTTAATATAAATCTCATACATTTTTCTAAATTTTATATTTTATATCCTTTTTTATCGTTTTCTTTCACTTTATTTACCTCATATTACTTTATATATTTTTAATACTTATATATATTTTTTATTATTGTATACATTATTTAATAATTAATTCATAGAAAAACACTTTAAAAGTGTTTTGTGGGCATACTTTATAGATCCGCCTCTCACATATTTTTGCCACTCTAGAATAGACACAGGGGTTGCTATTTTTTTGAGACTTATATGGTCATGCCTTGAGTGACTGAATTACAAAATGATATATTTGTTTTTAAATTTAAATTTACTTCATTGAATTCATTAGATCTTAGATTAATTATTCATAAATAAAAAACAACTGTTAAAATTTATCTAAAATATATGTTTATATACCAAACCACACACACATTTCAAAATTTGTTTAGTTTTAAATTGATGATTAAATAAACATATATATATATATATATATATATATATATATATATATATATATATATATATATATATATATATATATATATATATATATATATATATATATATATATATATATATATATATATATATATATATAAATATATATATATATATATATATATATAAATATATATATATGTATATATATATATATATATATATATATATATATATATATATATATATATATATATATATATATATATATATATATATATATATATATATATATATATATATATATATGATTCTTAATTTACCATATTTGCTTGTAGATCAATTAAAATGTATCTTGAGTTAGTTCAGAGTATTCGATTCTAGAGTTAATTGTAACTGTTATTGTATGTTAATATGAAAGTAATATATTACGAGAGTCATAATTTTGAAGTACAATATTTATTATTAATTTTAAATACTAATTCAAAGTGTACTTATGATTCTTGACATTTTTTAAAAATTTTTTTATTTAAACAATTAGTTAAAAAAATTTTTTTTACAGAATAACGAAATACATATTTTATTTTCCTATGTTGAAATTATTCATCGCAAAATGTGCTTAACTAGATCTTTCATTTTATACATGTTATTTTATACATAATTTCAATACATGTTTAGTTGTTTTCAAAAAATCTCGTTTTGCAATGATTTTATCAGTATTATTTTTACATTTTTGTAGGATTAATATTAAGTTGAAGAAAAAGAAATGCATTGTTTTTACGTCAGCTGCAAAAATTCATTTAACATTCACTTAATTTAAGTAGTTTAAAAAATGTTTTATGGTCGATCTTTTGTTCCTGTGTGATACTGTGACTGTTAATATGTCGAAAAACTTCGATCATTTCTCGTACTTTATCGAGTTTTCTACAGCAAGCCTGCCCATGAGAGCAGCATGTTTAACATAAAAAGTAACTAAACAGAATGGACAAAACTAAAATTGCAAGTAATTGATTGCTAAAGTATTTAAACCATAAACATCATTCATAATTTTTTCAGTCATCTGATTTGCATTTTTGCGTAGATCAATATATATATATATATATATATATATATATATATATATATATATATATATATATATATATATATATATATATATATATATATATATATATATATATATATATATATATATATATACATATATATATATATATATATGTATATACATATATATATATTATATATATATATACATATATACATATATACATATATATATATATATATATATATATATATATATATATATATATATATATATATATATATATATATATATATGTATATATGTATATATATATATATATATATATATATATATATATATATATATATATATATATATATATATATATATATATATATATATATATATATATATATATATATAATGAATAAAAATCGAAGTTTTTCTTCGTTGACTTATATTTTTATCACTTTCTGTAACTCACAAGTGACTCGATCAAACAAAAAAATACAGGAAAAGAATTTTTTTAGTGCGAAATATCTTTCTAACGAACAAAAATTAAAAATTGTTTGATTGATATTTTACGAGATGCCGATCACTACAGCCCTTTATGGAAAAAAGAATGGATTTATTTTTCTCCAACTTAATATATTAGATTTGAAACACCAAAAATCATTACAGTTTCTGTTTTTTAAAGTAGAAGAATTAATATTCGAATCTCATGTAATTTATAATAATGGAAATTGGTCAGTTATTCATTAAAAATATATTTTCATTTGATTGAAAAGGAAAAACATGACGAAATGCATTTTAAAATGCCGTGAACAAATATTTGATGAAGATATTTATTTTTATAATGTATATATATATATATATATATGTATATATATATATATATATATATATATATATATATATATATATATATATATATATATATATATATATATATATATATATATATATATATATATATATATATATATATATATATATATATATATATATATATATATATATATATATATATATATATATATATATAATTAAGTAAATATAGTTAATTTTTTAATTTTTTGTTTTATTTTTTTTTTCGAGGAAAAAGAAATTACTAAATCTTCGGGAATTATGGAGGTTCCGAAGAACACTCAGAAACACTTAGAAATATTTTTTTCTGGTATATAGCATCTACGCAATAAGGAATCATAATTATTTCTTTGTTAAAGTAGAAAAAAGTTAACACTATATTAGTGGAGAATGAAAATAAGTATAAGAAATGTTGATTACCGGAAATAATAAAAAAATAAGCAGGAACGTACCGGGAAAAAATCCAGATTTGTGAGTTTTTCTACTTTGCAATACAAAAACAAATTATTTTACTGTAGTTATACCATTCATGTTAAGAAAGTTAGGTGAACTTGTATAAGAAGTATGTAATGATGTATCTAAATATTTTTTGTAAGACTATTTATTTTTGCTTTTAGTGATTATTTGACATTCAACTTGAATAAACAATTCAATAAAAACATTTAAATATTTTTGATGTATTGCAAGTTAATTTTGCCAAAATTTCCGTTTAATTATAATTTTTTATATAACTTCAGATTTACTTAATATTTTAGCATGATCTCAAAATTGTTCAGAAAACTCTAATTAATACGAGGATTACTCTGAAATTTTTGAGATACGCGCAGACGTGAATTTACAAAATAAAAATAACGTATTAATTTTAAAGTAAAAAATATTTTAACACAGAAGACGGTTTTTTACTGACTTACTTCAACTTGTTTAGCGTGGAATAAGTTTTAAACAGAAGAGAAAATGGATTTGACACGAGAACATTTTCGCGCTATGATTTTCTACGATTTCAAAGCAGGATTAAATCAAGAAGAATGCGTTCAACGGTTGCAATTAGCATTTGGTGATGAATCTCCAGCTCGTGCTACTGTATTCAGATGGTTTAGAGAATTTAGAAGAGGTCGCCATTTTCTTCAGGATGAAGAACCCACTGGAAGGCCACCGTCGGCAGTAATCCCTGATAATGTGTCTGCCATACGAAAAATGTTAATGGATGATAATCGTTGTACCTATCAAATGATACAGAAGGAACTTAACACTAGATCCGCAGCCATACACAAAATCATTCATGAAGAATTACATATGAAAAAAGTAGTTTGCCGTTGGGTCCCCCATAATCCAGCTGAGCATCAAAAAGCGTGTCAGAATCAGTAAAGAAACTCTTAATATGCTGAATGATGGTGGCCACCGCATCATTTCTAAAATTTTAACAGGTGTAACGTACATAGCATTTTTTGACGTTCCAACAAGTCAAGAAAGCAAAGTGTGAGTCTTTGAAGATGATCCCACGCTAACAATGGTGAAAAAACAACGCGCACTGAAAAAAGTGATGTATGCCGTTTTCTTCAGAAGTACGGGATTGGTCAAAGCCATCAAGTTGGAAGGATAGTAGACAGTAACAACAAACTGGTATACCACTAAATGTCTTCCAGAAATTCTACAAGAACTGAATGTTAGGGGACTAATGCTTCACCATGACAATGCATCTTCACTTACAGCCGGATTAACAGTTGAGTTTCTTAAACAAAAACAAATTAAAGTGATCGAACATCCGCCGTATTCACCTGATCTAGCTATGTGCGACTTTTGGTTATTCTTTAATCTAAAAAAGAACTTATGTGGACGTCGTTTTCATTCAGAAGAAGAGATTGATGTGGCTATAAATGCATTTTTTTCATCTATTCGAAGAAATGAATGGCTTGAGGCATTTAATCTGTGGAAAATTCGTCTACAAAAGTGCATTGATACTGGAGTAGACTACTTTGAACACACCTAAAATTTTGTAAGTATAACTTCAAACATCCATCTAGTTGTATCTCAAAAATTTCAGAGTGACCCTCGTATGAATATTGCTATAATTAAAATTGTTTTATTTTGATATAAATGTAATAATGTGATGTATTGAGAATTCTGCAAAAGCATTTTATGTTATAATTCACATTAGAAATAAAATTTATTTAAATTTTTAAATACATTTTTCTTCTATTAAGAATTTTTATTAAGTATTTAAATTTAATTTTTCATGAAGTCTAGATAAAAATTTCATGCATTTAATCAGAACTTTTATTAAATGTTGAAAATTAACATTTTTTGGTTTACATTTAGCAAATTAAAAGAGCTAGATCAGAGAAATTAAAGTAAAGGTAAATAATTTTCTGTTTGTTACAGTATTTGTTGATCAAAATCAATCATTATTTCGTAAAATCTCCTAAAAGCAGGTATTAATATTTTGAAAAACTTTATACTAATATTAGAAATAAATAAAATACTAACTGAATTAATTTACTTATTGCTAAAAACCTTTTTCTTTTTACAAATTTATTTGATAAATATTTCTTTTATAAGGTAGAAGTTTCATTTCAAAAGTACTTATGATGATTATTTAGCTATAATGAAATCATTTTATGAGGTAACAATATATTTTGATGTTATAAGCCGCATATTGCTTAAATAAAATTAATATAAAATGAATTTCATCAATACAATAGAAAAGACTTGGTGCACCCATTTGAAAAAAATGACAATGAATAAAAACAATAACTAAAAGAGCTAAGAAAAAAAGCCAAGTTTAACATCCTTAAAGATTGAATTATTGATTTTTAAATGTTTAATGAATTACTTTAAATAAAGTAATTATTACTTAATTCATATACTTACTTTAAATAAAGTAACTAATTATATATTCCATAATATAGTATTCTAGATAAGGAAAATTTAATCATTAATTTTTATTTGCAATATAAAATCAGTCTCAGTCGACAAAAAAAAAAAAAAAAAAAAAAATACGAAGTTTCTCGGAAGAATAAGTATATTTACTAGGTTATCTCGAAAAACAATTATTTTATATACTTACAAGGCGCTTTACATGTTGCTAAAGTTGCAGAATTTCGTTCCAAATTTATGATGAGAGATTTTATTTGAGTATCTACTCATTTTAATTCATAAATTCAATAATAACATTTACAAAGGAATCGTAGCAAGCATAAAGTAGGAAAAGCGTTACTTTTTTGTTGTACTTTAATCTCTCAAAATGTTATTTAAGATTTTTTTAAAAAAAGAATTATATTTATTTCACATCATACGCAAACGATCCTGATTAAGGCGAATTCATTTTGGGTCTAAATAAATGGATAAAAATTCGGCGAATATAGAATATGGGTTTATCAAAAATCTTTTTTACTTTACCTACGCTGTATTCTTATTTCACTTGTATTCTCATGAATAATAATATCAAGATCTCATTTTCTTCGGCAATCTCAGCACAAAGTAAATAATAATAATTGAACGAGTGGAATAAAAAAGAGATTTTTTTCTTCTCGCCTGTATCAAAATTTAAATCTGAGGAAGTGAAATAATTTTCTGCATAGTATGGGTGAGGGAGGAGAGTAGGTGTGAAAAATTATTCGCGCCGCCACCATATTTCATATCTTTTTCATTTCTAAAACGAAATGAAATAATATAAATATATGGGTGAAGGAAGGAACTAAAAAAATAGAATAAAAGCAGTAACTAGGTTTCTCATATCGAATTAGAATTCCGTCTCGTCGCTTATAATAATACTGAAATGAAGTATACAATTTTACAATTTAATGTATATTTTTTCTACTTGGTGTTGGGAGAATTCTACTTTTTATTTTTCGCAGCTACATAAATATAAAACGCAGAATTTTGGTTTATATATTAGTTTTTAAGTGTATGAGCGTGCTTTGAATTTTATTGATATAATTGAAATGATATGTTTCAAAGAAAATGGTTTCCCGAAATTTTAATAATACTGCTATCGAATTTATTCTAAAAAGAAAGTCATTTAGAATGATGAATATAATAATTCCATAAAAATATTTTTAGCAAGCAGTCTTCTCAATATTTTTTAATGTATCTACTATAAAAAAGAAGTTATTTATTTTAATTTAGAAACCAATATATGTTTTTTATTTTCTTCTATTTTATTTGTTAGTGATGTATTTCAAGCAATTAGCTGCTTAAGAAATAAATAAAAATAAAAGGGAAATTGATTGTTTTATATTTTAATTTATAGCTTACTTTTATTTTTATGATGATGATATCTTTATTAATTAAAAGAAAAATTATATTATTTATTAATTAAAAGGAATTTTCACAAAATTCAATATATTATATATCTACATCAATATTATTTCACGTATTATGTATATATTCAAAGGCTATAAATTTTAAAAATGTAAACACTTTTAAAAAAACAGGATTCAATGTACATACGGGTAAGCCTAGGTTTGGCAAAAAATTTGGTGATAAATTTTGGCATTTAACTTTAAATTTTGGTAACCATGTTATTTTTAGCACTTTAACTTACATAGTTTTAGAGTTACCATTTTGTTATTCACATCTTGGAAACTATTTTGGGGTCTAAAATAATCACCAAAATAACAAGAGGTACCCGTGAGTAACCTTTTACCAGAAAACATATTACTTTCTTATCGGATTTTTTAAATATAATTAATGATAATAATTCAAGTGGAACTAAATTAAAAAAAAATAAATATTAGTTTTGACAATATTTATACAAATATATAGTATTATTTAAATAGTGTTCATTTGTATAATTTAAAGTACTGATGTTAACTTTATAATAATATGCTTAAACAGTAAATAACAACTTTGCAATCCTACAAATACAATTTCTCCAAAAGTGCTTCAATTTTACTGATATCACGATAAATCGCCTATCGAAAGCTATTTTTGAAATATTTTTAAAATATCAAATAAGTTATCGCCAAGTTTAAATTAAGTTGGACACCATTTAAGCAACAAAAGTCTAGAATATGAGGTGCATTTACATTTTCTATTAGTTTGGACAACACTAGTTCTCAATCGTGTTAGTGACCTTTTAACCTCTTTGAAGTAACAAAGTGATATTTAAAATGAAGTAGTGATACTCTAAATTTAGTATATCAGGAGTTTAAAAATTTTAAATTGGATTATCACATAAATTTAAAGCTTACTATGTTTTAAAATAAGTATTTTTGAAGTACAAAAATCAAATTTATAGTTTACAAACTTAAAAAAATATTTTCCATTTGCAAAATTTGCATCCTTAAGAATATATTTTAAAATAATATTAAAGAAATTAAAAACAAAAATCTGTTTTAACTGAGTTAAATTTGCAGTTTTGCAACAAAGCACACGAAGTATCTTCTTCGATAACAACGCATATTTTTTTCCTTGTATTTTAATCTCTCTACAAATATTCTTATTCATTTTCAAATTCAAATTACTATCATGAGATTGTTCGAGTGAATCTTTTACACTCATCTCATCTGACTTTAATATTGAAATAAATTTTTAACAAACTGTGTAGAATTAATTTAATTTTTAAATAGTGATTATGGTAACCATGACAATTTACAATCATTAAATCAACAATCTCACTGAATAGGGAAAAACTACGAGCATTTTCGTTTAGTGGCATAGCTATTCTTCATTAATGCGTTTCTTATTCCACTTTTTGAGTACCAGAACCACATCGTCCATTCATCAATTGTATTGTAGCAACTCCCATAAAAATATAGGGGTTTTCATACAATTTATACCATATTTTTTATTTTAAGCATTTCCACAACGGAAATTATATAGCTAGAACAAACTGTTGAGGAAATAACAATAGTCACTATTTATATTGTCTCTTTGTCTATGAAGCAAATATATTTGTTCAGATGTTACGAAATTAATTACATTCATTTTATTTTGTGATCCACTTTTCTGTTGAAATTAGCAATGAATCAAAAATACTCATTTTATTAAACATATCTATTTTTATTCACTTGTGTAATTCTTTTTATTCATTTCAGATAGGCATTCAAATGTACCAAAATCAAACCTAATTAAGAAATTTTTTTTATTTTCTTATTAATATTAATTTTTATGATATCATCAGTTGTGATGTAATATTTTAATATTAACTTTAATTTTTACTATTGCGCATCAAACATAAAAAACTTTGTATCAGTCTATGAAACTGTATATTTTACAACCAAAGAAAATTAATAAAAAAAGTTATCTATTTATTCTGTTTTATTAAATAAAAATTAATGATTGATTTTTGTAACCTTTGTTTACATGTATTATAATTCCAAGCTAATACTTCATATTTTATCAACTTCCCAAAATAAGTAAATTAGGGAAAGAGGAGTGGAATACGTAGAACAATATTTTTAATACATATCGCGAAACTATACATTCCTTTCATTAAAATTTTGATTCTGTCTGTCATCAAATTAAAAATGCAAACGATTTTCACTGGATATTCTGACAGTTCAAGCTACACCGCATAACGGGCAACTAAATATAGAAAAGAATTCACTTAAGCACATTTCTCACGTATTTCTCTTAATATCAAATGATGTAAAACTTAATACCAAGAATTTTTCAGTGGAAGTGGTATTTGAGACACATTTAATTACTCTGATGACCAGCTTCGAAACAATTCATTTAATGAAATGAAAAATTTACTCTCAGAAATGTGTCACCAAAATATACTCATTCTGACATATGTTGATTGTTGATTGTCGCCAAGAATTCCATTTGTGATTTTCTTAAAATATTTAAAATAAACTTTTGACAATTTAGTCATTTGACCTACAACGGTAAATAATGCAATATAAGCCTTCAATTGTTTAAACTCAATATATTATTTTAAGGCATTTATAGTTTTTTTCAAAGTTTGAATACTAAAATAATACTGATCCTTAACTAAAGAGTAAATTGTAGAACATTATCATATGAAAAGTAAACTGCTTATACATCAAAAGATTTTTGACAGTGTAATAAAAAGTTTAAAATATCTAAGACCGTGTCTGGTTTATTTGTTGTTGAAGGGTCACTTTTTGGGAACGAGGGATAATTAGACCAATACCTACGGTTTAAAGCAGATTCCGAATCACTACAAATATATAAGCCCAAGGTGGGATTCTAACCCATAAACTGTTGAATTGAAGGTAAGAGATACATCAAACTGGGAAAAAAGGTCTGCTTATGGCATTGCATCAAAACAATTCGATAAACACACTTTTATGATTGAAACAATAAAAAAATTGTTTTTATATTTTTCTTAAAAATTAATATAACTTAGGTATTTTTCATTTCATTCACAAAAGTATAGCATTGTTTTCATTATTTTGTTTTCGAGTATTTTTATTGAGAAGAATGTAAAAATTGTACTAAAATAGTCATGTTTCTATCAGAAACGTGTAAAAATGAAGTAACTAAATGTTGATATTAGAAACAATATATATTCCAGTTTTCATTCCTTATATAATCTACGTTTATAAAATATGCACCCATTTTCTTTGCATTTTTAAAAGTGTAAATCTGAAAATCAGAATGAAGTAATACTGAAAAATATTTCTTATATTAAAAATTTTAGTATTATATTTTTCAAATTCCGAACTAATCTACGTACAGAACTCTGTCATACTTAAAATTCTAAGCAATATATGTTTTATTTCAAACAATTTTAAATATGTAAAATACTTCTCTATAAGGATACTGTAAATTATTTTAAAAGAGTTTCTTTATGATTAAAAAGTGTGAAATAAAAAAGAGAAACTAAAAAATTGTGTATTCATCAACAATCTCTCTGAATTGAAATGTGATTGTGTGTGCTTGTTAATGGAAAAAGTTTTTAGGCTACTATTCATCAACTAAATAATTAAATATGATTTCATGGCTAGTTTCTAACTCTCCATCATCCAATATGCGCATGGGCAAGTTAGCAAATTAATTATTGCAACAAGTGTTTGTAGCAGTGGATCTTAGCTGCTGTAAAAGCTCCTGTGTAGTATTAGCAAACGCTACGTGTAATTTTAGGTTAACGTTCAGCATAGATACCGTTTAATCCAGGATATCAAATTCTGAGTTTGGTGATTTTTTTGGCGAATTTTCTTACATCTATGGCAACATGGTTTTTATTACGTCATAGATATGAACCTATCAGAATAATGCAGAAAATCCTTCTAGTTATATTGGCAATTTACGTCATCACGCATGTCGCAGTACGTCATCTTGGCGACATTTCTTCATCCCCAAAATAATTCAAATTAGGCATCCTGGATTCTCCGGTATTTGTGCCTAACATTCTATGTATGATTGCACAAATTCTATTTAACAATATTTTACGCAAATTTCGATGCTATTGATTTTCCAAATACTTTGCTTATTAATTACTGAACTTTAATTATGTTTCATTCAATTTCCAGATGTTTTTGAAAAACTACTGATATAATTTTAATCATATTATCTATCAATGTGACATGTTTTATTCTTTTTAACATGTTACAAGGCTTAACAAAGCTAGAAGATTCTCATAAATAATAAGGATTAAGACTAATTCCTTCAGTTCTCATGAGCTGCTATGAAATTTTTAAATATTTTCATATCTTGTATTGCGATATTGATCCATGAGAAATAAATTTAATCTCATACCGTATCGCGAACAGACTAAAACCCGATGGTTGTTGTAAGTATGAGAAGATACATAGCGCTTATGTCTTCCTGGATAACTTTTCATTTTATACAATATAGTGTACGACAAATTAAAAGAAGGCAATACAATGCTTTCTATATATCCTCCTTAACAAATATCTAGCCGCAGTTAATATTTAATAAAAAAATTCTTAAATATTATTACGTTGCAAATGCATGCCAGAAAAAATATCAAAGAAATGTACTTGTCTACAGAAGAATAATTTGGAAGCAAACTCGAGGGAAAAAGCATTGAAGTCTGAAGTAATCTTTCTCATTTTACCAAGAACATGAAACACTAAAGGGAATTAATGGCGTTTGGCATGAAAATAAAGTGAAGAGTATTGTTTCTTTCAAGAACTTTAATAGCAAGACGCCACATTTGACGCGTTTTTTTCCATCCATAAAGACTCAAGTTTATTGTGTGCCTACTTTGAATCGCACTGCCTCAATTTCCTATCGAAGCTATTGGAGACATTCTCAGAAAATTGTGAGTTTTATTCTAGAAAATGAAAGCAAATACACATGCTTTTTGAGTCGCATAGAAGAAATAAAGTAAAATATTTTCTCATATGAGTTCCGTCTAAGAAGTACCTTAACCTTCACAAAAATCTTGAAGTGAAATATTTAGAAAAAATATTGGAATGTCATGGCTATTTGTTTTTTTTTTCCTTAGTTCAATTTTGCCTTTTTTTAATTTTATTTACTTAAATGACCATCTCTTTTTTTGATTACTTCTAAAGTTTCTAATATTGATGGTAGCGAAGCAATTCGATTTCTTTTGATATATTTTATGAATGTATTTCAAAGAGCATGGATCAAATGCATCCATTTATAAATAGGAGAAATGATTACTAAATTATTAAATTAACTGCCTAATTTATAAAATGACAATATTTTATATGTAAAATCTTCTTATAAGATTAAAATAATATTGAGATTTATTAAAATGAAATTATTTCTACAGCTTAATAATCATCAGGACAAAAATCAGAATGTAAATTCAATCATCTTAAAAAAAGTACATACACCATAAAACAATACATTGATGTAATAAGGAATAACCAAAAAACTATATATATATATATATATATATATATATATATTATACAAAGACTGATATATATATATATATATATATATATATCCAGCTTTTTGTAAAAAAATAATGTTCAAGTGCAAAAAAAAAATTAAATGTATGTGTGTGTTTGTGATGGTACACAGCGAATGTCAAAATGTCTATTTTTGAGCTTTAAGTTTTTCATGCTGTTTATTTCGTTTCATTTATAGTAACTTTGGTCGATTTTACATGAAACAATTTTATGATATGTAATTCAATGATATTCAACATCGTTGATAGATGAAATTCTTAAGAGCAAAGTAAGAAAATAAAGCATAATTTTATTAATCTTTCATATGTTTGGTAATGTAATTTTATGCGAGATAAGCGAATATAATTTATTTGAAAGGAACATATACATATGAATACATATCCATATATGTATGCAGGGTAGTAAAACAGTCTTCCCCTATATATGAATTCATAGCAACCAATCCGCTGAGCCAATGGAACCGAAACTTTAATAATGATTGTTTGAACACATGTGAGTTAGAGGTTGTGATGAATTTAAACAACGCAGGGCTCATTTTTACAATTACAGAAGAGAACTTCTAAATTTTTGAATGATATCACATCTATTTTATCCTTGTGCACATTGATCAAAGTATTGAAAAAGTGGGTGTTGCAAGTCGAACTATGTTCTGTCATGAATTATGTTTGAGTTCGTTGTGGATTTTTTTCAGTGGAGTAGAATTGAAGAATGCCGAATTTACACACACAGCACTTAGTTGACGTATTTTTACTTTTCGAGGTATAACTAAAGATAACATTATGAATACAGAACAAAGAAAGGTGATTACGCTTATCGTCAAAATATTGAGTGATTACTTAAAGTATGAAAGTACACGAGTATTAATACAAGTACAGATCAACATGCGATCTGACATAGAAAATAGTTTTCTAACCTTGAAAGTAACATAATAAAAAAATTCAAGATAAAAAATTTCTTGCTGCATGAAAATATTTAGCAATGGGGATGTATTTTTTAATATGATAATGCAGTTAGTCTATTGGTAATATTTCGTCTGTTTAAATGTTTGATGGGCTCCATATCAGTTTAAACAACAGACAGACCAATATTATATATATATACCATGTTGCCGACAGATGGCTGAGTGGTTAGCGTTCCTGACTCCTGAGCTATGGGTCCCAGGTTCGAATCCCCATTTGGGCGTGGATGTTACTTACTTTCTCTGTTCTCTTTGTGTTTCTCTGTCTTTTCCTCTGTGATGATGTATGAATGTGGCCCACCCTATAAACGAGTTGTGGTGGTATGGCGCGGACAACACTACTCGCCTCCGTGACTTGGTTCACAGGTGCCTGCTGGGTAACGACAAATGAGTAGCAGTTTCTGGCTTTGTTGTGGCATATGGGTCGTCACCCAAGAGCCCGCCGTTGGAAAAAATATATGCCATGTTTAATTTATTACTTATACTCGTATAATACCATTATTATTTAAATGGTATTATATAGATAACAAGTTAAACAACATTTATTATATAAAACAATATTTAATTTATTACTTTTGTGATATAATATTTATATAATTAATAATTTTGAAATATTTTTGCTTAAATAAAATTAATGAAATTGAAAAAGATATAAAACACAATAAACATTTTATAAATTTATATACACAGAAATATTTTGAACAGACAAATATTATGAATCTTTCACGAAAACGTCATATAAATTACTTATTACATTTTAATATTCTTAAAATGAATTAGTAAAATATTTATTTATTTCACATTATTCAAAGAAAATTTAAGTTTAAAAAATTCATTCGTTTTCAGTTATATTCAGATGTGGAAGCTTTTACTTTAAAACACAACAAGTTTTTATTCAATTATAATTCAGAAAATTTCATCATTTTATTGCTTATAGATTAGTATTTTCAATATTTATATATATATATATATATATATCGCAATTAATAATCTCTTCTGAACTGTCAATATATATATTTGAGAGAGTCGAGTAAATAAAAAAATTCGTTCGAACTGTCACTTCTGCTATGGGTAATAAGCTATTTTGATTTATCGCGTCTTTTTCTCCTCTTAATATGATTTTGATGAACTTTTCCATTATTTCATGCTGCAAAATAGGGCAATATAGTGTAATGTTTTCAGCTCCTTATGTCATATGAGTGTTACACAAAAAAATCATGTTTCATTTCGGTTCTTTATTTATATCATTATTTGCTCTACATGCATTATGTTCAAAATATTTTATTAAATGTATCAAAATATAAAATGCATTAGATTTGACATTTATATGTATGTATTTTAAATCAAGATTTTAATAGTAATAAATTTAACTTTCATCAAATTTTGTTCAACAGTTTTTAAATCACATAATAATTGAATTAGTTTTGATTATATTTCCGATTTGAACTTGTAAATTAAGTCAAAGCTATAAAAATCTGCAAATATTTAGAATTGAAGTTTGTTTAAATAAATATTAATTTGTTAATGCATTATTTTTTAAAAGGGAAGAAAACTACTTAAAGTTAAGAATAAAAATTGCGTTTTAAATTTAAAACTATTTAAAGCTAAGAAAACGTATCGGATTTAATATATTTTATAGGTTTAAATCAAGTAATTTTTATATGAAATATATAAATTCTTAACACTGTACTATACTATATCCAAACTATATAACATGCAAAATCTCTTGATTTAGATTAAAAGAGTTAAAAAGATGGTTAGGTTATATTCATGGGTTGTCAATATGAAGCGATACGTTACTTTGAATTATCCTTAAACGCATGCATTATCTGTGTAGATTGAAATGTCTGCACAAAAGTTTCATAAGATTTCAACTCGCTTAGGCATCGTAAAAGTTGCTTTTTTAATTTTTAAATTCCCATTTCGTAACTTCAAGAATGAAATCCTTTAATTATTTTGATATTATTTCTCATTATTCTTTAGACAAATTCTTTTGAGGTAGCAAAAATCAGCAATGATTCAGAATAGGAAATAATATTTTTATGAAGAGAAAAAATTGGATCACTGAGAAATATTTTGAGAATGTTTCATTTTTACATTAATAATATTATAAAAATTAACAATAGTAAGATAAATACTAGTTATGATACAATTTGTATTATGCTTCAGTATTATGCTTCGACATTGATTGAATTGCTACAACTTTTGCTTAAAAGATTGAAAGATTGTGTGGGAGAAGTTTGGTTTGCTGCTGTCCAATTTTTTTTCTTTCATAGAACAAAGTAAATAGGGCTCCTACGCAGATCGAATGTTCTGTTTCGTTTTTATATCACTCGAATATTTTCGAAACATTTATTTGATGTTAAAATTAATTTTCAAAAAAGAAAAATGGTTAACCAGAGGTAATTGTGAAATGCATCCTGTTAGATTTTGATAAAAAAATAATAACACAAAGAAATAATAATAGAGAGGAAACAATTCCTTCCTCCTAAAGAAATTGAGTTTGACTCATCTGATCCATTTTAAATGAAGACTTATACCATCTTTTAATGAAAAGTGTTGATTACGAATTTAAAAAACGTATTTCTTATTAGGAAGAACATGTTTATCTAAATAATATTAATTATGAAGAAAATAGCCAATATCTTCTGGATAAACATTTTGTTGTTCTTGTCTTTATTGAACTCGCTAAATTTATTTCTAACCATTAAATCTATATAATATGGATATACTCATCTTAAATTTAATTACTTCAAGCAATTCATTAATGTTTTCCTCCGGTAAGAAACAAAATTAAATTTAAACAGGCACTATTTATTTTCAAACTCTTGGCATTGAAAAACCTTTGAGCTTCAAAAATTATGAGCTATCCTATTAGGAAAAAGTTGAGAAAAGAACTTAAGAAGTTATACACTCACTGCCAAAAGCTAAGCATGGAGAGGAAAATGATAATTTCCGGAAGCCAGTCAGAATTATAGAGGATGCAAATCGCTGTAGAGATAGATGGAAGTATGCAAATATGTTAAGTAACAGCCTATCGCGTTTTCATGTCAAGAAATATGCAAAATGGGCAGTTTTCTGAGATACCAGCTTTATGAAGGGTTACAGAAGTTGATTGTAAGTGCTGATAGAGAAGATGTTTAAAACTTTCGTTCAATTTGTTTTCAAGACATACGTGTCAATGACTTCCAGAAGACGAATGGAAGATTTTGAGCGCTGGCGTGCTGTAGGGGACGCATTGAAGCAGGTCAGTCGATCTCAGCTGTTGTTCTTTTCTTCGGCGTTCCTACATTCTGTAATTTCACGTTTATGGAAACAATTACAAACCACACAGACAGTTGTCCGAAGGCCCGTAGCCGGTCGCCCAAGGGTTAGAAACCCCGCGGAAGATCGATATATTGCGAATTTAGCCAAGCGGAATCGCATAGCGACTTAAACTCGTGTGATATCTATGGTTACCGCGTCCATTGGTAAGGTGATATCTGCAACTTCTGTATGCCGAAGATTACATATGAGTGGACTGTATGCACGGGTACCTCGAGTTTGTGTTAGTCTATCCACCCACAATCAAGAGGGGCACGATTAAAGTGGTGCTGGGAACATGTCAATAGGACTGTGTCTGAATGTGGCATCATGTTTACTAATGAGTCAAGATTTGCTCTGGAGCCGGATGACACGCGTATAAGGATATGGTGTGAACAAGGAACACGTAATCAGTCTCAAATCAACACCGAAAATCATGCATTCCGAGGCGGAAGCATTATGGTGTGGGTAGGGATTTCATTAGGATACCGCACCGACCTGCATATCTTTAAACGGGGTTCTGTGACGGCTGTCCGGTATCGACATGAAGTCCTAGAACCCATTGTGAGATTGTACGCTGCAGCAGATGGCCCTACTTTTGTTTTAATGGACGATAACACACTTCCCCATAGACTGACATTTTCGATTACTACCTGAAGAGTGAAGGGATTGCGCGTATGTCGTGCCTAACATATTCGCCCGACCTTAATCTCATTGAAAATCTTTGGGATGCTTTCGGCCGTACTGTATCTTCATGTTTCCCACCTTCAGCCACACTTATTGAGCAAGAAACTGCTCTACAAGAAGAATGACTATTGCTTAATTCTGCGGTGGTTGACCACCTAATTGAAAGCATGGTCACAAGGTGTAAAACTTTGTATATAGATGAGGGGGGATCACATACTCTATTAATGTTCTTTTTTCATTTTATGCTGTTAATTTTCCCTTTATACATAATTCTGTTTAAATCTCCAGTATGTCATTATCTGATAACTTACAAAAATTTAATATTTTTTCATTTCTGTACATATTTATAGATTTTATTTTATGCATAAATATATATGCTACTTTCCTGCCAAATTTTATGTCAATCAAAGTAGTATTTGTTGATTTTTTTGCATTTTACATCTTCGTGCTTAATTTTTGGAAGTGAGTGTATTTAATAAAATTTAGCTATTAAAATTATGGGCTGTTCTTATCGTTGTTGAGTTCAAGATTAAAAGGTTTCAGGTTTAAAAATCAAAAGATTAAGAGATTCCAGGATTCAAGTTGTCATAGTTCACGAGTAAATAAATAAATGTAACAAATAACCGTTAATGTTGTAGCGTTTACATAAACAGTACCATTAGGTGTTGGTAATTAGTGTCTATTTGTGTGAGCTTTGGAATTTCAGCCCCGTTAGTTTTCGCAATGAATATGCATGTTGGAAAATGAAATAATTGCTCGATAATATGGCAAGGTATAAAAAAATAGGATGTTTATTTTGATGATCATATTTCGAAGATTTCAAAAGTAAAATTAAATTAAAATCTCTGATAAAGCAGTTCCACTTTCATAGAGAATCAAATTATATATTTTTACTGTCTAGGAAATAACATCAATGTTAGCAAAAATGAGCATTTTATACGAAGTTCAACCAAATTATTTTTAAACTCATTATTTTCAAAATAACACTTGAACGAATACATTTCCAACTGAGGTACAGAATGAAAAATGAAATTAAAATTTATTGAAAGAAATCTTTTTTTATAAATATATTTTCTTTGATTTACCCTGCTAAAGACAGACTTTAAAAATTGAGAAAATATTAATCTAACAAAATCTTTAACATGAATCATTACAAGGACAGTTTTAACAATAAATGTATGCGTGTTGTACTCATAAAAAGGAATATTTATGCATACGGATTGAATAGTTAAATTGCGCAAGAGTCATTCTAAAATGTTCTTTTGTCTAGAAATGAAAAAATACACCAATGAAACTACAAGAATTTGCGTTTCTCATAGCTATAATATTTTTGATGAAAATAAAATGCTTAGAGAGCTTTACTTTCACACCAAGAGATTTAACCTTGTGGTAGTTTTCTTAAAATTAGATGCATCTGATTATGGTTATCTTTATAGTAATTTTCTTGAAAAGATATAGAGACATTAAATAGTTTTTTTCTTTATTCAAATTTGATTTGTTCTAATACCAATTAAAAATAAGAATTAAAGTTATTTTTATTTTTCTTTTGAGAGGAGAAATTTTATTTTATTTTTTCTAGCTTAATGCATTTTTTATTTGGCTAAAAGACAAAAATAAAACGTATTCCATTTCTGAAGATATTCTTGAAGGTCATTTCATAACATTCTGAGGTTTACTTTTGTTAAAAAAAGAATTTTCCTTTTATATAAAATTTTATCGTGCAGTTTTAAAATTATTTTACATGTTGTATTAATAAAAATATAATTTTTATAGTATTGCATCAAAATGAATTAATTAAATTCCTCGATTAGTGTAATGGATAAAGTGGTAAATTCAAAATACATACGGACACAATAAAAAGAGATGATTTTTCAAAAAGTAGATGTATGTCTACTTGATTAAAATGTATCCCGAATCAAAAATATTCATTGGATTCTATTATTATTTGAAAATGAGTCCCATTATACTTTTTACTGTCCAAACTGTTCATACTTTGGAACTTTAAATATCTACGATTGTTGGCTTCCAAATAATTTAATAAAATAATTGCTTGGATTCTTAAAATTCGTAAAATAACTATCGAGGATAGATAACATAGTTTTATTGAAAAGCTAATGAACCTGGAATTAAATTTTTATGCGAAAATTATTAAATAAGTTACATTAAATTAATCTGAAGCTAGTACATTTCAATTTAGTTATTTCTTAGTTAATAAAAATATAATAATAAGAACAATATGATATAACAATATATAAGAATGGGATGACAAATAATATGAACAATAAATAGGAAAATGTTGAGAATTTCTGCTATGTTACTTAGAATTTGATAAAACTTTAACATAGTTTAAAATTTACTGAAATTTTCCGTATGATATTGTAAACAAGTATTAACCAATCTTATTAATCTACTGTTATGTTGAAATGTTCTTCGATATTTCTCATATTACAATAAAACTTAAATACACTTCAAAATGTATTAAAATTTTCTTTATAATTTTTGGTAACTTTATTTATATATAATTATATTACTTACGATTTATTCATTATTATAACTCAGAAGTAAATTATATTGTTATGCATTTTTCCGCACTTGTATATTTTTGTTGGTTATAAATTTTCTAGCTGTAATAGTAATGAATGATTTAATTTTAGCAAACTACTGTAATACATATTGTTTCATAAAGCACTGCACTGCAAGTTATAGCTTAAGTATTATGTGAATTTAGTCTTAAGTGAATTATGTCAAACTTAATTGTTTCATTCAATTCATTTTTACAGTAGGAAATATTTTCAGTATAGAATGTAAATATTACACAATGAAAGTATGAATCACATTTTAATAGAAGGCATTAGATACCAAAATAAATAATAACTTTATAAATTTCTGCTATTATTTTTATATTAATTTTTTTAATTGTTTTTTTAAAGCTTACAAAGGGTGAAGCACCTTTGAAAAATTTTGTAAAACTTTTGCAAAACTTTATAAAACATGAAGTGATTAACATAGCAATATCAAATTTTCAGTTTGGTTAAAATTAACTTTTAACGCGATTATTTAGTACTTATCAATCTATGTATGTTTAAAAGAAATCAAATCTAATTTTATTAACTTTAATTATTTTAGTTTTTCACTTTAAGTGTAGTATGAGTTATTTTTTATAAAGCTAATATTAATTTTATTTTAATTTCATTCAACTTGTGTCTTAAAAACTTATTGTTTTAGATGACTGTAATGTTTTAGAAATCGAAATCTATCCTTTTAAGAATTTTAAGAGCTTGAAAATATCTAAAGGTAGAATTTAAATAATTTACAAATTATTCTTTACTTTTATTATCTTTGTTTTATAAACAGTAAAAGGAAAACAAAACATATGATTGCTGATACATAATTTCAGACAATTTATACTTAAATAAACATATATAAAATACATTAGAGACACACGTAATTAAAAATATAAATAGCACCTAAATAAAATTTTAAATGTACATAAATAATTTTTTTGGAAAATGTGTAAAAATTTTAAATACTGCAAATATGTCTTTATGCATAAAAAATGAATAGTAAAAATATTAATATTTACACTTTTACATATTTTTATTTAAACTTTTTCAAATTTTTAAGGAACAATGGGTGTTTGTGACATTTACAAATATTTTAAAGTTTCGGAATAGTCTTATTATATTTTCTTTGACTTAATTATACATAATTTGTGCTTAACTATAAATAAATTAATAAGTTCTTTATTTAGTTTCAGCTTGATCAAATAACTGAAATCAATGCAATTACTATCTTTTATATAATGTATTTGTTTGCTTTGAAGATAAAACATAATTTTTCTAGTATGAAAATAATAATTAATTGTTTCATTGAAATCAAAATAATTAAGTACTGGTTGTGTTGAACGAGTGAGAACCGGCTGAATCACGTCTCAGGAAATATCACCCATTACAATACAAATAAATTAACTTTCAGATTACTTAAAGTAAAATTTTACGACTGAAAATGATTGCAATATGGTGCGATTTGTCAACTTAAAAAATCATTTGATGTAACAAATGACAGTAAAGAATTTCGTGATGAGAATAAATAGGATGACAAGAACTTCCCTAAAAGGTTGTTAAGAAACAAGCTACACATATGAATAAGTCGCCAAGAGCGTAATCAAATTCGTTTCAATTTATCTTTCAAAAACACTTTTTTTTCTCTTATCCCCACCCTGGTAGCGAAATTGGAAGAGGTCGTTTTGGTGACAAGTATATGATGAAGATACTTTTTGGATTCCTGTCACGTATCCTTGGTGACGTCAAAGTCTTATCAGAATATTCCCTGTCTGGAATGGAGTATAAGTTCATTTAAGAAATTCGATTGGATATTAGGAGTATATCTCATCTGAAAAAATAAATGCTTAAATAAAACTCTTGTAAAAGACACGTTGCATCAGAGGTACTTGCCTTAGAGGTATGATATGCCTGAAATTACGAGACCAAATGATAGTTTGGTGTACGACGTTTAAAGAAGTCTTTCCTGTTGAGCTGATTGTATTGATTTTTTTTCGTTTTTCGTTGCTGCTTTATTGATGGCTTCCATGCAAAATAAATTTCTAAAGTACTCTTTAAATTGAAAAAAAAATACAACAAATCTGTAACAACATTATTAATAAAACTAGACTAAGAAAAAAATCTTGGCAGTATAAATGAAGCAAGAAGAAGTACAATCTATTTTTCCTATGATAATTTTTCAATAATTGAAGTTATGACAGATTTTAAGGATGAATAAAAATCTTGCACACCAAAGGATGTTGAGTTAAAAAATATAGTTCTTGTAGAAAAATAAGTTGAAAAAAGAATAATTGAAGTTTGTACATTCATATCTCGAAATAATAATTAACTAAATAGATAATTTATAGCAACACATTTCCAGCCGTCTTTTTCTGACGTTCTAAATAGTTTAAACATTAAATAACATCTTATTTTGGACCAAGGTCTAATAACGAAATCGACAACTGATCTATTAACTTTTTCTATTGTACTCTAGAATCAGAGAGATGTTAGAGCCAACGAAGCATTTAAATGTGTATAGCTCTATCAATAAAAAGGGGTTTGACTAGTAAAATGACTAACTCATTGCTTCCAGAAAGGAAAACTACACCATTTTCCATAAAACTACCTGGACATCTCTTAAAAGAAAAGTTGTTGTTAGTAATATGGCTTGGAGAAAAATACATACTTTAAAACAATAATAGGACATACATTTTTAACCATGACTGGCAATCGTATAGTTTTAATCAACAATGATTTTACCTTGAATCTGAATCTAAAGCCATCAGTTAATAAACCTCAGAGGAGTATTGAAATTCCAGATGTTCTAAAATCAATTTCAGACCTGTTCAGACGTGAATGATAAGAAATAATAAAATGCACAAAATAACTGATTTTACAATTGAATTTATATCACAAAACATGCGGTTACAAGCCAACAGATTAGGAAGCACAGGCTCCGCATTCTTTGTGTGTAAAAAGACCTTTCTTTACTTATACTAATTTTTATTTTCGCTTTTAAGAATAATAAAGTATTAACGCATGCATCTCTCACATAAATTTATCTTAATCAACTGTGGTATTTCACAAAACTGGACAGTAGTAAGCTCTTAGTATGAAATTATATCTACCAGATAGTTTTTTGGAGTTCCATTCTTCAAGCCAGGACTCGGAACCTTAAACCTTTCCGCGTTCGATTGTTCCAAACTTGCATTGCTGTTATGATTTCTCATTGAAAAAAAATCAGTAAAATATAATGCTTTTTCTTGCGAAATTTTTTTCCTTTTACTAACAGCGAAATTATAAAATAGATTTTTTTCTTGTGTAGGAAGTCTTTGATTCTAGTGATATGTACAAGAATTAGTTGAGTCGCATGATATACATAAACATGCAACATGTGAGAGTCTAGCTATGTATACAAAAAAGTAACTTATGAATTCAACGACGTGTAAGAAATAACCATCAGGTAAAATTAAGTTCACAAGACAAAATGTATTGGAAATGAGATGAATATTAAAATGAAGTCTAATAAATTCATAAACTTTTTAAGAAATTTTTTTTGTTATTTATTGTTAAACTATTAAGGATTTTTTAAAACTATCTTTTGGTACACGAATATATTTGTTTTTCTATATATTTTAGAAAAAATTACATTTATAAGAAAACATCTTATCCATATGATTTATTTAAGTAACTGTTGCTATATTGATTTAATAACTCATATGGAAGGAACTCGAATTGAATTTAATGATTATAAAGTGAAACTCCATCATTATCAAAAGTCATAACGTTAGCTAAAGCTGAAAGACAGGATCAGCACAGTAGTTGTTACTTTTCCGAAGTAGTGGAGGTTGAATGAATATTAAATGTCCATAGTTCATTTCAGCATAGTGCTTTCTGATTACGTCAAGTAATATTAAATATGATTGAATCTTGTATTTTTCTATCTTTTGCAGATCAAACCAAGCTTAATAAAGTGCATATAGTGAACTTCTCTTGTTCTTCTTATGATCAGTAATGCTTTATTTAAGCTTTCAAATGCATGTTGGCGTCAAGTCAAACCAACATTTATCATTCATTATACTGATAAAAGAAATTAAGGGGTTGGATCATGTCAAATAAACATTTTAAACTATCTATCATTTTCTGTCACTCAAGATCAAATCTATTCTTTTACATTCCCAATGTTGAAGGAAAAATGGTATCTGAGTTTTATGAAACCATTATATAAGATTCGCCAATTTATTTTTCAGCGTTGCATTTCAGCTCTTTTCTTTGAAAATTAAAACTATATACCGTAATAATCTTTTGCTTTGCAAACTTTATCGATTTACTCATCTATTCATTATGAAGTTCTCTCTGTCTCTCTCATTGGTATAAATATTTCAAGCCCAATGTATTAGAAAATCTTATGGATTTAACAAATAGTTCATATAAATCTGATGATTTTAAAGCCTCGTTTAACAAGGGAGCTTAAAGTGAATATTAATTAAAGGATAATGTTTCGAAACTTAAAAAATTGTGCAAACTTAGTTGTTTAGTCTTTTAGATGGAGTAATTTTCGAATGTTTCTCTAATTCTCCAATGAAACTATTGTTTTGGTTCTATCTATTAGTTTTTTAATAGTTTAGTCAATACATTTATTACTATATAATATTAATTTTCAATAATCATGGTATCAATTATATTTACCTAATTTAAAGGCAATTTATTTAACTGCAATTTTTCATTATTTAAAATAGGACTTTTTCATCATAAAATCACATTTATCTTACAAATTCCGATAATTTTAAGAAATTATGAAATTAAATTTTCTTAAAATTAAGAGAATTGGGTGATAAACAAAATGAAACGATATTGAATTTTAAATGTAATCATGTGTAATTTCATAGTCGAATACATTTCTTAGTAATGCTCAGTAGAAACTTATTTCAATTGAATGTTGAATATTACATAGATTTAATTTATACACAAAAGGCTTTTTTTAAAGTATTTTATTGTCTTGTTCAAATTAAATGTTTAAGATATTAAATACACTAGCAACATTTTTTAATTTATTTTGTTGCGTTTTTTCAAAATTAAAAATTTTAAATATTGTATACTTAAAACTTCTATATTTTCTATAACAAACATACAATTATTTGGTATAAAGTTTGCAAATATTAGGTATAATTAATTTTAAGTTCGTACAGCAAATGTGAATACAATAAAATTAATCGTGAAAAATGAAAAAAGTCGTACTGACATAAATTGTCTTATAAGCGCATTTTATGAGCAAAAGTTGCCTGAAATTTATGTTTATTTTTCTCTCATAAAATACGTATATCAATTTTGGTATTAATTTCGGGGAAGCTGTGGTTTTATGCTTTCCAATACAGCCCACACTAACTAAATATATGTACATATAAATAAGTATACATACTTTTTGATTAAAGAAAAAAACGCTGTTTTTTGTGAATATTATGTCCTTTTTTGAGCCAGAAAGAAAAGATATTAAGCTTTTTTATACATTTTACTAACGCAGTTCTTTTATAAGTCCATATATCATTGCTCACAGCCACCAACAATATCAAATACAAGTATGCTTAAAATATATTGAAGTTTTACAAGTTTTGTTCACATATATAGGCTGGTGCACTTTTTGTGATTAAATTTGGCTCCAAAAATGTTTACAAAAACTTGATTATAAGGTAAGGAAAATATAACGAGCAATACAACATTTGTGTGAAGTACATGTAAAAGTTTGTAAATGAAAAATGCATTTTGTTTAAATAATAATTTAAAAATTAATTTAAATAATAATTTAAATATTAAACTTTATAAAAAATTATTATTGTGATTCAATCGTCTTTTTTATATTGAAACAGTTATCCCAATATTTAATTTCTATTTGACTTTCGTATAAATATTTTTTGCTATTTATAAATTATGTTCTAAGTAAATATTAAAAATATTTAAAAATAAATATATAAAACTGTTAATTAAAAAATAATTTAAAAATTTAATAAAAATAATAATAAAAAAATTAAAAATTCATGTTCTATTGTCTGGACTATTTTAACATGTAAAGAGGACACTAAATTAGCATGGATACATGCAAATAAATTTAAATAATAGCTTAGATTTTCATATTTTTGACTAATTTAAATATTTCTATAATTAAAAAATAACTTTATAATGAATAATGCTTTAAGAACAGAATCTGAAAACCCCCAAATGAAAATAATTAAAACAAAAATGAACATTTTACAATATAAAGGCTTGTAAAGATTGTATATGTGAGATTATATCAATATCGGAATAAATGTATAGACATTATTAAAAACAAATGAAAATAAGTAAGAAAGAACCGTTTATACAGTTTAGAGCATTAAAAACAATAACTGGCTGTAGCATATCATTTTGTATATTCAGAGTAAATATAATATTAATATAACAAAAAGTGAATTTTGACATTCAATGAGAAAACTAAAGAATATATAACACTAATAAAAGAAAAAGATTAAAACTGTATCTATTGGATAAAATGCTTTTTTTATGAATTTCATAACCATTTTTTCAATACACAAATTGTATAAGGAATCATATAAGCCTCCAAATAGTGGATAAAAATGAGAATATTTTTAAGTAAGGTAAAATGTTAGAAATATGAAAAAAGCGCTAAATATTAAAAATTTCATAGCTTTAAGGAGCAACTACTAAATTCTTTCGAAATTATTTCTTAATAATGAAATTTATGATTATTAGGATATATTTTGCATATGAAATTAAAAAGATGCATTTTCATATTTATAATCACAAAATTTCATAATTTTTAAAAAGCAAGTCAAATTGTAGCAGCAAACTAAAATTTCATAATCCATAATAAGTTTAAAAAGTCTTACATATTTCACATAGCAAAAACAAAGAAAAAAATGTAAATAACTTTTATTTTTAGTGTTCCAATTTCTTACAAAATTTTAATGATTACAATGATAAAAAGGTGATACTTTTATTTAACAAAACAATTAATTCAGTTTACGTGCTAAGAAATATGTCCCGATTTGAAGATGAGTTCATTTGAATCCTAAATCCCAATACTTAAATCCATTAAAAAAACGTATATATATAAAAACAGATTACTTTTATAAAATTAATCAATTCTTAGCGAATATGAAAAACTAGAATATTCACATACATATGGATATATATTATACATACTCTAGTTGAATTATTTCACTGTTCAAGACTACTTAAATTTGTTATTATTTAAAATATATGGAGTTTTAATTGCAATATAAAATAAAAACATTTATGTGTACTATCCATTTGAATTATTCATAGAAATGTAATGCCAAATAATGCTAATTAAAAAGATCTATTATTGATCTACATGGAGAATATTTTAAGTGTGACACAAGTGTTTATCTATCACAATATTTTTACAAATTACCAATTTGTAAGCACATTTTTAATTTTTCAAGTATATTTGCAGGATTTTTTTTGTCCTTGAAAAGTAAATTGAACAGTTGGAAAAAATCTAACATAATTACTTTCTTAAAATTATAATAGCTATATTGTTTTACTTTTCGTCCTTAAATTCATCTTTTCCAAAATATGGTTCAGTTGGAAAAGTGGAGCAGTGCACCCGAAAATAACAGCTGAGCTGGCACAAGACAACAACAAATTCATCTTTTGACTATTGCTTGAATTATCTTCCCACTCGTATGTGTACAAAGGATTATGTATGGATAATGTGTTCAAAGTAAACACAAAAAACTTTGTAAAAGTGAATCTAACACTTACTGGATATCCTTTTAAAAAAATCAGTATTTATGATGATATGTTTGAACTCTAAATAATATTCGAGTTTAATTGAGAAATCACTTTTGATTAAATTTATTTGAGTTTACTTATTTTAAAATAGTAAACGTAGAACGGAATTTACAGAATTTGTAGGGGCCGTTGTAGCTTAGTGGTTAGAGCAGGGCTTCTTAAACTATGGGTCGCGACCCCATTTGGGGTCGCGTAGGAAAATTCTGGGGTCGCGAGAGATAAAAATACAATTTAACAGAAAATGTTTTTTAACTTGTAAAATTATTGTTATAAAGATAAAATAACAATTATCGTATATAAATATATTATAAAATCTTCTAGTTCGGAAAGATTGTTTGTACCTGCATTTCTATTAAGAGTATTATAATACTCTTAATAGAAATGCAGGTACAAACCGAAATGATCCTGCGAAATATTATCAACAAAATTTCTAGGTATTATTGCTGAAGAAACTATATAAACATTTCGTTTTATTCTCATTTAGCCATTGTTTGATTGTGAGAGGTCTTACGTCCAGCAGTTTCAAACATTCCAACAAGATTTGATTTGTTATGCAATAAAAAACAAGCACATCCATCTCATTAAATTTTTAACTTATACTTTAATTTAATACTTACCACGCAACTACTTGAATATATTCGAGAGAATTAAGACGGTCAGAATACACTTTTATTTTTGAAACTATAATAAATATAATTTTATAATGTTTTGTGCAACTTTTAATTTTAGATTTTTGTATATTTCAAAACGAATTCTAAACTTATATATTTTTATGTGTATATGTATATTGTTACCTAATAAATAAATAAATCATCAAAAAATTTTAATTTATTTTTCTTTTATATTTGTATGGGGTCGTAAAGAGACTCGCAATCATAAATGGGGTCGTGAATTACAAAAGTTTAAGAACCCCTGGGTTAGAGCATCGGCCTTCCACCCGGAAGGGTGGGTTTCGATTCCCAGTACATGCGATATACGTGGTCGTTAAATCTGAGGAATCTAAAGTCCATTGGTCGGTCATTGAGTAGGGTGGTAATGGTGTAGAGAAAATTTCCATCCCCTTTAGATCAATGTCAGAGTAGAAGGAATGGATCCGTTGGTGGCGCCATCTATCGGAGGAGTTTAGAGAAAAATCATACTTTCACCTTTCTGATGCTATGCGAAAGGCGCAGCCTAGTGACTTAAATTCGCATAACCAATGGCATAACGTTCACGACTCATAAGCTCAAGTGTCATAAGTAACAATACAATTTTGTAGATACTTATGATACTAACTTTGTCTAGTAAAAATTTTCAAGAAACTTTCCTTACATTCTATTATGCAAATTTCTAGAAACTTTGGAATGAAATAAAGGCTCGGTAGCAAAAACTTTCATTCTAGGTTGAAAGTTTCCATAAACTTAGATTGCATGGTGTAAGTATCATAGTTATTGAAATGGTTTTTGATAAGTAACATCCGATTCATGTTTAATATTTTAACATAAATAATTATACATATATCTTTGGTTAAATTTGATGTTTCAGTTAAATGTTAAAGTACCGTGAGTTCTGGTGAATAGTGTGAGAATCTAATAACAATTGCATCAATAAATGTTTAAAATTGCTTACAATTTTTAAACAATATTTATTGAGTAATTAATATTATTTAGTTTGTAATTAGCCATATGCATTGTTTGTAGAGCATGATTGTCTCCTTATGGTCAATTTTGTCAACTATATCTGACCTAATTTGTCTAGGACATACCGAGTCACATTACTAACAGCTACGCTCGAGTTACGAACAGTCAGGTAAAGCGTTTTTCCATCCAGTTTTAATTTTATTGGAGAGCCGAAAATGAAAAAGAATATTCAGAGGTTATTAAAATAAGATCCCATAAGCCATTATTTGTATTTACATTGAAAATGTCATGCATTTATCTGTATTTTGCTAGTCTAGAATTCACAAAACATGAAATTCTGGAAGTTAAACAATTTCTTTTGTAACAGTCATTTCAGTGTCAAATTGTTTACACTTAACAATAGTATATATAATTTACACTTATTCACAGAAATGTAATTTAGTATTTAAGTTCTTGTGAAGTTTTTACATTGAATAAAACTCATGTTTCATATACACACATATATTCATAGAGAATTACAATGTATACATATATATATATATAGTAGTATACTATATATATATATATATATATATATATATATATATATATATATATATATATATATATACATATATATATATATATATATATATATATATATATATATATATATATATATATAGTATATATATATATATATATCAAGTATTTATTTTATAAAAGATTTCTGATATCTATAATTCCTTAAAGTTCATATTGCTGAAAACAATGAATTTTTCTTCAAAATCACCTTTTAATTACTTCCAATTTGTTTTAGATATTGAATATATATATTATAGTAATTTGAAAATTAATTATTTCTTGTGATATGAATAAGTTAATGTTTTGTACTATTACGTATGAATTCACGAGAAAATTTTAAGTATGTAAGAACTTTTACTTGATATTAATAACATAAATAAAAAGTTTTCGATAAACTAAAATCTTTTATCTTCCCTAAGGGAAAAACATTTTTCGACTTTTCCCAGAAAACTGTTCATATTGGGTAAGCTTTTGTTTGACTTCTTGATTCATTTTTTGTACAGAAAAAAAAATTCAAAAAAAGAAAAAATGAGATTTATTTTAATATTTTTCGCAAAGGATTTTCTTTTTCTCAAACCAATAGAGAGTCAGAGAGTCTCTACTTTCCAGAACACAGATGACAAAATAACATTTTTCATAATACCAATCCTCACTTTTGTGTAATAGAAAACATCAACTTTTTCTAAAATGCTTAGAATAAAAACAAGATTTATTTATATTTAGCTATAAACACATTAATTATTAATTATTTACACGTGTGTTTGACATAAAATATTAAATAACGAGTAAAATAAGAACTTTACTTAAGTAAATAGTTATATTTAGAATGATCAGTGCAATTTCTATTTTGGCAACAGCTAATCGTATATAATGAACAGTTATAATTTCATAATTACTTCATAACTAAAAAAAGTTATAAATACATTAAATTAAAAATTGTCAAAGGTAAATGTTCACACCATTGCTCATTCCCATCAATTATATTCAATAAAAGCATTCTTCATAGAATACTATAAAAAATCTAACGTATCTATCATTGTTCGATCAAAATATTTCTGATTTAAATAAAACGAAATATTATGTATTAAGCTAAATTTTGTAAGATTATTTAAATAAATAATACAACATTTCCTGTTTTAAAAGAGCTCTATATTTGTTTTTTCAACAATAAGTTATACATATTGTATAATTCCAGCAACATAAATACTGAAAATAAGGTAAAGCATTATATTAAACATCGTTTAAATATATAAGGTATTTATGTAAAAATTAAAAGTACATATTTATATATTCTTAATCACTCCTATTAATATTGTTTAAAGTGAAAATTTTTCCTTAATAAAGTTACTGTTTTACATTAAAATAATTGTCAGGTATTATCTAACATCTCTTCGTAAAAGCCTATTGTGTTCTGGTACCGCTCAATATAAATACGTCGTCACATTTGATCAAAAATATTCAGATTTCAAAATCATATATAAGTAAACTAAAATAAGAGGAAATTGATTAGATTACAAATAAACATTATCGATAGTAAAAATCTTAAAATATTGAATTTTCCAGTGAATTTTGAAAATTACAAATGTAAGAAATTTTGGGCAGCAGATAAATTATAGCGCATTTATCAAAATAGGTAAACAGAAAGGAAAGAGATGATTAACTATAACAGCAGGAAATTATACAGAAATAAAATTCAATTTTTTCAATAAAGAAAAATTTTTCTTGACAAGTTACTGTAATCAATAGAGAAAACTGACAATGAAAATCAAATAATATATCACAAATTCAAAAAGAATAAAAAAAGAATTTTGAAAAAGTAGAATGTTTTGAAAGAATGTGAAAAAACATTGTAAAATTAAAGAACATCAATAATTAATATTTAAATTAGAATAATTTTTGAACATAAAATATTTATAATAAACTGTGCTGATATTTCTCCTCTCACTGAGTGCAAAAATTGCGAACAATATCAAAGTCACTGACTTAAGCAATATCTTAACATTCCTAATCTTTTAATCTCATTGTTATATTTACTCATTCATTCTTCTCCAATTTTACGCTATATAAAAGTCATTTCTACTCTGAAATGTATCATTGAATTTTGATCAAGAGAAATACATTCTTTAGATTATATTTTTAGTCTTCAGTATATCAGATTGAAAATAGAGATTACATTTTATGTAACTTCAAAAATTGCTGTTTCTAATGGACGAATTTGTTAACGTGATTTCGAGTTCTCTTGTATGTAAGCCAGCTATATTTATTACAGCTAGTTCCGCTTTTGAGAGTAATGTATGTTGCCAACAATGAGCATATGCAAATAAGTTGTTGTTGTGTTGTTGTTGCTGATCCCTGTTGTCTAGCAGCGCTAGACCAAGTCTATGATATTGTACACTCTCAGGAAATCAATGACCAATAATGGTCGCTCCAGAAGATCTTCTTTATCGAGTCCCAAGCACTCAAGGATATGATCCGGAGTGGCTTGGCTTTTGAAACACTTAGCGCAAGTTGGAAAATTCTTTTCTTTGTTATTAAATGCCAATGATCTTAGGTGGCCACTTCGAAAACGAGATGTAATTAAGTGCTTCATGCAATTTTATCTTAAGATTCTCATTGTTCACGAAATTCTGACTTTAGTTTTACAACTGAACCAGCATCTTTTCGGTTGAATAGGATGTTACTTTTGTTTTCAACATAATGAATTAATCCTTTTGGGCTTACTCTACTTTTCTTTTGCATTCACCCAACTTACTCTGAACTGACGAAGACAGATTGAAGGAATGAACTCACTAATGTTAAAAAGTACGATCAAGTTCCTCTTTATAGAAATTGTAATAATTTCATTTCTTCATCTTCGTTTCTTTTTCTTCTGGATCTGCCCGAAATATCAAAGTATGAATTTCAACTAAATGCAAAATTTGTGCTCATTTCGATTGTGAAAATGAAGATGATATTGAGAAGATCTATTGTATTTTTAAAAGTGTGCAATAAAAATGGGTTTTTAAATTTGATGATTCAAATTTGTTACCGATTACATTTTAATGCTTAAAATTTCACATAGCACAAAAATTCTAACTCTGTAATTTGCGAAAGATTATTAAAAGATGTCAAAGATTTTATGGGACGGAATGGAATTTTCAAGTATGGAGCACTTGAAATCTTGTATTGAAGCATTATTTTTAAAAGATAAAAATAAAATTGTGGTTAATATTCGGAAATCTATACTTTTAAAATAAAAAATGTCCTGATATTCTAGTCACTAAATTTCCTCCTTCAATATCGAAATAGCAATTCGTTTTGTAAATCAATTTGCATAGGTTTTTGAGAAATATTAATAAACAAAATTACAGATGCTAATTTTAATTCATTTTTCTAAGCATCACAAAACAAAACACATTTAAATCAAATATGGCTTGATAGATATATTTATGAGACTGGCGACTCAAGCATTCATAATTTACATGTAAAGCTGGCTTAAGAAGCCCAAATAATTAACGAAGCATAAATTTCGAGACTGATATCTCCAACAACATATATTTATAATACAGCTTAAGAAGTCTAAATAATTGGTTAATTATACATGAGGAGACTGATCTGACAGAAATCATAAAAATCCCTTAAAATATAGCTTAGGAAGCCGAAACAGGAATTGTAGTTCAGAACAATGTCCTCTCTGTACACATACAGTCGTCTTCTACAACCTTTTCAATTGTATCCTCTTTTATCTTGAGTCGCGAAGATGGCAGAGGAAGCAGACCTCAAGGTGCTCTCGATTTTTACATAATCAAAAAAGAAAAGTCTTCTTTAAAATATTAATTTTTTTAAAAAATGTAAATATTTTTAATAAATTTAATTTCTTTGATAGAATTTCATAAATTATAAAAAAATTATAATTTTGTGTAAAAATGAAAATACTGAGAAGAAATTAAATTCATTCCTTAATTTATACCATATACAGAATTTTTAATCTATTTATAATCCATATTTCTATTTATAATCCATATTCATTTTTAGATAATTTAATTTCCTGGACGTATTCTATTGAGATCAAAGTGACAGAAAAAAGATAATCAAACAATTGGTACATTGGTTTTGAACTAATTCTTTACTCAAAACAAAAGTAGTAATCAAAGTATATCATATTTTCTTTATTGCCAAAAAAACTCAACAAAAAATAATTTTTTAAAATAAATTTCGAAAAAATATAATATTTAAATGAAAACCAAAAGGTGAAGGATGAAGTAATCTTAAATATTGTTACATTCGAAACACATGTTAACTTTTCAGCCTTTTGTGATGTTCTATTAAGCTTTTGTGGATAATGTCGGAATTTTCATGACTAAGAATAGTTAAGCAGGAAAAGACATTTTAATCTACCATTGTTTACATTATTGCTAGGCAATGGACTCTTGTTAACGAAAAAATAGATTTCTACTAAGCATTGCATTTCCTTTTAAAAAATAAAGAAATAAATAAAAAAATTAATTAAATTAAGAAAATCATACTATGAGCTAAATTAATTAAATATGTTAACATATGCCAAAAACTGACTGTAACTATTTAAAATTTTCAATAGACTGGAAAATTTTAAACTCCAAAGCTTTTAAAAAAGTGTAAAAATGTGCGCTTTAAATGAAGAAATTTACGTAAAATTATATAATGTTTTTAGAAGATTGGTAGTTCAGTTATTACCATACTCATAACTTAAAAGTTTAGATTATTAGAGAGCTTGTGTTGCTTTAGAAATATAGATTCAAAATGCTTAAATCAGCCGACATGATTGCTGAATGGATAATATTCTGTTTTCCAGTTCACTCTATTTCGTTGGTTTGCCTCTAACCTCGGGTAAATGTTTATTATTTATTTGAATAAATTTTAACCCATAAGTTAATGTCGGTATTGTTAAAAAAAAGACATTAAGGTAAAAACAACTAAAGCTTCGGATCTGTGAAAGAAAAAGGGGTTTGAATTTAATTTTAGTTTTCTGATTCATTCTAAATATATTTGCTTTTTATTGCATAACAATTATGCTCCTCAAATTTGAGGATTAAACTTCAATCTAAAATGGATTATCTAAACGAAACTATTCATAAATTAAGGAATTGTGTTTAAAACTAAGGAACACTAAGTAGTATTAGATGTTTTAAGATAAAATATCTATGTTTAAATATTTGAAAATTAAATTTAAAAACTAACATTATTCCTTTCAAAAAAATCTTTGAAATACTACATAATGTGACAATAAACTACCTTTTTTCTCATAGTATTAAATTCAAACATTCAAAATTTAAAATTAAGTTAACACGAAACTCAACTATTCAAAACACAGTAATGTTTTTATAGATGACGATTCATACTTTTGAATTTTTCTTGCAGATAGAATTGAAATAGAATGCTGTATTTTGTATAACTGATTATGTGTGTGTGATTAACCATACAAAAATATATTACATTTAAAATAAACAAATGCCATTAAAAATTTCAATTAGAAGCATATTTCTTAACTAAAAAATAGCTCAAAACAGTAATTTTTTAAACAATTTATATGATTCAATGTACTATATTTGTTTGAATCTAAATTCCCAATAATTGTGATCTTTAAAGGCAATTTTCATTAATGGTTTCGAAATATTAAAAATTCTAATAACTAGTTTTAATTAAGCATTTATTAAAATATATACATTTAAAATTTTTTCCAAAAAGTTAAATAAACTGAAATAATTAAAGCCAAAAAATAAATCAGGATCAATTACACGAAGCTTTATGAGATTGTTTGATGAATGCATAAATCACAATTTCCCTATAGAAATAATTCCTTTGAAGTGTGTGAGATAATATACGCAATATTAAAAATGCGATGTAATTTGTAGCGATGATTATTTCACAAGGAACATAGAGCTAATAAAGTTTTAACATTAAAAAACATATTTTAATATTGCGGAGGAGTATGTAAAGTTTTTGGTCATAGTCCTTGTTAATTAAAATGGATTGATTATAAATACGAGTTCTTTGGAATGTTAAATAAGTAATTATTTTAAAAATTAAAATTTTTGTTGCAGTGTTAATCATTAAGTTTTTCGATCAACTTTATAATTAGAATCATATTTATACGTACATGCATCATACCAATTTTGATGGATTTCTGTAGCTGAAATTTTTTATACATTTTAACTAATTACTTTTGATGTCCGAAGTTGTGCTCTTTCATTAATATTGCTTGTTATTGTAATCTATGCTTATACTGTAAGAGATAACTACATCATATAGTATTTACATATACAACTGATTATTTACACACACACAATATATATATATATATATATATATATATATATATATATATATATATATATATATATATATATATATATATATATATATATATATATATATATATATATATATATATATATATATATATATATATATATATATATATATATATATATATATATATATATATATATATATATATATATATATGCATGTAAATACATTTTCAACTGAAGATAATTTATATTTGCTTTGCTGTTTGTACATAATCCTTACATTGTTTGTTCGTGGTTGAGAATGGCTGACGAATTTATATGCTAGTCACTGATAACTTAGAGTATAGGCTATATATCGTATAAAATTTTTTAATAAAGCGTTTGTGATTAATGTAAGCCATTATTAAAGCTGATTTATAAACACACTGTAAAACTTCTCTTGACGTGAGGTAATTAATTTAATCTGAGGTAATTAAGTTGATGTGCTTTTTACAAACACTGAAGAAAATAAATATTTTTTTGTTTTACGTATTTCTGTTAGTTAATGAGTCTATCCTCTTTTGGAGAGAGAGAGAAATGTTGTATAACATAGTTTTCTCTCTCTCTACGCAATTGATTTTCTGTTTTAACCAAGTACATAATTCTATGTATGAGAAGGCCTAGATCTCTATATTAAGATTTTTTCAGGCTATTTGTTGTAAAAAATGATGACTCTTAAAACAAAAAGTAGATAGATATGGAATTATATATCACGAAATAAGTAACAGTTTTTAAATTTTAATACTTCTTTGGAAATGGATTAGGGCTATTTATAATTTTTTTAATGTTTTTAATTGAAATTACATTTTTTTCATCAAATATGTATACTCATACCTTTATGTTTAAAGTATGTATACTCATACATTTATGCTTAAAGTATGTATACTCATATTTCTATCTTTAATAGATCGAATTGTGAAATTTCTTTTGAAATTTGCATTGGATTTTTTATTCATCTTTAAATAAAAATTTTAATTTTTCCATCGATATTTACGTACTATATACCCGAAAAAATATCGCTTGTTATAACAGCACACCTGATTTTAAAAAATGGCGAAGTAGAAGAAATTTATTATATTCAACGTATTAAAATAAATCATAATTTAATTTTGAAAAATAATTTATTTCATTATTTTAAAATATTAACTGAAATATAAGCTCCTTTTATTGAGAGCGAGATTTTTCCATCTCAGTAAAATAAAGTTTCTATAAATATAAAACTCATATTTTTAAATAATCTTCCCTTTAAATGAGTTATGACAAAAAAGTTTTCAAATTTTCTCTATTGTTTCTATTATAACCTAAATAAAATACTCGACAAACTTTAAATTTATAGAATGCTTGTTTTATTATATTTAGGATATACTCTGAGTGAAAATATTTTATTTGCTGCTGATTGAAAATCCACAGAGAAATTCGAAACCACGTTTGCACACATTGTAAAAGTAAGACTAATACGTTGAAACAATCAGCTGACATAAGTCTTCAGGCCACAGTAGTAAACACACATCTTCACATTGTAACACAGTTTTAAATCTTGATCTTATTAATCTAATCTCAAGCAGGAGGGTTTATATAGATTTTGGAAGATTCTAGTAAATTCTTGATTCCAAAAGATTCTGGATTCAGTATATTAAAACTGTAGTGACCTTATTTGGAATCAAACAGCAGATAAAAACTTGATTTTTCTGTTTGAAAATCCTATTCAATAAATTATTTTTCTATTTCCTTACTTTTAGTTAAAATAAAGGAATTTAAAACAGAACTTTCAGGATTTTAACATGTCAAAATTTAGAGATTAATATATATATATGAAAGATTTTTTGCAAGACTTTATTGATTATATAGAAAGTTATAATGCAGAACGTCCGGTTTTTCAGAATCTTTCACAAATCTGTAGTTTTGAGTTTTGATTGATTGTTGCAATATTGTTAGTACTTCAGTTATTTCAATCACATGATATATATTTTCTTTCGATCAAATAATGTCATTAATGTAGTTTCTAGGCAAAAATTTCAACATTTATTTCTAACTTTGATTTCTAGTTTAACCAATGATATTTTAGTTCATCATATTGGTAGGATTGACTTCGATATGCTTGTGGATGTTTTCAGTATCTCTTATGCTGTTGTTGTCGGTTGAATTAGATCTCTTAATCAGAAACAGCTTTGCTCAGAATCATTTATGACTGTTTTATGCTTCTCATATATATAGATGGAATATTATAATCATTTCATCTTTGTCTTAAATTCACTTGTAAAAGAAAAGTAATTTTTATGATGTAGACATAAGATACAGCTGTGTAAATGTTTAAACTTTGAATACATAGAAAAAACTTTTTTTAGTTATATCTAAATAGTTAATGTTTAATTAGATACACTTATATGAATATTTTTAATAAAGAAATTTATTAAATAATTATTTTTTCTAGATTGATATCATATTTTTATAATAATTAATTAATTAAATAGTATAAATAAAGAAAACAAAATTAAATGATTAATTTAATCCTTAGCATTTAAGCTGAGTAAATATTTACAGCACATGTTAAAATAGTAGCTAAATTTAATGATATAAAAAATAACACTAATTTACTTGGAACTTTACTATCAATATGTATTACCCTTTATTACAATGTTTTCATGTACAACTTCGTTTTATTACCACCACTATAATAGAATTATCTAAAGAGTAGATAACATTTTATACGGGGCGTCTCAAGCGCGCTCCTTCCCTTTTCGTCAAATAGCCCATGAAATAAGCACTGTCTCTATTTTGGCGCCCCTTTTCATCAAAAAAGAGCAAAACACATTCACCTGGGCCGTTAGAGAGTCGCTTCTTCGTATATCATTCCTATTTTATCGAAGGCTGGACCAAAATGGCTGTATTAAGTCTCATATGTACTTTACCGTCCTTTTTATAACTCCATATCGTCACGCATAGTCATTACGGGAAACGTTTAAAGAATATTCAGATTTATGAGCCTTCTTAAACGTTAGAATGCGCTGTTTGGCATTTAAGTTCCCATATTGGCGAAGAAAGACCGATGGTGGGATTCTAAAAGAGTCTTAGGAAGATTCATCGCCAACGAATCGGAAAACAGTAAAGTTATTATTTTATATGTGGATAAGAAGTCTTATATTTTTTTGAACCCGATTCTAAATGTAAATATTTGAATCTAAATAGCATTTGGTTTCACGTAAATAGAATAATGTACAAAATTCTAATTTCTAAATTTTTCTTAAGAATATTTAGAATAAAGGAAAAATTCTTTATGTAAAATGTTCTTAATTATATTACATTCAAGCAATTCCAAAAACAGAAAAACAAATGTTAAAAGTATAGATTTTAAAAAAATATTTGAATTTAATAGAAATGGAAATGAAATTCCTCTCATGGATTTTAATGAATTTACATTTTTCAGTCAACAAATAAATATTGCTCATGAATGAATGAAAATAAATAGGGGAAATACAAAAAGTGATTTTAACTCGAAGATTTTTGAGTTTATAATTCAGAAGTAATGTTTAATCATATTTTCAAATTTAAAGTAACCTTTGGTGAAAGTTTCGTAAATTTAATATGTTAAATCATTCTATTTTGATGGCTTTAAAACCACTAAAATTAAAGTTAGCATAATTGATTGACTCATTCTGAAAAAGGGATATTTTTAAAAATGTTACAACTATACACATGATAGAGATATGAAAAGAATTACAGATTCACTATAAGTTTATACACTCTCTATAAATGTTTATTGTCCATTTTTGATACAAGACACGGTTAGACTGTAATAAAGAACTTATTGCATACATTTTTAACAAACTTTGCAGAAAGGTTAATAGTCTTTGAATTACCAAATACCACTTCAAAGGCTTTATTTACACGATGATTCGTTTCCATACTTTTTCGTGAAAGTGATTTGCGCAGCTATAACATTACGAATAATAAACGTATTTAGAGATAAAAAAAATTTCTTGCTTACCTTCAATTTTTCCTAACAGGTACTAACAGCGTACTGTCTCACTTAAACTGAAAGATCGCAAAATAAATTTGGTGAGTTTATGGTTCCTTTCGTTTGAGTAGTAAAAAGAAGTAGTTCTTTTGCATTTTCAAAGCGAATGAATCATTTATGCTACCCCTGTATTACGAAAAAGTTGATCAAGGTTTTTAAGAAAATTTTGAAGAAAACAAATTGTAAAAAAAAGACATTCAGATTTGTATTTGAATCTAGGAATTCATTTCAAGATTCGTGTGATTTGTAGCATTTAGGATTCAAACATCAAATTTGCAATTATAATCGATGTTATCTTAGCAAATATAAAGAATACTGGTATTATTTTAAAGCTTATAATTTATTAAAAATCATAAGCTTTATTTTAATGAATAATCATGTTGACTGCCAAAATAGTATAATCTATTGCTTTATATAATGAGAAATAAATTAGGTTATCAATTAATGTAATAATATCTTATAATGTATTTAATAGTAAAATAACATATCTGAATGGTTATGTTAAAAATGAGCTAAACTTATTTTATTTATTTATAGAATTATTGAGAAAGCCATTAAAATTATTCAAAGTTTTAAATAATTCTGTGGACTTATTTATCTCAACGAAAATTACGGATATAAACTTCTTACTTCTAATTATTATTTCAGTTATTCTGTAAATATAGAATAACAAGTAAATATGAGTAAAATTATGAATCCAGTTGAAATAAAATTTGTATAACATAACGCTTTTTTAAGTATATTATTTAACAAATTTAAAACATATAAATTATACTAACATATAAAGAATTGAATTTAAATAATTTGTTGTACATATCTAAGATTATTTACAATCCACTTACAAATAAAAAAAGTAAGGAATTTAATAAGACACAAGGAAGACCATTTGCATTTATCTTGGATCATTTTGGAGTTTAAAATGTTCTCGCCTAATGTTTGATTACTGCAAAAACTCATGTAAACTGTTTCTTAATATTTGTTTAAAAACATTTTATTAAAAATGTGTGAGAAAGACAAAAAAATAAATGTTGTTTACTGATTTTTGAATGAAACACCACTAGTTTTCCGTTACGATGGTAAGGGGTCAACTGGTATCAGACTTTATTGTATACATATTGGTCAAAATTCACAAATCGGTTTCCATTCTGCTAATTTACATCATTGGTTGATTACATAAAAACTTATCAACATTAATAGAAATGTTATAAGCTAACTAACTTTCATCACATCAATATTTTCTAACTTCTTAATGATGTAAAGATATCATATCCTCATTAAACTTCAGGAAAAACTAAAATTAGTTTTATTTCTTATTACGATTATTTTTACGACATATTGGGAATGTAATCTAATAATTAAGCAACCTCAATCGATACACTAGCAAGAGAGGTTTCCTTATGACCATTTTCGGCAAGCCAGGGCAAATTTGGTTAGTTTCCAACATGGAAAAAATAATTTTGATCTATTATAAATATTATCGCAAGAAATTTTCAAACAAATGAATACTTTAACAAAAGAACACCGAAACTGGAAAAGTTCGGAAAATTTGGCCATTTTTTTAAACATCATAAGATTTAAATTAAATCATGAACTACTACTGATATCCCTGAGGGAGGTGGGATTCGAACTTATAAGCTTCTGAACTTAAAATTATGCTAATGATCAATACAGATATCAGTGTGAATACGATTCCGAAATAAAATTGATGGGCTCAGTAATATAAAATATTAATAATATTTCTCTACCTTAATAAAAAATTGTGTCAAAATAAGAGTTAGCTTGATGGGGCCATAGCAAAAATATACATAAAAGTTGATTTTAATTAAAATAATAATACTGCATAAAAAATAATGCATAAAGTAAAAAAAATGATCGATTTCATCCCCTAAATTTGTTATTTTTCTTATTAGATTGTTAAATACATTTCTGTTCTGATAAATCTTTGCAAAACCCATTAAATAAAAAATACAAAAATTGTAATGAGAGTAATTAAAATAATAACGCAATATATATGACTTAAATGTTATTTAAAAAAATAAGATTTCTTCCAGATAAATACCAGTCAGTTAATTAAAAGGAGTTTAATTATGAATCTTCTTTCGTTGTCAAATCAAACAACTTACAGTCTAAATTAAATTACATACTCAGTTTGGAATGCAATAATAATTAAAATGAATGTAATAGTTAGGAATGTGCTCATTAAAAATATATGAATTTTCACCATAAGCCTACGCAAAATCTAGAATTATTTTAATGCAAATATCACTTTGGAACATAAATATTTAATTTTATAAAATCAATTATACTGTATGATTTACATATTTGTCAATATTTACTTTTGTTGCACTATAATTGTCTGATATTTATAGCTCTTATAAAGTTTCTGTTAAGATATTTAATTTTTATTTTAAAAATGATTTTTCTGTAAACTTGGTGCTTTGTTAGCATTTATATGTGTGCTAAATAGTCATCAAAACAGAGTTTGTTATTTTGATTTAAATTTACTTTTAATAGTATATTTTATTAAAGAAAATTTTGATGATTTCGTAAAAAGCTTTAGAATTTGATATTGAATAAATATATATGATCACAAATGATTCATTCAAAAACTAAAAATCTTATATTATTTCAAGAAATATATATCTGATGAGGACATAAATTTTATATATATGTATAGTAAAAATATATAATAACTGTATAATCTCTTTCATAAATTAAAATTTTATGAATATTAACAAAACAATTTTTTGATAAATTAAGACATTCATATTTCTATATTCATCGAGATCAAAAAATGTTTCATTTAAGTAAACAGCGTAAACATAAAAAAATAACAAAATGGCGATAATAATTCAAAACATTGCTATGACAGAATTACTTGAAATACCACTAATTAGACTTTCATGACAACTTATTTATATAATATGCCTACTTAACAATTTTCAACAATTTTTTATTAAAATGTAAATTAATTTTTATTTAAAAGATAAATTAAATAAAAAAAAATCTCTTTAAAATGCGGTGAAGTTTAAGAATTTATTTTCCACTAAGGCATGAATTTTTGCATGGCAGATTCAAAATGGATAAATCATTTAAAGTGATTATTATAATTTTTTGTTCTTTTTTCTCATCTTATTGAATGTAAATATGGAAACTTTTAAAATGGGGTGTATGCTTTATTAAAAAATTATATATGAAAATTACACTAAAAAATTTCACTTTACAGTTCAGAATTGTAATTGTCATTATTAAGTGTAAGCTTATATACAGAAAATCTAATACGTTTTAAATATATTAACCCATATTTCTCATAGAAATTAGTTGAAAGTATTAATTGAGTATAAATGCTAAAATTTAAATTCTGTACTAAATTTATAAATTTTAGGACAATCTTATGATGCATATGTGTAGGTGATTATAAGCTTGAAATATTGTTTTGAAAAGGAATAATAAAAGATTCCATACATAAACATTGGTATCATGTGTTTGCAAAATATGAACAAAATAAATGAAAATAAAATAAGTTATGTTAGTGAAATTTGAATCATATTTAAAATTTATTATCTTTAAATTAAAAAATTAGACAATCTTTAAATTAAAAAAATTAGGCAGAGCAAAAATATTTGGAGATAGTAATGATGTGCATGAAGTATGTAGATAATTGAAAAGTAATTCGATTGTTTGAAAAAGTAGATAAAACATTAAAAATATCTTATTACCTTCTTGGAATATTATGATATAAATATTCATTAATAAATAGCTGAATTAACTGAATATTTTAATTGAACAAAAATAAATTCACATAAATCAAATGTTGAAAGAAAAAAAGTTAAATCATAAAATGAGGTCATTGATTATAATTTTTTCTACACTATAAATTTAATATTCATACCTTAATATTAAAATTCTTTTAAATTTATGCAGCTATTAAAGAAGATAATTTAAAAAAATAATATATTTTTTTGGAAAAATCTCTTGTCTATGTGGAGTTATTCTAATATGTATACATATAAAAACATACATAAAACTTTCATTTTTATAAAATTCACTTTATGCTGTAAAGAAGATATTAATAATCATATCTGATAATAATGACTTAGAAATGAGAAACGTCGAAGAATATTTTTGGCAGCCAATCATATTTGGTTATTTTCACACGTGATTGATGACTTCTAAATCATAATATTCACTGGCGCGTAAGTATTGCAAATGCAGGTCGGAGAAACAAAAAACTAAAACATTTTTGAAAGTTGAAGACTTATTTTTCAAATACTTTACGAAGGAGTGTTTCTGAAAAAAATAATTGATCTTTGTTCAAAATTCGGTGATGAAAATTAATGCGCGAAACTGATGAAATTCTCTAAGTTAGGAAAATATACCATAAATTTATAATATGATTGTCAGATTTCCTGCATTTGCTGAGAAAAATGAAGATTCTTAAAGACAGTTCTTGACAAATGTATTTGATGATAGTTGAATAAATTGATTTTCTAAGAATTCGATTATAGCTGAAGATTTTTTTAACAAAAATTTATGATGGAAGTGTTTATGCAAAATTTTAAAAAGTTATATGCACACATCACCACAATAATGAATTATTTAATACTTAAAAATAATAAAATATGGAAATAAATAAAAATCATCTATTTTTTGTAGATTTTAAAATCGAATAATCCATCCCCATAATTGATAGAAAAATTACTAAAAAATAAATGATAAGTAAATAATAATTAGAAAAAGAAATTTAAATATTTTATGTGCACAAGGAATTAACCGATAAAACAATAACAGAGTTAAATAACAGTAAATTAGTATGTAAACAATAAAGTAATAAGTAATATATGGTAGTTTTCATATCATTTGCAGATTAAAAGAAATAAAAATTGTGGTTGAAACCCTTTATGTATCATAAAAAATATTTAAGTGATAATTATCATTTATATATTTTAAGAAGTCAGTAAATTTATTATTTTTCTGCATGTTTATAAATGCTATCTTTTGATATTTTTCCAGATTTAAATCGCACTATTTGTAGATCATTGCAGTGCTATACTTTAGTTAGTTACCCAAGAATAATCATTTCGATTTGAATTCGAATTTACTAGTTACCAGTCTAAATCAGCCATTTTTTTCAATTTAATTAATTTTTATAGTAAATTCAAAATACTAATTTTTAAAATCTTACTTATGTTTAGGAATTCTCTAGCTCTTTCAAATTCCATTTTATTGTTGTTGTTACTGATGACACTTGGACAATCCAAGCTCTATTACCTTGGCTATGCGAATTTAAGTCAATTGGGAGCGTCTTTCTTTTTATTTAGAGTACCATGAAGGTGAAAGTACGTCTTTGCTCTACACACATGCCATAAGTACCCGTTTATAGGGTAGGCAACCACCTCTTTCATACAAGGTAGGAAAAAGACAGGATAGATAGAGAGTACATCCATGCCCGAACCGGGATTCGAACCCGGGACCTCCTTATCCGCAGTCAGGCACGCTGACCACTAGACAAGTTGGACGGCTCCATTTTATTTCCTGCTATATAAATTAGTTTTAACTTTCTGGTTTTCTATTATAAACACTAAAAACATAAAATTAGCCAAAATTTTAGTTACAGATGCCATACTTTTTGTGAAATTTGTTATTTTCTGCCAAATGTTAGTGAAATATAAAAAAAAAAAAACTAGCTAACACACTCAACGGAAAATTTTAATACATCAATCTTAATTTAATTTGGGCATAAAAATGTGACAATATCCTTCGAATTGAAGTAAAATCTAAGAAAAATATTGAGCAATAAAGAAAATATTATTAAAAGTATATAGCAATATGGATAATTTATGAAATTTTAACGAATATTCCCTTTAAAGATAGTGTAAATGAATTAAGTTCTTCATATATATTCTGACCTTTGCTGTATTTCATAGATTCACTTAAAACACGCGGTCCAAGTATCATCGAAATATCTTGATTATTACTTGAGATAACGTGTTAAGGGATGGTTGAAGAATTTGTGAAAACAAAGTTATGCGAAAATCGCTTCTAAAATGACTGTTTCGCTTTCGATTGCCACTTCTTCCCGAATGTATACGCCAAATAACGGCTTCACACTTATGGTTATCAATCAACATATTATAGAAAAACATAACTACTAAAAATAGTAAAAAAGTAAAACACTTTTCTATACAACTTACTGTCTGAAAATGTATTTTCCGGTTTCGTTTTTTAAACAGACGATGTATTTTAAAAGTTCTGTTCTTAAATTTTATTTAAAATACAATAAAACAAGAAACTATTTTGAAAACTCTAATGTTTTGCATACAAGATTCACAAATAAAATAATTGATCCATGTAGTCGAAAATCAACTTTTCAATGTAAGCGGATATTTTAAGAGCCTTTCTCCAAATGCAAGCACTGCATCCAGTTTCTCTAATATCCCATTATTTAATCAGAAACAAAGAAAAATTGTGATCGGGTTCCTTATTTAAATGTAAGTAAAGATTTGAAGAAAGTTATAAGATTGCTATAATACAATATTTTCTTGCTTAATAATAATATATTATTTTTGCCGCCATTCGATTATGTTCATGTGTGTTTCGTTTTTATCATTCGATTGTAGTAACCAGAGTTCTATTCTTTTAAATATTAAAAGCAACCAAATGAACGTATTTTGAAAAAAAAAGACGTTTTAAAATCATAGCGTTTTGAAAAGTACCTACAGAAATTAATAAAATCTTGTCCTTAAAATCTGGAACATATTTTGTTGAAAACCAGAAAGTAAATACATTATTAAATTTAATCAAAAATTTCCTATAACATCTCGCAGAATATATTGATAGAATTAGTGTAAGAAACTATAGTATAAAATTAGTGCAATAAACAAAAAGCGAAGTTATTTGAGAAATAATGTTTTATCAGTATGAAGAAAAGAATTGCCAAATTTTAAAAATCGTTCTAAGAATAATTACAAAGGCAAATAATTTTGGACATTTAAAGGAAACGACAACAAATATTAAGAGATGATCATAACAGTTTGGTTCTTATTAGAGTATGTTTGTGTGTTTCACAATTATTACTCATACTTTCTCAAATATGTTCTAATCTATAATATTCTAATCGGTGTTATAGTTACAAGTTGATCACATTTTACATTTAAGCAAATAAAGAGCGATCACTTTTTCTTGATTATTTTCAAACCAGATGCGGTGCATATTGTTGGAATAGAAGCTGGAAGATTGCTGTTGATGCAGAAAAGAATCTATTCCGAATTATTGCCATAGTATTAAAAACATGATATTATCTAAAATGCTTCTCACTAAAAATTATTGACCTATCAATTAAAGCTAAATTTCCATGTCCAGAAAAACAACTTGAAGCATAACAGTATTATTAGTAAAACTGACATTTGGTATTATCACTGCGGTTGGTAAAGATCTTTTCACCAGGCTCACCATGGTATCAAATTACCAGTTCATGTCCGTTCCACATAATATTATATATATATATATATATATATATATATATATATATATATATATATATATAAATAAGAGAATATTTAATTTTTTTTCTTAAAAAAAACCCATATAGATGGGAATTATTTCCTTTTTCGGTACTATAAGAGGTATATATGTGTAGGAAGCATATAGTGCACCATCGTAACTTTGAAAATGCGCCCTCGAATTTAGAAGCAAGGGTCAAGTAGAAGTCCCCCAGATTAGGTCTTTTAAAAGCCAGATATATAATTTCACTTACGATCATAATCTATTCTTTATTTGCTTCAGACACCATTAGTGAATACTGCGGTCGGTTTGTCCAGGTATCGAAGCCGCAACCTTACAGCCACCAGCGCTTTGCCTATAGAGTTATATATTATTTCTATTAGGCAAACAAATTAGCGCTGAACTGCCAAGATTTTAAAAAGTACAAAAAATAAAGTTACACTCAAAATTCTTCTCAAAATTGCTTTATTCCATTGTCTAAATTCTGATTATGTGCATATTTTGTCTCTATGTTCCAAAACTTCTTTTAATTCCTTGAAATAGTTTTTTTTTAAAATTCTAATCTCTTATAGATAGTAATGTATACTAATTTAAAAAAAAGTAATCTAATAATATATTTTAAATTTTTTTTTTCATTTTTCTTTTTAAAAATTATTTTTTTGCATTAATTATTTATTTTGTTTTGATATTTGTTTTCATTATTATTAATAAAGTTATCTTTAAGTAAAGAGATTGCATTCTTTTATTTGTACGTATGCGATTTCACTTAAAATATTTTAGTAGAATTAAATAATTTCTTCTCTAGTGAACAGTTTTTGAGAACCTGAACACTTTTCTTGTGTCTATACGCTGAATATTTCAAAGTCAAAGAATGAAACAGGTCTTCACTAGATACTAAATATGTATATTAGATTCAATTGCTTGTGAATACAAGCAGAAAATATATATTGTAATGAAAGAAAACTTCAAAATAATATTCAAACAACTAAGCAATGACAAGTAAATAATCTGATTTTCTATAGGAGGAATCACGTCATTTCCTTCAGATTTTAACATCAATTGATGTTATTTAGAATCTGTAAAATATATGAAATTAGAAAGCATATCTATTTATATAAATCGAATAAAGTTTGCCATAATTTGTATACAATCCCTATTAGATATTTTATCTCCTGCCAAAAAAATACGGCTATTACAGTACTGTTTTTTAAGAATTTCTAACAGTGGGGAAATGTTTTATATAAAATCCACTAATAAGGAAACTAGTACAAAATCTATCAACCAAAAAAAAAAAAAAAAAAAGATAAAACCTTAATCAATTATATGACTTGTAAGCAGTGATGCCAAAAATGATTCTAAATTATAAATATTTAATGTTTGAAACGCAGAGAAAAAGTTGATGGAGAAGAAAATAATCAGGTGCTCACAATAAAATAATAAGAGTTCGGAATTAGTGACACGAACAATGCTGTTCTCTAAAAATATTTATCAACTATTTCAGCTGTAAAGTTTTGAAAAGCCTAGCACAAGTTTATTTTTTATGTTTTGAAGAGAGAGACAGAATTTTCTTATTTTCTTAAAACTAATCAAAATGATTTTGTTGAACAAAGGAATAAGTCATACTAACGCAAGTGTCCTCTACAAAAGTAAAAGAAAAGTATTAAATTGAATATTTTTAAATGGAGAAGTTAAGTTAAGAAGCAAACAAGGAAAGAGTAATTTCTCTGGAATATTTTGGTAGTTATTTCTGTAATATGCTGTTTAATATTTAATTCAATTTTTATTAAAATAACTTTTTATTTATCTCAGTTAAATATTAAATTTATTTTGTCTACTTTATTAGATTTATATTTTAAAATCTTCTACAGAATGAATAAAAGTTTTTTGAACCATAAAATACATATAGCGATCAAATGAATTGTGTTGAAATTCGTTAAACGAACAAGAGTCCATGAATCGCAAAAAGAATATTTAATGAAGCAAGTTACAAAGAAAGAAATTATACATATACTAAACTAATAGAACAGAACATGGTGTATTTATAGATTTTGGACGGCTTGAACACAACCACCAATCAGAAGGCAGCGCAGCAGACGATTTGTAAGAGCAGACGATTGCGGACGTCTTAGAAGACTACAGTTTTACAGACGATAATAGACTTACTTTGTGTTTCTTTGCGATTACTTGCATTATATTATTTACAACACTCGCCCTTAATCACAAAGAAACATGCACAATAAAATCATATAAATCAATAAAAATAAGTATACATTAAGAAATTAGAAACGTTCAAGCCATCCACACAATATTTACATTAACATGATATAATCTAATACAATTTTAATCCACATAATGGTAAAAGTTCCTTTAATTTAAACTTAGATAAAGATTTTGTAAACATATCAGCAATTTGTAGGTTAGATGAAATATAGTAAACTTTTATATCATGACAATTCAAGATATGTTGAATAAATTTTAATTTAATGTCTATATGTTTTAATCGACCTTTGTTGTTTTCATTTGTTACACACTTAATACAAGATTGATTATCTTCAAAAATCATGATTTCTTTAATATCAGTTAATTCCAAAATAATGTTTTTCAACCACAATGCATCTTGAATGGCTTTACTTAGGGCAATAATTTCTGCTTCTGTAGAAGATAAAGCAATACAATTTTGTTTTCGACAAGACCAAGATATTGGACAATTATTAAACATAATTATGTTACCAGAAATGGATTTTCTGTCATTTGGGTTTGCACCCCAGTTAGCATCTGCGTAGATATTTAAGCATGAATTTTTATCCACACACTTTTTATATTCCAGTTTTAAAGTTGAAGTACCTTTCAGATATCTCAAAATTCTTTTCAATGCACTCCAAGCACTATCAGTAGGGTGTTCTTGAAGTTGACTCAAACAGTTTACAGCATAAAGGATATCTGGACGAGATGTATATGCTAAATAAATTAAAGATCCTATTAGTTCTCGGTAGGGTCCACAAAAAGCACTTCCTTTCTCAAAATCAGCTGCTGTTGCTCCTACTTCCATGGGAGTAGAGACTATTTTAGCATCAAACATTTTAAATTTGTTTAATAAATTCAAAATATATGTTTCTTGATCTAGATACAGTCCATCAGGTGTAAATGTAATTTTAATTCCTAAAAATTCAGAAACTGTTCCAGATTTAGACATTTCAAATTCTTTTGATAATAATCCAATTATAATTTTGATTTCACTATCATCAGTACCCGCAATTAATAAATCGTCCACATAAAGTGCCATTAGAATTCTTTCACCTTTTGACTGACGAATAAAAATGCATTGTTCACTATTTAATGGCTTAAAGTTTAATTTGAGAATGAAATTTAAAAATTTTACATACCATTGACGAGGTGACTGCTTAAGTCCGTATAAGCTTTTCTTTAACCGGCACTTCCTGCCACTATTATCATCATATCCTTCTGGTTGATCCATGTAAATAATTTCTTTTAATTCACCATTGAGAAATGCAGTTTTAACATCCAGTGAATAAACTTTTAAATTTTCTTGAAGAATAATAGTAAACACTATACGTAATGCAGGAATACTGATAACTGGTGAAAATGTTTTATCATAATCCACTCCTTCTCTTTGCATAAAACCACGAGCAACAAGTCGAGCCTTATATTTTCCATCTCGTTTTTCGCGTAGAACCCATTTGCATGAAATTGCACGTTTCCCATGTGGTAATTCTTCAAGACACCAAACTTCGTTCTTTTCCATGGACTGCATTTCTTCATCCATTGCTTTCTTCCAAAGATTCTGTTCTTCCTCTGGCAGTGCAGATAAATCTTTAAACGACAACGAATCTTCAAAAATTACCATTGCTTCATAAACTTCTGGTTCAGGATATTTAACTGGTGGTTTCTTTTGCCTTTGTGGTCTTTCCAAAATTTCTTCTGTAGTAATTGTTTCAGTAATATTTTCTTCACCACCAATTTCTTCAACATCATCTTCATTTTCCGAAATAATGGAATCCACATTCAGAATATTTTTATCTTCTAAATCCATTTTTCTTTCTTCGTTAAATACAACGTTCCTTGATATCACTATTCTCTTTGAATCTGGATCCATTAAACGATATCCCATAGTCGAATATCCCACAAATATCATTCTGTTTGACTTCTTATCTAACTTCTTCCTTTGAGAAGGAGGAACCAACACGTATGCATCGCATCCAAATACTCGAATGTTTTGAAGATCGGAATCTTTACCATATTTTAATTTATAAGGAGTACAGTTTTCTATGGATCTACTAGGAATTCTGTTTCTTAGGTATGCAGCAGTTAAAATTGCAAATCCCCAAAATTTCTTGCTAAGTTTTGCTTCAAATATTAAAGCTCGCCCTTTTTCTAACAATGTACGATTGGCACGCTCAGCAACTCCATTTAAAGGTGCAGTGTACGGAGGAACTGGATCTATTGTAACACCAAATTTAGTAGCACATTTGATGAGTTCACCACAAACATATTCTTTTGCATTGTCGCACCTAATTTTCCGTACTGAAGGATTTGCTTTTAAAAAGCATCTTAACTCATTCACAACATCACTTTTTCTTTTCAGCAAACGAACTTCCATAAAACGTGAATAATCATCAATTAATGTCATAAAATAACGCTCACCTGTAGCCATAGGCGGATCAATAGGGCCACAAACATCTGTGTGAATCAATGTCATAGTTTCGGATGCCCTTCGTCTGGGACCTTTTCCTATAGGAGAAGCACTTTGTTTGGAAAAAGTACACACTTCACAAAATTTATCAAAGGTAGGCAATCCAAGTTCTTTTAAGGCTTTATTAGAGGAATGTCCAAGTCTTCTGTGCCATAAATCCAAGTCATTTTCTTTCGCAGTAAGAGAAATTTCACAATTTGGAACAAAATCACAAATATATTGTCCACTATCATCACGATAACCCAAACAAATGTTTTCTTTCTCATTTTCGATGAACACTTTTTTATTTCTAAAGATAACACTATATCCACCTAATTCAATATTCTTTACAGAAATTAATTCTCCATTGAGTTCAGGAACAAAAAGGACATTTTCTAAAGTTATATCAATTCCATTAGATGTTTTGCCTTTTACACTTCCAATACCTTTCACTTCCAGTGCAGTGGAGCGGGATGCACATCGAATAGTTCCTGATGACGGTTTGATGAATGAAAACCAGTCTTTCTGAGAGCACATATGGGATGTTGCCCCGGAATCAATAATGAACTTTTTCGGACTTCCGAAAGTCAAATTGCCAGCAGCAAAAGATAGAGCAGAAGAATATTTTTCATCAGTCTTAGATTCAGATTTGAATTTACATTCCTTTTTAAAATGACCAACACGACCACAATTATAGCACGTTTTCTTTTTACAGAACTTAGCAGTATGTCCTTTCTTTTTACAATGAAAACATGTGAGTTCTTTTCTCGTAGAAAAAGCCGCAGTATCCACAGTTTGTTTCATAAAACGAATACTTGTTTTATTTCTCGAATCATTCAAAAGAGCTTCAGAGTCTATCAAACGCTGAGTTACAAAATCTAACGATAAATTCTCACTCGGTTGATTCTCTAATGCAACCTTAACATTTTCGAATTCTGGAGGGAGAGACATCAAAATATAGACGACAGTATCAATATCACTAACCTCCGCTCCAGACATTCGTAAATCGGCGACAAGTTTTGAAACTTCCTCTATGTGCTGGCGCATTGGAACATCTCTGTTTTTCTTAAGTGTAGCAAGACGTTTTCTAGTTAGTATTTGGTTTACCGCTCCTTTGCTTTCATAAACAGCATGAAGTTTCTCCCATAATTCTTTCGCCGTATTTTCACCACTCATTGATACGAGCACTTGATCACTTAAGAGTGACATGAGTAATGCGTAGGCTTTCTTTCCTTTAACGACTTCTGCTTCCTTATTCACATCGGGCTCCTTAACTAAGTATGTTTCCAGTTCTTTCGCAGACAAAACAGCTTCCACTCGTCGCCGCCAAACAGGAAAGTTCTTTCCATCAAATGGATTTACTCCATACAAATCATGCGGCGAAGCCATTGCTTATTGATAAAATTATTCTATCAAGCAATAAATTAAAACTAGAAACTGCTTTCAATTTATGACAGTGAAAACCACGCTCTGCTGTTGAAATTCGTTAAACGAACAAGAGTCCATGAATCGCAAAAAGAATATTTAATGAAGCAAGTTACAAAGAAAGAAATTATACATATACTAAACTAATAGAACAGAACATGGTGTATTTATAGATTTTGGACGGCTTGAACACAACCACCAATCAGAAGGCAGCGCAGCAGACGATTTGTAAGAGCAGACGATTGCGGACGTCTTAGAAGACTACAGTTTTACAGACGATAATAGACTTACTTTGTGTTTCTTTGCGATTACTTGCATTATATTATTTACAACAAATTGCAAATAAAATTATTTATAAGACAGAGCTGCAAATATAAAATTGTTTGTAAACATTCTGTTTTGGTTTTTCGCTAAAATCAACAGCCATATAAAAGCATTCAATAATTCCCGAACACGCTATAACAACATATGTTTTGATAGAACATATGAATGTTTTTATATACTGAAAAACCTATTTATGTCTACTGTGTATTTAAAATTTTTACAGAATCGATCCAATGCTTTTAGACTTTCAACATAATATAAGTAATCAGTATTGTTATGCAACGCATAATCTTACTGCTTTCAGAATTTCTAATTTACTTTTAAACTCACTAATATTCCTAATGAAATTTTTACTATTTCTTTCCAATAATTTAATTTAAATAATTTAATTAAATAATTCAAAAGTTAAATTAATAATTTAGCTTTATTTAATTATAATCTTTTTAATAATATAATTGTAATAATTACGTTTTTTGTATTGTGATATATAGTTTAATAAAGAATAATTATGGATTACAAGTATTTAAATGCACACACTTTAAATAAATTTGAGTTTAATAAAGATACATTATAAATGATGAAGAATACAAATATATTTACTGAACAGAAATATTGAAATTATACTTGTATGTATATCAACATTCATTTATATTATAACTTGTGGTTGATTTTGAAGGATTCGTGTCTAAGAAACATGCCATTTAGACACATAAAAGTGTGTTCCGGTCTCCATAGAGTTCATTATTTAAAATTCATCCTAACACAATTCCTCATTTGGTTGCCATAGAAACAGCAAAATTACATTTTATTAACACTAAGATTGAGGAAAGAAGTTTTTTCCTTCTATGTAAATGTAAAAACAAATTAGGTTTGGTAAAAATTGAAATAAATTTGTTGAATGAATTGAATGAATTCTGCTTTCATGATCACATATATTAAAGAAAAAATATTAATTAATTAAGAAACTTTTCATCTGTAAGATATAAAAAACGATATTTTCTATTTCTTAAAATGTATATTAAAAATTACTGACTAATATTTGTCAATGAATGTTATTATTCATTCACTTCTTTTAATTATTTTAGCACAAACAAATATAATGATGCTAATTAAAGATTTAATATTATAATGAAGCACTTTTCCATATTTATCTCCATTATCTAATAAATAAACTATCTAATAAAAAACTATACAAAATAATAATACAATCAATTATTAATAAATATATTTTGCTTGAATAAATTGACTTCAATAAGCATAGTACCCTTGGTATTTTGTATTATTATTTATAGAAATAATAATGCATTTTGCTTTATTACACATAGCTATATTTATACAGAAATTAAATATCATAATACTTTATGAATCTCCAAAGAATAATTGAGATTGATCTACATTAAGAATTCCAATGGCTTTCAACCTCATCTCAGAATTTCATATAGCCTCATCTCAGAATTTTATATATGCCTAAATCAATTATTCAATTATTAAATTGAGTGTTTGGTACTGAAATGAACGGAGCTGAGAATGCTTGAATTGAGAGTTTATTTCGCATTCTTTTGTGCAACTTTCGAATAGGAGAAACCACTTATACTAATATATTCTCCTACCACTTATCTTAGGCAGCATGTTCTTCAGGAAAATTCCCCAAAAGTTCACAAAAGGGTTTTAAGGGAGAATTCGCAATGTCTGCAAGCAACAGGCTCTTGACACTAATGAATTTTACTGTGCATTTTAAATCAAGCGTAATATTATAAGCATATTCGAACTCAAGGTAAATTTATCTACACTTAATAATACACCATAAAGTTTTGCAAACTGGTAGAAAAATTTGAACTGAAAATATAAACTTTGAATGACAGCTAATTTATAAAATCTATGGTTGTTTTGCTTTACATATATAGTTTTGAACATATTTTTCAGGTGAAATACACATCATATACACGAAACTATATATTAAATATTTATTCAATATTATCCATTAAATATTTATTTAGTAATTTTATAATATTTTTTAAATATTCCAAAATTTTGTGATTTTATTCATATGCAATACTTATTCGTTTATTTGTCAATATTCAAATTTATTATACCAAGTGTCATTGACATTATTCTATTTATAAATCCTCTCTTACTGGTAACAATTTACCTCTTTTAATTAGTACTAGTTTTATAGTATTTTAAAATTATTATAAATATTTTTCTCTTTATTTTTTACGATGCAGAATTAATAATAATTTTTACATTCAAATTTTATGGTTACGATTCATAATAAATTAGAAATTATCATATTAAAATTAAACATTTAACTTCAAAAAGTGTTTTTTATTTATGCAAGCTAATGCATTGCTTTGTTTAATTGGGTTTCTTGGAGTAAGTTTTGGATTTAAACTACTTATTTAAGAACTCTTTTTCATGCAACTTTCATTTACGCTCATTTTTTGTCACTGGATTTTTTAAAAATATTTTTATACTTCAGTAAATTGTTTTAAAGTTTCCAATGGAGAGTTTTTTCCAACGGTGGGCATTTGAGGGTTGAACCCTATGCCACAACAAGGCCAGAAACTGCTACTCATTTGTCGTTACCCAGCGGACAATTGTGAACTAAGTTACGGAGGCGAGTAGCGTTACCCGCGTCATACCACCACAAACCAGTTTATAGGGTGGGTCACATTCATACATCATCACGGAAGAAAGGATAGAGAAATACAGAGAGAACAGAGAAAGAAAGTAACATCCATGCCCGAACCGGGATTCGAATCTAGGACCCACAGCTCAGGAGTCAGGAGCGCTAACCACTCAGCCATCGGTCGGCTTTGAGAATTGTTAATGCTTTGAATTATGGATAACTGCACTCTGCTGATGTTAAATTCCAAAATTTTTAAATAATTTAGGTATAATTTTGCATGCTAAATCTAACGCCTGATTTATCGTGCCATTAATAGCATCTGAATGCAAACAAATGCTTCCACTTGTGAATATCGTAAACTATTTTTGAAAGGATTGAATCATGGTTTGGAATTACCTTATGAAACTGGCAATCTATGTGAAATGCACTTATCAATCTAGTCTTGGAATGATGAGCGAAGAAACCATAATTTTCACAGCAGGTTTCATTGAAGAAACCATCGTAACTGAAGAAATCCAAGAATACCAGATAACTTGAATGAAAAGGAGTTACTCATCCAGGACAAAGAAACTCCCACTGTCCTAAATTTCAGGACTTTTTGGATGTGGACCTAAATATAATTTGTATACAAGAAATACTAGATTATTAAATGAATGTGAACATAATGAATGAAAAGGAACTTTCAGGTACCATACAAGCAGTAAATGATTAAGTGCTGTGACAAGCAGATAAATGGGCAGCAAAATTAAGAGACTGTGGCAGCATAGTGGTTAAAGCATCGGCTCTTCCATCCGGGAGAGAGGGATTTGATTCCCAATGGAGCCAAAACCTCACCGCGTACATTCGATATACGTTCTCGTTAAATCTGCGGAATCGAAAGTCCTGTGGTCAGTCGTTGAGCAGTTACCATGAGTGTAATGGTCTTGAGAAAGTTTCTTGAATCTTCAGGTCACTGACGAAATTGAGGGAGTGAATCCTCTGGTGGTGACATCTATCGGAGGAGTTTAGAACAAAGTCGTACTTTCCTTTTCATGGTGCGTTGGTTAATGAAAGACGCACCCGTTGCCGCTATGCCGTTGGCTACATAACTTCAATTCGCTCAGCCAACAGCGTAGCGAGCTTGGCTTGTCCAAGTGCAAGAACAAAATTAAGGTACTTTTTTGAAAGAAAAAAACAACGGTGAAATGCTTTCCTAAATCAAAAGTTGGAATAATGTGCTTTCAAAAATGTAGTTTTGAAACGGAAAAAAAATGAGTAATTACTGTTCCTGATTTTCCTCAATAAAATGAAAGTAAGATTTATTTATGAGTGTGGAATTTATTTTTCTTGAATTTCTTATATAATGAAAGTTAAATATTTTTTTCTGAAATTTATAAAGAGAGATGAGTTTGGTAAAAAAAATAGTTTCAAATCCTATTTTACGAAATTTTGTCTTTAAGAACTATTTGACCGGTCCCTGCAGGTTCATAAAAACGTGCGTCTACTGCATATTTGCATAGGCGCAGGTAGAGAGTTTAATGTAAAATATTATAGAGTTTATATACATAAATTATTCGAACTTAAGTTATATTTGAATTATTAAGGTTAGAAAAGTCAAATTATGTTCTTTTCCTATATTACAATAGAAGTTTTTAATTGTTTGTATATACAAGGTGTCTCAAAACGACCGCATAAACTCTGCACAGCAAGATTCCTTGTTGGGAGTACATAAAAACTGCCCAAAGAAGCATTCCTGTGCGATCCATAGTTTACGAGAAAAATAGGAAAAACAAAGAATGACGTCACTGCCGGTGCATGAAAAAACCCTTTATTGGACATATCAACGTGTTTGTATTTGCATATCTTTTCAGACTATAATATTTAAAACGTTCGCCGCGCATATCGCGTCATGCATGCGCGCGCCATGGAATGACGTTAAGCCACCGTTGAACTGGTATTCAAAAGGCTGCATCTTGCAGCTACCGGTTGTCTTCGTATGGTGGCCATGCATTCCGTTCGTGACTATTACGACATGTACTTGATGTACAACCGGGGCTCCGGCTCATTTCTGTGCTCCTGTACGTGGTTGGCTTGATATGGATATTTATGATATATTTACCTCGACCGATGGATCGGACGTGGGGGGTCCAGTTCTATGTCCACCACGTTCACCAGATCTTACACCGTTGGATTTTTTCCTATGGGATCATCTCAAGGAACTGGTGTATCGAACTGGTAGTAGTGCCCACACCAATGGATTTAGCTGCTCGTTTGCATGCTGCTTATACTTCGGTGGATCCCGCGATGCTGCAACGTGTGATGATAGCTATTCCCCGACATGCTCAAGCCTGTCTCGGCATTCACGGCGGGCACTTTGAACATCTGCTTTAAATTGTGCATATACTGTTTTTAATATGTTCAATAAAGTGATTTTTTTTTGCACCGGTACAGAGACGTCATACATTGTTTTTCGTATTTTCCTCGTTAACTATGGATCGTACAGAAACACTTCTTTGGGCAGTTTTTATGTACACTCAACGAGGAATCTAGCTGCTCAGAGTTTATGCGGTCGTTTTGGGACATCCTGTATATTTATTACTTTTTAAGTTGTATTCGTAATAATTTATGCATCATTGTTATTTCTCTTTAAGTAAATTTTCAAATTCCAGCGAAATTTCTTTTGCCGAAAAAAAGCCTCTTTCAATGATAACAATGAAAACCACAAATAATTACACTTCATAAGCCACTTTTCCTCAAAAAGCGTAGGGATGCTCTCTTTTAAATTATAACTGTGACCATAATGAGTTTATTGGAAAGAAAACACTCTTAAATCCTCCTGATTCCATTACACTTGGTCGCGTAGGCCAAACGGGTAGCCTCGAGGGGAAAGGAAGGAAAAAAGACAGCGAGACTTAACTGTTAACTGTGCTAAAAAAAACAGGAGAGATGAAGGAGGGACACTTTTCCCTACCTAGGGACTTCGCCTTTCCCTTCATGATTCATGAAGATGGGAAATGGTTGGACATCCGTGCTTTTTCCTAATCTACTTAGCGCGTGTGATCATAGCTTTAAAAGATCTCCGTTAAAGAAAGGATCTTTGATGACAGTTTGATATTGCTCTTGTGTTCTGATAAGAGGGCGTCTCATCGTGTGCCTAATGCTGTTTGTAGGTTACAGTTACAGTTTTTATTCCTGGAATACGAATAAAATTTAAATACGTGTTTCATTTTCGGTGGACAGGAAATACTTCATTTTAATAATCGGTAAAAGTATTTTTAGAGATGGTGTTAGCAAATATCTAAATTTTTAGATAAGTAATGAGGGTTTAAATGCAAGATATAAAAAATAATTGGTGTACATTTGAAAAAATCATTCGTACATTTAAAATTTTAGGAATTAAAATTATTTACTATTTTGTTTGCCAAATATTATTAAGTGCAAAGTATTTCCTAAATGTAAAAATTATTGCAAAATGAAGCAATATTTATTTTACTATTTAAGTTTCGTTTCAATATTAGATTCCATTTTATTAAATTCACGTTTAATCAAAGTTTGTAAATTACTTGAGATACATTAAATTTAGATTATTTTTACAAATATTTCGTAAAATTTTGTTACGAAAACTTATTTTTCATTTTATCAAATTGCTCGACTGTTTGCTGAATACTTTTTAAACAAGATACTTTGACATAAAAAAAGTTCGTGGCATCTAACTAAGCAGTTTAAATGTTTTAAGAAATTAAAACTGTTTCTCTTTTATTTGAAATGCATGACGTCAAAAATTTTATCCGAATAAAATGTATCATTACCGTAAACATTAAAAAAGCTTTATTAAATATTTTCAGATTAAGATGATTGTAATAATAAATAAGATAAAAAATCAAATTAGAAAGGGTATAATTTATTAGTTTGACCAACTAAAAGGACATTTTATGATTCATTTATGTAATTTGTATGTTAAAGTTCATCCAAATTTAAAATGGATATAGCCATCACTATGGATGAGTCAAATAGGTCACTATTAAACTAAATCTATTTAAGTGAAGGTCACTAACAAACTACCCAAGTGAAATATATTATTTACACGTTAATACGTATCTTAGATAGAATTATATTTAATATCGAGTAGTAAAATATTTTATAAAGAAAAATAATCCGCAATATTGAAAGTAACTAAATTAAAAGATTGAATTCGAAGCATTTAACTATAACCGTAATTTATTTACAGGATATCCAAAGTAAATATATTTACATTTAAAAAGTTTCAGTATCTATTATCTTTGAATATAACTAATTGGACCAATATGTACATTATTGTAAAATGCTTACTTTTATTCTGTGAAGAATTCTGTAAAGTCTTTAAGAAACTTTCTGATTTATGCATATGATAGAAATATTTGTTGTTGAAATTTGAACTATGAAAATTTGACGAAAATATTTTCAGAATTCTATTTGATTAATATGAGAAGCTCTTAAATAACCTTAATGTAAATAATTTGATGATAATATAATATGGAAAATCAATAAAATGCTGAGACGAATTTATATATATTTACACAAACATTTTATTCTAAATTGCATATTTAAATAAAAATATTATCAATTTTAATATCCAAATTAATTTACTAAAGTTATTTATTGAGGTTTCTAATAATAAGTGACATAATTTTATTCTATGCTTTTTAGAGCTATGCACAATTGTATCTAAGAAAACTATACTTCTATATAGCGGGAAATTATGTGAGAAAAATTACAAAAAGGGGTTATATAATGGACAGAATATTAATGAATATAAAATAAATTTTATATAATTAATTGAGTCTTGATTTAACCCTATATCAAGTACACAGCTTTTTCCTATGTAAAGCTTGTACAAAATTGTGCAATTGATTCGAAAGTGAAATAATATTGTAAAATAAATAATGTAAATGATAAATAAATAATGTAAATGATAAATAAAAAGATTAATGTTTTGAAATAACTTACTTTTTAAGATTTACTATAATACATTTATTTTAATAGCATTTGAAATACGATTTAATCAACTGAATTCATTGATTTAATGAATTAAAGATTTTAAACTAATTTGCCATTTAGTCATATTCTTGGCAACTTAAAATTACTTTTATCTTCATTATTTATTTATTTATTTTATTACATTACATATATTCAGACTTGTATGCTTGATTCTTGAGATCCGCTTGTAAGTCTTCGTCGATAATAGGACAAATAGCACAATGACAGATGTACAACCACAGAAGAATAACGAAGAAAACACCCAGGGCCACGGTGGGAATCGAACCCACACTCCTACGCTCTCAAGCGATTAGCGGTGATGCTTTAGACCACTCAGCCACGGAGCGCCCCTTTTATCTTCAAGTTATATAAGTAACATATACCTGTAAATTGAAGTTACAGTTAACGTAAACAATATAGGCAAAGACTTTTTTTTATTATAAGACTGTTCAGGATCCAAATCATCATTGAAGGGAAAAGAATTGACCATTTGACTCCCCCGTAACAATGACCTTTTACAATAAAAAGTATTAAGAATTAGTTATTTTAATGGAAAACTATCAACTAATTTTAATCCAAGAAAAAATAATTAATCTATTAATAATAAGTAAAACTTTGAAATAATTGTTTTACAAATTAAAAATGGCGAAGTGTTTTTTGTAATTTCTTATGCTTCGTGAAGGATTTTTTTAAACAAACGCTGTCACAAGGTTAGGTATATTACATGACACACGCGAATAAATTGAACAATTTTCTTTCCCCCAAAAAATGATGATTTACTTACTGGCACAGCTTTGTAATCTCGTTATATTCGATGCAAACCTATAGTATAATCTGCCTTAAGCTGTTGAGGCCCAAGAAGGATGGAATTTTATATGAATATTGAACAAGAATTATTCCTTGAAAAATTACATAATATATCGTGTCAACTATTTATACTTTTTCGAGTCACTACTGCTTTAAATAGCTGAAAAAAATTATGGTTGTTTTGGTACATTTAGCAATTAAATGTGATATTTACAGACATAAGTGCTAAACTAATTATATTTGTCTTTAAATACCACAATCTGCTTTTTCTTTGGTGACGGCAATAAAATCTCATTAGTTTTAATTGCATTTTAAATGAAGAATTTAGGTTAAGTATTTAAATCCTGAAGATTCTTTGATATGAATTTTATTTTATTCAACGTTTTATTAAAAACATGTATTATACTTCATAGAATTAATTTTCTTGTGAATAGCGATTAAAATGAGTTTGTGATGAATTCAATATTAAGAATAAATAAATTTACAAAGCTTGTGAAAAGATTTCATGTTTGAAACATACTCTGCAATTTTTAAGATAAATCAAGATATTACTGAATTTTTATTTGTTAAAAACTCAGGGGGAAGAAAATATTTTTGGCAATATAATTTGATAGAAGAATGCACCAAGTTTAAGAAAGCAATGAGAAAACTTATGACAACGTGTTGTCGATTTCCAAATGGCTTAAGGCGTTTCAATGTTTACTGTATAATTGACTTCTAGGAAGACTTATGGATAGTGGCTGAAATTCCCACATCACTAGGGAAGAAACCCGGAAAATTCCCAAGCTTTTACTCTGGCGGAAATTCAAACAAACGAAGAAATGATGAGTCAATTGAATGAATACACAATTTTAGTTTCACTTTTTTATTTCACACTTTTTAATCATAAAGAAACTCTTTTAAAATAATTTACAGTATCCTTATAGAGAAGTATTTTACGTATCTATAAATGCTTTGAAAGAAAATATATATTGCTTAGAATTTTAAGTATGACAGCGTTCTATGCGTAGATTAGCTCGGAATTTGAATAATAATATTAAAATTTTTAATAAGAGAAATATCTTTCAGTATTAATTCATTCTGATTTTCAGATTTACACTTTTAAATATGCAAAGAAACTGGGTGCATATTTCATAAACGTAGATTATATAAGAAATGAAAACAGGAATATATATTGTTTCTAATAGCAATATTTAGTTACTTCAATTTTACACGTTTCTGATTGAAACACGATTATTTTCGTACAATTTTTACATTTTTCTCAATAAAAATACTCGGAAACAAAATAACGAAAACAATACTATGCTTTTGTGAATGAAATGGATAAGAGAAATACCCAAGTTATAAACATTAGTGTTTAAGAAATATATAAAAAACAATTTTTTTATTGTTTCAATCATAAAAGTGTGTTTATCGAATTGTTTTGATGCAATACCATAAGCAGTACATTTTTCCCAGTTTGATGTATCACTTACCTTCAATTCAACAGTTTGTGGGTTTGAATCCCACCTTGGGTGTGGATATTTGTAGTGATTCGGAATCTACTTTAAACCGTAGCTACCGGTCTAATTAGCCCTCGTTCGCAAAAAGGAACACTTGAACGACAAATAAATTATACCGCGGTTTTAAATATGTATTTTAAAATGGCTTTTTATTACATTATCTAAAATATTTTCATGTATAAGCAGTTTACTTTAAATATCAAAATGTTCTACAATTTACTCTTTAGTTAAGGATTACAGTTTTATTTGAGAATTCAAACTTTAACAAAAAAATTAGGTACTTTTCCATTTTTGGCGACAAAGTCGCCAAAAATGATACAACCAGCGCTAGAGGGAATATCTCCGCTGGTAACCTTTTACTGCTACGTTTCCAAAACATGTGAAGGCCTTTTATTGTCGACGACTTTATTTCGACTCCTTTTTTTTCCATTTCATAATTTTATGCTATATTGCTATATATACAAATTTAATAATTTCATGAAATCTCTCTAGAAAGAAAACGGATTTTAAAAATGTATCTTAAAAAATAATAATCGTAAAAAACTCACATAAAAAAATGTAAAAAAAAAAAAAAATATGATTTTAAAATATGCATCACCCGATAAATTGTAATCTAATATAATTAGTAAATAAATTGAGGCTCTGGCACCCATCATTCCACGCATAGCGTAAACACGAGAACAACAATTAAATAAATAAATTTAAAAATTTTTATGTACACCATTATTTAAAATTTTTTGTATGTATACTGTGAGTTGTCGCCAATTGGCGACTTAATTTTCGCTTGGCGAAATTTGCGCCGGCGAAACGGAAAAGTACCAAAAATTATAAATGCCTGAAAATAATATATTAATTTTAAACAACTGAAGGTTTATATTACATTATTTACCGTTGTAGGTCAAATGAGTAAATTGTCAAAAGTTTATTTGAAATATTTTAAGGAAATCACAAATGGAATTCTTGGCGACAATCAACAATCAACATATGTCAGAATGAGTATATTTTGGTGACACATTTCTGAGAGTAAATTTTTCATTTCATTAAATGAATTGTTTCGAAGCTAGCCATCAGAGTAATTAAATGGTCTCAAATACCACTTCCACTGAAAAATTCTTGGTATTAAGTTTTACATCATTTGATATTAAGAGTGATACGTGAGAAATGTGCTTAAGTGAATTCTTTTCTATATTTAGTTGCCCGTTATGCGGTGTGGCTTGAACTGTCAGAATATCCAGTGAAAATTGTTTGCATTTTTAATTTGATGAGAGACAGAAGCAACACTTAAATGAAAGAAATGTATAGTTTCGCGATATGTATTGAAAATATTATTCTACGTATTCCACTCCTCTTTCTCTAATTTACTTATTTTGGGAAGTTGATAAAATATGAAGTATTACTTTGGAATTATAATGCATGAAAGCAAAGGCTAAAAAAATCAATCCTTAATTTTTATTTAATAAAACAAATTATATAAATAACATTTTTTATATTAATTTTCTTTGGTTGTAAAATATTCTGTTTCATAGACTGATACGAAGTTTTTTATGTTTGATGCGCAATAGTAAAAAATTAAAGTTAATAATAAAATATTACATCACAACTGATAATAACGTAAAAATTAATATTAATAAGAAAATAAAAAATAATTTTTTCCTAATTAGGTATGATTTTGGTACACTTGGAATGGCTATCTGAAATTAATAAAAAGAATTACGCAAGTGAATAAAAATAGTTTATGTTTAATAAAAGGAGTATTATTGATTCATTGCTAATTTCAACAGAAAACTGGATCACAAAATAAAATGAATGTAATTAATTTCGTAACACCTGAACAAATATTTTTGCTTCATAGACAAAGTGACAATATAAATAGTGACTAGGAGTATTTCCTCAACACTTTGTTCTAGTTATATAATTTTCATTGTGAAAATGCTTAAAATAAAAAAATATGGTAACATGTTTAAAAACCACTATATTTTCATGGATATTACTACGATACAATTCTAATCTTGAAAAATTGACGGTGTGATTCTGGTACTCAAAAAGTAGAATAAGGAACGTATTAATGAAGAATAGTTATGCCACTAAGCGAAAATGCTCGTAGTTTTAAGTCATTGTCGAGTGACATAATCAGTTCTAAAGATGACATCATCTTCTCTTTGAAATATTCCAACTTGGCAAGAATTGTGGATCCCATGAACATTTAAAGTGCATAGAATATCTCAACCTGTTGATTTCCTTAATCAATGGGACTTTTGGCGCCCTAAACCACACCTATAGCGAAGTAAAATAATAGATAGTTAATATAGGAATCGCTTTCAAATGTCTTTTTGATCGAATCCATTTAACTTTTTCCCTGCTCAATCAGAGATCAGAAATCGTCCATATAAGCTGTTTCTTGTAAGAGTATTCGCAAATAATATATCAATTCCAAAAATTTTGATCGCTCATAAAGTATATTCATATTTTACATTTTTGTCCGATCTGATTTTGTCTTTTTTCGAAAACGAATTATACAAAAAGTGAGAACATTTGGTTTTAATTAACTGGTAAACTTTTCCAATATTATTTAAATTTTACTTACGCTTATCATCATATGTATTTTCAAGGTACTACCGAACATTATGATGCTTGAGAGAGATTTTAATGTACATATTTGAAGCATAATTCAAGTGTCAATTTCACAACTTAATCAGGGTTAAAATAACATGGCTTTTGGTTGTGTTGGAAGAAATAAAACATTTATCAATTATAATAGCTTGAGGTTATTCGTTACTTGTGACGTTAATAACATCATCTAGTAAGCAACAAGTTATTGAAGATGACGCACTCTCTAAAACACTGAATCCAGATTAAAAAAAGTAATTTAAAGCGTTAAAAGCCAAAATTTAATTAATTATACAGAGAAATTTTCAATTATTCCAAAGTTAGTAACTATTAAAAGATTTAAAAATTTATAAAAATTGTACTTTTAAGATTTAATTTGGTACTTTTTTGTCACTCTTAGATAGATTCTCTGTACATATTTTGTTAATTTAATTGCAAATTAAAATTTAAAGTAAATGTTCAACCATATAAACATCAACATCTGAAATAGGAAACAAATTTATTAAATTTTATATTTTGTAGATAAGTGAAACTGTATATTTTGTAGAACGTGATATATTGGAAGTTGAGTAACTAAGTTTTTTATTTGTTAGAAAATTGATTTGATAAAAAATAACTTTCAGTCTAAATAAACGAAAACATTTTATTATTTTTAAGTAAAAAAGTACTTAAACTAAAGCCAAAATTATTTTCTTATTAAACTAAGAAAAATGATTTTAAAATATAGATTTAATAATATCATATATGTAAAAGAGATTATTAATAATTCGACACCATTAAAAATATAATATCTTTTGATAATTTTCTTTTCATTAAATAAAATAACACAGGTATGTGAATCAAATTTAAAATGTGAAACGATACCGTTTTATTGTTTTAGTAAAATACAAAATTATATAAAACAATAAAAAACAATATTTTAAAGGCCCCGCATTTGAAGTTATCAAATATTACAAAAGTTTTTAAGTAACTTAATTAAGAAATGTGAATAATTCCATATTGACAAGATGCGACAATGACTTCGACAGCGATGGCAAAATTGATATGTGTATGCTTATAAATATCTCGGCTTACTCATATATAGCCCCTTATATATTGATATACAACTGATATACAAAGGTGCTAACCTCCGTCCTTGATTTATATGAAGCCAAATAGAAGTAACAAGAGACAGAATGTCATGAATGTCATAAGAAATGAAAATCAACGAGGCCGGCCCACCCTACCGTGGGGAACTAGAAAAGATTTTTCCTCAAAAAATTCCCTTTTCTTGTGTATAGTATAACTCGCCACAAGGAACATAACGTCCTGTTGTGCAAATAAATATTCCCTTTCTCTTCCTGTGCTTTGTACACAAGGGGAAAATAGAGAGAACTTTTGTAGCTGAGTTTCTGTTTCGGAAGAATGCTTTGAAGCTCCCGGGTTGCATTTTGTTACGTGGATGTGAAAAGAAATAATGACCTCGAATATTTATCTGAAGAAATAACTAAGCTCAGAAATTATTGAATTTATGGTATTGTCATGTTGCATTTTATTTAATTGATTCCACTAAATATATGTTCTCAAATAATATTACTAAAATTTCACAGCTAAATATAATTTTACGAACCAGGAGCCCTGTTTTCTGACTGAATGCTTATGTACAATTATTGCTCAAAATTCTGAAAGGAAATTTTTAGAATTCAGAAATAAAATTCTATATGAAGTGAAATCATAAAATATCTCCTCAGCGTGCCTTTACCCAGTGGTAGGACAATACTCTTCAGAGTTTAGGTTTGATTCCATACACTGTTGAAAGAACGAAAATCGGATGTTGAGTTTCTGTTGTCTGCATATACGTCTGTTAGTGCGTATGCTTTAGAGTTTTCGTGGTTTCCTCCCTTGTGACACCTAAACAGGGTCCACTATCTATGAGAAGGGCTTTTACAACGCCTCACAACAGCTTTTGGCTTACCTCATCAGTGTAAAAACTATAACCCCTGGAATAATATTATCCTAACAGGTAATTAAGCATGCGTTAAAAAATTTAGAGAATATTATATTTCAATCACAATTACTGAAAATCAATATGAAAAGTAAATGAATTCCATAGGAAAAATAAAAGACATTGAATTTGAATTATAAAAAAACAACTGGAGTAAAAAATTCATAGTTAAATAGTATGAAGAAATCCCATAAAAACCCCAATGGAAAGATCAATACCTTTTAGAGCCATTTATTCTAAAAATAAACAGCTTTTAATTTTATTATTATTTATAAAGAATAATGTACAAAATTCTCGAATATACTTAATAGTTTTATTTTGGTTATATTATAATATTATTTATGAAAAACTTTATTAATATTATATACTAGAGTTTTATCTTTATTATTAGTGCCAATTCATTTGTGCTTCTTTTATTACACGAAATAAGAAAAAAGGCTAATGGTTGTGGAAAAAATGAACATTACAAATTAATGTAAAATTTAATGGTACTTATATTTACAAAATAAATCTTTAAGTAACTGCAAACAAAAACTTATTTATGATAGATTAATTTAAATGTATGAAACACAGTAAAATTACGCCTACAAAGTCATCCACCAAAAATATCGAATTAAACGCTCTATATCACAATCTAAGATAATTATTTAGTACAGAATATATATCTTGGTCGAAAATTTGATATATTTAATGATGCTAACTTTGGATTTTCCGTGGATAAATCTAATCAGCAATCTTTGCTGTGTAATTTGAATCTTGATCTAATCAACCTTTTGTAGTTTGTCAGCACTTTAAATTTCGAAACTCGTTGATTTCTTGCCTATGTAGGGATAATGAGTGGGAAAGGATCTTCTTGTATTATGCTGCGGAAGCAGAGATTCTTGAATTGTTCGACGCTTTCCTAACTAAAGTCTAGATAACAATTTATCTAGATATCAATGCCTCTTACGCGATAATTAGAACATGTTCCTCACCTCTTCTCAACTCTGCGCTGTCAAATGAATCGATTGAATATCGATAGCTCAAGTTAAAAGGCCGGAAGTAGAAAGGAAATATCCATCGCCAGCTGTCGCGCTCATTTCGAACTAGTTACTGACTAGTTATTTATTGTAGTTTAGATCGGACAGGAAGCTTTCGCCAAATGCGTAGGTGTTGACGGCATTGTTTCAGCTTATATGTTAGAAATGCTCGATTTAGATTTCAAAATATCGCTTCCAATTATTTTACTGACAAAGAATTTGAAGCGCGAACTCCAAAAATCATCTCTTAGTCCGAGGAAAATCATTATTAAAATGCATGCTTTTACGATTTATTAGAACTTTTATATTTGTTTGGATAGTAAACTCAGATTTCTTATAAGATTTCTAATTGAGTGTTGGTTTTTATTATGAAAAAATGGATGTTGTGACAAAATGCTGCTTTCATTCGCTAGAAATTGCTAAATGCGGCACAAGTATCCATAATTCCAAATTCTAAGATTGGCGATTGTTTGGCGGACTTTTTTATGTATCTTGCAACCTCGTTTTTATTACATCTTACATATGGAGACCTATAAGAATTATGGAGAAAATTCTATTTTGGTGACCCTAGTATGACCTCATTGCGCTCGTCACGGTACGTCATCTTGGCAACATTTCTTCATCGCCAAAAAAATTCAGAATTTGTAATCATGTACCTGTGCCCGAAATGCTGTCAAATACCGCATTATTTTGAATTATGGAGATGGGACGAGGTGAATACTTGAGCTGGCATAATCCTTTGTACCTCATCGGAAGTATATTTAATCCTAACAAAAATGATGCCCTTTCAGATTGAACAAATTCAATTACACTAAGTATAAATTGTTATCTTTCGAACAAGAAAAAAAACTGTTCTCCACCAGATATTAATGTAGCCAGTATGATCCTAAGTAGAAAATGAACTGATGATTTCCCTAAATACTAGGTTAAGCTATCAATTTAGCATGCCACAATTTTATATATCCATAAATTTCCATTAATATTCCTTCTTAAGAATAAATTCCTAAAGAATAAACTCTTTCAGAATATATTCATTTGATATATTTTAATTTTTTGAGCGTGGGAAAGAATTCGTTCATTTCATTTTATCCATGACTGCATACTACTACATGATAAATGGATAAATTAAGGCAATTAGAATCGTATATCAGAATGCTATCTAAAATTTTAGACAAAAATGCATGAAATTCTGGTGCATCAAATGTAACTATAGAATTAAAATATGCAAATTATTTTAAGAACAGAAATAATAACTGTTTTTTAAGATAATTTGCGATCAATTTTCATATTTTACATGGTTTTCTTGTGTTTTTCATAGAATTAAGGAAGATATAATCTTCTTAAACAAAAAAATATCATTTGTATAACAAGTAATATTAGTTAATAATTTTCTCAAATTTATGTGATTTTTGAAGTTTTAGTATGAATAGGAAGCTCATAGTTTTATTGTGTAAACAATTTCCCTCAGTAAAACTTCAAAACTTCGTAAAAAAATTACATCTTTACAATCAACCATTAAACAATAGAAACATGTATGTAATCATAAATTTCATTATATATATATATATATATATATCTTCTTTAATAGCGGTTGTAGGTCTTAGTTGCTTCGACAGCACGTCTTTTCCAGCCCAGTCTGTCCAGAGCAACATTTTGTTAGTTCCTAACTTTTAGTATTTTGAGGTCATTTTTAGTGTCAACAAGCCATCTTGTTGGTGGTTTTCCTCGGGCACGGGATCTTTCGGGGTTCTTAAATGCTGATATTCTAGTGGGGTTGTTTTCCCGGCTTTTCCAGACATGGCCAAGCCATCTTAGTCTGTTGCTTCTGATAACCTGGGTAATCTGGGGCTAGTTATACAGCCTATACAATTCAAAATTATATCTGCTTCGCCAACAACCCTGTTCCATATATATATATATATATATATATATATATATATATATATATATATATATATATATATATATATACATATATGATCAACCTTTATCTTAATAATGCAACTGGTAAAGAAAATCTTCAATGATTCAATCTTTCATTGAAGTGCGAAAAATTCAATTATGTACAATGGTACATTTTACTGTAAAATAATTCCATAGACTGTCTAAACAAATCTTAATCCATACCGCTTTTCGATTCCAATAACTAAACAATGGAAGAGATTTACTTCATTTCTTTACATGAAATTTTTTCATTTTCGCTAAAAGTACCGGAGTTTTTCTTATTTTCGTTCTTGGAATACATGTGAATATGAAAGGCACAAAGCAAATGCGCTTTATTGTGCTGAGCTTTATAGCAATCATGAATTGTTTGCCTTTTCATTATACAAAGTTTAAATATATCAGATGAAATTAAAGTTCAACAAAATGATGATATCAATAAAAGAAAATAATGAGCAGCTGTTTGGATTTTAAGTAGTTTACATTTTTGTTCTCTACCATTTATAATTTTTAGGGTTTGCTTCATAAATTTTAGTTTCTCTCTCGTTTGTCATTTTTTTGCTCTCTCAAGATATCTAAATTTATTAAGAACTGTAATTTACAGTGAATTTTAAATCATAACAAGTGCACCATACCCGAAATGAAAGTTTAAGCCAATAGACTGTTGAACTAAAGAACAGAGAAGAACGACCATTCATCTGTCAAATGGACTGAACAAATTGTGAGAACTGAACAACCCATACAAAGATGAGGTTTTCGAAGAAATTTTCGTAACCTGAAAATATCTTTTGGTATCATTGTGATGGTTTCACGAACCTGTCGTTACCAGGATCGTTCAGTAATATAAAAATATCTTCCTTTTTACGACGCATTTATTTTAAATTAACAAACATAATATTAATTATAGACACAAATATAAATTTAGATGGTTCTTTTGCATTATTCGAAACACATGTATTTTCCATTGCCTGGAAGCGGCACCACCGCTACCACATGTATTCACACACAATCACACCGTTTCTCTCGCTCCACCACACTCCCACTATGCCTCTTGTGTCTCTTACATCGGCACATAACGAAATCGAAAGTTCTCGTCTGTTAAGTGCTTGATTTTCTCAATCATTATAAAAAGTAAGAGAAAAAAAAGAAATTAAAGTGTCTCGTCTGTTAAATGCTTGATTTTCACAATCATTATAAAAAGTAAGAGGAGAAAAGAAATTAAAGTGTCTCGTCTGTTAAGTGCTTGATTTTCTCAATCATTATAAAAAGTAAGAGAAAAAACAAGAAATTAAAGAGTCTCGTCTGTTGAGTGCTTGAATTTCTCAATCATTATAAAAAGTAAGAGAAAAAATGAAATTAAAGTGTCTCGTCTGTTAAGTGCTTGATTTTCACAATCGTTATAAAAGGTAAGAGAAAAAAAAGAAATTAAAGTGTCTTGTCTGTTAAGTGCATGATTTTCACAATCATTATAAAAAGTAAGAAGAAAAAAGAAATTAAAGTGTCTCGTCTGTTAAGAGCTTGATTTTCTCAATCATTATAAAAAGTAAGAGAAAAAACAAGAAATTAAAGAGTTTCGTCTGTTAAGTGCTTAATTTTCTCATTCATAAAAAGTAAAAGAAAAAAAAAGAAATTAAAGTGTCTCGTCTGTTAAGTACTTGATTTTCTCAATCATTATAATAAATAAGAGAAAAAAAATTAAAGTGATTTTTCCATTTAAGTTGACACTGAAAAGAGATACACCTCAGGTAAAATTTTACTTTCATATAATTCTCTCATTCTTTTATGGAACATTCAGAGGTTTCTTTCTTCCCGTAAAATTAAGGGAAACCATATACTGGTGATTCTGTTGGATTTTATGTTTATTATTATAGTTTTATATTAACTTTTATAATTTTCTGGGTATTGTAAATGTCTCTGTTTTAAATTTTATGTTCAGGTAACATTTTTCATCGGTTGTTTTAAAAAATGAATGAAAGTCTTAAGTTTTATTTAGTCTTTAAAAATATTTCATTAAATTTTAAAGTTAATTTTAACGAGTAATATACTTTTGATTTTTTAATACTTCTAAAATAATTGAACAAATATTAAATAAAAATTTAAGGACTTTTTATATCCTTATGTTTTATAAAGCAAAATAACTATTCATACATAGGTATATAAATTCCTCCCTTAAAAACTTTTCAAAGTGAATAATAGATGGCGCACCTTTAATGACAGATATATGAGATAAAACTTAAATGTCGCCTAGGCCTAGATAACGAAAAACATTTCGAATAATTTATAGAATGATATATTATGTCAGGGCTGATTCTTAAAAGGCAGTGTTTCTGGAAGTTCTTTTATACACTCTATACGTACCTATTTTTAATACCTAAAAATATTATAAATGTTGAGTTATAAAATAGAAGAGAATTATAGAACTTTTAAATTATGTACTTTTAAATTATTTGATTTGTGTAAAAAATGTAACATATGTTTTGGCAACCATTTACTGAAGTACTATGTTTAAAAATGAATATATATATATATATATATATATATATATATATATATATATATATATATATATATATATATATATATATATATATATATATATATATATATATATATATATAAGTTAAAGGAAATAAAAACACATTTTTGTGATAATAAATGTGTTTGTGAATTTATGTATATATAGATATATAAATTTGCTTATCATAGCTAAAGTGTTTTAAATTTTTTTAGTAGTTTTACTTTATTTTCTCTCTTTTTAAAATCTAAGGTGTTTCCATTACTTTGATAACCACCAGTATATAATTGTAAAATAATTTAATTACCCAAATTAAGATTTCATACAGATTTCAAGTCATTTCTGAAACTCTGAATATATAAAAACTAAGGATACTTTTATTTATTTATAAATTTAGGTCATGTGATAAATATTTATCTTTAACTTATCCTTTTTATCAGTTTTTCCAAAATTCATCCTAAACATTTTCGGTATCTTAATCAACAAGTAAAACAACTATTTCTGTGAAAGAATCGCTTATATCTTAATCAAATATTTAATTTAAATACACAATACAAATTTGAATATTGAGAAAATAATTAATATATTATGAGATAATAGTTTTTACTGAAAAAGAAACATTTGATCAGAAAATATAATATAAAAAAATAAAAGGAGTATTATGATAAATAATTTCACAGAACAGTATAAGCATAAATGTTTTTTCGAAATAATTTCCAAGCAAATTTAAGGAATCGTTGTGTCGTATGATACAATTTTTCATCGTATTAAAATAAAAATTTATAATCCAGTGTTTCTCAAAAAGATTAATATGGCAATTTACATTGCATGATTTTTTTAAATAAATGAAAATCGCACCCAGTGCAAATAAATCAGCAATATACACACAATTAGGAGTTTTCATTGAATTAAAATCTCTTCATTATTTTCTAAACAATTTAATTACTTCCGTTTAAGTTTGTAATCAGTTAAAGAATGAATAGACAAATCTTGCCTGGTTAGTCCGAACAAATTTAAATGTAGTTTATATGATGAGTGATGTTGAAACTTTCATATTAATTTCGTTCTCTTCTTCTTCCCATTTGAATTTATTTTTAATTTTTGAATGCTCAGGATTTTTACAATATATTTTGACAATGTTAAACAATTAAGTTTTATAAGCTTTAAAAAAAAAAAAACATGCTCGTTTTCCTAAAAATTTGATTGTTAATAGTTTAGTTTTTACAACTTAATTGTTAATAATTTGGGACAAGAAAATTCATAACATTTCTTGCTTCTTGTTCAATATTATACACATTAATTGAGTTATTATTCATGGCTCATGTATACCACAAAACACATACTAGAATTTAACGTTCAAAATAAGAGAGATTCACATTCATATAATTTTTTAAATATTCCGTAGAGATTGTAATTTTTCTATAAATTGTTGTTTCTGAATTTAAAATAACTTTTTTTTCCTTTTTTATGATTTGCTACGAGAAATGAAGTCACAGAAACTGAACTATATCACAAAGAATTAAAATAGCTATTATTAATAATGTTGAGAGAAAAGATAACTAAATAACAAGAAACTTTTTTTGTCTAATTAAATTTTTAAAAAGAGATCACGATCAAAGCAACTTAGGTATGGATTAAATAGTCTCATGAATGTAAAATTTAAAAGATAAAACAAGATTTGGTGATTTTTGTAAGATAAATAATATTTTAATATAGTTCTGAAAGTATCGTTGTAATAATTTAGAAAGGTGGAAAAATTGAAGAAATTTTGAAGGTGTAAGATTTCTGTAAAAACACTTACTCTCTGAATAAGAAAATAATCCAAAAATTTTTGATTCGAAGACAATGAAGTTAGCTCAGAAAGCCGTATAAAAAGATTAAAATTTTTAGCTTATAAGCAATAGAAATGGATTTCTTGTAAGATGATATAATAATTATTTCAAATAAAATTCAATTGAGTTTATTGCTGTGTGTCTCAAATCACCCGTTTTAGAATCCCATTAAAATTTAAATTTTAAAATTCTATGCCGTTGAGACACAGAATTTTGCTTTGAACATATTATGCATAGTGCTATTTATTTGCAATACGAGTAACTAAGTTTGCAATATCCAACATTACAAATTTTTACATAAGCATTTGGTTTCGTTTTTGTATTTACTATTTATTCGACATTATTCCAAAATCAGATAACTTCCACTGCAAGCTAATTGAGGATAAATATAAATGTTTGCTCAGGATGTTTTATAAATCAAATTAGATTTAAAATTTTCATCAAGTTTTGCCATCTTAAACAAATATAACTGAACAATATAATTAGAGGGTATAATTGTTATCTAAGATATAAATGGCCTTTTCCCCCGGAATTTAAAGTTTTATTCTTAACGGATAAAGTAATAAAAACATTTGGTGCTATTTCAATATATTATAAAAATTGAGTAATTAGATAAAAATGAAAAAATTTGGTCATTCGATTTATATCATTCTGTATAAAATATTAAGTATGTGAACTGGTATTCAAAATCCCTATATATATATATATATATATATATATATATATATATATATATATATATATATATATATATATATATATATATATATATATATATATATATATATGTGTGTGTGTGTGTGTGTGTGTGTGTGTGTATGTTTATATATATATGCATATATATATATATATATATATATATATATATATATATATATATATATATATATATATATATATATATGTTTTAAAATCAATTGAACGGACAGACGATCATTGAAAACTAGATCCTATTCGAAAGATAGCGTATGTAAAAATATTAGGAATAATTCTGTATCAACATTAGATTTCATTATACATAAATCATCATTGAATCTTAAAAATACAAAACTTCTTCAAAAATTATGTTCCAGTGTTATGACAATGAATACTCAGTAGGAATTTCATACATAATGCATGTATCTTGAATAAGATACTGAAATTACTTTGCATAAATCATCTTTGTTACATAGCCAAGCTTTATTTAAGTATACTAAATATACTAGGAACTTCTATTTATCATTCTGTGAAAAATGCGAGCAGAAATATCTTCATAAGGAAATATTAAGGGTAAAAGAATATTTTCTGTAGGGTACGTACTATAAATTTCAAACTTCGTAATTCACATATAATACCTGAAATACTTAGGATTAATATTAGTTGGATTCTCCTAATAATTGTTCAGATTCATTAAAGGAGGTAAATAAATTAAACTGATTCTTCAAAAAAGGATTAACTTCAAGGTAAATATTTTCATTAAAGTAAATCGTAATGGTGAGGTAGTGAGTTTGAATCTCAATTCAGCCAAAGAACCGTCGTGTTCATTAATGGCGACTGGGATGCGTAAAGTATGTCGTGGTAGCCATGTCTTCAGTGTCAAATGATACCTTTGGGGGTGGCAGGCTCACAAGTCTTGGAGTCTTTTGCTTGGTTTCTACTTCTAAATTACGAAGACCCACTTTCGGAAACATGATGGCACAACCACTGGGTGTCCCACTATATAAAGTGTCATTACTTCCGCCTCTTGAATTTCTAAAAGCTGGAAATCCTAGTTGTCGGGCATTATATAACAACACGTCACAAAAAATATTCTCATGATTTTAATGTGGCAAACCATATAAAGGTAATTATCTTCTTAAAACTTTTATATTAATTCATCTTTAAAATATTAATTTTACTGTTAAATATTTTTTTACGAATGCTTTGTCAAGGTCATTCTTTTGGCAGCTTGATTGCACAAGAGTTTCTTTTTAAACGCAAAATGTATGTATGATACATGTTTGTATAATATAGAATAGCAATCTAGATTTATATTTATATTATACGGTATTAGAAACATAAATAATCATTATATTCTAATATTGTACTGTGTTTAAAAGTAAAATATCGAGTATATTAAAAAAATTAAATTAAAGAAGCACATAGTGATCTTGATCCATAACACTTGAAATAAAAAAGTAATAGAAAAAAGATGCAATTTAACAACAAAATGTCATGCTAGAAAAGACGTTTAAGTCGAAATTTTGTAGTATATTAGTGTCAATTTATATATGCATTCACTTTTTTACTAGAATATACACACATTTCTTAGTGATAAATCAAGCTCTGAGAAAATGCATCTGAATTTATTCAAACATTAAACACAACGAAATATTTAACTGTTATAATATTAAAAAAGAAAATTAAAGAAAGATACGCATCATATAATTTCCTGCGCTATTTAAGTTTTAATTATCAGTGAAAGTAAATAATCTCCAAAAATATTACATGATTTTCCTATTATAATATTTAATCTCCAACTGATAATCCCATCAGTTTCAATGGAAATTGTACTCCATGTAAATAAAAGAATAATAAAACTTTTGAAATCAAATTTAAAATATCTTTTTGTATTCTAAAATATGTATCATAATCATTAAATAAATATGACTACTTTAACTATTTTCCACTTAATATTGTCCAGAATACAATACCACAACAACGTTATGTATTTTAATAAATGCACATTGCTTATATTTGAGCTTTTACAACGTATATCCTATACACATCAAAGCAATCTGCTGTCAATTCCAAAACCAAAGCTTATCGATCGCATATTCTTGAAAGGGATTGTCAACGCCCCTTCCCTTGTGGGGACACATTGTCTTCCCGACTTCGAATCTGCTTGGGCTGATGGATGGTTGCCGACACAGCCATGGTTGACATGAATGGGGCACACTTAAATTCACGCTTTTCAAACGATCCCAGTTATTAATGATGTTAAAATATCGATCTGACTCCAGGAGTCGATTCCAAAATGTAGGAGCTTCATTTCATTGTTTCTGTTGCATTCTGTGAGGTGGAAGAATTTTTTCTTCTGCTGTTTGGCAGTAAGTTGTTATTAGTTTATATTCACACACGAAGGTAGTAAAAGACATGAAAGTATTTTATGTTTTTTCTAATCATAAAATTATTATTATTTTTTTAAAGATAGGTTCTAGGATTCTGACTCCTTTTTGTTAATTTAATAATCGATTATTTTATTCATCGATTAGTTACTCTGAATTCTTTCCTTTGTAGGAAATAATATTACATAACATTCACGTTGATTTTGAATATATTCTTATTGAAAGTCACCTTATATCTATCTCTGTCTGTCTCTCTCTCTCTCTCTCTCTCTCTCTCTCATATATATATATATATATAATATATATATATATATATATATATATATATAAAGCCCGGTGACTAAGTGGTAACGTGTTTTATGCTCTCAAGGCACAGATCCTCGGTTCGATCCTCGGGCTGGACAAGCTCGATAAACTGAGTATCAGGCATGCTTAGAACTAACTTCGGGGTTTTGCGTTAGGCTGACCACACACACACACACCTAATTGGGACATATGCTTCACACCTAAGTTCCTCAGTCAAGAAAACAGAGATGGGCACTGAAGCCCTTAGCCCACATTGGTTGTTGTGCCACAGAGTTTTAGTTTAGTATATATATATATATATATATATATATATATATATATATATATATATATATATATATATATATATATATATATATATATATATATATATATATATATATATATATATATATATATATATATATATATATATATATAGTTTGTTTTTCTTTAATATAACTAATGCTTAATATTGGAAAAAAAGGAATACAGTAGGAAAAATTAAAAATATGTAAATATTTTTTAAATGAAAAATAAAAATATTTATTAGTACTCATTAAAATACTTATTTCCTAGTATCATCATGAACAAAAAATATTTTATTAATATTATCACATTTTTACAGATAATAAATTTCATCAAAAATGCAAGATTTAGCCATAATGTAACAGATAACTATTGAAAAAAGGGTTATTATAAAGGATTCAGGGTAAAAAAAGGTTTCAAAAGGTTATTTCTTGCAATACACACAGTATTTTTCATATATCTATTTACTTGTACATACATATAAATAAACCTGTGAAGCCGCCACAGATCATATCCTTGAAGTTAAGCAATGATATCATTATATCAGCAATGATATCATTGCTTAACAAAAAAATTACCATAAGATTATTGGTTATAGGTAATCAATACACTAAAGGTAATTTTTTTTGTGTTAGTTTAACACTTTTACTTCTGTCGTGACAAAGTTAATAGTTTTTCACGACTAAGTACATTACTGTTTTCCTCCATCCCACGCTTATGTACACCATTCACATCTCTCTTGCATTTAATCACTCTTATTTACAGGCTGGTATCCCATGATTGCAGAAGCCATTGCTTGGAAATAGGATGCAAAATATTTATTAATAATCTAAAATATGTAAAATACTAATATGAATTCACACTGTCTTCATTCTACGTCTAAAAGCAACGAATAATGTACATGCACATACGAGTATACGCCATTGCATAGTAGCTACAAGCGGTTCACAACTGACTAAAAGTGGCTAGAATAGGTTCAAAGAGCTTAGCAGCGCCGTATTTTATACTTTAGCGTATTTCATACACAGAATACTCAGATAAATTGTAGAATTTAATAATTTTATTTTCTTTACCTTGTGCTTGTCTAATTACATCATGAAATACCTAGTTATTCTACGAACCAATGGATTTCACACTTCAGCGGTACATAAAACAGTAATGTAACACTTATCTCTCCTTAGTCAAAAATGGTAAGCTGAACCATCCTCTCCCATAAACTTAGTTTTACAAAAAACGAATGTGAACCCAAAATTAATCAAATATAAATTCAGAAAGAAGAAAAATATAAATATTGTGCATTGGAAGAAAGTTTTTCTTGCTTTTTGACGAAACACTACATGCATATGAATATATTCATATTCATATTAATTTTCTATATTCATATGAAGAAATATAGTTAAAAAAATTGTGAATAAACTTTAAAGTCAAAATAAACCAAAGTATAGTGGAACCTTGCTAATAAAGAATACAATTAATTAATTTGGAGCTATTGTTCAGTAACGGGAAATTCAAGTTTCCTTAGCTAGTGATTGGTATAAAGAGAAAACGACAGGATTATCTTACTTTATTTTCTTATCTTGCTTAAGAAAATATAACATTTTTTCACATTCAAGACACGTAATATATTACTAATATATTCTAGACAGTATGAAATGATTAAGTTTTTTTAATCTATCGGAATGATATCTTAATATTTACATCTTTATTTACAGACTAAAATATAAATAGTTTTTAAATCAATCCCCAAATTAAAATATTGAAAACATTTAAAGCTAGGTTGCCTGATTTATTTTCAGAAGCTGATGCCTAAACCTGAAATCTTCGATACCGAAGTTCACATTTTTCTAATCTAGTATCTGAATTTTCAATTCTCCGAATCATTCATTGTTTGTATCACTCATATTTTTCATATTGTTTTCTAATCTCTACTTGCTGCTTTTGTAGTTTAATATCCAATATATCTATCTATCTACCTACCGACCTATCTATCTATCTATCTATCTATCTATCTATCTATCTATCTATCTATCTATCTATCTATCTATCTATCTATCTATCTATCTATCTATCTATATATATATATATATATATATATATATATATATATATATATATATATATATATATATATATATATATATATATATATATATATATATATATATATATATATATATATATATATATATATATATATACGATTCAACGTCGTGCGTTCCAAACAATTACAAATAGCGGCTTACCTTGAAAAAAGTGATGTTTAATATTGTTTTTTAAGTAGTTTAATAAAATTCAAAAATTCTATCTTAATATTTACAAGTTTGATGTGAATATTTAATAATGTTCAGAAAAACATAATTTTTATTATCGAAGGTAGTTTAAAATTGTACTTCTGCGTTTTTTAAGAGGAAAAATAAATATAAAAGACTGTCAAATCTTCACATATTTCTCATAGAAAAGAGTATAATAATTTTAGTGCAGGAAGTACCCTAAAATTTCAAAAATATAATCTTATAATTGTCCGTGTAACTAATTACTAAAAATTATTGTAATATAAAATTAGTCTTTTTTAAGACAATTAAATTTGTTTTGTTATAGGTTTTTAGACATAGAGATAACAATTAATTGAATTTGAATCAATCCCAAATTATAATAAAACATACAATCATATATTCCTGATTCAAAAATACATTTAATTCTAAGAAATGTTTTTTGTGTATTTATTTACTTGAATAAATTAGTAACTTTTATAAAAGCATTTATTCTAATATTGTATTTTAAAATCTTTTAAATGTTTGGTTGTGTTGCGAAAATACTTTAATGTAATTATAATTTCAAAATTTTCATTCATTTAATAGCCGTCTAAAGTAAACACAACAATAAAGATGAATGGAATTATAAACGGAAAAAAAAGATGAAAAGGAATTCTTAAACGATAACTTTTGTCAGCAATAAAATAGAGTTGCTTATAATAGGCTTACTTCGGGTCTTTTGATATTCGAATTTAATATCCCGAAAATGTTTTGTGAAAGCTATTTTGCATACAAAAATAAAATAAATGTAACGTATCAACAAAACTGCATTCAAATTCACATACAAGGAAGTTCTTTTATAAGAAACAGCAAACTTCGATATTTATATTTAGTTATCTTTTCAAAGAAAACAGTTGATGTGCTTTACTTTACTAATAAATATATAAAATGAATACATTTTGTTTGATATTGTACAAAGCTCTTTTCATATGGCTCTTTATAATTTTTTTTACACAATATTAAACAAACTTGTAAGAAGTAGTCCTAATAACAGAATAAAAAAGTTTTAAAATTCTAGTTATATTAACTCTATTTGAAATCAAATTATTACTTTTGCATACAAAAAGAATATTATGGTGGCGTTAAAATCAGGCACCGAAATAAGAGGTAATATTTTTTAAAAGCAAATGCATAATTACATTAACTGAGTGTGAGTTTTTCTTAAATTGAATACCATATAATTGTATTTTGTATAAATTTAAGAACAATATATATTAAAATATACTAGAAACAAACCTGATTCTGTCTTTTGTCATTTTCTTCATTGCTTTATTTATTGTATCTGTTTTCAGCTCCAATTTCATCCGAACAAAGTAGAGTAAACTCAGACAACAGCCTTGTACATGTGAATCAGGCCAGGAGCTAATGACGAGCCCATTGGCAGAACGGTTTTCCTCTTTTTCCAAACTTCCGCACCATGTCAGGGAAGAAATTTCACTTTCTGATATCTTCAATTTATTCTTTCTTTCAAAATGCTTTTATCTTAAATTTTGCATTGTGTGCATACAATTTTTTGCTATTACATTACACATTGTTGCATTTTAAGAGCATATTTTTAATTTTTATTTTGTGATATATTCTTGATCTACTGACATTTCATTTACCAATGTGAAACTAGAAACTTTATGTTTAAAGTTTAAAAAGATTTATAAATGTTATTGAGAGTGGTTATATTTATGAGCTATAGTTGTAGCACAGGCTTCGAGTATATAAGGCTGTGCACAATAACAAGATTGTTCCTTTGAAGTAACAGTATCAAATATAAAATATAAAGAAGTTTTCTTGATATAATTTGACACAAAAATTTCAAAAATATTTACAAATGTTATCGATAATGATAATATGAGTTATAGTTGTAGCACAGACTTTGAATAAAAGGGTATGTACAATAACAATATTTTTCTCTGAAATTGAACCACTTTTCCACTCAGCCGTAATTTGGTGTGAAGCCAGATTTCCTCAGTACATGGATGTCATTGGTATCTGTTTATAGGGAAGGCAACCATTCACTACCCATTCATACAAGGAAAAAACAAAAATAGGAGAGAAAGTACATCCATGACCAAACCGAGATTCGAAGCCAAGACCTTCCAATCCGCAGTCAGACACGCTGACTGCTAGACAGGCAGCATGCACACTCATGTGTCACTGACAATAACACAAATGAGTTGGCTGTAGGGATATAATCCATCTATTTAAAATATGTAATTAGTTCTGAAGTTTCGAATCCGGTTTTATTGTATCGTTTGTTTGATGCAAATCATCATAATCTGTTTTATATGCATCTGAAACTTGAACATTTGCATAAATTTGCTCGTGGGTTGTTTTCTGCTTTTTTTTACCACTTACTTGCCTGAGAAAACATTTCATAAAAAGAAGTCACAAAAAATGTGTACATATCAAAGTTAACTGATTAACATCCTAAATCTCTTTTAATGACTGGTGCAAATAAGAAACTGGTATACAACAACAAACTATTCTTTGTGATCACAATAATATAAATCTCATTAGTAATTTTTATAAGTGAACATTGATGATTAAGCATTACTCAGCAAATAAATAAAACAGAATTATTATGTGTGTGATTTTGGATTTTTTATACAATTTATCACAGCAACAATATCAAGAATAGGCCATTAAGTATTATGGACCGAACTGATGACATTGGTGGACCAGATTTGGCCCGCGGGTCGAAATTTGGAGACCACAATCGTAACACATGGAAATACGATTTTTGCCCAAATTCAAAGGTTGCGTTTTTAATCGATAACTGTTATATTTTTTCTGCAGCTATGCTACATCATTCAGTTATTAAATCATTTAATAAAATGTTGGCAAAAACAGTGCAGATAATTTTTATTTTCATTAAAACAAATGGATGAAAACTTCATTTTTGTGATTCCTGTTTCTATTTTTTGAATTATACATATAAAACTTACATGAGATAAAATATAAAAAATAAATAAAATTTATTTATAATCATTTGATGATATATTTTTTCACAAAACTGGTCAATGTGATAATACGTGAGTTGCTTTCAATTATTAATGCTATAGTATTAATAAATATTAACATTTCTCCAGTTGATTACTTATTAAATCATCAATCGTATAATTTTACATGATTTTTATTTGATGCCAATTGATCTGTCATTATATTCTTGCAGAACTTTTTAACTGTGTATAATTCTAAAAATAAATATTTTTTGGTTTGAAATATAGAAATATTTTGTTTGTGAATCCATATTGTGATTTAATGATCTTGATGGGTTAATGTAAAACTAACATCTTATAAATACACCAAAATTCTATAATATAATTGGTCATTACTTAAACCAAAATTAAATTTTTGATGAATTTATGGAAAATATGAATGTAAGATTCAAAAACTATGAAATCTTATAAGATGAAATATGCACAAGCTATTTCTGCCAAAAAATGCAATAAATGACTTAAAAAAGAATTGTGATTATAAATAAAACATTTTAGAGATCAAAGCAATTAAAGTTAAACTGGGATTCTTAAGCAATAATTTTAGATAATTCTATGTAATTGATACAAGATGCTATATTAAGATTATTGAAAGTAAAACTCTTAATTTATTAATAAATAAAATGTGTTTTTTAGATTGTCATTAATTATACAAACTTGCTTCATATCAAATGAAAAAAAGTTTAAGAAACAAACTTTTAAGATTGTCAACAATCGATTTTTTTCATAAAAAATTGAGTGTTGAAGGATTTAAAATTATTCATTATATTAGCTGATTAAATATAAATAATAGATTTAATATAAAAAATGCTTCTATTTCAAGAGTAAATTTTTTCATTCCTAACACGGTAATAAAACGCTCTTATTCTTAAAGTAATGTACATAAAATAAATATAACATTTAATGAATGAATGTTCAATTTCCTTGTTGTCTTGTTACCATACAATCAATAGTTTAGAAAGTTTTCCTTGTATAAGGAGTAAAGTTTCAACATACGATAAATATTTATCCATTCTTATTAAATAACATCTCTATCCAGATAAATACTTTTACAGTATTAAATGTATACTTATCTGCCAATTTCAATGATTCATTGAAATATTATTTTAGAGTTTTCCACCATACGCAGAGTTTCATACTAATTGCTGACGCAAGCAATTCGCAGTATTTAACGTCACATTTCACGTGGTGAAAGGAATAAATAATAAAAATCTGCTTGCTATAAAATAGTTTTTAATTAAAAAGAATTAACTGAAAAAGAAAGTTTATCTTTAAAATTTACAACATGGAGAAATATTGTGTTTATAAGCGTTTTTCGACTGCAAAATTTAAGAATACTCGTAGCTGTAAAACTGTATTAATTTTACTGGCCAATAATTTCAAGGACATCAGAGGTTAAATTACAGCTTTCATTACTTATCATCCAGCATCGGCCAGGTGGACTTTGACTAGCACTAACCCCCCTTAAGATAGCAGATCAAGAGTATTAGGGGATCTTCTGCTTGATCTTTGCTTCTAAAATATGAGGCCTCCTCCCGGCTGTTTCCGCTAAAGCCTAGAGCCCAATTCTGGGATAGGCACAAGGAAATGTGTTATTGCAACAAAAACATCAACATTCCTTGCTTTTAAAAGCCGGAGCCAGGATATCAAACAACTATAAGTAAATTGCCATGGCCAGCATAAAACTGTTTTGGGCAGCAATAGCCAGACCTTATACTTGGAATTTGCTAAGATGTTGACCATTCTAATGCGTAGCATGATAAAAATTTGAAACACATGGACTAAGCAAAACACATTTTACACTTTCTTTCTGCAAATATTTGGGATTTACTGTCATTTAGCATAATATTTCCATTGTTGTTTCACAACTTTGCAGCTGGCTTCTTTTCCGTATATAATTTAATTTTAAAAATGGGACTCCTGACTTTCACATTTTCTTTGGTGGATTTGATAAATCATCATGTTTAAAAACAGATAATCACTCTTTGATACCTTATCCCTTTTTTTATGAAAAATTAAAAGGTACGATAGATTTTCCTGTATACTTAATATTGATTGTACACAACTCAGTATTAAATGAGGATTATAAATTTTTTGAATTTTGATAAATGAATAAAATAATGTGCTATTCCATTTAAGATTTTTTCTTTAGAATTTTCATCGACATCGAAAAGAGTCAGTTTTGGTACATCTGGATCATACATGAAAATTGTCTAAACGTATTCTTCATTAATTATATTCTTATGTAATCTGTTTCTTGGGAAAAGCAGCTATTAATCCATTTTCTCAAACTGTACAAAATATATATTTTTATATATTTTGCAAAGTTTATCTGCTGTAATCTATCGTCCAATTATGATTTGATATCAGTTTTAGTTAGCTTTCCAAATCTTTCAGCTCAAAACATTTATTTATAGGTGACATTAATAAAATGTTTTTAATTTTAAGAAAGAATCACAAATTATCGTTTCTAATAAAATATGATTATTAACAGACCTTCTAAGCTGTAAATTTGAAAACATTTTACATATTCATGCCACTTTAAATTTTGCAGTATGTAGTTAATATAAGAGATTTTTGTTCTTTCACTAAATATTTGTCTTCAAGAAAGACTTTTCTTTGATAGTTGATATCACTCTCGTTTCGCAAGGAGAAATTTTGGAATCTAAGCATCCACTAATATAAAACTATAGTTAGAAGGAGAAACTCAACATCCGTTTTTCCTTTGCTCCTCAGATTCAACCTTTCACTCCGCAGCTTGAGTTTTTACATCAAGTCACGATGAGCATAAGCTTGATTTTAATTTTTTAAACAAGCACTTTCAAATTTATATTTGCTTAACTGGTAATCAAATGATTAGTACTCTAAACTAGTTCAGAGCACTTCGTGGATTCAACGTCCATCTAGAATGGGGGTTTCCGTCACGATGCGAAATGTTCTTCAAATCGGTAGATATTAACATAATTAGGCAATCATATGAAAATAGAAATAATTAGGCAATCAAGTGACATTATAGTAAATTAAATTTGATTAATATTTATTAATTAGTAGATTTTTTACTCAAAATTTATAGAAATATTGTACATAGAGTTTAATATGGAATCGCAATATTTATCCAAACATACGGGAAATTTTCAAAAATTAAAAACGAAAGACTTTAACATAATTTACTTATTTTTAAAATTTGAATCATTTTTAAAATACGATGAAAATATGTTTTAAGCGAAATTTTGTGAGCTTACTTTTTTTAGAAACACATAAACAAGGAAAAATAATAAAGTTAATAAAAAATAATCTGTCAGATGAAAGCGAATATCGCGGACAACTTCCGTCAACAGACTTATCTGAGAAAAAGGTCAAAGTTTCTGAAATATCTATAATTTCACAGTTATGTGAATAATTGTAGAGTGGCAACTTCAGTGAATTGCAAGTACAAATTTAATGCAAATTTTCCTGTAGATTGTTATTGTTATCATAGTTATAATTGATTAAAACTCAACTCAATTCAAAATCAGGCAACAATAATGATCTGATAAAATCAAAAAATTCCGATAAAAACTATGGAACTATATGTTTGAACGTCTATTAATTTATCTTATTATTCAAATATTAAACTTAATTAATTAGAGACAAAAAACTTAAAACAATAAAATTGTTTGTGATAGATTTAGATTTATTTTTTACCACTAAAAGTAAAAATTCATAAATTTCATTTCATGTTATTTTAAATTTATTTTTAAGTATTGTAAGAAATTATTGTTATAAACTCTGCTCAAGAATTTAAGAATAACTAGAAGAAAAGAAATGAATAGAAAAATTGCTAATTTTCCTGGTATTGATTGTTGACTATTAAAGAAAAAAAAAATAAATCACATCTTTTCTCAACCATGTAGATAAAAATATTTCTAATGAAATATCGCAAGAAAAAATAATTTATTTTTTATTATATGTGTTTTTATTAATATATTTACTTCCTTGTTCCTTTTTTACTATCCTTAGGTTCCATATATTTTTTTAATTGTCACGAAGAATGTTATGATTCCATTCTTTTCATTTCATTAAATGGACAAGAATTAAAGTGTTTTAATCAGATAGATGATATTTTAATTATAAAATTACAAATCATAATCTTTAGCATATTTCTGATATTACGATTAAATTTTGAGCATTATTTATAAATTTTTTTTATTTGATTTAATGTGTTATTGAAAATTTTAAGGGCCAACATTTGCTTTCTATTTCAAACAAACATATAAAGGTATTTAGCATTAAGAAGAAAATAGAAAAATTTTTTAAATAATTTTGAATATAGGCATTATATATATGGAATATAATGCATAATATAAATAGATAAGTTGATTAATATTCATAACAAAAATATAATTTAAATTCTTGATTTTACAGCAAGCTGTATAACAGCTTTTATCTTTTTTGCATAGTTATCGATCTCTAGCTATATTTATGATTCAAAATTTTGGAAAATGTTTTAAATTCTACTTTTTAATTTTAATGTATTTAGAAAATAAATGATTTATTATCTTTTTTCGAATTTTTATAGCAGTTTCAATAAGTACATGAGAAAAATATAACATTCATATTTCTTAGAAATAATTTAGAATTTAGTTTTAACAAAATATTTATTACTTATCATTAATATAAATTTTAATACTAATTATTTAAAAAAGAAAAATACTAAGGAATATATTTGCTTATTGGAAATTTTTTTCAAATTCATTTTGCATGCAATATGATTTTCATCATATACAATTTTTAATAAAAATGTTTTGAATCATTAGGAAATTTTAAATGAAAAAATGAGGAGAAAAATTAATGACTGCTGTTGCATGTAAGGCATGTAAAAATATGTTTCGTATTTACGACCAATAATCAAATCAATTTATTCAGTTCAACATAATTTCATTTTTAAATACATATATCATTACTTAGTTGCTTTTTAATTTTATTTTATACTTTTGGAAAATCATAGGAAATGTTTCTCGAATAAAAAAGATTTTTTCGAGAAAATTTTTTAAAAAAGAATCATTACTGGTTTCTATACATCATATAGAGCCTAGATGTTATTTAAATTTTAAATATTTAAAAATGTTTAGCTCTCTGTTTGTTCCATTTATTTTATTTACAAAAATAATAATAAGTTTAAAATTGATTAATAATTTTCATATACTAATACAGCTTAATAACAAACTATAATTGTTTTCAGATATGAGTTTGTAAGTTATTAATCGTATTAATTTAGTTAATTTAAGAAGGAATTTTAAATATCAATTCTTATACGATTCGCTCTTTTTTAAAATTTGCATAATATTTAATTTTTTCATTAATTTGTTAATATTTTTTTATTACTTTCCACATCAATTTTATAGAAAAAAATTATATTAAAAAGTTTAAAATTTTGAAATGCAAACAGCTTTTTCGTTAACACTAAAATTGTATCATATCTAAATTCTCTACTGACTGGGATATATAAAACATTTAATGCGCCCCGTTGAACTCATACATAATAAATAAATTTTGACTTGCAAAAATAATAATCGAAAACAATTCTGGAATTTATTGCAATTGTTTTCATACCTGACAAAAAATATTTTCAATGACATATTAAGGTATAAAGTACTCATAAAATATGAAAAGCTGTAACGAGCTTTTTTAAAAAAATTAAGGTACAAATTATGTGATAGATTAAGATACAAATGTAAATCAGTCGACGCTCGGGTAAGACAAGTGAAGAGGTAAGTGACTCAGCTGGTACAAAAAAAAAAAAAATCCCAGTATAAGGACCGGTATATTCTCCTTAGTATGACCTTGACTAAAAACGATATCTATTATAAGTGGGGTTGTAAGAAAAAAACTGGAAATTTTCTCCCCTGTTCTCATTTGTAAGCAAGTCACAGAAGCTTTTAATGCATTCATGATAACCGATGGTGTGATACACTGTGATGGCCCATTCAATTGAAACTTTTGAGAGTGTTTTGAGGGATGTTATGCAGAAAATATGAAGCACGTGTTGTTTATCAGTGTAAGCCGACGTTATCGTATCTTTTCAAGCATCTTCGGAAGGTTGGGAAGTCTGCAATTTTTAGATAATCCCTTAAGGGATGATCTGATAGGGGCTTTAGGTAGTAAACACGTTTGCTTTCGCTTACTTTGAACTGTGGCAGAAGTCTGACCGTCTTCTAAGCATGCGGTCTTCACTACTCTTTTGGGGAATTCTCCTGTTAATAACAGGTTACAATTTTTATTTCATTTTTGGATTTATTTTGCAAATTTTATTTTTATGCGGTTCCATTACATTGCTAATATTATTAATTTGATTACTAAAATTCTCTAAAAAATATAGCCCATAATGCTGATATTTAAAAATTACTTTCGCATGGTAGATTGAAATTAATTAATTTAGAAACAATTATTATCAAGGAATTAGTACATATTTAATGATTGATAATAAATAAATCTATTTTAATTACAATTATAATTGTTTATTGGATAAAACAATAAAGGAACTAATAAGCAATACTTTAATATCTTTTCACTGACAATTTTTAAGTCAAGCTTAGGAATCTGTTTCATATTTTCCCTGAAAATATATTAACTGTTCATTAATTTTCCCATTTGTTCTTTATTTTTTGAAATAATTTCATGACAATTTTTCGATATTATTTTTATATAATTTATTCTAGTAATTATAGAATTAAATGTTGTTTATTTCCTTTTAATAAAATATTTTCAAAACCTATGATTTTTTTTACTGTTTGCGTCTATATCTATGAAAAGTAACTTTTCATATCTTTAGTAATTAATGTGTTTAATTTTTCAAATCGATTCTTTTTCCATATGTTCTTCTAACATGAAATTCATGGGTGCTTAATTTAATTCAATTTATATTTATTTGAGTTACATGACAATATAAAACTTTTGAATAAATCTTAAAATGAAGAAATTAATCACTTAATTTAAATTTAAAAAATAAGTAAAAAATCGTGAATTAAGTAATCCCATTATTCTATTCAAATTATTTATGGTTTTAAAGATTAAAAGTTTAGAAATGCAGAAAATTTGTTTTAAGAAATTTTCTGATTTTTTTTTTTTAAACTTAATGTATGAACGCTTGATAGGAAACCTTTAAACGGATATCTCTTATTCTTTATGTTTGATATTTATTTAATTAAATACCATTTTATGTGGGATTATGTAACTTATAATTTCACATTTTATTTGTTTTAGGATTATTATTTCCATTATTTTATTTAGCAAATACTTTCATTTTATCCACATGATGAAAAGAAATTTAAAAAGTCTTTGGCAACGAAATTTAATTTTTAAAAATTTTCTGTATATTTAAGTTCTTTTACGCAAGAAACACACACACAACTCTGGCATATAGAAATTTTAAAAAGTTCTGTTCTGCATGCCAAAACGTTAAATTATTTTTTCATAACAGAGCTATAAACATAACTTAAATGGCGCGTCTTGAATTGAAAAATTTTAAAATTTGTTTTATAATATTTTTCAAATATTATATTATTTTTACAGAATCCATTAAGTTTCTGGAATATTGAATTCCTTGATATTTTTCTTTTAGCAGATTTTTGGAACTTGAAAAGCAAGTTCACTTTTTTTTTTAGTTATGCTTTAATTTTTACCCTACTCATAATTAATTCTCATAATTGAATTACTCAATACTCATAAATACTCTCAATACTCTCAAATACTCATAATTGAATAAATAAAAACATGCAATTTTTTTATAATTTAAGTTATCTCGAAATTTTCAGAGACGTTTTCATAGATTTAAGTTATTTATGTCCACTGTATTGTTTTGAAAATGTAAATTACGGTTGGTTTTTCAAAATAACAAATGCCGCTTTTTTATAATTTTTAAAATGAGCAATTTAAAACTGATTATATAGTAAAAATTGTTATTAAACATTTTGTGTGTAAAATATATTTCGTATTAATACATATTTTATTTATGCCCTATTATAAAGGAATTATGCTTAAAGGTTCGGAAATGATGATATAAAATACGTATATATATTTAATATTTCAAACTTGAACATGAAAAAGAAATATACTTTTGTTTAATTTTAGAAATAGTAATACATAAATGTGTTTTAATTTTAGTCTATTTCCTAAATTTGACTTCTGCAGTAACATTTGAAATTACTTGTTATGGAGAGAGTGGTTTTCTAATTTTTCGCCATGATAATATTTTTGTAAAAACCTAATTATGAAATAATTACTGAAAAATTAGCAGCTATTCTTGTCGTTAGTAACAAGAAACCAAATTGATAAAGATGATCTCAAAAGTTGCTGATCCATCTCTACCAGCTTATGGTTTAGAAAGTGAAGAAATGCTTCCTCAAGCTGAAAAATGATCTCTAATTCAGCATTTTCTATTTGAGTTTGAAAAGTGATGATGAATGATTTTGGAAAGCGCAACGATAGTTAATCAGATAAAACTGAGGATCTAATATTCAATGACTCATGTTATACATAATGTAAATTTTAATTAAAACTGATGTAATAAGAATAACGAATATACGACACTTAGGTTTATCGTAGCATAGTTACAGTATCAACTTCTTTGGGTTGGAAGATTCAGAATTTGCTCTTGTTCAACAGCAGAAAATAAACGTTGCTCTTTGCATACGCTTCTGTTGCGGTGTGTGCTCAAGAGACTTCTATGTTTCGTCATTATCAAAGATAAATCATTATCATTTGTATCACTATCCAAAAAATGATCTCTTGGAAGACAAAACATGCTGAATATGTTAATGATTTACAATAAGTTTACAGTAAGACCTAGTTGATTTTTCACTATGTGATACCAAAACTTTTAGCATGTTATTTAAGCTATTTTATTCCTATAGTATGCAAAGTATTCTTAAGTGATATTATGTAATAGTTTCTTCTTTTGAAAACTATTATTCAATATCTTGTTAACATAATGTTGTTATATGTACATGTATTTTCAAAACAAATCTTTTTTTAAATTTTGATTTTAATTTCTGCATTTATAAGTAAGAGTACACTGGATACAAACATAAATTATTTTTCGAAAAACAGGGGTATTTTCATAACAGCAATTTTTTAATCCCTATACCAATAATATTTTGGTTTCCATCTGTATCAAAATATACATTTGTTATCCATTCTAACAAGCTTTATTTATGTTGAAAAGGAAAATTTATTGTTATTGTTTCACTTTGGTTATTTTGATTGGTTCTTAAAAGTGTCCTCTGGAACAATTGATTTAATTTCCCCTTTAAATGGCAAGTCTATTATTTCACACAAGAAATCTTTCGTATTGTTAATGATATCTGAAAAGTGCAGTAGACCAGAAATAGTAGGAAACGTCTAGATTCTGGTTTCCAAATCAAATTTATTCTGTATTACAGATTAATAAATATTTCAATTTCATTTTATGAATGTGTTAATGAAACGCAAGTATTAAATTGAAGTACAACAAATATTGATGGTTACGAACAATTGCTAAAAAAGACTGAAGAAGAATTTCTCTAGACTGAAAAAGGCTACGATACTAAACTAATGAAATAATGTAATGTAATGATAAACACACTACAAAAAATTAATTAATAAAGTACTTAATTGATAAGTAGTAGAAAAAAGACTACAGTAGTAAAACAATATAAGTAATATTGTAATAAAGTCTATATACTCAGTACTAACTTACAGTACTAAAAGCTACTGTAATTCAAATTAAAACACATATCAATGTGAAAAACACCTAAGAATAAAGGATGTTATATTTGGAACTAAAAGTGAATGTGAATTAAATAATATATTTTTATTTTTCTTACGAATTGTGAGAAAGATAATTTTAATATACTCCTGCTTTCTTTTCTTACCTATTTTTTTAAATTTCACACATATTATGCTCACCATGGCTTTGAGGTATGATACCGCTCTTCTGAGTGTAAGATGATTCTAACAATGGTTAAGCAACGGAGGTGAGTTCACTGCTTTTGCTTCATACATGTGAATCTTTTGAGGAGGATTCTTTGTAGTTTTCCATGTTTATTGCCTCACAACCCGGGAATTTTCATTATTTATGAAAAATGCTCCCCGAAAGCAATGGTGGAAATGCCTTACTAGATTTTTAACTGTTAAATTATCTCCTACGTAGTGCCAAATTTTTCACATATAAGGATAATAAGAGCCCAGTTGTTGTTACACCTGCCCTGTATTTAGCCCTGAGTTGGGTTCTTCCAGTTAGATAGAAGCAACCGGATGGAGTCTCCGTGATTTTGAAGCCTGGACCAGGCAGAAGACCCTTAATACTTGTCCTTCCATCCCCAGAGGTATCATTTCACTTGGAGGACATTGCGACCCCGCCCAGTTTTAATGCACCCCAGCTGCCTTTAATTAACATGGAGGATCTTCAGTTAAGTCTGGTTTCGGACTCACTACCTTCCGATAATGAGAATGACAGCCTAATCAACCAGGCCACTCGTGGCCTATAATAACCCAGTGGCAGGACAATGCTTCTCAAAATGGAAAGTCCTAGATTCAATGCCAGGTACTGATGAGCAACGTGAGACATGAGCTTCTTCTTTCTGCATAAGCATCTGTCTAGGTGGTTGACTGAGAGTTTTAAAAGTTACCTTTTTTGTGTGAGTCATAAATGAAATCCTCATATCCATGGAAAGTCTTCGCAAAAGACAATACCTGATAGATAGATATTCAAAGAGCGTAAAATGAAAGTTTCATATATAAATCTGTTGTATAATGTCAGATATCACAAGCACATATATTTTCTGCTTGATGCTATTTATTTGTGGATCGTTCTCATTATAATTTCATTTTAAAATGTAAGTTTATTTCTGATGAAATGTTGGGAGAATTGATAAATTAAAATCATGAATACTCCTTAAATTTTTTTTAGCCTAATATTGTATTTTAAAAAGAAAATTGTGAAATATATATCGATGTATTGGAGTTTAATTTTTAAAATAGAAAAAAATGGCTAAGAATATATGTATTCAACATGAAATTAGCAAAGCACATTCCGTATAATGTTTTACTTAAAAATATCAAATTATTTTTGCTGCACAACTTGTCTAGTGGTCAGCGTGCCTGACTGCGGATATGGAGGTCCTGGGTTCGAATTCCGGTTCGGACATGGATGTACTTTCTCTCTCTATCTATCCTGTCTTTGTCCTTTCCTTGTATGAATGAGGTGTGAATGGTTGCCTACCCTATAAACGGTTACCTATGGCATGTTTGTAGGGCAAAGTCGTACTTTCACCTACATGGTGCTCTGATTAAAACGAAAGACGTTCCCAATCGATTTAAATTCGCATAGCCAAGGCATAGCGAGCTTGGTTTGTCCATTTGTCATTACTAACAACAACAAATTATTTTTATCTGAGCTCTATTCAATATTTTTTATTATTTCCTCAATATTAATACTACTTAAAAATGAAGCATTCACTTTATTTCTGATATGTTTCTCGGAACAATTTTAAATAAAATTTGTATCTAATGAATAAAATACTATATAATATGACTTAAAACTATTAAAAGATTCATATTCGAAATAGAATTTAATATTAGTGGAAAATTATTCAATATTAATTTGAATTTTTATATAAAAATAAATAACATTTGCTTTGAAATATGTTTTTACAAATCAAAGTTTTTTTCACTTTCAGATAAATTAGAGTGCTTTTATTCCATTATTTACAACTTACATCTGATTTAATTTTCTTGCAGGAATCAGTTCTGCGGCAAGCAAATGTCCTGCGACAGACGAAGGTACATATCTTAATTTTAAGCATAAAAAATTAATATGCTCTGATTAAAACTACTTTAAATAATTTACATTTACCTTTTTAACAAATCTCAATAAAAAAACACTAACTGATATTTTAAGAAGAAATTATAAAGGAGCATGTTTTTTATTCCTTTTTTTTTTAACTAAAGCTAAGCTCTTCCAATAAAATTTTGATGGTTTCCCAACAAGTCACGAGTAAAATCCATACCTCCCACAAGATTTGCAAACAATTAAGTTTAATTGAATAAGGAGGTTTATTGTATAAAATATTTACAGCAGTTTATAAATGATGTATTTTTGTACACTTACATGCTGTTTCTATATTAAAAATTGTTTATCACACAAAGGTGCAATGCATAAAAATAATAATAAATTTATATACATTGTATCCTTACTTTACTCAAAAGCTGTTGACAATTTAGTTAAGGTGCACAATATTTGTTTCATTGATATTAAATTCATAAGTTCATTCTCAATTTGTGAAGTTATTACTAACTACAACGAACGGATTTTTGATTTTGGAAAATATTCAATGAAGAAGATGATTAAAAATTCACCATTCTGAAGTGGGATAGAATATGCCTTTCTATAATTTTTAATATAGAAAACTAATTTTTTTAATTAATTTAATTTGGTAATAAAAATAAAAATAATGTGAAATTTTTTTCCTTTAGTTTACTTAATTTTGCTTATGTATTTTTAAATAAATGTAAATTAGCTATACAAAATTTGTATAGGTATGAAATTCTATAATCAGACATAATTTATTTACAAGCAATATTTATTTAAAATTTGTAAATGTCTCCGAATCAGAAAGCCTTATTAAGCATGGATATGAATATACCTACAACTTCAAAAGTGAAGCGTTTGGTGAAGCTGTAGGAACAACCAATGACAGGAGTAAAATAGCCATAGAGTGCATTGTGGTCATAACGCACTCGTCCGAGTGTGTCCACAATCTCCAGCTGCAAAACTGTCACCTCACAGCTGCGGGAGGCCCTCCGGAATCAGAAACTGCTTGGATTGATCGACAACCCCTGACTGAATTGTCAAGGTAACTCTCTGTTTCTGCTCACAATTGTTAAATTCTTGATAGCCCATTGTAAAAAATGAATCACTTAGAAAGAACAAATCTTTTTACTACAATAAAGAGCTTTACGTACAATGACTGTTATAAGAAAGGATATTTGAGAAAGATCTTAGAATAATATGTGTGTAAATGTAATTTCTAAATACATAAAATATTCTAAAACTCCTCCAATTTGTCCTTAAACAGATCATTTTTATGATCAAAAGAATATGAATATTAGCAAGGCTTAATATTATTGCATAACCATTTTATCATTAAACCATATCATTTATAACTAAGCTATTTTAATTTTTAAAAATGGCTTTTATGATCAGAGTTAAATTTCGATGGTTACATAATTTATATAACTCGTAAAAACATTGTGAAGAGTTTTTTTCGAAGCGCCGAGGACGTGGTGATGCAGAAATAAAACAGAAATGTTTTCTCTAAACAAGCAATTTATTTGCGTCTCCCTCAATCCCAAATTGTCTACAAATACTTCAGTTTGAAGTAAATTCACCGGTTAGAGAAATCTATACAGTTTCTAAGAACTTTCAAAGATGGAGACCCAGGCGTGTAACTGATTGACTAATTTTCAACTGACTTTTAATTGTTTCATCGCCTGGTTGAGAGTGATATTTATACCACTTCACAAGCACCTATAACTTTCTTTCCTAGAAGTTTCTAGAACACTCTTACAGTGAAACTATAGTGATTCGGCTCCTATTGATCCAATTGATTCGAAACGTCAAAAATGTTGACATATATTTTGCTCCAAAAATGTTCCCAAGCTTCTATAAATTTTATGTACTTAAATCTCAGCTCCGGATACCGCTATTTTCACAGAAGCATTGTTTGGACGGTAATGTCACAAATTAAACTTAAATAACACATTAAAAAATCAATTAAACAAAAATGTAAGATATTCATACTAATATTTACGAAATTCACATTTTTCTTAATAATATGTATAACAACAATTACCACTGTTTTAGTTAAAAGTGTGACAAAAAATTTATTTAATAAAAAATATTCTATATTTTATAATTATGTAGTAACAAACTTAAAACAAATTAATATTCCCGAATTCTTAAATGATGAATGTTTAATGTATATTTTGAATGATGCAGCAATAGTAATATAACAGTTTTATTTTTCAAATAATAAAGGTATTGTAAATTGTTCCTCGGTATCTCAAGTAAAATTCCTTAATTTTAATAAAATCATTATCATGATCTTCTTTCAATTCCAAGTACTTTAGTGCTAAAGGCGTTTTTAGAATAAAGCGGATTCAGCATATTTAACATCAAAATGTGAAATAAATGTTAATTAAAACTACTTAAAGTATTTTTTTATATCTCATGCTATAAAATCTTAAGAGCTTGTTAATTGAGATATTAATCGGTATTTCTTGCTTTTAAGTAACAAACGCTTTTGTTAAAAGCTTGTTCTCAAAAATTTTACATTTATTTTACTTGAGGGAATTTCGTTGAAATTGATTGTACAGGAATTTATTTTCTTTGCCTTAATTCGTGAATAACTTTGAATTCATTTTAAATTGTGGTATTTCGAAAGAGAACTTTATTTTTATTCAGGAAATTATTCTAGATAAAATACATTGTTATGATTAGCAACTAATATATACACAAATGCTTCTTAAACCTATGGCTAACATTGTGATGTTTACTTAGATACAAGTTTGAGAGTCTCCAATTCATTTGACATATTAATTGCTTTAAATTAAAAATTTTAGATGCAGGCATCTTTTTTCAATTAAAGGTTACAGAGCCTCTTTTAAATTGTTCTCCATTAGACAGTTTCTCCATTAGAGTCCATTAAAATTTAAATTGTCCTCCATTAAGAATTATCTTTTGCTCATGAAAAATAATTTTGTCTGGACTAGTAATTTCAAATGTATTTTGTACTATTACAAATACATAACCAAGATAAAATTTGAGCCCGAATTCAATATGAGTTAAAAATTAGTTTTAAATTTCTAAATCTTGTTATTAAAATTGTGGTATATCAATATATACAACAGAAAACTAAATGCATTAACTTTAGACTTCAGAGAATCTGATAAATCGAATGTCATCATACTGAAAAAACACAATTTAATTTACTCTGAAGAAAATTTCCTTCCCCTTCAGGTCAGTGTAGAAATTGAGTGAGTGGATACTCTGGTGGTGCCATCTATCGGAGGAGTTTAGAGCAAAGACTTATTTTCACATTCATGCTGTTCTGGTTAAACTAAAGACGTACCCTACTACTTAAATTCGAATAGCCAATGGCATATTGAGCTTGGCTTGTCCAAGTATTATAAGTAACAACAACAACATTTCATTTACTGTAAAGATTTCCTAAACTAAGCATAAACGTATAGCAGCAGTTTAACTTAAAAATAATTCTAGAAACGATTTTTTGACAATGGAGAGTCATTACAATAAATGTGGAGACTCTAAAAAATCCAGTCATTTAAGACAGTGAATATCAACTAATATTCTTCTTTTTTATGCTTAGAAGAATGATAGCCTAACTGATTAGTTTTCAGCCTAATAATCAAAATAAGTTTTCGTCTGATTATTCAAAATCTTTTAAGAACTGCATAAAAATAATTTATCAATCATTAGAATCAGCTGCAATGGTACGAAAGTTTTTGACACAACAAAACTTAAGGTTAAAATAAAATTAATTTATAGATATGGTTTTCGATAAGTAATTCAATTTTTCAATTCTTTGAAGTAAATATTTGAATTCATCAGTATTTGACTTAATGGAGTAAAATAACATATATTGGGTAGAAAATCATCTTATAAAGTAAAAAATAAGAATATTGACTAATACATTTTAAAATTATATTATGAATGTAGAAATTTTAATTTATTCTGTTAATATATGCTATGTAACTTTTCTTAAAATGGAATTCAGTAATTTAATTGTAGTATTTGTTTGCTGTGGTTGGTTTCTGGAAATAAGGGCTTGTATTTATAACCAAATAGTTATCAATTATGGTTTGTAAATAAACTGTAAAATAAACTAGATATAGTGAGCAGGTATCTGTGAAAACATATTTTTTATAAGAATAATATTTTGAGAAATTTTTGTGCCTTGCAAATAAGACGTTTTATAATTTTTAAAGATCATAAGGCATATAAGAAGTACTAAAAAATAAGGTTATTTAAGAAACGTTTTTTAAGTTCTGAAAATTTGGAACACTAAAAAAAAATCCATTGAATAAAAAAAGCTCTCTTTTAATCTATTTTAGGAAATATTTATTACATAAAAAAACAAGAATTATTAATCCTTTGAAGTCATTGCACTCAAAAATACTTTTTCTTTTTATAAAAAATATAACAATATTTATAGTCACTTTTATAAAAAATAAACCTTTTAGATAAAGTAGCAGAATTTAAGTTTATATGTTCAGTTAATTGACTAAACGATGCATTTTTTTTTCTTTCGAAGAATTTTTTTAAAATACATGATTTTGAATTGAAGCCACATTTTAAAATATAAAACTCGAAGGTAAATTTATAGTAAAAAAATTTGTATAGTATAATTAACATTATCTTGTAAATATAGAAAATCAAAAATCCAGTAGTAAGACAGATCAAGCGTCAAAATTCAATCAAATTCTTTATCTTTTATCATTTTATATAAAATTTTATCATTTTATGATTAATTAATCTTTTATCATTTTATGTAAAGCATTTCTAGACCCACAAATTTTTTTACATAATTCAAAAGAATAATTGTAATATTTTTTATTCATTTTTATAACCTAACTGTAGAAAAAAAATACTTCTCTCACTTGTATTTTTTATAGGTTTCCAATATCCTTCTCTCTAATAAACGGTGAAGTTTCGGATGTTCTGGCTCACGGAGATGATCCGATTTACTTTGTCAATATCAAAAGGGGGGTCCTTTCAGCATTTGTCTTTAAGCTATCCTATACATCGGCTGAAAGGAAGGAGGTTTGGGAGACTTACTCTTCTATTTAAAGAATGCATATCCTTTTTATCTTTATTCATACAATGCTATAGTTTATATAAGATTATATAGTTGCTACAACTAAATCCTGACTAGATAAATAACTTATATATATATATATATAAAAAATTGAATGCAGAAATATTGTGTTTTTTATGTATTGTTTGACATGTTGGCAATTTTTTTTAATATTGTATTAAAATGAACTAATTTTCATATATAAAATACAAATCTAATTATGTATGTTGTGAATTCTAACACTTTATAATAATTCTTTATTTTGGAAAAAATATTGATTTGTTTTTGATTTATAATAGTATTAGAGAGACATTATAAATTTGTAATGTCATTTAAAAACACTTGAAAATCTTATTATTTTACGGTTAATTTGTTTGTGTTTATCGAGAAAAGCCTCACTAAGCTCAAGTAATAGGGCACCACTCTTTAGGCGAGAGGCCCTAGGTTCGATCACAGCCATTTTAACAACGGGAGATGGTTATTGATCTTTTCCATCCATGTCTGTCGGATTGGATGCTTGGAAGTTTTCCGAGTTTTCCCTCTTGTGACATGACTTGATATCTAAGAATAAAAAGTAATCAATCACATGGTAGACGTTAAGATGCGGTAGGTAATCTACAACGTGGTTATTCTCATTATCATTGGTTGTAAATGTTAAAATATATACATTTCAGGGAAAGTAATGAATAAATTTGCTTAGTGAAATTCTTATTTAAAATTTTTTTCCACATTTAAAACATTCATTTTTCTTTTTATGTTTCTTTACCTTTATGAGTGACAGTTATTAATCGTAAAGTTTATTGATTTATCAGTCAAAAAATGAGTTTCTAATAAGATAATATTTTTTTGATACAATTATACGTCTAAGGGTGATTAACTTCAAGTTGTGTATGCGTAATTATAACAAAACCTAATTCACATAAGGAAAGCTTTCCGTAAGAGCTCAAGAAAAATAAATAATTTTTTTACAGACATATCTCATATTTCACGTAATTAATATTTTTGTTACTGGAAATTCAGTGCAAGCAAATTAAATGAATTGTTAACATATTATTGAATTCACTAATTAATTGAGATGATATTTTTCTCATTTGCTGTTATATTTCCAATAAAATAACAATTTTATTGATTTTGTTTTGTAAAATGAATTGTATTAAATTATTAAATGCAATAAAGTGATTGTGTATTTCAGGAGAATCATACAGATGTCCATGGTACCTGCCCATTGGCAATTACACCTGTTGATAAAACAGGTGAAAGAGTGAAAACAGCCAAAGACATGATTAATTGCCATTTTCCTAGCCGACCTGATTGGCAATTTAGTCCATGGTCACTATTTTGGAATATGGTAAGTTACTCATGGCAAACACAGAAAATCATTTTAAGCTATCAGATGGTCGAATTTTATATGAAAAAGTACCTGCTTTCTTATAAAATAATTTTTAGTTTAAATTCCTATATTAAGTAAATGTCTCACAAATAGTAATTGCTTAACTTAATTTTTTAATAGGAATGCAATAGTTTTTTAGTATTTTCAAACTTTGAAACAATATAATTTATAATGAGAAAAAAAAATTAAATATTTATTGAAATATGTTTATTGATAAAAAGGATTTTGTAAATTTTGTTGTATTAGTAATTTTATAGATGCTTTATAGAATTTTTTAATAAATTGTTTTATTTTTCTATTAACTATACTTTGAAATAAACGTACTTTGAAATTATGAAGTCCTACATGATTGGTTATTTGCATATTAAAATTTCTGAAGCTGTTTATAGATTTATTTTACACTAAAATGTAATTTTGGAGTTTTATATAATTAAGAGGTTGAAGGAAAAATGTGTAATTGAGTCTCTTCTTCAAATGTAGTGATAAGAGCTACATTGAATTTTTTCTTTAATGAAGTTTGTTTCCATTACTTGTTAGGAAAATGAGCAAATTAAATTTTCCCAATAATGGAAAATTTGAGATAAGTAATGAGAGTTTCACTTTTTTGTTGCATGAGATTAAATTTTATTAGTTAGTACATTTTTATATCAGTAAAGTTATTTCCTTTTCTCAACTTCTATCATAAAACAAATATTTTCATGATTAATTGATGCATATAAAGTTCTTTGCATCATTCCTTTAGAATAAAAAATGAAAGTTAAATTGTCTGACTGTGAAAAAATGTATTTCTTTCTCTGTCTTTAAATTGAAACATTGGAAATATAATATATATCTTCTTTAAATGCTGTATACATTAGCCAAATTACAGTTAGCAGGCATGATGCCAATAAAATTTTGTTGTACCTCCTTAGCCCCCTCAAAATTACGATATTACCTTTTATTTGTAATTATAAATGGATCTTTTATTTATAAATAAAAGTTGATGATAGACATTTGTAAATAAATAAAAGCTAAGACTACATTACAGGTATTCTTTGCTTACAGTTATAAATAAAACAAGTCAAGAAAAATAATTACACTCCACAAAGTAAGTCGCTGCACATTTAACTGTCATATCTGAGTAAGTCCGATTTAATTAAATCAGTTACAAGACTATTCAACAAGATTGATTTAATAGTAAGAGGGTCTTTTACCACACAAATTCACAAATTTAAAACAAAATCAGTGGGAAATGTAGCGCACACAATACATCAAAAAGACATACTTTTTTATGTATTCAACAAAATACTGGTACAACTCACAGCCTAACTTTAATATTTCAGTTAGGATTAAAAATTTCCAGATATTTCTGTAGAGTTGTCGTAATTCCCATCGTTTTGTAGCGTTTTCCTATGCCTTTATTCCTTTTTATAATCACAATTATTTACTGTCCAAAATTAAGGTGCCAAGATAGGAATTTATTACACATCTTGCATGCATAAATGAATGCATGTAACTGATTTTACTGATGAAGATTTAATTTTGATTCATATGAAAATTTCATATTTTCGTGTCTCTTTAAAACTGCTCATTTATTGTAATATATCGTTATTTTAATAATTTTTTAATTTGTGTTTTCATAATAAGACTCTCTTATATTACCGCTAAATATATGAAAAAAAATCTAAAAGTAATGAAATTGTAAGATATGAGGAGAAATGTCTATTTTAACATAGTCTTGTAGAATTATAAACCTAATAAAGACTTATGATTTTAAACCAACATTGATTTCAAATTATTTTTTCGGTAGACAGTAAATTGATAAATGTTAAGGGGTTGCTCCAATACTTAATAAAGTGTGTGTGTGTGAATAACGTTTTTAAATATAATAAATTACATTTCATTACTTTAAAACTCTATCGTGTCTACTACGTTAGTTACTCCACTGTGTGTAAAGTTACTAAATTTCATTAGCAGTTATTTTCTGTCAGGGCGTAGAGTTTGATTGCGTAAAGATTGTTAGAGTTAATACAGGAGAAAATAATTCATAAAGTTTATGTGTTACTGATGAGAATAGGCCAGAAAACATAGGCCCGTTATCCTAATAAAGCTCATTTATTGCTATTAAGTAGTACAAATTAAGTAAAATATTTTATAGCTTTTTTAAGGATATTTAATAAAAATAACCATACATTATAATAAATTAAAATATGATGACGACATTTTGTAATAGTTTTGCTTGTGTTTCCTCATTTATTCTATAATGAATAATTTTTCCTTAACAAATGGGTTTTGAGAAATAGATATATAAAGAAGAAACATAACTTTTTGAATTTTCTGGAGTCAAATTCCTATAAATTTCTCAAATTCTGCATATCTACAGATTTTGGTTTTTTAAATACTAATAATCTTTCATAATTTTTAAATATTAATAAATAAGAAATTACTTTACTTAACATTATATATAAAATTAATTATGATTAGGAGATTACTAGCAGATTACTTTACTTAACATTATATATATATAAAATGCTTTTAATAGAAACCGAATTAAAGAAACTGATTGAAAAAGATGAAAATATACTCTTTACAAAGATAAAGATAATTTATTTTCAAAACTATAATTATCATATCCCGAGCCACTGCGATGTTTTTGGAAATGAGCAGGCAGACAGACTTGCGAAAGCTGGTTCCCTTATGGTCCAGCCAAATCCTCCTTTGCCTTTGCGTAATCATCAAAAGTGTAATCCTCAGAAAAATAAAGGATGGCAGAGTTTCCCGTTATATTGATGCAGTTATGGAGACAGTCAGTGGAAAACACTACTTGATGGGAACAATAAGATCCCTGGCTCCTTACCACGAGCTGTTGGTGTCGCTTGTTTCCTGAGTGACAACTGGACATGACTATCTACAGAAGGCATCTGCATCAAATAGGTGTAATGGACTCTGCTCGTTGTCCATTGTGCAATCATGATGATATGGATGGATGCTGCTCACCTCAAGAACTGTCCTGAAGTCTTAAAGTTTATGACTGACAACTCTTTTGAGGCTACTGAAGGACTTTATTCTTGTTTTTATACTTGTTCATCTTTTTATTGGGCTGCTCGTTGATTGACTGGCAGAAATGCCAGAGGACAGGCGTAGGATAAAAAAATAATTATCGTATTTAAAATCAATATTATTACAAGTTATTAGTTTCAATGCACAAATATACTAGATATTGTTTGAAAAAGAGTTTTCACAAATTATAGAATTTCATATACTCGAGGTACTTTTATTTATTAGTATGCGTGTATAACTGACACAATTCCAGAGTTACTCGAGGTTTGAAAATTTTTACACAGGTACAAATTTACAACCATTTATTAACCGGTTTCTATTCATAAGAAACTGTAACTTTGATGAGGTGATATAAAGAAATCATGTCCAGATATTACGATATAATTAACTTTTTTAAATTAAAGTCACTAATTAATTCAGTGATGAATCAAATAATTTTACAAATTAAGATATTCTTAACATTTAATGCTAAATTACTTAATAAAAAAGTTTTTTGTGTATCCACTAAATTATACATTCCTATTTAAATTTTTAACTTGCAACATATAATTATTTTTTTCCAAGAAAAATTCAAATTAATAAATAATCGAGTTTTTTTTAAACTTATCTAAAATTTGTGTTTGAATTCTTTAGTTCCTAAACCATATTGCTCTTATGTGGTTAAATTGAGATTAATACAGGAGGCTTGCATGAATGAAAAACTTATTATTTTATGTTTATTGTCAATTCTTCTGAGTATGAAATGTAATCAGTGCATTTAGTATACTAATGAAAAGCACTTTCAATAATAAATCTTAAATGTGTAAATTGACAAATTTTTCAAACTTATTTCCCATCATGTAATGTTGTTTGGTGAATTTTTTTCTCCAATATTCTGGCCAGTTTAATAAAACATTGCCTTGATAGTAAGTGACAACTTTCAAAATAGTAAAGGTGGTTTTCCTAAAAAAATTTATTATTATTTTTTTCCGAAAGGCGGCACCCGTCAAAACTGACATTTGAGTCGATTGGCGGGAGCACCTCATATTTAATGAAAGTTATTGATAAGAAATATGAAGTGCCACATATTTTTAAAGAGCTCGAAATAGCTTTTCTTCTATCAAAGCTTTAATTTATTTTACAATGTTTCTAATTGCTCTTTTTTATCAATGGTTTCTATTTTTCTATATATTTTCTTTAGAATTAAGTATTTTTATTTTCGAGCTCATATTATCTCTCTCGCCGACTGATGGCTGAATGGTTAGCGCTCCTGACTCTAAAGATTTGGGTCCCGGGTTCGAATCCCAGTTTGGGCATGGATGTTACTTTCTTTCTCTGTTTCTCTGTCCTTTCTTCTGTGATGATGTATGAATCTGTCGCCCACCCTATAAACGGGTTTGTGGTGGTATGTTTCGGACGTAACTTGGTTTAAATGTGCCCGCGGGGTAACGACATGAGTATGAGTTTCTGGCCTTGTTGTGGCATAGGGTTCGTCAACCAAGTGACCACCGTTGGAAAAAAATATTATCTCTCACTGATTCAGATGACAAAAAGCAAAATTATTTAATTTTGAAAATGTATTTATTAAATATATGTACAGAGTGCGGCATATAAAACCGGCCTGTCGTAATATTACAGAATATTGCTTTTTTTTAAAAAAAATATTTGATTATATTCATATATTATGTTTTTGGTAACAAAATCCCTGTGTGTGGAGCCTGAGTTCTTTGAGGTAGCAGTGAATTCAATTTAGAAATCCTAGAGGAGTTTGATTGATTCGAAGATTTCAGAAGAGTGATGCTTCATTTATATTAATTTCAGATAATTCATGACTCTCTCGTTACACCTGAGAAGTCAATCAGTAATGACTTGTGGTCTCATCGGTTATTTAACCCATCCACTCGCAACTTTTACTTGTGAAGATTGTTAACGAGAAAAGCAAATATATATATATATATATATATATATATATATATATATATATATATATATATATATATATATATATATATATAGCCTTTCATTCCTTCAGTGGGTCGATTAACTGAGTACCAAGCATGCTTGGGAACTAAGCACTGGGGGTCTTACGTTAGGCTGACCACATAACTGGGACATATGCTTCGCACCTCAGGGTCTCAGGGTCCTCGGTCATGAAAACAGTTATGAGCACTGTAGGCCTTGGCCCACATAGACTTTCGTGCCATGGAGTTTTAGTTTATATATATACACACACACACACACACACACACACACACACACACACACACACACACACACACACACACACACACACACACACACACACACACACACACACACACACACACACACACACACATATATATATATATATATATATATATATATATATATATATATATATATATATATATATATGTATATATATATGTATATATATATGTATATATATATGTATATATATATATATATATATATATATATATATATATATATATATATATATATATATATATATATATATATATATATATATATATATATATATATATATATATATATATATATATATATATATATATATATATATGTATATATATATATGTATATATATATATATATATATATATATATATATATATATATATATATATATATATATATATATATATATATATATATATATATATATATATATATATATATATATATATATATATATATGTATATATATATGTATATATATATATATATATATATATATATATATATATATATATATATATATATATATATATATATATATATATGTATATATATATATATATATATATATATATATATATATATATATATATATATATATATATATATATATATATATATATATATATATATATATATATATATATATATATATATATATATATATATATATAGTGGTGAAGTGGATGGTGGAGGTCATTTCAGAACCTGTAAGGAGAAGGGAAGCTTTAATATTTAACATATATTTCAATTTTACACATTGACCTTACTGGCCATTTTTACATCCCGTATTTTGTAGTTAGAGAAATATTTTGTTGTTAATTTTTTACATTGCAACTGGGACATACTTAAAACCATAATTTTAAATAACAAATCAGAGACTTAAATTAATTATGTTGAAACATAATTTTTATGCTTATTTTTTATTAACAGCTATTTTTTTTAAATACTTTTGAATTTGTTGGAGAGTGTGGTATTTTAATTTTATTCTGCAATATATGAGGAAAATATTTTAAATTTGCCATTATATTTTTGAAAAATACGATTGTAATCTAAATGATGGGCAGAGATTAATTTGATTTTTACTGCAAATAAAAATTATTATTTCATATGATCACCAGCAAAAATCTTTCTTAAACCATAACCAATCTTTGCGGCACGTCTCTGTGAAATCAAAAGAATATTAAAAGTTCCTACTTCAAAGTACAGTTTGAGTTATCCTATTATTTTTGCCATAGTCCTAATTTCTGGATTACCTCAAAAATTTACCTTCAAAAACAAGTTTCTCAAAAAAAAATGTAGCATAAGCTGTGAATTTTAATGTTCCCAATAGGTTAAGCATATCATAAATATTCGAATAACGAGCTTAAATGTCACTGAATTGAAAGAATACACCACAAAACTTTTACCATGTTTATGATCTCCACGATACTAAACGATAATTATGATATTATACTTATTTTCTGGTATCATGAAGACCATGTAAGATAATATTGCATTGTTTTTTGTCAAAGATCTAATCAAGGAATCTCTTGCTTTTGAGAACACTCTTAGAAATTAAAATAGCGCAGTTGTTTTGCATTAAAAATTGCATTAACGTAATTACTAATAGTTTTATATATAACAGTTTCATTTTAACATTCTAAAATTGTGAACTACAATTTTTCGGCAAATTTGAGTGAAAGATATTTTTACAGCTTTTTATTGTAATACCATGTTGCACTTTTATGAAACATTATATTTTTTTCTAAAAAAAGATTAAAAAGGTAATACAAATTAAATTTTCTAAAATTTTGATTATTAATTTAAAATATACTTCATAAGATATGTGCGACTGGGTTCAATGAAAGCAATAATATATTTAATTAAAGGAAAATCCTGAGCACAATTTTTTAAATTACATTGAGTTTCTCAAGTTTTGAATTTAATTAGAATTAAAATCTTAATTAGAATTAGAAAAATGTAAAAATAAATAAATAACTTAAACTACATTTTTTCCTTTTGCAGAGTTTCATCCAGTATGTTATTAATTCTACTGATGATTGTGATTACAGAATCAATCCAAGAGAAAAAATAATTGAAAATGTTTTTTGCAAGGAAAGGCATGCCATTATGTTGGAATCGTCTCAACGCACTGCTGTTGCTGTTCAAACAAATATCTAGTAAATCCTTTTCGATTATCTATTTCTTAGCTAACTTGCTAATAATTTTTAAAAATTTTCGGATTATTTATTTAAAAGAACTCCCCAGAATATTTAAATAATTTTCTATTCAATTAATGTTAAGGAAAAGTTTTAGTTATTAATAAAAATTTTCTTATTAAAAATATTTTTAATTAAATCCAGAAACATAACGTTTTTTTTCTTGTGCTTTCCAACTAAATTTATTTAGCGAAAAATTTAATAAAGTAAGGTATGTCAATATAAGCTTTTTTATAATTTATATTTACCTGAGACATGAAATCCTATAATTTAGGAAAATACCGTATTTACCGGTGTATATGATATACCCTTTTTTGAAGCAAGACAATTCAATAATTTTTTCTTTATATTCGTCTGGTACCTTTTTCATTGAAAACTATATACATATATATATATATATATATATATATATATATATATATATATATATATATATATATATATATATATATATATATATATATATATATATATATATATATATATATATATATATATATATATATATATATATATATATATATATATATATATATATATAGTGTGTGTGTGTGTGTGTGTATGTATATATATTACTGCTTCAATTTCAGGTCATAATTGTAGTTCCCTTGCTTGGGTTATGTTTGTTATTGGTTGTATTTTTTTCAATCTTTTTCCTCATTCTGCCAAATTCTTATCATTTTATGAGTTCGGGTGGATCGTAATGTCTCTTTACAAGCTTGTTTCAGTGCTGTTTAACCGGAGACAATGCCCACGCTGTTTTTAAGCAAAAACTTGATAATGAATTTAAGGAAATTGAGCAATAGAAATTTAATATACCTAAAACTTGGTCATAATAACTGGAGTGCTTAAGCGAATTTTCGGTGATGTGCAGTCGTCAATATTTGTTATCGTCGATAACTGTACATTCTTCTTCTTCTTAGAATTGTGTTTGTATGTCATTGGGCACCTCTGCTTTAATCAGCATTTAGTACCATTAACTCCAAACCCAATGTTTCCTAGTTCCAGTTTCTCGGGTCACCCGCTTTATTAATAAAGTCCGATAGCCCTTTAATGGAGTCTAGGTGTAACTCTCTAATATGGATGATGCCTAAAGAGGTTAATCTAGGGAGGGCAAGAGCCTCGCATTCATAAATGATATGCTCTGCCGTTTCCTCTTGCGTATGACATTTCCAGCAGATAGGGTCTTGCTGAAACAGTCCCATCTGGTCAGAGAGTCAGTCATACTAGGGATAGCTTCCTGACTTTCACCAGAAGATGGTTTGGAGGTCATTTCTACCTCAAGTGAAGGATTCATTACTGCCCCTTTACAAGACAGCCTCTGAGTTCACTTGTCTTTTTCAGCAAGGTCTACTTCAGAGGTATCACCTGCAGATGCAGAAAGGTTTGTTATTTCTTGTGTCTTTTCAGCCACAAGATAACAATTTATAAGCTCAGGTAATACAAGTCTACCCAGCATTGCCTGAGATACTGGGCAAGGCAAATTACTCTAGAAGTTTGCCAGGCAACTAGAGGCTCCGTTAAGACACCAATACCGCGGTGCCAATTAGCCCTAGGCACGGATCGCATAACACCAGGGTTTACGGGAGCTGGTTCGCGGCCTCTGATTCTATATTCAAGGCTATCCTGTCATTTCTACAGGACGTTCGGTGATCCACCGCCTACCGACGCGCCTGGTAGCTGCTCAGGCCCCAGGTAACTGTACATTCATTGAACTCTACTTAAATGTAATTTTCCCACACTTTGCTGGAGAATAAAGCGTCGCATAACTCCTAATAGATGACATTTCTAGGAATGATTGCTTTGAAAAATTGAGTATCGGTGTAAAAGACACATTAACGTCTTATAAGAGCAGTATCTGCGTATAAGGCGTACCCCGTTTTTCAGACCAATTTTCAAAGAAATGAAAGTGCATCTTATACGCTGATAAATACTGTTTATTAGATGAAAAAATAATGTTTATTTAGGAGCACAGAAATGTGCCAGAAACTATCATTCTGATGATAAATTAATTATGTTTAGGTATTTTTTTAACTAAACGCACAACGAAAATTTATCACAAGCAAAAAGAATCAATACAACTGACGAAATTTGAAAATAATAAGCAATTTTTATAAATTGTTTTCAGTTAAACTAGTAGAAATTTTCAAGAAAATAGTTCTTGATTTCTCTTGAAAAATCCGCATTAATACCTATTAAATAAATCTAAATTAATTCAATATTTATAAACAATTCAAAATTTGCTAATGATAACCTTCTATAGTGTCAGCTTAATAATCTTTCAATATTTGAGCAAGAATTTGTTTGTATCACTGAAATGAGACCGCATATACTAGCCATTAATGTACATTAAGTGGCCTTCTTGGCACTGAAGTAGATTTAGCTGTTAGTGTTTTGGTGTCTAATTCAACAGTTTAGGGACTTAGCTTTCATTCATTTTGTGAAAATTTGCAATAGTTCAGAATCCTCTTTAAATTGCGTTCTGCTGTTGAATTCACATGCAAAATGAATAATGACATATAAAAAGGAACCTAGAATGACAACTATAAAACAAAGTTTGGCAATAAAGTTGAAACAAAAATGCTTCTGGATATCCTTAATAATTGGTCAAATTGTTCCCAGAATTCTGATGACCGCACATAACAATGTTGTTAAAAAAGAAGCACATATTAATATGCACCTACATATCAGATTAAGAGAACCTTTATATAATTTTGACCACACCCATACTCTGGGAAATAAAATGATTACAATGGATTTTTCAATGAGAAAATTTTTCAGATTTTTTGGTAATTTTCTGTTTTTCCTTTTTAGAGCTTTTAGATTTTTTTCTTTAGGTATCTGGTACATGCTGTGCATAAGCACATTTTATTCATTTGTTCTCTTTTAAAAACCGATTATATCTAAAATGTATACGTTTTTAAGAAAAATTGTTTAATAACTTAACATATGTATCCTAAATATTAATAATTTCAGTTATACAATGAATTTTGTGAAGATATCACCTCAATCAAACGAAGTCCGTTATCCAGAATTGACTCGAGAGACGAGCATCGTGTTCGAGTACGAGCAAACGAAAGATCCAGATTCAACTCCTGACAACTTTCTGTCTGTAGCTAAGAAAATGCTGTTGGACCTCGTTCAGGATTCCGCGGAAGAAGTTCGGCTTTTTACTATTCCACAGTTCACAGACTTTGTAGCATGGATTCGTTCCTCCAACGACATTTTACCACTAGTGGACAGCGTGAAAAGCTGCACGTTTTTGCCGGATGGAGAGTGCACTACAAATATAAAGGTTGTTCGATTTTTTTTTTAAAATTTCAGATGAATTTTCTATTTACAGAACGCGAAATTACATAGAGAAAGTGCTTTTAGAATTTTGTATGAACAATGTTTTATTATTTATGAAGATTAAGCATTAATAATTTGACTACTTAAGCTATTTTCTTAAAGAATCTTTTGCATTTATATCTATTTCAAACTAATATTACAATATTTCAAAAATTAAATTATGAATCCTATGAAATGTAATTATAATTTATCATAAAGAATGATATATAATTACTATCTTAATTATGTAATTATCATTATTAATAGCTAAGGATTTTCATTCTTAATTGAGAATTTTAATTATTATTAAGAATTAATAATTTGGCGGCATGCCGGCCGATGGTGGAGAGGTTAATGTTCTAAACTTCGAAGCAATTGGTTGAAATCCTGATTTGGGCCTGGATGTTTATTTATCTTTTTTGTTTGTCTTTCTTTCTTTCTTTATATATATATATATATATATATATATATATATATATATATATATATATATATATATATATATATATATATATATATATATATATATATATATATATATATAGTATATATATATATATATATATTGTATCGAGCTCCACGGGTTCGTGTCGATTGAGAGTTGAATAAAGCAACAACTTAATGAACACAAGACTTTTATTCGTAAAAATCTCACAAGATAAACGAAATTCCCGCTGTAACAATCACAATTATACAGCTACAATTCGTCAGATATAATAAGAAACAGCTTCCAATCACAGGTCTCAAATACCTCAGACAGAGAACAACTAGCAGTCACAACTAATCGTCTTCACTCACTGATTGTCTTCACAAAAACTGACTCTTCCATGTCGGGCTGCGGTATTTATACCTGACTTGCCGGAGAAATCTACCAGTTTCGCGAAGGTTCTGGAAGCTTCTAGGCTATCTCAAAAAATATTGGCCCTAGAGCTTAGGTGATGGATGTTTCCAGAAGTATCGATTTCTCGCTAAGTCGCCAAGAATTTCGCCAATTGTCGCCAAGTCGCCAAATCATTAGGAAATCCACTTTTAAACTACAACACGTCTAAATACCGCAATTTTTGCCCAAAATGTGAGAATTTTCGATCTGTCTATATGTATATATATATATATATATATATATATATATATATATATATATATATATATATATATATATATATATATATATATATATATATATATATATATATATATATATATATATATATATATATATATATATATATATATATATATATATATATGTATATATATATATATATATATATATATATATATATATATATATATATATATATATATATATATATATATATATATATATATTCTCTTTCATTGCGAAGATGGCACACCCACTGGGTGTCCCACTCTATACGATGCCCTCACCTTATATAGCCCATTATATAGCACTGAATAGGTATGTCGTAAGGATAGCTAGACATTAGAAAATTTTTTTGATTACATTAGATACTAGCTTAAAATATGTACATTATATTACATTTTAAACTAACGTTATAATTCTTCAGAAAATTTAACTATGCATCCTTTGAAATCTTATTATAATTTATAATACAAGAACTAAATATAATTACTATATTAATTGCATAATTCTGAATATTAATAGCTAATGCTTTGTTATTAATTAAAATTTTAGTTATTATTACGAATTTATATTTATAAATAGATTAGCTATTTTCTTAAATTATCGTTTGCATTATGTCTATTTTAAACTAGAGTTGCAATTCTTCAGAGAACTGCATTATGTGTAACCTAAGAAGTTTTATTATAATTTATCATAGAAGAAGATAGATATAAAAGAAGAAAAATATAAAATTATCATGCACAGTATATAATCTTGACTATTAATAATTAATATTTGTGTTCTAGAATCAAATTTTTAGTTATTCCTTTAAAAAATGAATTGCAGTCAAGTTTGAATCTGTAAAGGAATGTTTTCTTATCTTTAATAAAGTATCTTAATAAAAAATTTCAAAACAAGAATATTCAAATTTATGAAAATTGTACATTTTAGCAGTCATAATAACTGTTTTAATATTAAGCATAAATAAGTCTAAAAATTTAATATTAATATTTTTCTAAAATTTATCTATAATGGATGAGCAGTTTTTGAAGTTAAAATAATATAAATATCAACAAATGTTCTTTTAATTAGGTCACAAATTTATTTAGGAATTAACATATATTTAAATTAATATAGAACCTTATATAATTATGTATATAAATTCAATTAATTTAAACTACTTAATTCTTTTAACTGGACAAACATTGGTATGTTTTCGTAAGTTGGTGAAATAATTGTATCAAAATTAACAAAATATCTTAAGCAAATCCATGATAAAATTATTTTAGTTACAGCAATTATATTGTATATTAAAATTAATATATAATTTAAATTTAAAGTATATTCGTAAGAACATAATTCATATTTTCATTAAAATAAATATTTTTAAGTTTCTGAATTTTAAGCAAATTTAATTAGTATAAACAAATTTGTAAAAATGTTAGTGATATACAAGATTTTGTTATTTAGTTACGTAAAAATAAATTACTGTTAAGAATCAGTTCTAAATTACTGTTCAGAATTAAAATAAACTGCTCAGGTTCTTGAACAACTTTTGACATAGAAAATTTGAAACCAGCAATTTGGAATATTTGAAGGACAGGAATTTTTTTTTTTTTTTATAACAATACAGATGAATAATTCGAAACAAATAAAAGTTTTATCACCTTCGTTAGTCACACATGTAATGACTGATTTTTTTAAATTTAAATTTCCAATAACTTGATAAATGATTCAAGTATTTTTCATATAATAAAGTAATTAATTTTGGTAAGTAAAATAAAATTTTCCATGAATATAAGTTCTTTGACAATACTTCAGCTAATATCATTCAGTAATAGTTAAATATTTTTATGTCTAATACAAAAGGAATAACTTTGTGAATTTTTTTCAGCTATCATATTTAATGAAAATGCTTTCTTTTAGTATCTATATTATCGAATAAATATGATTTCATAATTTATATTTTGATAGAGAAGAAAATACGCAATCCTTATGTAAGAATTTCAAAAATTTTCTATTCTATTAAAAGGGATTTGTGTACAAATCACTCTTACTGCTAAAATTTGTTGAGTCCTCAAGCTTATGCGCAATAATCCCTTAAAATACTTTTTCTCCTATTTGGCTTGTGCTCTACTATGTTAAACAGTATTAAATAATTAATAATAGTTGAAAATTCATTTTGTCATGGTTTAAATTCTATTTGCATACGAAGGTTTAATTTGTTTGGAGTCTACTACTAACTTTCGCACACGTGGGAAAACTGTACCGGGATCTAAAATTTAAGACAGAATTAATATTTCTGTAAGCTGCATTTGAATTCCTACACCTGAGATAGTATTACAAAATACGAAAGAGAAATTGAAGGACAAAACATTAATCGTTCAGCAACCTGTATGATTTTACATCCAGTAGCTAATAAGATAGAGATTGCTTGAAATGGATTCCATATTACTTACTGCAAATTCTACGTCTTGGTGGGAGCTGATCCTCAAATTAATAGTTCGATGAGGCTCAAATTGCTTACTATTCAGCTACTATTCGTTGGTTATGGTCATTGTAGCCCAGTGGTTAGGGTATCGGTATTCCACTCGAAAAGCCTGGGTTCGATTCTCAAAGACCCACCGAATAAATGCGACATACGTGGTCGTGAAATCAAAAGTCCTGTGGTCTGTCATTGAGCAATTACCATGGGTGTAATGGTCAGGAGAAAAAAATTTCCCCTTCAGATCAAAACTGTAGGAGTGGATGTTCTGGTGGTGCCATCTATCGGAGAAGTCTTAAAGCAAAGGCGTTCTTTTCACTTTCGCGGTGTTCTGGCTAAGCGAAAGACTCACTCTTGTGACTTCTTTCGCATAGCCGTCGGATAACTTGTCCAAGTGTCATAAATAATAACAACAACTTTTATTAGTCAAATTTTAAATAAAAGTCATATTATTAATTTATTAGTTTAAATTTTCTTAATTTGAATTGTATTAATTTATTAATAAAAATATATGTCAATTTATTTTAAGTTTTAATTTGATTTTTGCTGTGCATTTGTATGTTGCAGAATTATGTTTATATTTTCGTTTATTTATTATTTCGTTATTATTATGTTATTATGAATTATATTTTCGAAGAAGTTTCTTAAATTTAACTGGTGACTTTGAATCTTACAGTTACGGTTACAGAAATAAAGATTAAAATTTATCATTTAGGAACTCGGAATGTCCTACCTGAGTGACGCCTTAGTTCAGTGTAGCACTCCTGCATGCTTTGAAGCTGTTTCTTATTTAGCTAAAAATGGAGAATTTTCGCAAACTTACCTGAATTTCATCTTCTTTTCTTGGAGTAATATTCATGTGTCAAAACCAGTTATTCTCAAATCAGTCATGGTAAGTAATTTTTCCTCAACTTTTGTTCATTCAGAAATTTATTTATTTTACCGCAAACAAAATACAAAATTGGTTTTTTAATCAAAAAATAACTTTGATTGTTTATCAAAAATTGTGAAGTCCTTATGATGGAAACTATTACGATTTGTAGTATTTGACATTTTCCTTAAAAGTAAATTTGTGATTAAGAATTGTATGTTTTTTTCTGACAGTTCCTAATGACTTTCTTCAATTTGAAAACTCCTCAAAACTTAAAATATTTGTTTTATAACTTGAAGAAAGAAATATAATATATTATTAAAGAAGCATACTCTTTAAAAAGTGTTATTACTATTTAATGTGAAGTTTAATTTTTTAAGAAATTATAATATATCTTCATAAAGTATATAGCAATTTATGAAGATGTATGTATCTCTTGCAAAGTTAGAAAATACGTAAATATGGAAAGTTACATATTTATCTTTACTGATCAACTATTGTGGTTTAAGCTCATCAGTAATAAAAGTATAATCGATTGTTTTCAGAAATCGATATCCATATCACCACAAGAATTGTTGCATTGTTTTACAATAAAACAAAATCTGACTGACCAGCTGATTTGACATGTGTCTCACTTTGGTTCACTATTCTTAAATTTCCATTCAAAAATTGAAATATTTGACATGTGTATTCATTTATACCCCAAAATGCTTTTCATGTGAAAAGAGCCCTATTATTAAATTTTGTGATTAGTAGCAGATTTTATGATGATTTAAAAAGAGAATAGCCTTATTTAGCCAAGTGTTTCAAACAGAAATAATGTTTTGCCAATTGTAAAATTTCGAATTCTGGGCACCGATATTGAAAATATTATTTGTTAGTGTATTATCAAGCCTTCCTGTATTGATAATGTGGTCGCTGGGTTTTTATGGATTAGAAAATATTTATTGCTAGAATAGATTCCTGTGAAAAATATATTTATGGTGCTCCTTGGTGAAAATTGGCGTTTTTTTTGTCGTGTGTAGTGGAAAATATATTATCAAAAACACTAGGCAATGATACACACATAATTAAATTTTTTTATCATCATACTTAGCATTCCCCAATAGGTGCCAAATTGGAAAAGAACCAAGTGTCACCCCAGATTCCCTAATTATGTCTCAACAAAGCAAGTGATGTTGTAGTTTCCTATTTTTGGTTTTACATCATTTTTATTCATATAAATACTATTGCCCCTTACATTACTATTGCCATATAATGCTATTGTCCCTTTAAACGTTTCATTTTAACAATTTAATAATCTAATGAATACGAATACAATTTTTCATAATTAGTTTCAATTATGATTAGAGCCATAGTAGACTGTGGTGCCAATACAATCTTCATGCTACCTTATCCAGATAACTATTGAGCTACATTCCCCATAGGATAGGGAAGATGCATGTTTTATTCCCCTTGTAGGGATTTATTGTGGCTAAGTTGCCACAGATGTAGTAGTGAGCAATTTAAATTCCAGTAGTTGATAATCCGAAGTTGTTGTTGTTGTTGTTGCACCGGCATACTTCCCTGTACCTAGCCCTTAGAAAATCCGAAGTATAGCGATGTTGTTACCGTACCAGAAAACTTTTTTCTAAATCCCAATTTTGATTAAATATGCACATGCTAGTAAAAAAATATGTGCTATGCTATGTAGTATAGCATTTTCCAATTTTGCATAGTGCTTTAAGGCAGCGATGTTTTTATCGTTAAATAAGATTTTATCAATGGATTAATTCATCAACTAATAAATAGATAGGCAGAAAATTCCCAAATTTTTGGGGTGAGTTTTCGTGCTTTATTATTTAATATTGAAAGTAACAGTCAAGGTAAATTTTTTATTTAATATAACAATGCTGTTTTGAAAGATTTTTTTAAACAAATATCATTATTGTAATTTCTACAATTTTTGAAATTATTTAATTAATATGATACACAGTGAACAGGTTTTTTCCGTTTTCGCATATGCATCAAGCAAATTTTCCGTCATACGATGCATACTATTTAAAAATAAAGTACTGTGTGCTTGATTCATCAATTTTATTATTTTCCAAAAAATTACTTTTATTTTGTGATCTTTAGCTTGAAATGAACATTCAACAGTCTTTACTTTTATCTATAAAATTACTGTCAAGGGATATTTTAAAGTATTTTATATTTATTCAAACTCATACTTTCTCGACTTGAAGATTCATTAACGTTTTTCGTTGTTTACAAAGCAACAAAATAAAGCTTAAAAATCGTAAGAGTAAATCTTTCATTTCTTTTTTCTTGCAAGTAAATCCTGTAAAGTAAATATTACTAAGTAAAGTCTAGTTAAAGTATTTCCTTTCTAGAATTTGTTAATAATTAAAATAATATTATTTTCATACTGTATCGATAAAATTTAAGGGTTAATTATATTGAGTTTAAATAAAAAATCTTTTATTTTATGTTGTGCTAACTTAATCTTTTAATTAACTTATTGCATTAACCTAAGTATTACTACATTGCTATAGTTAACAAACCATATCTTCTCTTTGTATTTTTAAAATGAGCTCCACTAAGTAATCTCAGAAATTGCTTTGAGAAATTTAAATCTATTTTCTCAAGATTTATAAAGTTTTCAAAGTTTTTTCAACCTAATTTGTCTAATTTTTTGTTTAATTATTAGAAAAGAAAATCGAAGCACTTATTAGAAAGCATGTCTTATCTAATGATGAAATATTACTATAAAAATGTTCATTGTTTATTTTTGGAAATTTTTTGAGAGATAAGCAATGTTATTTAAACTTGTCATGAGGTATGAAACTCTGGTAAGTTTCATGTAAGCAGATAACATACATGTTTGCATTAAATAAAAAGTAAAATATATTTCTTCTATTATTTAATTTTGATGGCACGGAATGCCGTAAAATCCAGGATGCCAAATTCTGAGTTTGGTGATTTTTTTGATGGGTTTTCTTATGTATCTGGACACCTGGTTTCTATTGAGTCATGATACAGAGAAGTATAAGAATTATGCAGAAAATTCTATTTATGAAATCCTAGTGTTTACGTCATCACTCACGTCACAACCCGTCATCTTGGCAACATTTTTTCATCGCCAAAAAATTCAGATTTTTGCATTCTGGATAATACGGCATCTGTGCCATTGTGATTGTTGTAACACACTCAACAAATCAGAGTTTATAAATATAATAAACTGTTATACTTACAATTTCCTTAAATTGATAGCCTTATTACTGATCTTAAAAAACATTCATAATTTTTAGAGTATACACAAATGAACTCTAAAATTTCTGAAATTTTGAAGGAGCATGTGAAAAATTTAATATATTTTATATAAATACATATATGTTATTTTACATATATAGGTTAAATGCAACATGTACATTAGCTTAAAGTTTCTTAAATAACCAACAGCATAGAAAATATGATTTCCTCTATATAATCTATAAATGAAAACTTTATTTTCAGAATCTATGTAAGGAAAAAGAATCAAATATGTGTTGGATAACGTTGGGAACCATGATGAAGCGGTCATACAGCAGAGTATATGCTTATAGGAGAGAAGTAAGTGCCCACATAACTTCAAAAATAACAATAATTTTGAGATTTTTTTAAATAAAAACTTAACATTTTGTTGTTTATGTTTATTTATAGGAAGTTCAAGAGTTGAGAGAAATTGCAAGTTATTTTAGTGATCTCATCAAGCAATCTTGCTCCTCTGAGTCAGTTGATCATGAGCATTTGGTTAGATACTTAAAAGTAAGAAATGATTTTTTCCATCTTCATGACATTTTTATGTATGAAAAAAATTTTTAAGTTAATTTAAATGTCAATAATTTACATTTTATTAAAATAATCTGAATATTTAAAGACTATTTTCATAGAAATAGTATCAACCCAAGAACAAGCTCGCTTGTAAAATATTCTTTACATTTCACAGCAACATAATGAAATGTGTTTCGAATACTTAAATAAATTCCGTTAAAATAGAATTTTCTAAATATTGCTGCTAAATTATTTTTGATTATTGACAAGACTAAAATATATATTAATCAAGAAATAAAAAGAAACTGTAAAATCATTTAAATCTAGACTGCTTATGAAAACAATCAGAATTAAGTTAAAAGAAGTTCTCAAAATAAGAAATGACGAATTAATAATACAAGAAGAGCAGTCTTCATGAAATTAAATCTGATTGGTTCTGTAATTAATGTATGTAAATTACAAATTTTAGAGGAAATAAGTTATGAAACAACGAAAAAAGAATTTCATTCTCATTTGAAATGCAAAGAAAAAATTATACTGTACTGCAACTATTTCAGTTATTATGATAACTAGATAAACATCTCGTTAAAAGAAATTTTTTATAAGCCCCTGCTACTAAAGAAACGAGTAGATACAAATAATGATATAATTTATGTGGTTAATACTACGTGACGTCAGAGAAAACTTTATCAGTAACTTTCAATTATCCAGTAATATATTTATGTTCTTGATTAAATTCTTTTTATCTGATATGTATTTAAAATGCATTTTTTTACTGTCAATCCTTTATTCACTTGTCATGTTTTAACTAGAAAGCATTTTATTTTCATAATACATTTCAATATTTGAGATTTTCATTTGATTTGAAGTGATAATTATATATTTAATATTCCTTGTTGTGTTTTTTTGTACATATGTTTTGATTTCTTACAATGTTGACTTTCTTCATTTGTAGTCATAAAAGTTTTAAAATAAGAATGTAAATTTTATTACAAACTAAATAATATATATTATAATAATTAACATGGAATTAAATTTTTTCCGATTGATGTATTTTACTGTTTTAGAAACTGTTCATTTAGTTAGAAAAATAAGTCTTACAATTTTGGTAATTTAATATGAATTAATAATAAAAAAAAGTCCATGTTATGTGATAATGTCGTCCCACGCCAAAATAAAGATGACTTAGAAATAGTTTTATTGATCTAAATAGTTGCAATCATTATTTTATAATTATCTCCGCTTTATCGAAATTTAAACAATTGTATAACTACCAGTTTCGTAGTTTTAACGAATCCCTCTATTTTTTATCTCTTTGTTTTCACCGTTGTCAAAAACTTTTTGATAGAAATTACAAAACGATATTTTTATCGAGTTCACTTAAACTTAGTTTAAAACAATTCTTTTAATAGAGGTAAATTTAAATTATTGTTTTTAATACTGCTTTTTTGGATAAAATAATAATTTAATTTTTTAGAAATAATTAATATTTAGACACATTTGACTCCTAAAATAATACTATTTATGGGAGGAAGAAAAATTAAATTCATTAGGCAATATTCTTGTAAAAAATATCTGTTTCCATAAAAAATCTTGCAAAATTCTCTAACATTTATTAACATGATTAAAAGCTATGTAATAATAGTAAATACATGCGCTAATTTCTCTATTTTATTCCATATTTAATTATAAAATTCAATAAGTCAATTTTTTTCCTTCTTGGTTCTTGAAATAAATCAAACTTTATAACTTTGAATCAATTCTTGTAAGTTATTTTACTAACTAAGTCAAGAAAAGGGAATTTCGTATTATATTTTATAAAATGTATTTATCATAATTTATGTGTAATCAAATTCACATGTTTTGCATACTGATATCAATTATATTCCTAAAAGTGGATAACTGCTTAACTAGTTGACCAATAAAACTTTAAGAAACGTAGACGGTAATGTTAAAGTTTCCCTGTATTTCAGGCTGTTGGAAATATTGGAGAAGTGTTTTTATCCCTCGCTCCAGATGGCTTAGATCAGTTGATTGATTGTGCTTTCAATGACGCTGTCCCAGTGTATGCAAGATCTTTATCTTTGGAGGTATTTATGTTGTTTATACTTATAACTAAATAAGCTATAACTATAGAGATTAATAATTCGAATTTAAACCTGCTTCATGTAAAGTCATAGTGACTATTTTCATTTTGAATGAATATATATTCATTATTATAATAATTCGTGATTATTTTAATTTTTTGAATATTTTAAAATTATTTTTGCATGTCTAGTATTGAATCATATTTATTTTGATTTAGTTATATTAAATATTCATATGTTGATGGGTTATCATATATATGCAAATTATTATGTAAATTACAATATGAAAATTGTAATATGAGACTCAATATTTTATGTATTAAATATTTGGTTTTTACAATTAACTCTAAGCCCTACTTAACTACTTATTTCATTTCTTAATTTCTTCGTTGGTAAGCAAAATATATTGGCCAAGTGGTTCATTTTTACTATTCAGTTATAATATAAAGGTAATTTTTTATTAGTGCACTGGGATTGTGAAATACTATTTCTCTTGAAAGTACTATTTTTAGATCATTATTTTGTCAATTGTAATATATTTACTATGTGTGGTTTATTTTATAGACAGTTAAGAAAGTGAATCCTTGTCAAAATGCAGATACATGCGGAGAGATTTATCAAAGGATTTCATCTATTTTGTTAGAAAAATCTGCTACTACAACTTTAAGAGTTGCGGCCTATGATCTTCTTATTGGAATTCCACAAGATCATGATTTTCATGAGCTGCTGGTGAATATATTGGAGACTGATGATGATATACAACTGAAATCGTACATCGCACATAGCGTTAAAAACATATTAAAGGATCCGGAGATGAACATCAATAGAAAAAGGTGAGCTGCAAAGTAATTTAAAATATATATTCGTATTTATATTTTATTTCAGGGCCAAGGTAGCCTAGTGGATAGGGCATCAGCCTTCCGTGCAGAAGGGCGGTGTTCGATTCCCAATGCCATCCAAGACCAACCGAGTACATGCCATATACGATTGCTGAGAAAATTTCCCCCTCCTCCAGATCAATGTCAAAATTGAAGGAGTGGATATACTGGTGGTGCCATCTATCGGCGGAATTTAAAGCAAAGTCGTACTATCACCTTCGTGGTGCTCTGCTAAAATTAAAGCCGCACTCTAATGATTTAATTCACATAGGCATTATAAGTTTTTATTTTCCAAGTGTCATAAGTAACAACAACAGATTTTATTTCAACTTTAGGGCAGCTCTATGAAAAGTGTCATTTCTAGCTGAAAATTAAGATTCAATTCTTGAATTTTACGCGGACTTCGATTATGGTGTATTATATTTTGACACGTGTCTGTAAAATTAAAAGCATTCCAGTAAGGTAAATTCAAAGATTTATATTATGCATATAATATGCCTCCTTTTATGCCTTTTGAAGTTACATTAGTGTTAGGCATTAAAACTCGAATATTAGGTATTAAAATAATCGCATATATATGTATGTATTGAAATTATATGTATGTGTATGTGCTGACATTTATAATAAGATATTGACTGTCAATATTGTATTTAATTGGCATCGCAAAATGATTTTTTTAAGATGCTTATAATATCATTCGTTTACAAATATTTCCTTGTGAAATAAAAAAAGATCCAAAGTTTTAAAAGCTGTTTACAAAAACTAAATTAAAAAAATCATTATTATTTTGGGTATATTTTTAGTAAGTCTAAATTAAGATTATATCTTAATCGCGCAATTTCCTAACAATTAGTTAATTACTTCTTTCTAAAATTATTTGTAAAAACTTGTATAGCTCTTTATTTTGCCTACAAATAAATACAAAATTATATTATGTTTTATTATCAAAATATTTTGCCAATTATTACAGAAATTTAGCAGAAATATGCATTTTTCTAAAAAGAAACTTTGATTTATATTCTTGTTATGATATTTAACACTAGAATATAAAATTATTTGGCTTAATAATTCAATTATTATTTTATAATTTAAACTATATTATTATAGTTACGAGAGAAAAATTACCATTGTTCAAGAATTGTAAGAAACTGGGAAATAAAATTATGATATTTATAGAAACACATTTGTTTCCACAAGAAATTTAAATATCATAGTCACTTTAGCAATTATTATTAATTCAAATTAAGAGCAGCATTTTTGATCATAATGTCAATTTTTCATATTAGATTTGTGAAGTCATTGAAAAAATCACTTCATAAAAGAGAAATATCGTTGGAGAAGCTGATACATGACCCAAGTGCCAGATCTGCAACTGTATCCGATAAATTCTTCCTGAAGTCCTATTTCCCAAAAGGTGTGCAGTGGAACAGCTTCCAGACAATATTCTCAAAAGTGTATGAACAATACGACGCCGTTCCGAGACATGTTCGCAAGGAATTATGGGTAAAAGCTTTGAACAACCTTTTCCCAGTATATCAGTTTGGATTCGATTCAGAAGGTAAATTGCTTAAGTTAAAAATAATTATTTAAGAAACGTAGTTACACATTTTGGGAAATATTAATAAAGAAGTAAAATACTATATTATATTATTTACTATATATATTAACACAAAAAGTTTTTTAATTATAATAAATCATAAATGTGTGCATTGTATACATTAATTACTTTGTATTTTCAAGATGAAATAGTTTCTTAAAACATACTATCAAACCGGCTGAGTAGCTGTGGTAAAGTCAAAATAGGCTGTGATTATGATTAATGAATATAGAGGCAGGTATTTGTAAAACTCGTAAGCAAAAAAAATGTCCAAAATAAAGCTACTGTTAAAAAAGGGAGAAAATGTTCTTTTAAAATTTGGCTAAGAAAAGTTCCTCCTTAAATGTAAAAAATAAAATAACTGAAAAACGTGTTTGATGTTTTACATGAAAATGTTATTTACAACACCATATAAATATATGACATGTAATAAAAGATTGGTGTTTTAAATATACTATTTATTTGTAACGCAATTTTGGTTTTAATTCCTGCAAGAATATATATATATATATATATATATATATATATATATTATTTTAAATTTGAAGAATTTATATCAATTTATTTTAGCCTAATCTGGTAAATAAAGAATGATAATTTCCTCATAGCCATCAAATATTTAGAATTTCATGATGCACGTAAGCACTTGTTACTTTATAAGATAATCCAGTATTGTACCATTGTTTCTATCTTACTTCATTCGAGAGGAGAAGAAAGGATTATATTTCGAAAGCAATGCAAGAAGAAAAACACATAACCATTAAAATATTAGATGAATATTTATACTAAAATATTTAATGAATATTTATATCGAAAACACGTGAAAAATAAATTTATATTATTAGAACAAATTAAAATATTCTATAAAATCTTAAACATTGGATTCGTGGATTACACGAATTTAAGGCTCAACAAACGATTTTTATCATTGTCTGTTGTCAACTTTCCAAATTTTACCTTCATGAAAAAAGAGAAAGATGAATAATTATTCATGCATTAAAATACTTAATCATAAATCAGGCCAAATAAGTAATTATACAGCATAAATATTATGATGACTGTAACATAAAATAATGTAATTAGAGTACAATGTTTCACAAATTACAACAAACAAATTTACATATAATTGAAAAAATCTGATAATTTTTAAACATTAGCTTTCATAGTAGTAATGAGTTATTATTAATTTTTTCATTGTAATAAAAATAGTATGAGAAAACTTGCTAAAAAATTTAGTTCTAACAACAGAAAATATTAAAAAAAACTATTTTCCATTTTTATTATTCGTGAAAAGAAATGCTTGATTTTCCAAAACTCGTAGAATTTTTATCCGTATTACGAAAAGTACGACATGAATAGAATATATATTCACGAATATCTAACCTCGAATTTCATATTCTTTACAGGCAGAAGGAAAATTTATTTCTATTAAAAATTTCATGTTGAAGAAGACTTGCATTAATTAAATTTGATAGTATATTGGTAATATTTATAATAGTTTTAAAAAGATTTTGTGCAATTATTAATTGTATACAAAATAAAGTTGGAATGTGCATAAATATTTTCAAAAAAAGTTTAAGATAAAAATATGGAAATCATAAAAAGTATTTCAATACACTACTGGCCATTAAAATTGCTACACCAGGAAAGCGGCACACCACACACTTGAAATTTGCATGACAGGTAGAACTTGCTGTGATATGCAAATGATTAGATTTTCAGCGCATTCATACAAAGCAGGCGACAGTAGCGACAATGTGTATAAAACCAGAGATTTGACAGCAGTTTTCTCTTACTCAATTTCCGTTTCAACGTTGCTTTCGGCAAAGAAAGTTGTTGTAATGCCTCGTATAAGAAGAAGAAATGCCTATCAGCACGTGTCTGACTTTGATCGAGGAAGGATTATAGCCTACCGGGATTGCGGTTTATCGTACCGCAATATTGCTGTTCGCGTCGGTCGAGACCCCATGACTGTTAGAAGAATATGAAATCGATGGGTTCAGGACAATCATACGGAACGTCATGTACGATATCCGCGACCCCCATCACTAACAGCAGAGAAGACAGACATCTTATACGCATGGTCACAAGGGATCGTACAACCACGTCACGAACCCTGAGTCGAGAAATGGAGTCATTTGCAAGGCAACAAGTTTCTGCTCGAACAGTTCGACGACGTTTGCAGCAGCATGGATTGTCTGCATGGCGACTATGGCTTCGGCTACCATTGACGCTGCGTCACAGACAGGAGCGCCTTCAATGGTGTGATCAGCGACAAACCTGGACGCGGGAATGGCATCACGTCATCTTTACAGATGAATCTCGGTTCTGTATGCAGGACCATGATGGCCGCATCCATGTTTGGAGGCATCGTGGAGAACGCGCATTGCCAGCTTGCATTGGACATCGCCATACTGGCCCATCTGCTGGAGTGATGGTATGGGGTGCCATTGGATACACGTCTCGATCACCTCTTGTTTGCATTACCGGCACTTTGAACAGCAACTGTTACATTTCCGATGTGTTAAGGCCAGTGGCTCTGCCCTATCTTCGAGACCTCCCTAATGCTTTGTTTCAACAGGATAATGCACGACCGCATGTTGTCCGTACTGTTCTGAACTTCCTTGATACAGAACAGGTTCGACTGTTACCCTGGCCAGGATGTTTTCCTGATCTGTCACCAATTAAGAACGTGTGGTCAATGGTTGCCGAGCGATTGGCACGCCATCACTCACCATCCACTACTGTCGATGAACTGTGGCATAGTGTTGAAGCTGCATGGACTGAGATCCCCGTACATGCCATACAATCGCTGTTTGACTCCATGCCTAGGCGGATAAATGCTGTTATTGCAGCCAGAGGTGGCTGCTCTGGGTACTGATTTCTCAAGATCTATACATCCTAATTTCCTGTAAATTTAATCACTTGTTCTTTCCACAATAATGTATGTGTCCAATAAATATCGTTCTGTTATTTGCATTCCTTCTTGGTGTAGCAATTTTAATGGCCAGTGGTGTACATTCTATATAAAATAAAAATGCTTATTTGAATATATCGAAAGAAAACAATGAGAAAACTAATAAAAAAAGGCTTAGCAAAACTCACGAAAATTAACTGAATGTTAAACCCAGCTATAAAATTACTGCTAGAATTTTTCTGCATGGAATTAAGATTTATTTCTGGAAAAATTTTTTGACTTTATTTTATGATAATTAAAATGAGATTTTCCTAAAAATATTAAAACCGATTGTTTTTTTTAACTTTATGTGATCAATCGATTCACAAGGCAATGTTTGCAGGTAACCATATAATCTGTAGTTAATGGAAAAAGCTCTTTTTGGAAGAGTAAACTTGAACACGCAGTAACAAAAATGTCTAGTATAATTCAATATAGACTGTTATCTGAGTAAAGTAACTTTATTCCACATCAAGAATATTGAGAAATAACTATGTAATTGGAATCCATCAGTATTGTAGGACTGTTGGAAGTAACCTGTGAAAATGTTTTTGGAATATTAGAAGTCTAAAGTATATATTGAAATAAGGGAAGTTATTTCAGTTTTTCACAGACAGTTTCTAGTTCAATGAGGCAGTGCATTAATTTATAGGAAAATAATACTAACCTAAAATCATTAGAAAATCCTGTTTTATATTTTGTAAAACATTTAAAAAGAAGTTAAACCTTTTGATATCTTTCTTTTGATTAAAATATTATTAAAAATCAATTTCTAACAATACATTTCAAAAGATAATAGATAATAAAGATATATCGTAAGATATTTAAGTAAAATATAAAAAAATAACTGATGATATTAATAATTTTAAATATATTATAAATAATTATCAAAAAGTGCTGTTATGAAATTTAATTAAAATATATGAAGAGTTTTAATAAATAGTAATATATCGTATTTATCAATCTCACATAGATTGATAATAGCTATTTTAGAATAACATGTTGGCATACGAGGAAAAATTTAAATATCTTTCTAAAGATATAGAGAAATAAATATATGAAATTAAATTTCTTTATATTTTGTAAAGCATTTTTTTCAAAATATTTTTAAATAAGCATTTTTTTGATTAATAAAATTTCTTCTCAATTGAAAGTATATACCTTACGATTTAACAGCTTAAAAATTGCAAATAAGTTCTCAAATGATCTGAAAAGATAAAAAAACTAACGTTAGAAAATTTTTTTTATAGAAAGTCTTAATCAAGCCTTCATGATATTATTCTCAGACTATTTCTTTCATTAACTGATTTTGATATCCATGCCCCAAAATTTCCACACAAAAAATGAATATTGTTACTTATTTCTTAGGAACTTCAAAAAAGTTTTTTCACTTGTTTTATTTTGAAGATTAAAATCAATACATAGTTTTAGGTAACCCTTCTTACAATGCAGATACAAAGTTTAAAGAAGATAATAAATTTTAAATTTTGATGTTTTAAACAGTATAATGCATTTATTACTTAAATTTTATTTTGGAATTAAACATTGATGATGCACTTATTGTGGAAAAATTAACATTATTATTGAAGTTACTGATTATATAATATTAAAAATGTTTACTTTAAGTAAAATTACTACATTTACTTATAAATATTTAAGTCATAATTTATATAGAAATAAGTAAGTTTTCAGAGAAAATTCTTAAGAAATACTAAAGATATTTTATATTGTAATCAATTATAGATTTTATGGCTTAAATAGCAAAGAGTAAACATTTAAAAATCTGTGATTGTTTTATCTTTAGGTTTTGAGCAGCTTATAATTGCAGTTCAAAAGTCTGTAGAAGATATGAGTTTGGAGGATTTAATGAGATTTTATCATGTAATGCAAGAAATGATGAAAGTATTAACTAGTTTTCCCCAACCAACTTTCAACTTTGACAATAATGTGATTTCAAACATTCAAAAGCTGGAAACAGTATTTCGGAATTACAGTCCTAAGTTAAAACCCTTTTTTGTGGCATACCTTGATTTATTTGGTAAGAAACTTCTGCTTGTATTATTGCTATTAAAATTATGCTATATACATATTTTACTTTGAGTAACATTTAATTATTGAGATTAGTTTATCTTCAATTAACTCTTGATTTTTTAGCGATTTTTTTGGCACCCAAGATAGTTGCCAAGATGTGACTAACAAGATGGCTGCTGCACAAAAGCTATACAAATGTAGGGTTACTAAGATTAGCAGAAACTAAAGTTTATCTCCAAAATGTATCGCCACAAACCAATAAGTCCCCGATTCAACACCGAATCCAATTATTGATAATGAAATATTTATTGTGTAATTCAGAAATGACTTTAATAGTAGTTTCTCTTTTTGTCCACGACTGGATCATTAGACAGTTTCAGTTCTTTAAATTAATAAGGTTCTATAATGCAATACTTCAGTGCTATGAATTACATGTTTTTCAAAACTAAATTTCATATTTGAGAATTATTTTTACGTCTTAATTTTCAAGGACAAAAATGTCCTTAGTGAAAATAATTAGAATGTTGTTCCACGACATTTTCTGCAATTTCTTTTAATGAAGAATAAATTGATGAAAGTTAGCTCTCATTTGAAGGATATTGGCGAGAATATTGTGGAATTTGATAATAGTCTAATGGACAATGAAAGAGTAATTTGTAATACTTTTCCCTTTTGGAAATATATATTCCAAAGAGAAAATCAGAATTATACAAATAAAAATACTTCATCATATAGAAAAATACCGAATTTGTTCCCTGGATTAATTCTGGTTTACTCATAAAAAATTTAAAGGAGTTGTGAAAAGATGTTACGAAAACAAAAGCAATATAATTGCTTAAGTTTTTAATAAATGTAATATGATATTAGAATCTAAGATACTTTACTTTTTTTTTTAAAAAAATAATACCTCTTAATATATATTGTGCATATACCTTCTATTTATCCCTCCTTAACTACCATGTGCATTTTTAAAGAAAAGTTTATCAGGGACCTTAGTAGATGAAGCATGTAGTTATACTTTAAGCAAGTTATTTTAGATGACATCAAGTTAAATTTAATGTATCTTCATAACAAATAAGTAAATTGTTTTTTTCTGAGTGTAACAAAGAAAAAAGTTAAAACTTTAAAAACAGTAGAATTACGAAGCAATTTATATAAATTAATAAGCCTATTTTAATAAGAAATGCCTTTCTCTGCAGGCAGTACCCTGTCTCACTTTTCCTCTAACGATTTCAAGAAATTTGCATCTGAAGTGTTGCAGTTATACAAGTTGATGGAAAGACTGCAGGACGGGCTTACTTACAATGCCACCCGTGTTGTCAGGGTAATCGAAGCTTATCATCAAGTACCAACAATGATGGGACTACCGCTGAACTGGACAACCAACGCCACTCTCGCATTTAGTGTGAGAAGTGGATTAAAGATGATGATGTCTGGGGATTATCCAGATGTTCATTCAGATGGATTCTTCCATCCTAGGTTTGTTCTAAATAATTAATATCATTTATAGTAAGATATTAAAAAAATCTAATTCTTATGTTCACAATAAAATATTATGTACTGAAAGACATTGTAAAAGACTGCTTGTCGTAAATTTAAAGCCAAAAAAATATATATAAGACCTTTGATCATTATCTATTAAATTTAGTAGCCATCCTAATTCATAAGCAAGCCATCATAGCAATTCATTAGCAAGTTAACTATTGACTACTATATAAAAACTCTGTCGAGAAAAATAATTCCTTGATTTTAATAAATTGTCAGCGGGTCACCATAATTTTAAAATAGTTTAATCAAGTCAGTTAGTATTAAAACTCAATGATTTCATGATAGCGTTTTAATTCAAAATAAAAAACTTATATATATGAAATCTCTATCCTAAAGTTATTCAGAATCAGATGTTAATCAGAAAATATTAGCTCACAAGCCAAAACAAGTCAATGATTAGTCTTAAAAGTCAATGATGTCATGATCATGACTTAATCCAAATTAAAAATTCATATTTATGAAATTTCTATCCTAAAGTTAATCAGAGAAGATTAGCTCAAGTCAAAACAAAAATATCTACCATTTTCATGTTTTAAAATTTTGTCACTTTTTTAAAAGAAATGAGTAAGCCTCGTTTTCTTAAGTGCTAAAAGAATCTTTTATATTAATGGCCCAAAAATAAAGTTTAGAACACTTATGTAATGTTGGAAGTATGTATTATTTTTTTAAAAGTAATAGTTTTTTAATAATAAATTTCGAATTTTCACGCAAATCTAGAAAATTGGCCTCTAATGTATGCGAAAAGCTATAAAACATATTTATTTCGAAATAATTAAGTGCCAAATTGAAATAGTGCTTTAAATCATTAAATATGCGGGTCATTATTGAAATTTTTGCACTACGAAGTATTTTTTTGCACTAAGAATATTTGAAATATTTGCACTAAGAAGTATTTGATATGGACATCATCATCTAATTAAAATTTCCAATAAAATTAACAAGTTATTACTGTAAAATTTACAAATTGCTTAAAAATTTCATTACCCAGTCTCCTAACGTTTTTCTGAAAAGTCTGAGTACAAAATTATTTCAATGATGTTTCTTTATTTTCTAAGAGCCAAAATACTTTAGGATTTCCATATTAATAAGCATGTTGTATTCCGGTATTTATTTTATATCCGACTTTTGCTTCTTAGGTTTGAAATCAACACAGAAGTTTCATTTGATTTTTCTTAACGATATGAATAAAATATCTTTAACTTCTAAAATTATTCTTTTTCTCAATTTCTTTTTATTTATATGAAGCCATACTTTTTTCTCAAAGCTGCATATTGTACATTTCATAAAAAGCATAAAATTTTCTTTTGAAAATTGAACCAAGATTAATTATAGAGTGTATTCATACCTAATACGTATACTATATGTGTATTCTCTGAAATCATTTTGAAATGATGAATCTTTACCTCATTTTTAGAAAAAGAAGTATAGGTACTTTAAAAGATTTTCTTAAAGATTCTAATAATACTGATTCTAAAGAAAAGAATATGATAAAATAAAAGGTATTTTTCTTTCTTTGTAAAAGAATTTAAAAAAATAATGTAAAAGAAAAATAATTTTTGAGTTAACGTTTTTGATGATTATTTAAAAAAATATTGAATTAATTTGAGCTTTTATAAATACATTATTGTTTGATTTGCTTGTCGCTTTATAATCATTTTTACATACGAATGAGGTATATGCTATTGGATTGGTTTTACTATTTTCTTAAACATAAGTCTGAAAGCTCTGTGTTTTTTTCGATACGATAATCCCTCATTTCCTATTGGAGAATGCCTAAGTTTTTTCAATAAAAAATTTATACTTATGCGTACTTCATATATGTTAATAGTGAGAATTATTTATAGAATACAAGGACTTAATGTAGATGAATAAGACGAGCAGATTATGTGTCATGTCATTTATTTTCAAGTTAAGTTAAAACTGTTTTATCTAAGACACAACGATTCACCAGCATGAATCTATTTAAAATACATTAAGATTGTTGAATTGATATAAAGTATTTGCTTACTTTTAATATGCCCATGTATATAAAAGTGTTATCAAAACATGTTTTCAAAAATAAGATTACGTAAATTTAATACATAACTGTTTTAAAAGTAATTAAAAATATTTTTCATTACAGTATAGCTCTGACCTTCCTGAATCGCATGGTATTGGACTTTCCCACCATCACACAGGTGGGTGTTCAAGCAAACAGCTCTGGCTATTCGTCAGTTCAATGGAATCTAAACATGGATTACTCAAAAGATAAGAAAATGTTAAGCATTCAAAAACCACAGAAATCACAGAAAATTCTGGAATTATTGTAAGTAAAGTACTTATGAACTTTTTAGCTTTTCTAACAAGATTATTTGTAAATGCTAACTTATAGTTTTATTTATTTTTGTGCACCTATACTCGTCCTTCTAGAATTTGTCAAGTTTCGGGCTTGAAGCATTTATTACATCCAATAAATTCATTATGAACTCAAGTACATAAAATAATAACTTTTTTTTTTTTAGCCGGAGTAACCAATTAATCAAACATGATCGATATATCGATATCCCTGATTGGGATATCGATAGATTGTCTTCTTCATGGTGCAGCCAAGATCCAGTCAGTTCCTTATTTGGAGTGGAAGTGTGCTTAGACAAATCCTATCCTTTGGTCACGAAGAGATTAAAACCATGGGCTTTGATGTCAGGAAGTTGCAAATGGCTACTATCCATTGATCCTAAAGATGAGTAAGAATAATTTTTCTTTTCAAATGTTCGTCCACAAACAGTTAAAATTTAAGTTTCAATTTAAAGTTTTAGCTTAATATATTTGTATAGCACAGAATTTGGATATAAATATGACGCACACACATCTTGTGTTTGTAGTCAGTTTGACACGCCCACAAATATGCCCTATGAGTTCTGCTTAAAAAATGTTAAATTGAAATTTTATCAAGCGTGAGTTTGTTTCACTGGTGATATTGGTTGCAGTAAAAATGCCGATTATACCTAATTTTAAGAGAAAATATTTCATTTTTTGTACGCGGAGGAGTCTGGTGGTGGTGGGACTAATCCCCATCTGGTCTGATGGAACTAGACCAGATCCATGAGATCAAAGACAGCCAAAAAGTCCAAAAGCAGATGTGGACTTTTCACAGCCTCCTCACGAGAAAACCCCAAGCACTTCAAGATGTGTTGCGGGCAAAACGGTGCATTGTCGCACTTGGGGCATGTTGGGTATTTTCTTTCACCGTCCTCAAAGATCATACACTTCAAGTGGCCAGTAGAAAGTCGAGACAGTGTCGTCTGATGTACTCTGGAGTCCTTAAATGTTGTGGCGGCTCCAGGATGTCTTTGAAAGTACCAAGGATGAGCAGGAGGGTCAGCCCAGGTTATAGAAGAAAGTTGTTTAGTAATGGAAGACATCTCTGATGGTGTTAGTGCCATGCGATCTTCCGGGTTCAAAGGATTACTGGCGGCAGCCTTTGCAAGGTCGTCAGCTACTTCATTCCCAGGCAGACCAACATGCGAGGGGACCCACTGGAGGTGGATTGGATGTTGAACTGAAAGGCTTTTCAACAAGAGTAGAATACTTCTACTAGTACTGTCGCCGATGGATTGCCAATTGAAAAGGTGCTGGATCGAGGATCGACTGTCTGTAAGGATCCATATCTCCGAGAAATCATTTTGTGTATTGTTAGCTAACAAAAGAAATTCCACTCATGATGGCGATGAGTTCCGTTCTGAAGATGGACGTGTGGTCAGCAGTTCTTTTTTCAAGCTTGACGGAATGGTTGGGGAGTTGGGGAATGGTTGAGGCGTCTTTCGGAACCTACTTTGACGTTATACATCATAATTACAGTTCAATATGAAATGACTTTTTCTATTATTATTAACTTTTAATTTTTATTAAGTTAAAAAAAAGCTCACAAATATTTAAAAAGTGAAAATCTTACGTTAAATCGCATTTTGGAAATTGAATGTTTTTCAATTATAATCCGAAAAAGAAAGCATTATATTTTAAAAACATTAATTATTTTTAATTTTATAAAAGCATAATCTCGTAATTTACCGCAGATTAGGATTTTAATGTAAAAGAACAATAAAATTCATTAAAAAATTATTTGAAGACGTTTCCAAGTGTAATCATTTATTATCTACCATTCGTTATGGGAAGTTAATTATTATCTGTTATCTACTATATTTAATATATTTCTAGTTATTTTTAATACAGAAAATAAACTTTCTTTAAAAGTTAATAAATTCCACAAAAATTAAAATATCATTTTGTTATCAGTCGCATTCCCAACTAATTTTACGCAGCAGTTGAAAAAGGAATCGATTTTCATTCTTTATTTTTTTTATTTGTTTGAGTCCTATTGCCACAGAAATTGGGATGACGAAAGAAACAACTGATTATGCATTACCACTTTGATTTAAGAAAGGAATTATGTGATATTTCTGTTTGACATCAAGAAATCACATTCAAGTGTAATTCATAACATACTTTGACACATATCTGAACGCGTTAACGCATTTCTAATCAAATATCTGCATTTCAAAACGGACCTTATTGGAAAATGGTGTGTGAAAAAGTTAAAGTAGAAATTTATTAAAAGATAAAAAACGAATAAAGCAGAATTGCAATTTATTATGATGCTAGATTAAATGCATTTAATTAAAAATATTCTATAACTTGTGTAATTACCATTCAATGAAATTTCTTGAAGTATAATTTACTGCAGTTACACATAGTTAATGAATTTTTCAAGTCACCGGAATGAAGTACGAACAGTTTTGAGGCTAATTAAAAGTTAACACTATATCAAACATATGAATAAATTCATTAAAAGTCCTAAATATGTTGAGCTTCATGAAATAAAGTATTTATATAAATATTTTAACATTAATGTTGTTCTGTATCTAAATTATAAGCATTTTTACAGAATTTCTAATTAAATATATGCATACATGTTTTATATTAAACAAGAAACACAATATTTATTTGGTTTTGAAAATTGAAATTTTTACTGGAAATATTGTTATACATATAATTATGTGATATGTAATAATGGTTGACTGATTAAACTTGCAAGAAATCTTCATATACTTGTATCATGTTTCTGAGTCTACAACGCTCATAGAAACACGTGACACGATTTGGAGGTAAATGGTAACTCAATAAAACAAATGTTTACTTTAAAAGTTTCATAAAAAAGAATTCAGCTACATGATGCTATGATATATGTCGGTAAAAGTTTACTATCGGGTACCTCTTGATTCTTTGGCGATTTTTTTGACGCCAACATAGATGCCAAGATGTAACTAACAAGATGGCTGCTACACCAAAGCTATACAAATATAGGGATACCAGGATTACCAGAAATTAAAGTTCATCACCAAAATGTATTGACAAACCACCAGTGGTATCCAGTTCTACACCGAACCCATCTATGTCAAATTAAAAAAAAATCATTGTAAAAGTAAAAGATCACTGTGGTCTACTGAAACGATAGTGTTTTTCTAAGTAAGAGTACCGAGTTATATATTAGTTTTCATTGCACAATGGTAAATGGAAGTTGCACTTTTGCCGTCTGTAAGCACGTCTGCCGATGTCATTGAATGGGGATTTTTCAGGTTTCTTCTCTTTTGATGTGTGAATAAGGTCAACTATCTGGAAAAAGTCCTCCAGGAAGTAAATTACGCGATAAAATGCTTTACAACAGTCAGTCTAATTTTACAAATTTATTATACAATTTTAGGGTAAAAGTTTACAATTGGGTACTGTTTAATTCTTTGGTGATTTTTTTTTGATTCCAAGGTAGACGTCAACATGTGATTAACAAGTTGGCCGCTTTGCAAAAGCTATACAAAGACAGTGTTACTCGTGTTCTTAGAAATTGAATTTTATCACCAATATGTATCGCCAATTCTACCCAATGGGGTACCCAATTCTACACCGAATCCAAACTTTAGGCTATTTACCATGCCATGTCAAAGTTCATGGATAAACTGGAAACTGAATATCTATATTTGTCTTCGTTATGTTTAGAAACACTGGCAAACAATATCAAATAATTTCAGACAAGGTATTTTATTTACCTCAAAAAAATAGGAGACTTGATGAAGTAATAAAACCGTTAAGATCTGATTATGCTTAATTTATAGTTACAACCTTCAAAATTTATCAAAGATGTAAGGTGTCTAGAAATATTTTAGTTCATATGATTTCTATAGATGAATATTATGGCTTATATTTGTATTTTTAAATAAGCTTCAGAAAAAAAATAAAATTTAACAGACAATTTAGTTTATTTTTAATTATGGCATTCTAGTAATAAAAACCAATGACACTTAAATAAATATTTTAAATAATGAAAAATGTTGTTAACAACAAATTTTTGTCTTCGTAAAATATAATTGAATGCATTTGCCTATTCAATTTAAGTAATAATAATTTTTTGAATTATTCGCCTCATATTTAGCATGTCATTTATTAACAGAAGCTAACCATTAATTTGCAAGCTAATTATTAAATACGAATAATCTACTATCAGAGATATTTTGTAGATTAATGAAAAAAAACTGAGTAATAGTTTATTTTTAGCTTTTATATAATGCCATTTTTAAAAAATAAATTTAATTGGAAACGTAATTGTCACGTCGCTTTTATTTTGAAAATTCACTCTGAGTAAATTTAAATTAAATAACTTCCCCAAAAAGTAAATACTATCATAAAAAATTGCAAGCATATACCCTTTTCGTCTTGAAAACAACTTAATTAGACTTTTCATTATGTCACTTTTCTGATATTTGATTACAGCTTTACAATGAACAATATAATGTCAAATGAAATAACCATGAATAATTTATATCCTATATTTTACACATTGTAAATTTACGCAACTTTAATCTTTAAAAATTATTTTTTTAAATTCCTTTTCATTTTAGGAATGTCAAATCTTATGATGCTGAAATCTTGAAGCTTCCATCTGAAAGATCCAATGGAATTTTATTACGATTTAGTGTTTTTGGTAAGATAGCAACAATTCCATATTTTAATTATGATGAACATAAAAAGGATATTTGAATATTTATTATAAAAATCATAATTATTTTTTATACTTAATATTAAAATATTTAATGTTTCATCATGCTATCATATAATACAAATGAGTAGTTGTGTGAGTTTATTATAAATGTGATTCATTTTTTCATATTTATAAAGCAAACACGTCTCTAATGATAAAGGTAAGAAACAGCACAATATTCTGGATCCTAGAAAGATCAAGGAAGCTACTATAAAAATTATAATGCATATCATATTCTTTGTCTTTTGCTGATTATTATGGTTTATTTTCTTTTATTGTACCTTAAAGTTTACAAATGTTTACCTTTTGAAATTAAAAATACTTGTAGATTGGTAAATAATTGTAATTATTTACGATATAGAGAATATAAGTAGCTGCAAAGATTAAATAATTTCAAAGGATTTTGAATGAATAAAAGAGAATTAATGGATAACATACTTCATCAATGATTGCATTTGTGACGTATTTATTTAATTTACAACTGCATGTGGAATTAACACGCTAGGAATTTTGAGTTCAAAGTCATTTGTGTACTACGTTTCTTAAAATATTTTTTCAAAAATTTTGTTTATTACAGTTTTGTATAACTGCCAATATTAATAATTTTTTAATTTCTTGATAATTAATGAATTAAATTGTTTTATGCATATATATTTAATGAATACTAAAAAATGCAGAAAAAAATTTCTAATTATTTTATAAACAAAACATTATAGTTAATGCATTCCTTTCTAAGTACTATTGCTTTCAAGGAAAAATAAGTACCATGAAAAACTAAGCATATTGTTTTCTGTATTGTTCTAATCCTGATTATAATTTGATAACTTTAATACATAACTTTAAATGTTTTTTAAATTTTACATGTAGCAGCTGAAAAATGCAATATATTTTTGATAACATAAAAATTAGTTTATTTATTTTCAGTTATTTATTAATGAAATAGCTAAAAGTAACAGTACTTTTCATGGTGTAACAATGTTATCACGTTCTTAAGATTTAAAAATTATCGGCTCGAAACAGTATTAAATAACTGGAGACAAATGCTTCATTTGTCTTTTCTACTTGCATTGCAGTAGAGATACTTGGCTCAAACCTTGCATGTTTCTTTCCTTACTATTTGAATACAACAGACAATTTATTGAAAGTTTTCAGAACGATGATACATTTTAGGCGTAAAAAAACATTCCAGTACTTTTAAGTTGTTCAGTTTTAGTCACTGTGAAAATGAAGTGTAATTGTAACATAAAAAAAGTAAGGAATAGTCAGTCGATTCTTTATTTTAAAAAGAATATATGACATGTTGTGTTGTTGTTACTTATGACACACTTGGACAAGCCAAGCTCGCTGTGCTTTGGCCATGCGAATTTAAGTCAATGAAGAGCGTCTTTCGTTTTAATCAGAGCACCACAAAGGTGAAGGTACGTCTTTGCTCTTTCTTAAATCCTCCGGTAGATGGCACTACCAGAGTATCAACTCCCTCAATTTTAGCATTGATCTGAAGGGGAGAAAGTTTTTTCCAGACCACTGCACCCATGGTAACTGCTCAATGAGCGACCACAGGACTTTCGATTCCACGGATTTAACGAGCACGTATATCGCATGTACTCGGTGGGTCTTTGGTGGCATCGGGATTCGAACCCCGCCCTTCCGGACGAAAGGTCGATACCCTTACCATTAGGCTATCACGGTCCCTCAATTTTTAGATGTGTTTTAATGAAGCGATGAGTGAGCCAGATACAGATGTTTAATCGTGTAGTAAATAGAGTTGTTTCTGATGCTTTGATAGTATATAACGAATGGTATGAACTCAAAAATGTAGTAAAAGGCCTTCTTTCACATTCACAGCTTAAAAAGAAATTTTCATAGATTATGAGCCGTAGCTGCATGCTGCAAAGAAAACTCGAAAAATTTGCATATAGAAGCTTAGGCCAATCTTGTAGAAATGGATAGTGCAGTATCTAGATCTTATTTTTAAATAGTGACTTTGATTAAGGTTTTCCCCTGCAACAATGGGCTTTATTCATGGGAAGCTCTTTTCGGAAGTTAAGTAGTGTCACTGTGTGAATTTTACATTGTATAAATAGTAACCTAATATGAGGCTATAATCAGTTCTTAGATCTTTAAATGAAAAAATTCAGGTGTACATATAAAGTTCTAAGCTTTCTTTGATGAACTAAATATTTATATGAACAGCTCATTTGAAAAATTGAAATTTTTTATTTGGCAAAATATTACTATTTTTCTACTCATGGTGCAATTCTTGAGGCTTTTATTTAATTTAACTTTAACCGATTCACACAAAATTAAATTATTGTCTTTCGGCAGATTTGTAAAGTATATTATATATATATATATATATATATATATATATATATATATATATATATATATATATATATATATATATATATATATATATATATATATATATATATATATATATATATATATATGTGTATATATATATATATATGTATATATATATATATATATATATATATATATATATATATATATATATATATATATATATATATATATATATATATATATATATATATATATATAGTGTTTCTATTTCAAATCAAAATAGTCTAGCTTTTCTTTTTTATATATAAATAGCAATACATCATTGTTATTATTTTCAGCTATCTGAAAATGCTCACTTAATAAAACTATGTTCCTTTTTATCTTACATAAATAATTTATACTTATTAATAGAGTATCTTTGTATATTGACTAACCATAGTAATCATCCTTTGAGGTGGAGAAGGTAACCCAGAAATGTTCTTGGATTATGATAAGGACAACGAGAAAGGTGACATGAAAATTGAACTAACAGTTCCTGCTCTGCCGGAATTTGCGATTACTTTAGCAAAAAGTAGATCTTCCGAAGGCAGTAAACAGACTTCCCATAGAAGTATTTCAACTCTAAAATTAAGGAAAGATTACCAATACCAACTTATCTACAATGTAAGTACTCACTCCATAGAATTAAGGAAAAATAAATGAAAATAAAAGGATAGTATTCTATATTAACTTTTTTATGTTATTTTTTAATCTTTATTTTTTACTTTATTATTATAAAATATTACAATTTAAAATTTGCGATAAAATTATGGCTACGTTTTAAGTATTTATATATTTTTGATATACCTATTTGAATTTTCAAGTGTATTACAGCTTTTACGTGGTTAAAGACAAAGTTCTAGTTACATAATTGTTAATATTAAATAAAGAGGAATTAATTAAATTTTTATTCCATCAGTTTTCAAAATAGTGACACCGTAATACCAAATCATTATAAAATTTAATATAAGAATTTCAGTGATGATGGAATAAATTCCAAACGGTACTATAGTTTGATATTTATTAAGCTGGATCAATAATTTCTTTTGCTGCTAGGACTTAGTATCGTGAATACCCTTCTTAACTTGGATTCAGAAAATCCGATGCATGAAATAGCAAGGTTTGACCATTTTTGATTGAGAGAACAGAGGTTTATGATGGTTACAGATTCGTAATCTTCTGCTGAGCTTGCATTATTCTCTATTGATGTTGAAGAATAATTCAAGCTCCGTAGTCAACTTCATCATTTAATCGTGATTATAAATTATTGCTCATTTGAGGTTGACGGAATTTAATTCGTCAACTAACTAACATCGTCTTGAATGATTTTTTTAGATCATAAGACCTAAATCAAGTTGATTTAATTGCAAAAGCTAATTTTAAAGCATAAAATTGAACCAAGATAAATCTGAATAACTTCAAATTATAAATAAATAATTATGAAATTAAGTGTGATAAAAAGTAAAATTAAATAAGTCCTTGGAGTGTGAGCATTACAAAGCTAATCTGTTAACATTTTTTTAATTTATAAGCATATTTTAAATTAAATAAACTGTAAATTCAATTGAAATAGAAAATAATTATAAAATAATTTATTGCTAAAAGGGAAATACAGGTCAATACAGTAAAGTTGATGTTAGTTTTCATAATGTATATATTAAATATCGGTTATATGTTTTTATTGGTTATATGCTTTTTTATATTTGCGTATGCAAGTAAACATTGAAAAGCATTCTAGTTAAGAATACAAAGCTGCCTGTAACGTGGACTGCATGTTGAGCTGACCGAGGACAATGCATCATTCTTATGTCATTGAAACCGAGTCATATCCTTAGCCGTGGACTATACTACTGCTGAGCTTTTCCTTTCAATAATCTTTTTGCGTTATTATGTATCAACAGTGCAGTTGTCCAAAACATAGCATCCTTTCATTTCTGAAATAAAATGAAACTTTGGAAA